>JBBDGP010000414.1:1867500-3067500 GCA_037952835.1 Lithobates septentrionalis | reverse complement strand
AAGTTTGTCTAGGAGCAACACATCGGCCTGACAGCGTCAACACTTCAAAGACATCTGTGCCAGTGAATGGGCGCACGTCCCTTCTTAGTCCATGTCAGAACAGCTTTGTCATCAAAGAAACCCTAAAACCATACTGTGACTCTCCTTCTAATTACAATAGAGACATTAGTAGTGGCATGAAGACTGACACTTTAGGGAACTCAGTGTTCCAGCGAACAAAAGATGATGACAAACAAGCAATGTCCATAGGTGATCAAGCCTTTCTCAATATCATGGATAAAGAGACTTTCCAAGATGAAAACAATAATTGGGTAGCTCCTTTACCTTTTCGCACACCCAGGTGTTATTTACCTAGTAACAGAGAGCAAGCCATGAAGCGCCTGAACGCACTACGTAAAACTTTGCAAAGAAAACCTGAAGTGAAAAAAGACTTTACAGAATTCATCAAAAGGATGCTTGACAACAATCATGCCAAAGTAGCACCATCACTGGACGAAGGTAAAGAACACTGGTATCTGCCAATGTTTGGCGTTTACCATCCACACAAGCCAGAACAAATAAGAGTTGTGTTCGACTCCAGTGCTCAACATGAAGGTGTTTCATTAAATGATGTTCTGCTGAGTGGCCCAGATCTAAACAACACACTTCTGGGTGTCCTGTTACGCTTCAGGAAAGAGCCTATTGCCTTCATAGGGGATGTGCAACAGATGTTTTATTGTTTTCTAGTGAGAGAGGACCATCGTGATTACCTGCGTTTCCTGTGGTACAAGGATAACGACACAGATAAAGAGGTGACAGAGTATAGAATGAGGGTGCATGTTTTTGGTAATAGCCCTTCTCCTGCTGTTGCCATATACTGCATGCGCAAAGCTGCCCAGAAAGGTGCAGAACATTATGGTCAAGATGCCAAACGCCTTGTGATGAGACATTTCTATGTAGACGATGGACTTGCTTCAGCTAGCACATCTGAAGGGGCAATCAACATTCTTAACAAAGCAAAACAAATGCTGGCAGAGTCTAATCTGCGACTACATAAGATAGCTTCTAACAGCAAACAAGTCATGGAAGCTTTCACCGCAGAAGACAGAGCTAAGAATCTCAAAGACCTTTGCCTGGGAACAGACACCCTTCCTTTACAGAAGAGTTTAGGCCTAAGCTGGGATATAGAGAAGGACTGTTTTGTTTTTCAGGTTTCTTCAGTAGAAAAGCCATTCACGAGAAGAGGAATTCTATCCACTGTGAACAGTCTCTACGATCCTCTCGGGTTTGTAGCACCTGTCACCATAAAAGGTAACTGTCAAGTGGAGAAAGTGAGTGGGATGCCTTACTTCCACAAGAGAGACTCCATGAGTGAGTCCAATGGACAGAGTCTTTACAAGCCTTACAATGTTTACAAATACCCAGATGTTATGTTCCTGTTTCATTGTCACAAGCCTGCAAAAGAGAACTGTACATTTTTTCAGATGCATCTGTTATAGCAATAGGTGCAGTTGCTTACTTGAAAGGTAAACAATGCAGGAAATGTCTGTCATGTTGGATTTGTTATGGGAAAATCCAAACTGAGTCCTAGGCCGGCACATACAATTCCACGCCTAGAGTTATGTGCAGCCGTACTAGCGGTTGAACTGTATGAGCTAGTGAGAGATGAGATGGACCTAAGCCTAGATGCTGTGAAATTATTTACAAACAGTAAAACAGTCTTAGGCTATATCTGTAACACAACCAAGAGATTCTTCTTATATGTTTCCAATCGGGTGAATAGGATCAGACAAGCAACCTGTCCAGAGCAATGGTTCTATGTGCCCTCAGAACAAAATCCTGCAGATTATGCTACCAGGCCTACACAGATAGCTTGCCTTCAGGACTCTATATGGTTCTCAGGCCCACATTTTCTGTATCAGACAGTTGTAGATAATTCTGATAACACCAATGTTTACTCTTTAGTGGAACCTGAAGCTGATCCTGAAATTAGGTCAGAGGTAGTAAGCTTCAGCACTAAAGCTGTTGACACTAGACTGCAGTTACATTGCTTCAAAAGATTTTCCAACTGGAGGAGACTAAACAAGGTCATAGCAAGACTAATTCATGTTGCGAAAAGCTTCCAGAAGAAAACCAATGATGATCGACCCGGAAGCTGGGGAGTTTTCCATGAAAGAGTCAGTTTAGAAGAACTTTCACAAGCCAAGACAGTCATAATTTCTTCTGTACAACATACATATTTCAGGCAAGAATATGACTGCATTGAACTACAAAAGACGCTTCCAAAACATAGCCGTCTTACAAAACTCAGTCCCTTTATAGATCAAGATGGCCTATTGAGAGTAGGTGGGCGTTTATCCTTTGCCATGCTGTCAGATGAGGAGAAGCAGCCTGTCATCATTCCTCATGATCACCATATTGCTACTTTGATTGTAAGACATTATCACGATCAAATAGTTCACCAAGGGCGCCACATAACAGAAGGTGCAATCCGAGCTGCAGGTTTCTGGATTCTTGGTGGAAAACGTCTAGTGTCTGCTATCATTCACAAATGTGTCATGTGTCGTAAGCTCAGAGGGAGATTGGAAAGCCAAAAGATGGCAGAGTTACCAAAAGATAGAGTCAATCCTGAGCCTCCATTCACTAGTGTGGGTGTTGATGTGTTTGGTCCCTGGGCAGTTGTAACATGCCGAACTAGAGGAGGTAGCGCTGACAACAAAAGTTGGGCTGTTCTTTTCACATGTCTTTCTACAAGAGCAGTGCATATAGAATTGATTGAGTCCATGTCAGCATCCAGTTTCATCAACGCCCTAAAAAGACTATTTTCTGTTTGTGGTCCGGCTAAGTTAATTCGCTCGGACAGAGGTACTAATTTTGTAGGAGCATGAAAGGAACTGCATATATGTTCAAATGATGTAGACCTTCTAAACAAAAAAACAAAGATTTTAGCCCGGATCAACCCGTATTAATTTAGCAATAATGGCTAGTTTCCGCGGGTGAGTATAGACCTATCATGCAGGAACAGAAGCCTGGATGCAGTTCAAGTTGGCCTTTTAAACATATAGTACAAAAAGAGGGGGGAGAAACAGATTGTTTCTCTAAAGAAGGTCAACAGAGAACACTAGGGTCAAATACAAAACCAGCTTTATTAATTACCAAAAAATCTTTACCTAATCATAGTGACAAAAGTGAGGTTTAAAGCAATATGGACAGACGGTTATAACAAACATGTTAAAATTGGACAACGTTGTCACCAGGGATATTAAAATCAAATGGGAGCCGCGGCCATGCACCCACACATTCTCATCATACACACTGGATATAAAGTGTTTTCAGGATAGTCATGCACACTAGGTGGCAAGGTCGGGATTATTTCCTAGTATTGAGTGTCCAATTAGGCAGGAACAGTCCTATATCACTAGTATGGAGGTAATGTGAGTGGGTGGATGATCTGACAATTCAAGCAATCATGAAATGGGACCATAGATGGGGCGATCTCTCAAGGGAGCATTGCATTCAATGATTGCGTAGACCACAGCTGATGAATAAATAATAAACGCTTTCCAAGTTGCAGTAGAGCTGATTGTGCAGATATCTACAAAGGCAGCAGAATAAATGTCCTTGGAGACAACATTATTGGAAACATAGGAAAACTGACATACGTTTTGTTGCAAGTGCTGAGTGAAGTGAAGGAATCTCACAGATCGCACTATGTCCGTCGTCAGACTATGATAGTCTTGAGTGTTGAGGTCTTCCTGTGGACAGATGCCTCTGTATGGTTCATCTAGGGTGTAGATCGGCAAGGGATCGTCTCTCACTGCTTCTCACCATAGAACCGCTGAGGCACCACTGCCGCCAAGTGATACGTGACTGTAGGGGAAAGCCAGCATCAGCTGTTGGATCAGCTGTTAGGTCCGTGTGGAGGTGAGTCAGATCAAATTGCGCGCGGCTCCCAGGGACGTGCTGACGTCACACGGCTGACGCGTTTCACCAGCCAATGAACGCTGGTTTCCTCAGATGTAGACCTTCTAGACTATCTTGAAGACAAAGGATGCACATGGATCTTTAATAGACATGTGCATTCGTTTTCGTCCGAATGCATTTTCGTCCAAATTTCAGGTATTTTCGTTATCGTTTTAACAAACGATAACGAAAGTGCAGAGTCCGAAAAACGAAAGATCCGATATAAACAAATGCTTTATTTTCGTTTTCGTTGCTACAACAGTTCGATATAGATAGGAGATTCGACATGATGATGACAATAACAATCTGTCCATCAAACCTGTGGTCGAATGTGCCTAACCTTAGCTCTATTAGTCCAAGATTATTCGACGTAGAGAGGAAAGATTCGACGTAGGGGAGGAAAGATTCGACGTAGGGGAGGAAAGATTTGACGTAGGGAGAAAAGATTCGACGTAGGGGAGGAAAGATTCGACGTAGGGGAGGAAAGATTCGACGTAGGAGAGGAAAGATTCGACGTGGGGAGGAAAGATTCGACGTAGAGGATGAAAGATTCGACATAGGGGAGGAAAGATAAATAAAAATAATGATGATGATGAATGTTATTGGCTGATTGTAACCAAAGAGGAGGAGCAGTAAAATAGCTAGAACTAAGTACACAGTACTTTGGCTTATGGTGTCTTGAAAGTTCTAAGAAGATTCGACGGAGCAGGTAAACTATATGACGTCGCACAGTTTAGCTGCTCCGTCGAATCTTCTTTGAACATTCGACAGACACCATAAGCATTCAATGACAGATTCGACCTTAATTAGGATTTTCGGACGAATGCAATTTTTAACGAAAAACGAAATAAATAACAACGAATTTCGGGAGTAACTAAATAAATGTATTTTTTGGACGAAAACGAAATTCCGAAACGAGTGCACATGTCTAATCTTTAACACTCCACACTCATCTCACATGGGAGGTGCTTGGGAAAGGTTAATAGATGTAGCTAGGCGCATTTTGGATGCAATGTTACTCCAAGCTAAACCTACTCGTTTGACTCATGAGACTTTGAGTACTTTCATGGCAGAAGTTATGGCCATCATTAATGCAAGACCTTTGGTACCAATATATACAGATCCAGATAATCCAACAGTTCGCACTCCTGCTATGCTCTTGACCCAAAAGGTAGACTCTGTGTCGGCCCCTTGTGGAGATTTTAGTACAACAGAACTTCATGTAAAGCAATGGAAACAAGTCCAGTGTCTGGCTGATACATTTTGGAAGAGATGGAGGAGAGATTACTTGTTTACCTTACAAAGTCACAGGAAATGGGATAAGACCAGTCCCAATGTTAAAGTTGGAGATGTTGTGTTATTGAAAGATGGTCAAGAAAGCAGAAACAACTGGCCTATGGGAATTGTCACTAATACGTTGCCAAGTAAAGATGGTAATGTCAGAAAGGTTGAAGTCAAAGTGATAAAACAAGGGACTGTTAAAGTGTACGCCAGACCAGTTTCGGATGTCATTGTTCTCCTTTGAACAGGTATTTCTGTTATGTTGTTGACAGAATACATAATATAGAGCTTGTCACTGACAGCTTTCAGATGTGACTTTCGCCAAGAGTTAAAATTCATCCTGTGGATTACAATTGGCATTGGAGATAGTTTGACCTAGTGCGGCTTCTCCAATCTGAAGATGGGTTTAAGGACAAAACTATTTTTTCATGTGGGCTTCCAGCTTGAAGTACCATAGCCAAGAGACACGATATTGTGGACTCATGTTTTAGTTTATGTTACCAGTTCTAGACGGGAACGTATTTTCTTATGAGTGTGTTTTTCCCTGTACAGTAGATATGTATAAGTAGTGATATAATGTATTATTTTAGACAGGGAGTGTGCTGCCTTTGCAAGCTAATTACGTTATAATTACTTATATAGAATGTGAAGATTACCACTGCCATCTAGTGGCCAAAGTCTGTAGCAGCTTTATCTTCAGTCATGTAAATTTCTCATACAAGATGTGACCTTTGGTTCAGGAAGTTCTTCAGCCATTTTAGATTGTCATTCTACATGGATGCAGCATGTCTGTTTCTCTCCCAAAGGGCTTGAGACATCATCACCTGTAAGTGTCTTTCTGTTGTGTCATCTGTCATTTATGCTAGATTAGTTATTCTATGTGTACTGATATCTTGTTATTGTATTGTATTGCAGTTTCACAAAAACTAAAATAAAGTTGGATTACTTCGGTAGACAAATCAAGCATTGGGCTTCCGTTTGCTGGAGTCTCTGACAAGTGTTTAGCTGTCCATTTAGAACCACACATAGTCAGTGTTTTGAGAGCGTAACAAGAAGTGAAGGGAGATTTAAAGTTGTGAAATCCCTGGTTGTCAAAGGGATAACCAGAACTAATGCCCCCATTGGAATATTTCCCCATTATCTAGAGTTTTACTTTAAGGTGCAATAACAACTTGCAAAAAGGTCATGTCTTTAGTTCAGCTCCAACTTATTTCTTTTAAATTATCTGCAAGTCAATTTTAATCATATCCAGCACTTTTTCCTGGCTAACATCTTATTTGAATAGACAGTTTGAGAGATATTTTTTATTCATGTGCCTTGATGAGGCTAAATAAGAAATTCTGGAACACACAGAAGCTTTCAAAGCTCAAAGAAAAAAAAGAAACATTCAAATGACTACCTTCAAAATATATAAAATGCAAATTAATATTAATGACGACATACAAACAAGATGTGATTGTGAAGATCTATTCTCATTTAAATGTCTCCTGTAATATCTATAACGATAACCATTTTTGTCAAGAAGCTATATGAATACCATTCTTTCTCCTTTGAAAGAATATATATTCAAGAGAATTATGTTAAATGCAATTGAAGCTTCTTTTTTCTGGAATCCAGTAACATGAAAGAATAGTACTGTTGCCAATATAACATAAGACATGGAATTCACCTATTTTCTGACCTTAGAAAAGCTGTTTATTTATGTTTTTTAGTCATATAAATTACAGATGTGTGATGAACTATACTGCCCAGTCACAGATAAGCTTTAATTACAATAATTAGAACCATCAGAAGCTCATATCTGGTTGTTATGGGTTACATCTCTTGTTTGATAATGTTTATTCCCCTATTAACAATACACAAGAGAGACAAATGCAAAATAAAAAAGAAAAAATACAGAAAATCATAAGACAACAGATACAACACTCTTATGCCCCGTACACACGGTCGGACTTTGTTCGGACATTCCGACAACAAAATCCTAGGATTTTTTCCGACGGATGTTGGCTCAAACTTGTCTTGCATACACACGGTCACACAAAGTTGTCGGAAAATCCGATCGTTCTAAACGCGGTGACGTAAAACACGTACGTCGGGACTATAAACGGGGCAGTGGCCAATAGCTTTCATCTCTTTATTTATTCTGAGCATGCGTGGCACTTTGTCCGTCGGATTTGTGTACACACGATCGGAATTTCCGACAACGGATTTTGTTGTCGGAAAATTTTATATCCTGCTCTCAAACTTTGTGTGTCGGAAAATCCGATGGAAAATGTCCGATGGAGCCCACACATGGTCGGAATTTCCGACAACACGCTCCAATCGGACATTTTCCATCGGAAAATCCGACCGTGTGTACGGGGCATTATACTTTAAACTGTAATACATGTAATCCATATACAATGGTAAGATCGAAAACAGGAACTAAAGCAGAACTTTATCACCACCTCTATGATTCACAAATTATACTTACCTATATGACAAAAAGAAAACAAAACAAAAAAAACCTCAGAAAAAAAGAGGATGGGGGTGGGAGATAATATGGTCTCTAAGTTTACCAACACTATGGCATAAAGGAGCCTTACTAAATAAGCATCCAAGAAAATGTACAGAAACTGTGGAGCTAATTGGCCTTATTCTAACCTACAGCAAAATACGTGGTCAATAAACTCTAGTTTCCATTGCTATTTATGAACCTTATCCAAGTTGCCCACTTTGCTTAAAAATTTTCAGGTCTATTCTTATAGATGTGCACCCATCTCTCAACTTCCATAATATCATTGACTTGTTTCATCCAATGATTCATAGAGGGTATCTACGTCTTTTTCCAGTAAACTGGCATTAACCATTAAGTGGCATCTAGTAAATGGGGGGACAATTCCTTTCTTATAGGCTGCTATAGAACTCAGAGGGGTTGAATTACTAAAACTGAAGAGTGCAAAATCTGGTTCAGCTCTGCATATAAACCAATCAGCTTCCAGTTTTTATTGTCAAAGCTTAATTGAACAAGCTAATTTTAGAAGCTGACTGATTACCATGCATAGTTGCACCAGATTTTGCACTCTGCAGATTTTGCACACTGTACAGGATCATCAAGAATTAGCACTCTTGTGATTTCAAATGTTAATTTCCTAATCTTAACCCAATATGGCCTGATTTTAGGACAGTCGCACCAAATATGAGCATAAGATCCATGCACCATGCCACAACCTTGCCAACACCTATCTGAAGTTGAATGATACACTGCAGATAACATCTTTGGGATGTATACTACCTCAGCAAGAGTTTATAATTAGTCTCTTGTATTTCAGTACAAATAGAAGAGAAATGTACCAAAATCAACATCTTACATTTCTGTGAGTCTGTAAAAGAGCACTCTAGTTCTGTCTCCCATTTCCTAAAATATCTAAGACCTGTAAAAATGTAATGTTTATGCAAAGGTTTATAAGAGATCAATAGTAATTCTCTATCTATGGATTGCATAAGCCATAAGAATTAAAAGCAAGTGAGAGAGTGCCCAGATCTAATACCCCTCACGTGGGTGATACAAAAATGAGCAATTGCTGGTATCTCCAAGCAACAAATAGAAACCTTCCATATGTTCCTTTCAGGAGCCCAACGGGTATATTTTCACACCTTGCAAAAACGTACAGTAAGTAGTATCTCCATTTGCTGCACAAGACCTAAAAAAAGACAGGAATTCACCCGGAGGGAACCAGCAGAAGTCACCTGATGGGAGTAGGGAGGATATTGAAAGAGATAGGGCTCTCTAAAAAATATTAAAAGATCCCCAAAAATTGCAGCGTGAGGATAGTAGGAAAGGTGGTAGAGTCAAAGAGACCTTTATGTGGGTGTGGAACCCAAAGAGCACAAGCTAAATTACTGTCCACCGAAGTTCCCCCTAGTGACACCCAAACTTTATGAGCAGCTTGATGTCTCCAATTAAGGGTTAGGGCTATAGCTCTATAATAATTCCCTAGTATAGGAGACCTAGCCCACCTTCAAATTTTGCTCTCGTAAGAATATGATAGGCTAGTCTGGACTTTGCTTTTCGCCAGGTGAAATTTATGAAAATATGCCAAATGATAGTAACAAATACCTTTGGGAGCAGGATGGGTACCATCTGCAATACAAATAAGACCTTTGGCATTACATTTTAATAATGTTGATTCTACCTCTCTAAAAAAAAGTAGCTGTCTCCCAGCCTTCTTTATTTGAAGCAGTGAAGCATAATTTTCCTTGTATAGCCTAGATAGACCCGATGTTAAATAAATGCCCAGGTATTTAATAGATCATTTATTCCATAAGAAGGAAAACAATTGTTTTAATCTGAAAAGTCCTGCTAGATCACTTCAGGCTTGCAGGTTGCAGTAATACACTGACTCACCCTGCTCTGCACGTGATCAGTTGCTCATGTAGGCTAATCTAATGACAGCCTAAAGATTTACTGTTAGTTATAGGCTCTGGGTTTCAGCAAAATAGCAGCCTCTGGCAAGAAGAAACAGGAACAATGTTGGAGGCAATTTAAAGTGGTTGTAAACCCTTGCATATAGCCAGTGAAGTGAACAATCTCAGATGATACACATAGATTAAACAAATCCTCCTACATGGGTTTTACTTGTTCATCTGCAGCCCTCTCTTACCTATACCCCTTCAAAAGGGCAGAATTATGTTAAAATCCTTCTCCATCTGTTAGTATCACAGAGGAGGGGGCTGTGCCAAAAATCAGAGCCATTAGAGGCTAATCTAATGACAGCCTAAAGATTTACTGTTACTTAGAGGCTCTGGGTTTCAGCAAAATGGCAGCCTCTGGCAAGAAGAAACAGGAACAATACTGGAGGCAATTTAAAGTGGTTGTAAACCCTTGCATATAGCCAGTGAAGTGAACAATCTCCGATGATACACATAGATTAAACAAATCCTCCTACATGGGTTTTACTTGTTTATCTGCAGCCCTCTCTTCCCTACACCCCTTCAAAAGGGCAGAATTGTGTTAAAATCCTTCTCCATCTGTTAGTATCACAAAGGAGGGGGCGGAGAGAGGATGCTGTTACAGTGTATAAGAGCTAATTGGAGGAAAGGTACACCCTCCTTCACACAGCAGGAGAACTGTGTTGTGAATAGACAAGCTGAGTGTTGAGCTCCCTCCCCGACACAAATTCTATCTCATGTGGTTTTGTACTAGGCACGTCCCCACATGTCAGCTTTTTCACCTTTTGCATGTCTTGAGGTCCACCTATTGATTGTTCTGTGGTACTTCCCACAAACTGTTGCGACTTTCTACCAAACCCCGAGTATTAATTGTATTTTTTGTATTTGTATGTTTTCTCTTTCTCTCTTTTATAGACTAATTAAACAAGCTTCCGAAGAAGCATTCAAATTGTGAAACATGTAGAGCTAAAGTTTGTTGTCTTTTATTTTTACTGTAGGAACATGTCCTTGAATTATAAGGATATATCTCTGAGGTCTATGACCTTTTTGAGAGAGATATAGCTAGCTTCTTGCACTTTATATGCAATGTTTTAATATGTCTTGTGTACTATATGTTAATAAAATTTATATAGAAAAAAACAGAAAAGAAGGAGGGCGCACCAACCTAGTGCATTACCACTAATAAACTTTAATGCAGCATAAAAACAGCAGAAATAATACTCACAAACGAGCTTGTATAACCAGCTTTAAAAAGGGCGCAACAGCGCTGTTTCTGTAAATCGACACACCAGGACCTATTGCCCGCTTAGGCTCTGAAGAAAGGGGTGCTCCCCCGAAATGCGTTAGCCGTCTGCACCGGTTTGACCCTCTTACGCAATAGGTCCTGGTGTGTCGATTTACAGAAACAGCGCTGTTGCGCCCTTTTTAAAGCTGGTTATACAAGCTCGTTTGTGAGTATTATTTCTGCTGTTTTTATGCTGCATTAAAGTTTATTAGTGGTAATGCACTAGGTTGGTGCGCCCTCCTTCTTTTCTGTTTTTTTCTAGCTTGAATACCCATTGTTCAAAGGAGGGCTGCAAGACAGTAGGCATTACCTTTTTAGGCGGTCGCACCACATGTTTGGTTCATGGACACCTGAGCGCAGGAGAGATTTTTACTGTGTTTAATAAAATTTATATACAATTTTATAATTGGTGCCTATAAAGTCTATTCTTCCTTGCTTTTTCATTCAAATATATTTTAAAGTTTGACAAAGCACCAGATTCCTTAAAATTTTCCATTAAATTAGGTAAAGATATCAGGGGGCAGAGATATAAAATAAGATGTTGTTTGCATGTGTGAATAATTTATGCTGTACTGGACGCACAGTAAACCCATGAATATATTTGCATTCCTTCTAACCTTGCACAACAAAGCCTCTTTAACCAAGGCAAACAGTAGGGGTGACAAAGGGCATCCCTGCTGAGTGCCATTCTTTATTATAAATTGGAGAGAGAGGGTACCAATAACCTTGACCCTAGCCATGGGCATCCCATACAGGGCCATGATCCAACCAAATATTTTCAGGCCCAGGCCTATGGCAATTAGGGTCTCTTCTAGAAATATCCAGTCTACCCTGTCAAACATTTTTTCGGCAACTGTATACAAGACTAGACTGGGTGGACATACTGGTCGAGCAAAGACCCAGTGGACCACTTGAAAAGTTACAACCGTCCTCGGTTTTATGGCTCCCTTTATTTTTTTGGAAGCTGAGATATTTCCTAATTGATGAAGTACTTATATGCCACTGATCTAATGCTGCTGTGAACATACCAGAGAGGAGGAAGTAAGGAAGTAAAAATAACCCAATATTTACTCCAACCTTGGTAAATAGCTGCCTTGAAAATAGGTAAAATAAGCAAAATATATATTTTTTTTAGGTTTTAAAGGCTAAGTTCAACTTTGTTCACCTTTTTTTCCTAAGTTCCAGCTCCCCTATGTACCAATATAGCATTAATGTACTTTTTTTTCAAAAATATCAAAGCTTTCCTTTAATTCTACAGACACTTCACTGTCTTCATGAATGTTTCCAAACACGTATCCATTAGGGATGAGCCGAACACCCCCCGGTTCGGTTCGCACCAGAACCTGCGAACAGACCGAAAGTTTGCACGAATGTTAGAACCCCATTGACGTCTATGGGACTCGAACGTTCGAAATCAAAAGTCCTCATTTTAAAGGCTAATTTGCATGGTATTGTCCTAAAAAGGGTTTGGGGACCCGGGTCCTACCCCAGGGGACATGTATCAATGCAAAAAAAAACTTTTAAAAACGGCCGTTTTTCGGGAGCAGTGATTTTAATGATGCTTAAAGTAAAAAAAAAAAGTGAAAAATTCCTTTAAATATCGTACCTGGGGGGTGTCTATAGCATGCCTGTAAAGTGACGCGTGTTTCCCGTGTTTAGAACAGTCCCTGCACCAAATGTCATTTTTAAAGGAAAAAATATCATTTAAAACTGCTTGCGGGTTTAATGTAATGTCGGGTCATGGCAATATGAATGAAAATCGGTGAGACAAACGGCATGGGTACCCCCCCAGTCCATTACCAGGCCCTTTGGGTCTTGTATGGATATTAAGGGGAACCCCGCACCCAAATTAAAATAAGGAAAGGTGTGGGGCCACCAGGCCCTATATACTCTGAACAGCAGTATACAGGCGGTGCAAACAAGACAGGGACTGTAGGTTTGTTGTTAAGTAGAATCTCTTTGTAATTTTGAACGGGTACATTTTTAACGTGTTTAGCTCCAGCCAAAAAATCTTTTTTAAGCTTTTTGGAAAACATAGGGAAGGGTTATCACCCCTGTGACATTTGTTTTGCTGTCTTTCCTCCTCTTCAGAAGATTTCACCTCACTTTTTGTCCCAATGAAAAATGTTTTTTGAAAATTTGGGTTTTTTTGTGGAACAAGGATTGGAAAGCATCAGTGGAAAGGAGAAATTGGTTTCCCATATTAACTCTTACAGGAGAGAATTTCTAGGGGTAGATTTCATCTCACTTCCTGTTGTCTCCTTCCGTTTGCAAGTAGGAGTCGTTTGTAAGTTAGATGTTTGAAAGTAGGGTCCTGCCCTATATACTCAGCAGAAATTTGGGCCTTAGGTGTTGCTGTGGCCCCAACACTGTAAGCCCTCACAGGGCCCTGCTGTGATATATTAGATCAAGAATTGTAATTACATGCCCCTGTTGAACAGGAGCTGAAAAATTAGGCCTTAGGCACTGGTGCTGGTGCCACAACACTGCAACCCCTCACAGACACTCTAGTTGGAACGCAGGAACGAGCCCTGCTGCAAAGTATTGCATCAAAAATTGTAATTACACGCCCCTGTTAGACAGGGGCAGAAAAATTGGGCCTTAGGCACTGGTGCTGGTGCCACAACACTGCAACCCCTCACAGACACTCTAGTTGGAAAGCAGGAACGAGCCCTGCTGCAAAGTATTGCATCAAAAATTGTAATTGCACGCCCCTGTTAGACAGGGGCAGAAAAATTGGGCCTTAGGCACTAGTGCTGGTGCCACAACACTGCAACCCCTCACAGACACTCTAGTTGGAACGCAGGAACGAGCCCTGCTGCAAAGTATTGCATCAAAAATTGTAATTACACGCCCCTGTTAGACAGGGGCAGAAAAATTGGGCCTTAGGCACTGGTGCTGGTGCCACAACACTGCAACCCCTCACAGACACTCTAGTTGGAATGCAGGAACGAGCCCTGCTGCAAAGTATTACATCAAAAATTGTAATTACACGCCCCAGTTAAACAGGGGCTGAAAAATTGTGCCTTAGGCACTGGTGGTGGCGCCCAGAACCAAAAATGTTCTTACAAGCTATCAGCGTGATGATTGAGGAGGAAGAGGATAATTACTCAGAGATAGTCACTCAGCATCAGCATAGGCAGTCTTTGAAGGGATCTGAGATTTCAAAAAAAATTATTCGGTTACATCAGCATCAGGTGCTTGGTAGCTGGTGGTGATCCAAGACTGATTCATTTTTATGAAGGTCAGTCGATCGACCGAGTCGGTGGACAGACGCACCCTGTGATCGGTTACCACGCCCCCAGCAGCACTGAATGTGCATTCCGAAAGAACGCTGGATGCAGGACAGGCCAGTAGCTCAATTGCATACTGTGCAAGCTCTGGCCAGTGATCCATCCTCAAGACCCAGTAACCCAGAGGATTTTCGGTGGGAAAGGTGTCCAAGTCTGATCTTGCCCCTAGGTATTCCTGCACCAAGTAAAACAGACGCTGGCGATGGTTGCTGGAACCGATCATACCTTGGGGCTGCGGACCAAAAAATTGTCTGAACGCATCGGTCAGACGGCCACCTTCTCCACCGCTCCTTCTTTGACTGACCGAAGCCTCAGCAACACGTTGTCCAGAAACAGGAGTTTGTAACCTCCCAGTCTCTGGGAACGCGTTGCACAGACCTTTCTGCAAGGCCTCCCGAAGATGTTTCATCCTCTGCTCCCTCTGCGATGGCAAGATAAGGTCCGCAACCTTACCCTTGTAACGTGGATCAAGGAGGGTTGCCAGCCAGTATTGGTCCTTCTCCTTGATACCACGAATACGAGGATCCTTACGCAGACTTTGCAGGATCAGGGAGGCCATGCAGCGTAGGTTTGCTGAGGCATTCGGTCCGGAGTCCTCTGGGTCACTAAGGACGACAACGTCCGCAGCCACCTCCTCCCAGCCACGTACAAGTCCATGTGTTTCTTGGGACTGATCCCTTAAAGACTGCTGCTGATGCTGAGTGCCAGGCTCCACCTCCATACTGACACAATCTTCCTCCTCCTCCTCCTCCTCCTCCTCCTCCTCCTCCTCTTCCTGTGTGATCGGCGGGCACGCAGGAACACTGTCTGGATAAAGGGGGCCTTGAGAGCTAAGGAAGTCCTCCTCTTCCTGCCTCTGTTCTGCCTCAAGTGCCCTGTCCATTATTCCACGCAGCGTGTGCTCCAACAGGTGGACAAGGGGGACAGTGTCACTGATGCATGCACTGTCACTGCTCACCATCCTCGTGGCCTCCTCGAATGGTGACAGGACAGTGCATGCATCCCTGATCATGGCCCACTGGCGTGGGGAAAAAAAACCAAGCTCCCCTGACCCTGTCCTGGTGCCATAGTCGCACAGGTACTCATTGATGGCCCTCTGCTGCGTGTGCAGCCGCTGCAGCATGGCCAACGTTGAGTTCCACCTGGTGGGCATGTCACAGATTAGGCGGTTCTTGGGCAGGTTTTTGAATAACGCGCAGAGACTGCAGCGCCCTGCACATGTGGAGCTTTGGGGTGTGATGCAGTCAATGTGCTGCCCTTAGGCTGGCCCCTGGAGGGCATCCTGCCTCGTTGGTGATGTGCCGCCTCCTCCTCCTCCTCCTCCTCTCTCCTATTAGGCACCCACGTTGAGTCAGTGACCTCATCATCCCCTCCCTCCTCATCACTGGAGCAAACCTGGCAGTATGCTGCAGCAGGGGGAGCATGACTGCCAGATTGCTGTCCTTCTTGGGCACCCCCTCTGTCCGTGCTCATGTTACTGCCTTCATCGAGCTCAGTATCATCATCAGAGCCTTCCAAACGCTGGGCATCCTCCTGGAGCATGTACCCAACACTGTGGTCAAACAGTTTGAGGGACTCCTCAGGAGGACATGGTGGAGCTAGGGAAGGAGTCACTGATGACATTGAGCCGAGGGAAGAGGCCGCTGCTTTGCCAGACAAAGCACCCTGGGCATGGGTAAGAGAGGATGAGGAGGATGAGGACGGCTTGGTCATCCACTCGACCAAGTCTTCCGCATGTTGCGGCTCAACACGGCCAGCTGCCGAAAAAAAGGCCAAGCGTGTCCCATGGCCACGTGCTGATGAGGATGCACCGTCTCCACGACCAGCACTAGACACAGAGCCTGCTTGTCCTCTCTTATTGGCTTGTGACTGTCTGCCTCTCCTTCTTGGCCTTCCAGACATACTAATGGCCTGTAGCTGCACTAAGCTGGGATATATATATCTATATAAATATATATGTACTGATACTGCAGCTAGCAAAATCAACTGCTTGCTTGTAGTATGAGAACACCACCAACCTTCTACAGGTAGCTTTAGCTGAACACTGTGAGGTGGACGCACCCCACTAACTTGTAGGTTTAGCTGAACACTGTGAGCAGGACGCACTGCACTAAATGTAAACAGTCTAGCTGCTTGACCGTGGTACTAATAGGATCAAAAGAACACCAGTAATTTTCTTCAGGTAGCTTTATATACTGTAACAAGACAAGCCTGCCTGTCAGTAGGAAAATAACAGGAACGGATCTAGCTGAACACTGTGAGCAGGACGCACTGCACTAAATGTAAATAGTCTAGCTGCCTGACCGTGGTACTAATAGGATCAAAAGAACACCAGTAATTTTCTTTAGGTAGCTGTAAATACTGTAACAAGACAAGCCTGCCTGTCAGTAGGAAGATAACAGGAACGGATCTAGCTGAACACTGTGAGCAGGACGCACTGCACTAAATGTAAATAGTCTAGCTGCCTGACCGTGGTACTAATAGGATCAAAAGAACACCAGTAATTTTCTTCAGGTAGCTTTATATACTGTAACAAGACAAGCCTGCCTGTCAGTAGGAAGATAACAGGAATGGATCTAGCTGAACACTGTGAGCAGGACGCACTGCACTAAATGTAAATAGTCTAGCTGCCTGACTGTGGTACTAATAGGATCAAAAGAACACCAGTAATTTTCTTCAGGTAGCCTTATATACTGTAACAAGACAAGCCTGCCTGTCAGTAGGAAGATAACAGGAACGGATCTAGCTGAACACTGTGAGCAGGACGCACTGCACTAAATGTAAATAGTCTAGCTGCCTGACCGTGGTACTAATAGGATCAAAAGAACACCAGTAATTTTCTTCAGGTAGCTTTATATACTGTAACAAGACAAGCCTGCCTGTCAGTAGGAAGATAACAGGAACGGATCTAGCTGAACACTGTGAGCAGGACGCACTGTACTAAATGTAAATAGTCTAGCTGCCTGACCGTGGTACTAATAGGATCAAAAGAACACCAGTAGTTTTCTTTAGGTAGCTGTAAATACTGTAACAAGACAAGCCTGCCTGTCAGTAGGAAGATAACAGGAACGGATCTAGCTGAACACTGTGAGCAGGATGCACTGCACTAAATGTAAATAGTCTAGAAGATAACAGGAACGGATCTAGCTAAACTGAATACAGTGTATATATATATATATATATATGCAACACCTGGGATGCATATATATATACACAATACACTTTAAGTGCAGCTAACTGACTGACTGTCCTGCCTAATCTAGCTAACTCAAATGAAATGACACTGTCTCTCTCTCTCTAAGCACACCGGAACACACTGCACAGGGCCGCCGTGCAGGTGGCCTTATATAGTGTGGGGCGTGTACTAAATCCCCTGAGCCATAATTGGCCAAAGCCTCCTTGGCTTTGGCCAATTACGGCTCTCTGTTCAGGCGGCGCTGTGATTGGCCAAGCATGCGGGTCATAGTGCATGCTTGGCCAATCATCAGCAAGCAATGCACTGCGATGCCGCAGTGAATTATGGGCCGTGACGCGCCACACGAATTTGGAGCGAACGGCCCATATCGTTCACAATTCGGCGAACGACCGAACAGCCGATGTTCGAGTCGAACATGGTTTCGACTCGAACACGAAGCTCATCCCTAGTCACCAAACAGTATGTTCCAATAGGGACATTTGTTGCGGAAACAACTCTAATGCTGCATACACACAATCAGAAATTTGGCCAGCAAAAGACCGATGAGAGCTCTTGGACGGAAAATACAACCGTGTGTATGCTCCACCAGACTTTTGCTGGCCGAATTCCAGCCAGCAAAAGATTGGGAGCATGTTCTCAATTTTTCGGTCAGAAAAAGTTCCGATCGGAAATTCCGATCGTCTGTAGCAATTCCGACACACAAAATTTCTACGCATGCTCAGAAACAATTTGACGCATGCTCGGAAACATTGAACTTCATTTTCTCGGCTCGTCGTAGTGTTGTACGTCACCGCGTTCTTAACGATCGAAAGTTCAGCAAACTTTTGTGTGACCGTGTGTATGCAAGCCAAGCTTGAGCGGAATTCTGTCGGAAAAAACATCCAAGATTTTTCTGACGGAAAATCCGCTCGTGTGTACGTGGCATCATTGGACTTTTTAAGTGACACTAAATGATATCTATACACATCCACTACTTATTGGCACTGTAATATATTTGAATGAAATTGTTTCTTACTGTGTTTTTCTGCCTCCTTGTAATGTCCTCCATGAGCTCCCATTTTCTCTGTTACTTATTTTCGTTTGTAACAAGCAGTTCATGATAGTTGCGGTCATGTTCACTGCTTTATGCACACTACATATCCCATTGTCTATAGTCCCTATTTCATCTTGGGAGTAAGCAAGAGAGCAAAAGAGGGTGGCTATGTTCCAATATACAGTAAAACCTTGGAGAAGGAACATTGGATCACAGCAGCAAAGTAATACAGAAACAGAGTTTATTTTCACTTTCTCTACTCTATTGAAATAAATAAAAAAGTTCTCCCTTGCAATGGGACTGGCTCCTCACTGCATGGGTTAATTGTTAATTTCTGCCTCGGCAACCGCAAAAAATCACTTTTACTTATCTGATCCTCCTTTCCCTCAGACTCACTCCAGGCTGGTCCTGCAGCCTCTTCTCCCTAGGATCCAGTGGTTGCAGGTCCTCAGACATTATCAAGTTCACTGTACAACACATAGCCCTGCACTGGACTAGAGCAGGGGTGGGCAACTGTGGTCCTCCAGCTATGGAACTACATTTCCCATGATACATTGCAAGTCTGACAGTTACAACAATATGGAAGAGGCATGATGGTAAGACTGACAGTTATTCCCTGAAGCATGATGGGACTTGTAGTTCTGCAATGGCTGGAGGTCCCCAGTTGCTCACCACCAAGCTAGAAGGCACAAAGAAACAGTCCACTGCCAAAGTGTAGGGGAGTAAAGGAGCGTTACAGGCACCTTCTAATTGTAGCTGTTGGGTGAGGTTTTATTACAGATAGATTAAAACTACTCACAATTGTAGTAGTAAGGCAAGCATGTACAGTAGCGATGGCACTGTGGGTCCTAATCCTAGACAACGCATTCCGGGAGGGGGACTGCGATGATCGCTTTCATCTGCCAGGGTTTGGGACGGAGTGCTACGCTGGATTCCATCACTTCCTGGTTCTTGGATCACACTTGTTGGCATGATGACTTTGGCGATGCGTTTGTGGAGCATGCACTCCTTCTTCAGGCCCTATGGGAGCCATTTTGGAAGAGGGCTATATAAGGGCAAGACTGTAATGATGTTGGGGCAGGCTACGCCCTGAGTCTTTAACCTATCGTGGACTGATTGCTAATTGCTGATTGCTATAACAAACCAATACGGACGTGTACATGATAGATGATAAAAAACAACAAATAAACAACACATAAAAAATGGATAAAAAATAAACATTCTAAAACACCAACATCTTTATAATATGTTTAAAATATCTGACGTAAAAACTCTGGTGTTATGTCATACATCTGGGTGTATACATCCCTTTGTATTTGGTCAGCTAGTTCGATTTGAGGTTTACCTAAGTGGATTATGTGAGATGGTACATGTTATTAACCACTTGTATGAATAATAATCCAACAACCGTGGAATGGGGTTTAATCATTTGAAGGAGCAGGATTGTTAATTAAAGGTGTCCTTATCTGGACACTCAGGGACATAGAGAATTACAGTTGTGCTCATAAGTTTACATACCCTGGCAGAATTTATGATTTCTTGGCCATTTTTCAGAGAATATGAATGATAACACAAAAACTCTTCTTTCACTCATGGTTAATGTTTGGCTGAAGCCATTTATTACCAATCAACTGTGTTTACTCCTTTTAAATCATAATCACAACAGAAACCCTATTCCACGGTTGTTGGATTATTATTCATACAAGTGGTTAATGACAAGTACCATCCCACATAATCCACTTACAGTAGGCAAACCTCAAATCAATCACTAGCTGACCAAAAACAAAGGGATGTATACACCCAAATGTTTGACATAACACCAGAGTTTTTAATTTACATAATTTTTGAAAATATTTTAAACATCTTATAAAGATTTAGGTGTTTTAGAATGTTTATTTTTTATCCATTTTTTTTTATTATTATTTGTTGTTTTTTAATATCTATCATGTACACGTCCGTATTGGTTTGTAATAGCAATCAGTCCACAATAGGTTAAAGACTCAGGGCGTAGCCTGTCCCAATGTCATTACAGTTGTGCCCTTATATAGCCCTCTTCCAAAATAGCTCCCATATGGCCTGAAGAAGGAACGCATGCTTCACAAATGCGTCGCCAAAACCACCATGGCAACATGCTGATCCAGGAATTGATGTCATCTTCCGCTCGCCAGTGCATTACACGGACCAGGAAGCGACAAAATCCAACAGCGCTGACCGCCCCAAAACCTGGCAGTTGAAAGCGCTCATTGAGGTCCCCCTCCCGGAGTGTGTTGTCTAGGATTACCACCCACAGTGCCATTGCTACTGTACACGCTTGCCTTACTACTACAATTGTGAGTAGTTTTAATTGATCTGTAATAAAGCTTCATCCAACAGCTACACTTAGAAGAAACCTGTGTTTCTCCCTTGTTTGTTCCTTCAGAGTTACTTCTAGTCCCAACATGGAGCTGCCCTAAGATAGCGTTATCTGGACTTTTTATGGACTTCCACCCATAATGGACTCTAATCCACAAGCCATTTCTTATAATCATATTTCTCTAATGTTGATTCTTTTATGGTGTTTTTCATTTTAATGTTGATCCCTTTGCATTTATAGCCTGTACCCAGATGTTTAGTGTTCAATCTGCGCCAACAATTAACCCCTTTTTCTTTGAGTAAAGGAGAGTGCTGGCTGTAAGGGGAGTGGTGGATCAGCTAAGTAAAACTGTTCTGTGTTGGCCCCTAAACCAGTGAGCATTTAACACTTACAGTGCAAGAGCAGCCTTGTTGCAAGGGAGCATTTTTACTTTTCTGGTAGATGGATTCTAAAGTTTACAGTTATAAGCACTGCTACCATAAGCAGCTTTTTCACCTCAATTTTACCAGTGCATTTCAAAATTCTGAAGTTTGCAGATGGTGAGGGATTGGAAAACATTAACTTAAGTAAATAAAGAGACCCTGTCACCTTGACCATGCTAGACAGTGATATTGTTAGTGAAGGTGACTTGCTTAAAGTCTTGGAACAATATATTGAGTGAAGATTCTTTTTTATTATTTATTCATGTAAAAAGCAAATTCCAGTTTATTTATTTAAATTGAAAATTACTTCTGGATATGGGGTAGAATTGTGACCTTCTCCCCTTTGACCATGCTCAGGCCTAGGGGCCTATTGCACTGTCACACTGTCATACTGTTACACTGTCACATGACTGAAGGGATTCACATGACCTCTCCCCTGGGGCACAGATACAGTTGATTTTAGTGCTGAGTGTAAAGGGGCAGCAAAGGAGCACAGGTAAAGTGAGTATCTGGGAATTGTGGGATGCTCTTTACAGAATCTCTGTCACTTTGCCCTGCATGGGCAGAGTGACAGTGAGTCTTTAAGTGTAAGAGGAAGGTTAACTTGCCTGGTACTAAACATCTGTGGTTTAAAAAGGCTATATGAGTAAACCAGCAAAATCAGTACAGTATTTTTATCTAGAGCATTTCATTAAAGTTCCTTAGATTTTTCATACAGTTTTTTTTCCTGAGCTTATTCCTTTGATGAGATTGCTGTCATTTGTTGAAAAAAAAATGTTTGAAATAATGTTAGAAATAATGCATTGATTCAATAAACACACTGAACAATGCATCTGAAACGAACACTCTTAAAGCCAGAGACATAATTGAAGGATCTTTATCACTCTATGCTGTAGTGTTTGCAGCTGTGAGAAGCATAACCTAGATAATAAGGATGAGATAATGTTACAGAAACCTGCTGATAGGCAAGCAGCTCCCCTGACAGCTAATTTATTCCATATAGCTCAGTCATTATTTCATTTTTCAATTGCTGTAAGATTTATTAACCATTATGTCTATATCTATCAGTTAAAATAAGTTTACTAATAAAATGTAGGTACTGGTACTTTATAGAGTTAAAACCCCTACTTTATATAGTTAAAACCCCCTATTCAAATCTAAAAGAAGAAGGTGATTTTGTTTCATTGTAAAATTATACACGTATTCACCCAAAGGCCTATTTTGCGAAAATGATCATTTTAGTTATGTCGGTTCAATTAGTCTGCATTAGTAACTTGGCAATAACACCTTGTATTTATGAGTGACTAAATGACAACAAAATTTTAAAGGTTCACATACCGTATATACTCAAGTATAGGTCGATCTGAGTAGTCGAGGCCCTAATTTACCACAAAAAAATGGGAAAAATTTATTGACCCGAGTATAAGACGAGGGTGAGAAATGCAGCAACTACTGTAAGTGGAAAAAGAGGGTCAACAATGCCCATCTGCAGCTGTATACCTCCCTGTGTCCTGTGCATGTGTCCCTGTGTCCTGTGCATGTGTCCTGTGTATATGTGCATGTGTCCTGTGCATGTGTCACCTACCTGTGTCCTGTACCTGTGTCCCTGTGTATGTGTGCATGTGTCCTGTGTATGTGTGCATCCTACCTGTGTCCTGTGCATGCCTCCGTGTGCCGCTCTGCACTGATCAGAGTATCATAATACAATTCAGCCATTCTACTGTTCAAAAGCCACGCCTCCTCCTCATCCGTGATAGGCATAACACTCCATTTCCCAGCAGTCAGCGGTCAGCCTAGCACGGACATTCTCTCATCCTCATACCATGGACGAGGATGAGAGAATGTCCATGATAGGCTTTACACTGACTGCTGGGAAATGGAGTTTTCTGCCTATCACAGATGAGGAGGAGGCATGGCTTTTGAACAGTGAATGGCTGCCGAATAGTATGTATCACACGCTGGCCACCGTCTGTCTACATGACATCCTGATCATGTAGGCAGACAGCGGTGACTCGAGTATAAGTCGAGGGGGGCACTTTCAGCCCAAAAAAAGGGCTAAAAATCTCGACTTATACTCGAGTATATACGGTAAATATGTATAAAGGACTTCTGATTCTGGTGTCTAATGTAACAGCCAGGCACTTGAGGAAGCCCTGTCCTGCTGTTAAATCTTCCTAGGGACCCAGGTATCTCTGGCTCCTCCACCATTTTTGCTCTGCACATGCTTGGACCCGTGGCAGAAGACAGTATGGACAGGTTTTTGTCCTAGTCGCTGTCCAACAATCGTAATCCTGCCCTAAAGTAAAGATTGCAAAAGACCACCAACTAAACTGGCAAATAGGGATAACATGCCATCCAGTGACAGTGAGATATTGATATCAAGATTGCAGATTGATTATAAGAAAGTGGCATTAGAAGTAGCTTCTAATCTTAGAGCAGACATCTCCCACATTATGTCAAAGGCAGTATAGCATATAGCTCCTTTGCAAAGTGTGCTGCAAGATAGGAAGATTAACATTTTTTCTTTAGAACATGGATTAAGTAATATACAGATCCAATAGAAGCCATTCTAACCTGAGCACAGAAAAGTGAGAAGCAATTGCATGTACTAATAAAAATCTGGATGAAGAGTCACACTACAATTACAGTACCTGCGCATAATAGGCCTGTCCGAATCTTACCATGTGGCTGTTCTAAACAAATTCTGCACGGTTACCTTTTCACAGGTGTTAGACCTCAAAACTTCATGCAAAGTATAAAGAGCACACAAGCTTGGACCACCACTTCCTGAAAATAAAATAGTACACCCTATACAGTAATTACCTAGTATCTGAACCACTGCTCTCACTCAGATTCTATGTGCTTTTAGTGCACAGTGTAATCATTTGCAGAGAGCCATAAATCTTTGTTTCTACTCTGTGGAACTCCCAAAACACCTTAAAACTTTGAAAATCTCTACTCCTAATGGCAAGAACTATTTTTTTTTTATACACCTGAGAGTGCAGTCTCTCACCTATATTCAATTGACTGCCACTAAGGTCAGGCTAGAAGAGGGGGAGAGATCTTTACAGGGATACCCTCCTAGTCCCTCTTCCTTAATAGGACACTATCATCGACACTTGTGAATACTTGTCATTTTCACTCTATAAATATGAAATGTATCACCTGGAATGTCCATGTCTGTATTCACTACACAAACACATACAAGTTCAGCATCATTTAAAGAAGCTCCAGGCTGATATAGCTCTTATCCAGGAATGTCATCTTACCACTTGTTTTTGATTCTTACACAATTATGGATGGGGAGCACCCACAGTATGCTGCAAAGTGGGAGTCATTGCCTTGATAAACAAATTACTGCCCTGTTCCATTGATTGGGACACACACAAGGGTAGATGGTAAGCGCTACAGTTGAACTTAAAGCGGCTGTTAAGTCACTATAGTATAAGCATGCCATCCCCTCTGTTAAATAATATTATGTGTCCCTGTGCCTGTTCTGTCTAAAAAAGATGCCTATTTGTACTTATTGCATATCAGAGCGTCTCCCAGGGCTCACATGACTCCTCAGCTCTCTCTTCTCCCTGGCTAACAGCTATAGCGGGAGGGACCGAGAACTCCTGCTAAAGTCATCCAGGGAGGAGAGGGGAGAGAGAGCTGTCACATGAGCACCGGGAGATGCTCTGATATAGGTACAAATCTGCATCTTTTTTATACAGCACAGGCACGGGAACACATAATGCTACTTAACAGAGGGGATGGCATGCTTATACCACAGAGATGATAGCAGCAGGAGGGGAGGATCGTGGAGTGGACAGAGCTGACAGGCAAGGAGGGGAGGGAGTGGAGGACACAGGAGAGCAGAGAGTAGAGCTGCAGATGATGGAGGCACATAAACTGACCACAGAGTCAGGGCTCAGCAGCCATGGTAATCCATGGTTAGTTTACAGGGGGAGGGCAGAACTAGGCAGGATCAGCCAGGTTTTTTAGTTGACAGAAGGGGACAAATTACACAGCACAAGCACTGTGCTGTTATTCATGCTTTAAGGGAACAGGATCCATTTTTTTTTAGGGTAACAAACACTTTAAGTAACAATGATTTCCTACTCATTAATTCTTATGGTACAAACTCTTTCAATGGTCATTGTGTGACTCTCTGTTGCATTCACTGTTACAGGAAGCTCATTCCCTCTTGATGGTGGGGGTTGACTTGTTTGTCATCATTGAGAGGATCATTAAGAGAATTCAACTTCAGAATAATACTCTACCAAACATTTATTGAGCTTACAGGTGTCAGAAACCATGAATCAGACTGAGACAGAAGAACAGTTAAATCACACTTGTTTAATAATAATAAAAAAAGGTAAACAGATTAAACGTAGTCAAAACCTAGCCAGACTTCAGGAACTGGAACAGATTGTCAGACAAGCCAAAATGCCAGGGAGACAGAGAACAGAGTAGTAGAACAGCAAGCAGGATCTGGAGCCAGAAGGAATGTCAGCCAAGCAAGTCTTTAATAGGAACACAGTAGAGCGTCTCTAGAGATGTGACCAAGGCGAAGGCAGAGATCATCTGGACTGGATGGCTCAAGTAGAAAGGACTGAGGAGAAGATTATCATCAACAGGTGAGTCACTGTGGAGAGATAGGAGCTGGCAGTTAGCCAACCGCTGAGCGGCCAGCTCAGGGAAGGAAGGGCTGAGCCCAGTCCTGACAGTACCCCCTCCCCCTCGGAGGACCACCAGGCTTGAGGGGAACACGTCTATGGAAATCACGGAAGAGGACAGGGGCATGTACGTCGGAGGATGAGACCCAAGAGTTTTCCTCCCTTTCCAATGCACCAGGTACTGCATGTGCCCACAGAACCTATGGGAGTCAACAAAGGGCTGTACTTCTCATGGTTCTCATACTTCTCATGATTCTCAACTTGTACAGGGTGAGAAACACAAAGTCGGAGGTTGCGAGATGACAGCCAGACCCTGTCCCCAACCTGGTAGGAAGGGGCAGGCAGGCGTCTGCGGTCAGCATGGAGTCTGTACCTATCATTAGCATGTCGCAAAGCCTCCTGGACTTGTGCCCAAGTGGAACAAGGACAACGGAGATGCTACTCTAACGCAGGAATACTCTTCGGAACAAATGAGTCAGGCAACATGGAAGGTTGGAAACCATAGTTTGCCATAAACGGGGACAATCGGGAAGCAGAATTCAAGGCACTATTGTGAGCGAACTCCGCCCACAGTAAGAGGTCTGACCAGTTATTAAGATGGTCAGAAATATAGCAACGTAGAAATTGCTCCAAGGACTGATTGGCTCATTCTGCGGCCCCATTAGACTGCGGGTGATACGCAAAGGAGAAAGCAAGCTGAATTCCCAACTGTGCACAAAAGACTCACCAGAACCGGGACACAAACTGACTACCCCTGTCCGAGACAATCACTTTGGGTAGCCCATGTAAGCTAAAGAACTCCCGAGCAAAAATAGAAGCCAGTTCCTTAGAAGTGGGCAACTTCTTAAGTGGAATACAATGAGACATTTTTGAGAACCTGTCAACCACCATAACAATAACTGTGTTGCCCTGGTAGTTGGGTAACTTCACAATAAAATCCATAGACAGGTGGGTCCAGGGCCTCTCTCCATTGGGTATGGGTTGTAGGAGGAGCACTGGAAGGTGTTGTGGAGTCTTACTCTGAGCACACACAGAACAGGCAGCTACGAAGTTGGTTATATCAGCACGTAGACTAGACCACCAGAATCGTTGGGAAATGGCCCAAAGGAGTTGATTCTTCCCAGGGTGGCCAGCAGCCTTGGGAGAATGGTAAGTCTGGAGCACGGCAGTACGGAGACTCTCTGGGACAAAGCAGCGGTCACAAGGTTTCTCAGGAGGAGCATGGACCCGAGCAGCAAGAATTTTGTCACCCAAAGGAGAAGTGAGACTGATGCGAACCGTAGCCAGAATACGATCAGGAGGAATCACAGGAACCAAAACCAACTCCATCTTGGAAGTGGAGGAAAATTGTCGTGACAAAGCATCAGCCCTTACATTCTTAGTACCGGGTAAGAATGAGACAATGTAATTGAAACTAGACAAGAAAAGAGCCCATCCCGCCCTTCTATGAGAGAGGCGTTTAGCCTCAGACAAGAATGTGAGATTGTTATGGTCAGTAAGAATGAGTACCGACACAGTGGTACCTTTGAGGAGATGTCTCCATTCTTTCAGGGCTAAAATGATTGCTAACAGCTCTCTGTCACCAATCTCGTAATTTCTTGGAAAAGTAGCCACAAGGATGCATAGCGCTCTCAGGGGTAGGATGTTGAGACAGAAGCGCGCCAACTCCAGTCTCAGAAGCATCAACCTCAAGGACAAAAGGTAACATAGGATCAGGATGTGCCAACACAGGAGCAGAAACAAAAGCAGCCTTGAGACTCTCAAAAGTCTTAATGGACTACTGAGACCAACTCTATAGGTTACCGTCCTTTCTGGTCATATCAGTCAGGGGCTTGACCAGAGACGGGAAGTTACGAATAAACTTCTGATTATAGCTGGCAAAGCCAAGAAAACGCTGCAGAGGATGTAAATCCACAGGTCAGGGCCACTGTAGGACTGCTGAAAGTTTCTCTGGGTCCATCGAAGAACCAGCAGTGGAAATGACATAACCCAGGAATTTAACCTGTTCACGATGTAACTCGCACTTCTCCAATTTACAATAGAAATTGTTCTCTCTTAGTTTCTGAAGCACGCAACAGACATCTGTGTGGTGGCTCTCCAGGGGACTTGGAAAATATGAAGATATCGCCGAGATAAACCACCACACATAACTGCAACAAATCACGGAGGGCATCGTTAATAAATTCCTGGAAAACTGCTGGGGCGTTACAAAGGCCACAAGACATTACGAGGTACTCATAATGGCCTGTTCTGGTATTAAACACAGTTTTCCACTTGTCACCCTCCTTAATCCTCACAAGATTATATGCCCCTCTAAAATCAAGCTTTGTAAAAACTGTTGCTCCCTTGAGGCAGTCAAATAACTCCGTAATCAACAGAATTGGATAGGCATTCTTAATCGTGAAATGATTGAGACCCCTATAATCCATACAAGGTCTCAGTTCACCACTCTTCTTCACAAAAAAGAAACCAGCACCAGCAGGAGATGAGGATTTGCGGATGAAACCTCGAGAAAGTGCGTCTGTATCATGCTTTCCATGGCCTTATCCTCGAAGACCGACAGAGGATAAACCCGGCCACGATGGGGGTATGGGACCAGGTTGAAGGTCAATTGCACAATCATACGACCAGTGTGGAGGCAAACTACCGGCTTGACCTATGTCAAAGACTTCGCTAAAATTGCGGTACTTCTGGAAGCATGTCTTACTGCATTGTGGCGACGAGGAGGGAACCTCAGAATGGAGCCAATCAAAAGAGGGGTTGTTCCTCTGTAACCAAGAATAACCAATAACCAGCGGAAAATTAGGTGAGAAAATAACTTGGAATTGGATTATCTCATGGTGAAGAGCCCCCATGGCCAGGGACAATGGAACAGTCTTGTGAGTCACATGGGCAGTCTGTAGAGGTCTCCTGTCAAGAGCCTCAATGGCAAGTGGGGTATCATGCAGCTGCAACAGAATCCAGTGCTTCGATACAAAGGCAGCATCAATGAACAGGCCTGCAGCCCCAGAGTCGATTAGAGCCTGTATCTCGACGGACAACTCAGCACACGAAAGGATAACCAAAACCAGGGGCTTATCCTTCAGGATAACTGGGGATGAAACAATACCACCTAAGGTCTGTCTGTGACAGGACCTCAAGGTTCGGGTGTTCCCTGGACGGGTAGGACAAGACTTCAAAAAGTGACCTGCCTGGCCACAATAAAGGCACAATCTCTCCCTCCTCCTAAGGGTTCTCTCATGCTCAGAGAGATGCATGAAGCCCAAGTGCATGGGTTTATCTTCACTGACTGACTTGGGAGGTGAGGGAGGCAAGGGTTGGACTGAAAAGCTCGGACACAAATGTACAGGAGGCTTCCAGCAAGCGCTCCTCAAAAGAGAGTCTTTCTCTGAGTCTTAAGTCAATTAGGATGGCAAACGTGATCAACTTATCCAGCTCAGTGGGTATATCTCGGGCTGCTATCTCATCCCAGAGGCAGATCCAGAGTCTAGTCTCGGGAGGGGCACTGCCAGAAAATACGTTTTTTTGGAGGCAATTTTTTTGGAGGCAATTTATTGGGGCAATGGCTGGTGTTGGCGTTTAAATCATCACAGCACCATGGTTGTTATGGTGTCAGGATTATTAAAGCACATTATTTATATTATTACATTGTTATATAAACTGAAATTGTTCAACTCACCATAATGCAGAATCAGTGGGAGCCTGAGTGTGTCACTTGCCACTGTCGCCTGCCACCAGATGCGGATTGTCACTTGCCACGTCGCCTGTCACCAGATGCAGATTGTCACTTGCCACATCGCCTGTCACACATTGCGGATTGTCACTTGCCATGTCACCTGTCACACGTTATAGATTGTCACTTGCCTGCTACAATTGCCACTTGCTGAGTCACTTTCCTGCTAAGGTGGTCTCTTGCTGTGTCTCTCTTATGTGGTCTCTTGCTGTGTCTCTCTAAGGTGGTCTCTTGCTGTGTCTCTCTAAGGTGGTCTCTTGCTGTGTCCCAGAGTCAGGCAGCAGATTACCAGTCAGGCAGCAGAGAGATGATGTAATCTGCTGCCTGCACAGTGAGGGCGGAACTGCAGGGATGCAGGGCGGGCGCCGGACGGTGAGAAATGATGTCATCTCTCTGCTCCCCTGCACACTGGCTCCCTGACTGGCCAGCCGCCCACTCATCCACCAAGCCGCCCAGCTGCTCACCCGCTCTCTCACCCGCCCGCAGAGCCACCCACTCTCTCACCCACAGAGTCGCCCACCCACTCACTCACCAACATTCTCGGGTGGGGGGCAATCGCCCAGTTGCCCCCCCTGGATCTGCCCTGTCTCATCCTTTATGGTATCCAAGAGACCATGAGAAAAAACAGCCACAAGGGCCTCATTGTTCCACACAACCTCTGCTGCCAGAGTATGGAATTCAATGGCGTAATTGGCAACTGTTCTCGTACTCTGTTAGATGGACATGAGGCACTTAGCAGGAGAAGCGGAGCATGCGGAAAAGTCAAATACCCTTTTAAAAGGAACCACAATCTCAAGGTAACTCAAGACAACAGGATTTTGTGTCTCCAATAGAGGGTTTGCCCAGGCCAAGACTCTGTCAGAAAGCAAAGGTATCACAAAACCTACTTTGCTTCTATCCATGGGAAACACCTGAGCCAGCATCTCAAAGTATGTCTCAACCTGGTTGAGAAACTCTCTGCAATGGACTGGATCACCCTCAAATTCCTGGGGAAGCGGAGCAGAACCAGACATACCTCTAGAGGTAATACTCGAGGCGGGTGCCTGCACAGAGACTAGAGCAGCAGCAGGGATGGTCTGCAACACCGGTTGTACTGGAGCAGCCACAGTGGGAGATTCCAGGTGAGCCATGCTACAGTGTTTGTAATGCCATGGCAAACTGATCCATGCGGCGATCCTGCTCATCCAATCTGGAAAAAATATTACCAACAAGTGGATTGACTGCATCTTCTGAGTTCATGGCCTTTGCCTACTGACAGAAACCATGAATCATACTGAGACAGAAGTACAGTTAAATCACACTTGTTTAATATTAATTAAAAAAAGGTAAACAGAGTAAATGTAGTCAAAACATAGCCAGAGTTCAGGAACCAGAATGGATAGTCAGACAAGCCAAAATGTCAGGCAGCCAGAGAATAGCATAGTAGAACAGCAAGCAGGATCTGGAGCCAGAAGGAATGTCAGCCAAGCAAAACTTTAACAGGAACACAGCAAAGCGTCTCTAGAGATGTGACAAAGGCGAAGGCAGAGATCATCTGGACTGGATGGCTTAAGTAGGCAGAAGTGACAAGCAGGATAGCATCAACAGGTGAGTCGCTGTGGAGAGATAGGAGCTGGCAATTAGCCGACAGCTGAGCAGTCAGCTCAGAGAAGGAAGGGCTGAGCCCAGCTCTGACAACAGGACACTAACTAAAGCTATGCTATGAGTAAACAAAACCTTGTCTGATGGCTTTTGTATAAATAATAGGACTAGAAAAAGTGCTTATTGTCATTGACATTTTTTAAACGATTTCAAAACTGAAGATACATTTTTACGTCTGTAGCAATGCAAATTTCTTCCATCATGCCGATTTTTCAGGCAACAAAGTAACAATACTTGTTCAGATGGGCTACATCTCATATTGACCTTCTAGCATTTTCTAGCACTTTCATGACTAAGTTGTATTGAAATCATAATGCCCTGTACACACGATAGGATTTCCTGACAACAAAATCCATGGGATTTTTTCCGACGGATGGTGGCTCAAACTTGTCTTGCATACACACAGTCACACAAAGTTGGTCGGAAATTCCGAACGTCAAGAACGCGGTGACGTACAACACATACGACGAGCCGAGAAAAATGAAATTCAATAGCCAGTGCTGCTCTTCTGCTTGATTCCAAGCATGCGTGGCACTTTGTGCGTCGGAATTGTGTACACACAATCGGAATTTCCGATAACGAATTTTGTTGTCGAAAAATTTTATAGCCAGCTTTCAAACTTTGTGTGTCGGAAATTCCTATGGAAAATGTGTGATGGAGCCTACACACGGTCGGAATTTCCGACAACAAGGTCCTATCACACATTTTTCATCGGAAAATCCTATCGTGTGTACAGGGCATAAGAATTAATATATTACCCCATTTATTATACTTGTTCCAAATCATCCCTATTCAGATTCCATCAACATTTTTCAAATCATTCAAACTCAACCATTTTATCTGGTTAGGAAATGGACCATGTAGCTGGAAAATCGCCTTATGTCTTCCTAAAAGCAAAAGAGGTCTAGGTCTGCCAAAAAAACAATTACTATACATGTAATCTTGTCAGAATTACATTTCTCAACAAAAACATCAAAACATGGATATAAATAGAAAAATCCTGGACCAAGTACCCTCTCACAACTATACCTTGTTTGATACTTACAAATCTAAACAAGGCCCTAGATGAAAACCCACTAATCAGCTCTACGTTGCTAATTTTTTCCTTGTGCTGTAAATCTTCTTTTTCAACCTGTAGAAGTCATCATTTGTCTTTGATAGGGAACACATATTTCCCACATGGAAATACCCCTGAATTCAGCCAATTTTGGGGTAAAGAGACCCCACCGCTGCTAGGAATCAACTTTTTATCCAAGACAGGAGCAATGACTCAGATAGCTATACAAGATCTTCCTTGGTGAATATACCTCCAAATCCACCATTTCCTGACTAATACTCACTGCAAACGAAACTATATTCACTTTATTTGCTTGAAAAAAAATGTTCAAATAAAGGTCCAGGCATTCTCCTAATGTCCTAAATGTATTCTACAGTACTCTGCTCCTTTTGCCCTCACACTCCCAACTTCTCCAATCTCAAAGATGGGAGAAGGTAGTCAAACAATGGTTCAACTCTTGTCAGATTGCTCATAGCAGCTTATTTAGTGTGCGTGAATTCAAGAAAGGAATTACAGAATTCTCTAGTACAGAACTCCTATGAAATTACACAAAATACACCCACTTATTCCTACAACTTGTTGGAGGTGCTTTTTGAGACACATTTTTTGGTACTGCCTACCTCTACAAGTCTTTTGGGCAAGACTCTATTCACTGATCAGACAAACTACAGGCCTGAATCTCTCTTAATGTTCTTACTACAAATTGACACTGATGGCCCTAATCTTTCACCTAAACACTTGATCAAACACTTGATAAAAGCAGTGTCCTAATTCCTAGACTCTGGAGATCTCAACACTTTCTTCTCTTAAGGAGGTGTTAGAACATATAGAAACATGGAAGGGGGTGTGTCAGGGAAATAGGCTAGCAAACCAGCACAGGCAAGGCCGCGCTAACGCGCATCAACGCACACGGGTGTGCAATGTTTCTACTAGGCGGACGTCTGGCACCACATTCGGACGAATGCACGTGCGTAGCAACGTCGCGATGTTACGAACGCACGAACGGAACGGTGTGCGTACGACGTGATACTACACCTTGTCTATTTAAACGTCCCACTGATGGCGCCACATTGCTGGATTATCGTCAGCTCTTCCTGTGTTCCTGTGATTGTGTTTCCTGTTTTCCTGACTTCCTGTTGTCCTGACTTCCTGTGTACCGACCCGGCTTGTTATCGACTCCTCTGGACCTCCTGGCTTATCCAACCGGCTTGCTTCTGACTCTCCCTGCCTGCTTCCTGCATCTGACCCCGGCTTGGCTAAACGGACTCCGCATTCCTCTGTCTCCTGTACCTGGACTTGTCGCTTTGATTCTCGGACTGCTTACTGTGTTTGACCCCCTGGCCTGGCTTCTGATTTTCCTATTGGACTTCCATTGGTCCCCTCCTTGGATCCTAAGCACGTTGCCTCTACGGACCTTCTCTATCAAGCCACCAACACCGGCTCCTACTTCCAGGCAACCCGTGCTTCTGTGAGCACCACATCCCTGTACCATATTCAGGGTTGTGCTGCACTCGGCCGCAAGGGGAGCCCTCTCAGCAACTCGGTCTCCTACCAAGGTCCTGACAGTATAATCCAGCCATGTCAGAGACCGACGGAGGTGACTCCCCGATGAAGGCCATTCTCCAGCAAATCACGGCCTGTACCCCAGTCATTCAGAAGCTTCAGGAGGAATACTTCCGGTTGGAGGAACGTCTGCAGCACCTACCTGAGTCATCCTCCTCCTCGGTTCAAGGTCCACCTCCAGCGGCAGCTGCTGGGATCATGGTCCATCCAGAACCACGTGTCCCAACGCCAGAATGTTTCTGTGGCGATCGAAGAAAATTTAGGTCTTTTAAAAACTCCTGCTACTTATACTTCGACTTGCAACCACAGACTTTTTTCAGTGAAACAGTCAAGGTGGGGTTCACTATCTCCCTATTACGTGGTGAGCCACAGACCTGGGCCCATGGCCTGTTGGAACAAAGCAGCCCCTCCATCAACACTATGGATCAGTTCTTTGAAGTCATGGCTCGGTTATATGATGATCCCCTACGGGTAGCCACTGCCGAAGCAAATCTACATTCCCTCCGTCAGGGTCAGCGCCCTGCGGAGGACTATACAGTGGAGTTCCGCACATGGTCCATGGATTCTGGTTGGAATGAGGCAGCATTAAAATACCAATATCGAATGGGGTTATCAGAGGCCCTCAAGGATGAGTTAGCCAGGTTACAGGGTCCGGTCACACTTGAAGATCTCATCCAGTTAACTATTCAGCTTGACAGACGTTTACGGGAACGTCAGGGTGAACGTGACCAGGCCTCTTGCTCCACTCGGAACCTGCCCCAAGTTCAGTCTGCATCAGCTCCCTTACAAGTCGGCATGTTCCATCCAGCATTAACTCCTGGGGTGAGACTTTATCGCCGGCAAGCGAGACTTTGCTTCTACTGCGGGGAATCAGGACATTTCATAGATTACTGCCCCATAAGACCAAGAAAATCGACCCTCCGTACTCACCTTCAAGTATCCAGGTCTTCCCCTGCCCATATCTCACTTCCTGTTACATTGCTAGTGGCAGGTAAGGAGATCCACCTCCAAGCAATACTGGATTCCGGGGCGTGTAGTTGCTTCTTGGACTTGGCCTTGGCTAAAGATCTAGCTATTCCGTTAAACTATAAGGAACAGAGGCTAACAGTTCATCTGGCTGACGGCTCCTTGCCAAGCTCGGGTCATGTCACCCAGGAAACCATACCTATTCTTACCACTACCAATTCTGGTCATCAGGAGTTTCTCAGATTTGATGTCTTAAGTTCCCCTATGTTCCCGGTCATCCTGGGAATCCCATGGCTACAAGCACACAATCCTCAGATTGACTGGTCCAAGAAGGAGGTACTCCTTACATCTCCCTATTGCCAACAACATTGTTTGACCCCCAAATTCCAGGACTTTTCCAGTTGCCTGACTGTACAATCCACACCGAGTCCGGATCCTAATGTACCAGCAGCTTACCTGGAATTTCTTGATGTCTTCGATAAAAAGAAAGCAGACACCTTACCGCCACACCGTCCTTACGACTGCCCCATCGAGTTACTACCAGGAGCTACTATTCCTTTTGGTCGTATATTCCCCCTCTCCGAGACTGAGCTTGAGACCTTGAGACAATATATTGATGAGAATCTTGAAAAAGGTTTTATCCGTCCTTCTTCTTCCCCTGCTGGTGCCGGAATCTTCTTTGTTGAGAAGAAGGACAAGACACTGAGACCATGTGTGGACTACAGGGAGTTAAACAAAATTACCCTTAAGAACCGCTACCCACTCCCGCTAATCCCTGAGCTTTTTCAAAGGTTCCGCACAGCACACATCTTTACCAAACTCGACCTCCGTGGTGCCTATAATCTCGTCCGCATCCGAGAGGGGGACGAGTGGAAAACGGCTTTCAGAACAAGATTTGGACATTTTGAGTACCTAGTCATGCCGTTTGGGTTGTGCAATGCCCCGGCGACCTTTCAGCATTTCATAAATGACATCTTCCGGGAACATTTAGATCATTTTGTTGTTGTCTACCTTGACGACATTCTTATTTTTTCTGCCACTCTGGAACTCCATAGAATACACGTGAAGAAGGTACTGAGCATCCTCAGAACCCATGGGTTATTCGTCAAATCTGAAAAGTGCGATTTCGAAAAAACTTCAATTCAATTCCTGGGTCTTATCATCACCACAGGTGGAATCGCCATGGATCCTCAAAAAGTAAAGTCCATCCTTGATTGGCCGGCCCCTTCTGACAAGAAGGGTGTACAGAGATTCATTGGCTTCGCCAACTTCTACAGAAGGTTTATAAAGAATTTCTCCACCATTGTAGCACCTATTACTCAGACAACCCGCCAACATACCAAGTTTAAGTGGTCAGCAGCAGCACAGTCCGCCTTCGATCAGCTTAAGACCTTCTTCACTTCTGCCCCAATCCTGCAACACCCTGACCCTGCTCTACCCTATGTCCTGGAAGTCGACGCCTCAGAAGTCGCCACAGGGGCGATTCTATCTCAGCGTCAGGGTCCCAAAGCACTGCTGCATCCCGTGGCCTTTTCCTCACGGAAAATGAGCCCTCCTGAGAGGAATTACGATGTGGGGGATCGGGAACTTTTGGCAATCAAGACAGCTCTCGAGGAATGGAGGTATCTCCTGGAAGGTGCCACTCATCCCATCCTGATTTTTACGGACCACAAGAACTTAGAATATCTCCGTACGGCCAAACGCCTAAGACCCCGACAGGCTCGATGGGCACTATTTTTCTCTCGGTTTAATTTTCACTTAACCTATCGCCCAGGGTCGAAGAATGGAAAGGCAGACGCCTTATCCCGGATGTTTCCGGACACTCCTGAAGAAATTGCACCTAATACAATTTTGTCTCCCCAAAACTTCCTACTGATCCAACCCGACCTAAGATCCTCTATTGAGCAGGCCTCTAGTCAGTGTACTGAAGCGGAAGTCTCCTCCCTGAGAAGCCAAGAGGGACTCCTATGGCACCAAGATAAGATTTTCGTTCCCCAGCAAGCCAGATTACAAGTATTGAAGACCTTTCATGACCATCAGCTAGCTGGTCATTTTGGGGTTCGAAAAACAACTGAGCTAGTTCAGCGGTCCCTATGGTGGCCCACTTTGAAACTTGATTGTAAAACCTATGTCGGCTCCTGCATCATCTGCCAACGGAACAAAGGATCCAACGCCAGGTCTTGGGGCTTGTTAAGACCATTGCCAGTCCCAGAACAACCATGGAGGAAGATTTCCATGGACTTTATCGTGGATTTACCCCCCTCAGAAGGATTTACTACCATCTTGGTGGTAGTAGACCGCCTGTCCAAAATGGCGCATTTTTTACCTATGAAAGGTACCCCCTCTGCCTCAGATACAGCAAAAATCTTTATTAAGGAAATTGTTCGACTACACGGATTACCAAATAACATTGTATCAGATAGAGGGGTACAATTTACTTCTAGGTTTTGGAGAAACCTCTGCAAATTACTTTCTATTGAAATGTGTTTGTCCACAGCTTACCACCCACAGAGTAACGGTCAGACCGAAAGGACCAACCAAACGCTGGAACAGTATCTGCGGTGCTTCTGTTCCTTTTCTCAAGACGACTGGATTCAACTATTACCTTGTGCAGAATTTGCTTATAATAACTCAATACACACTTCTACCAACCAATCACCCTTCTGGGCGAATTACGGCTTCCACCCCTCATTCCTACCCAACGTCATTCCGGAATCTTCAGTACCGGCGGTTCAGGACAGAGTGGATTTCATCCATAATAATTATCAGACACTCCAGGATACCATGAAGAAGGCCCAAGAAGAATATAAGAAGCAGTACGATAGGAAGAGAAGAGCGAGCCCTACCTTTAAGATAGGGGACAAGGTCTGGCTCTCATCTATAAATCTCAAGCTACCATGCCCATCTCGGAAATTGGGACCCAAGTTCCTGGGTCCTTTCGAGATCAAACGCGAAATCAACCCTGTAGCCTTTGAACTCACTTTACCCGAATCTTTCAAGATCCATCCTGTTTTTCATGTGTCACTTCTTAAACATGTTGTTTCTAGTCCTTTTCCAGGGAGAGAAGAAGTGCCCCCACCTCCGGTCCAGGTTGGAGATGAAGCAGAATTTGAAGTTGAATCTATCCTTGACTGTCGTCGGAGAGGTAGGACAATTCAATTTCTAGTCAAGTGGAAGGGGTATTCTGCAGAAGAAAACTCTTGGGAGCCCGCAAGTTATGTACACGCTCCTAGGCTAATTCAGAGATTTCGCAGTAGGTACCCCGAAAAATGGGCACGTTTAGGCATCCGGAGGCTGCCCCTTGGGGGAGGGAACTGTCAGGGAAATAGGCTAGCAAACCAGCACAGGCAAGGCCGCGCTAACGCGCATCAACGCACACGGGTGTGCAATGTTTCTACTAGGCGGACGTCTGGCACCACATTCGGACGAATGCACGTGCGTAGCAACGTCGCGATGTTACGAACGCACGAACGGAACGGTGTGCGTACGACGTGATACTACACCTTGTCTATTTAAACGTCCCACTGATGGTGCCACATTGCTGGATTATCGTCAGCTCTTCCTGTGTTCCTGTGATTGTGTTTCCTGTTTTCCTGACTTCCTGTTGTCCTGACTTCCTGTGTACCGACCCGGCTTGTTATCGACTCCTCTGGACCTCCTGGCTTATCCAACCGGCTTGCTTCTGACTCTCCCTGCCTGCTTCCTGCATCTGACCCCGGCTTGGCTAAACGGACTCCGCATTCCTCTGTCTCCTGTACCTGGACTTGTCGCTTTGATTCTCGGACTGCTTACTGTGTTTGACCCCCTGGCCTGGCTTCTGATTTTCCTATTGGACTTCCATTGGTCCCCTCCTTGGATCCTAAGCACGTTGCCTCTACGGACCTTCTCTATCAAGCCACCAACACCGGCTCCTACTTCCAGGCAACCCGTGCTTCTGTGAGCACCACATCCCTGTACCATATTCAGGGTTGTGCTGCACTCGGCCGCAAGGGGAGCCCTCTCAGCAACTCGGTCTCCTACCAAGGTCCTGACAGGGTGGCACTCGTCTATGGCGGTATGCAGAGCTGTTAAGCTCCAGTCCCCGCCGGCTCTCCTCTGCACCCGTTCCGCTATACAGCACTGCCACAGCCTCGGGGTAACTGATCTACTTCCCACTGATTCGGTGATCCCCATTTGTAAAATCAGCCAACAGAAACAGGCAACCTCACTGCCTTCAGAGCCGTGGACTCAGGCTGGCATGGAGCGGTTCCTGTCCAGGTCACAATCCCGGGCCTTGATTACTCAGCCGGATCCACATCCACCCCTGAGCCTTGGTGCTGCTATGCAGGCTTCAGGAGCTTCTGCTCTGCCCGTCCAGCATTCAGTATTAACCCCTGAGATGCTGGATTAAAAATTGCAAGTCCTCATGCATCAGTTGACCCGCAATATAGCCATGAAAGTTGGGAAGCTTGCACAGGAGCTCCGTGGAGAAATAGCTCAGATTAGTGAGCGCAAAGATGACCTGGAGACAAAATTTGATGAATTTGTACATTATGTCCAAGCCTTGGAGGAAGAAAACTATGCCTTAAAGCACTCTTTTTCTCAATTGCAGCTGCAGCAGGAAGATCTTTAAAACAGAGAACGGCATCAAAATCTACGCATACGTGGCATTTTGGAGTCTGTTGGCGATCTACGTCCATATCTCCTTGGTCTCTTTAATACCCTTGCTCCCACCATAGCGGACATTGATTGGCGTCTTGACCGGGCACATAGGTCTCTAGGCCCTAAACCGCCTACAGGAGCGTGACCTAGGGATGTCATCATCAGATTTCACTATTATAATAGCAAGGAAGCCCTTACTCTTGTCACCCACAACAATTCGCAGATTGATTATAAAGGCGACAAGCTACAGATATTCAGCGACCCCAGCCCCATCACCCTTGCGAAACGCTGTTAACTACATCCTATTACTGCCTATTTACAAGTACGTTGTGTCCCCTATTACTGGGGTTTTCCTTTCTGCCTGACTGTGACCCGTGATGGTGTGCAGCATAGACTACATGACTTCCAAGAAGGTGATGCCTTTATCCGATCCTAAGGCCTTCTGCCCCTCTCGGACAAAGACCTGCTCGCTTCGGCTCTTCCTTCATGACAACTTCCTTCAACGCCTAATTAGATTGCTCAAGTTTCTTTATGTTTTCTGTTGCTTAATTTTTTCTTGTTTATACGCTCACTATCTATGGAGAGCATGCGGGGACTCCCGCCACTTCCATTGATGGAGACTGTCTTCCCTTTCCGTTTTTTCCTTGGCTGTGGCCATGGACCCCTGAGACCCGGTTGCCTCTCAGGTCTTCTACTGATGCTGTTTTTACAATTTTTTTTCAGATCAGTTCTAGATCCGCACTGGTTATCTCACGTATTCGACATTTTTTCTATTGTTTCCTTTATATCTGGTATATTGTGCTCTGCTGGAGCATCTGCACACATACAACTACCCCTTCCCTTTGTTTACTATTTTTACGCTAACTTCTGCCTTTGTTTTGATATGCTATTATGGCTCTGAAACTTATGTCCCATAATGTGAAGGGCTTTAACTCTGTTAAAAAACGATGGCTTGCTTTGAAGGAATTTAAGTACTCAGGGACAGATATAGTCTTAGTTCAGAAAACCCACTTCTGTGCTGGTGATTTTTTCAAATCTACCTCAAAATTTTTTCCCTCTTCCTATGTCTCCTCGGATACCTGTGGGAAGGCAGGTATTGTGACTCTGATTAGAAAGTCCTGCCCTTTACGAGTTAAGGACACTCTCATTGACCCTTATGGTCATTATATTGCCCTGAACTTTGATTGTATGTCCTCCTCCTTTTACTCTTATCAATATATATGCCCAAATATGGGTCAAATCCAATTTATCAATGAGGTTTTTGAAAGCTTCCATCGTTCCTCCCAACCCCACATTATTGTTGGTGGGGATTTAACATGGTCATATCCCCAAATAGGGATAGACAATCTTTGTTCTATAATACCCCATTCACAAAGAGTACTTTCCCAGGCATCTTCCTTTTGCAAATATGTTAGAACCTACAAATTACTAGACTCTTGGAGAATCAAACACCCTACCCATATACAGTATACATACTACACTCCTCCTCACAAATTTTTTTCTAGACTGGACCATTTCTTTATCTCTGCCCATATCTTGACTTGTACTTTAACTTCTGAGATTTCCCCAATTACCTGGTCAGACCACGCCCCTATAAACCTGTATGTAGTCTTGTCCATCTCTGCCCCTAGAACTTGCCATTGGCGTCTTAATGATCTCCTCCTCCTGTTTTCGGCCACTAAAGATAAACTGGCGAAAGACCTGACATAATTTTTCCAGCTCAATGTTGGTCTGTACAAGAGGCGTCTACACTGTGGGAGGCCCATAAGGCTTTCTTTCAAGGGTTATGCATTTCCGAGGGCTCTCGCCTGAATAAGGAGACCAACAGCCTTAAAGTTTCCCTTCTCAGAAAACTGCATTCCTCTTAGCGATTGCGCTTGTGCTCCCCCACAGAGTCTCGCCTCCGTGAGATCACTTCTTTGTGCAATCAATTAAAAACCCTGGCCTTAAACAAAACCGCAAAATCCTTGTTATGCGCCAAGCAAAAATTATACGAATTTTCCAACAAGCCCCATAGGATGTTAGTAAAAAGATTCAGACCCTGCCCATTTCACTCTTTCCCTGATATGCTTATGCAAGCCGACTGTACCCCAACATATTGCCCTCACACAATGGCCAAGGTCTTTGGGAATTTTTATCAAAAATTTTATAATTGCCTAACCCCTACAAACCACTTTCACTTCCAGCAAGACAAATTTGATGAGTTCTTTGCGCTTCTTAATCTGCCTAAACTATTACCCTCCAATTTAGCTTCCCTTAATACAGCTATCTCCCCTGAATAACTTTTTTTTTTCGAAAATCCGTTTTATTACATTATCAAGAGCAAGAGACAGAAACACAGTGCGTTAACATAATAACATATGTGTAGGAAGTAATAACAATGGTTACAGTCTAATAGTCCACTTGAAGATTACATAGATCAGGGAGAACAAATGTCAAAACACAACAGCAGTCATTGGTTCCTTTGTTACAGACATACATGGGTATATTACTATCATACATTTTGGATTTGTAGGCAGGGTTTCCACGCATTGGTGTACTTGACAAAAATGTTGTTTTTCAAAGCGGAACAAAGTTCATAATCTTTGACTAAGTTTAGTTGGAGCTTATTCTGGATAAATGAACTTCTCTATTTGTGCATAATTAGTAATCTAGTGGCAAATAGTATTTGTATGACCAGGGTTCTGAGGTTGTGTGGAAAGGATTCTATTTCTAGGCTTAGAATGGCTAATGGAGGAGAGGGTTTGGTTAGGATACCTGTAATTTCGGAAATAAAAGAGAATACTTTTTTCCAGAAGGGATATATGTGGGGGCATTCCCAAAGAATATGAATTAGTGAACCTGAATAAGAGCATCCCCTCCAACAGTGATTATCATCCAGGTTTGCAAATTTACGTATTTGAAGGGGGTTAATTTACCATCTGTGATGGATTTTCTGTGACAGTTCCCAGTAGTTAATGCATTTTTATTCTATGTGATTATACTGAATAGCTTTACTTCATTGAAAGTCAGAGAAGGAAGTCTGTAGATCTCTTTTCCACCTTTTTAGTGCTGCTGTTTTAACAAATGTTTTATTGTGAAGGAGATTGTATAGCATAGTAATCCCTTTCAGGTTTGGGGATTTGAACATCCAGAAGGACCATGCCTTATTGGGCAATTTAACATTCAAAGATTTTTTTTAATGTAGGAGACTATTTGCCTATATGTATACAAACCTTGTGGAGATACATGGTATCTAGCTTGTATATTTGCAAATGTAATGGTTCGATTATGTTGAATTAGTGAAGTTAACGGTTTGAGTCTGATTTGTGACCAGTATTTAAGAGACATTGCGGGAGAATGAAATTAAGTGCTTCTATAGGAACAGGAATAACTTGGTCATCCTCCATAGGGGATATCTTTGTGGAAAAATATTTCCATGCTACTAGAGCAGCTGAGATTGTGGGATGGTTTATTTTTTTAAATTTTGTGGATATCGATTGGGCTAGAAGGAGTTCTTAAGGTACCTTTCTGTATAAAAATGTATTTTAAAAAATGCCATTGTTTGTTAAATGAAGGTGTGAACCAATGTCTAATTTGATCCAGAATCACTGCTACATAGTAATCTTTGATGTCAGGGAAGCTCATACCTCCTGCAGATTTTTGTTTTATGATAGTTGCATATGGACACTGTGGTTTCCGTTTTAGCCATACAAAAGAACTTATGCCGCGTACACACAAGCGGACTTTACGGCAGACTTTGCCTGGCAGGTGGGATTTCGTCGGACAAATCGATCATGCTTGTGCTCCAGCGGACTTTGTTTGGTCAAAAGTTGGACGGACTTAGATTTGAAACATGTTTTAAATCTATCCGACGGACTCTTCTTTCTAGCGGACAAACCGGTCGTGTGTGTGCTAGTCCGACGGACTCAAACTGAAGCATGCTCTGAAGCAATTACAAGACGGAAGCGCTCAGTCTGGTAAAACTAGCCTTCGTATTGAAGCTAGCACATTCCTCTTCTGTGATCTTTTAATACAGCGCTTTTTTTTTTCTTTATAATGCGAGAGGAATGAAGTTGTTTTGGTGCTTTATATTCACACAGAGTTCTCACAAACTACTTTCTTCATGATTTATCCTCATGCCATGACTAATATAATATTTTTAAAAAGCCAGATCTCCATAAATAAAGTATTAAATTAGATTTTGGACTCATCTTTTTTTTTTTTGATTTAAACACTATCTATTTTCCAATGTGTGCTAAATTATACAAAATGTTTTTTTTTTTTTATTTATTTTTTTTTTGTAGTTTCAAGTTACCACAATAACCTTAATATTTTGTGTTGTTTTAATGAACCTTAATGAGGTTGGTGTCCCTTATTAATTAGACATAGGGGGGTTTATTTTCCAAAGGCAAATTCATTTTTCACTACAAGTGCAAATTGTACTTGGAATTGCACATAAAGAACATTTGGAAGTGCATTCGCTGTGGATCCGAGGGGCACATGCAAGGAACCAAAAAAAAAAAAAAACATTTTTCTTGCACATGATTGTATGATAAAATCAGCAGAGCTTCCCCTCATTTCAGCTCTTCCCCTCAGGTTTACAGCGACTGCACTTCCAACAAGTGCACTTGCAGTGCAATTTCTAAAGTGCACTTTTCACTAGTACTTTGCACTTGATTTTCTAAATGATTTAGCCTTTTGGAACAAACACACATAGGGGTTGATTTACTAAAGGGAAAAAGACTGCACACTTTGCAAAGTGCAGTTGCCCTCTGCAAGAGCAGTTGCTCCAGAGCTTAGTAAATGAGCAGAAGCTCTGCTGACTTCCATCATCCAATCATGTGCAAGCAAAATTGCTGTTTTTTGAATTTTTCTTGCACAGGATTGGGTACTCTTTGCAAAGTCAAGCCTTACCTCATTTACTAAGCTCTGGAGCAATTGCACTTGCAGAGGGCAACTGCACTCTGCAAAGTGCACAGTCTATGTGCTTTTAGTAAATCAACCCCATAGTCTTTTTGACCTGTACCTGCCTACTCCCAAACAAAATGTTGTTTTGTAATCAAAACACATAGTCAATAATGTAAGGTAACTAAAAATTCCATTTATTTTGGTAAAAAAAAATTAGGAAGGCAACACTGGAGACACTTTTGGAATCTGTGAAGCCTTTCGTCCCCAGAACACACATCAAGTTTGAGGACAAGAAAATTGGTCTCTTGCGACTAGGGAGCACAGGGAGCACAGTCAGACCAGACAGAAGCCAGGCAATCAGTTTTGACTCTTCCGTGGAGCCTTCCCTCCACGCTTCTCTACAGCCTTCCTTGGAGGCTGTACCTCTGGTGGTGTACTTGGGGCAGGAGGAGGAGGAGGAGTGGCTTCAAAGGTTGTAGATAGGTTGTAGCAGTAAGCTCCCCTCTCAAGCCCTTCTGATAGGCCTGACAAATCAGACCCTCACAGAGCAGGCGTGGCCCCTTTTCCAGTTCCAGCAATCTGCTGGCCATATATGTCCCATACGCCTCCTCTGCATTGGGTGGTGTGCTTATTATTTTGCTTGCTTCACGAATGAGGGCTAGGGATTCCTCCTCAGTAGGGATGAGCTTCGTGTTCGAGTCGAACCCATGTTCGACTCGAACATCGGCTGTTCGACCGTCCGTCGAATTGCGAACGATATGGGCCGTTCGCGCCAAATTCGTGTGGCGCGTCACGGCCCATAATTCACTGCGGCATCGCAGTGCATTGCTGGCTGATGATTGGCCAAGCATGCACTATGACCCGCATGCTTGGCCAATCACAGCGCCGTCAGTAGAGAGAGCTGTAATTGGCCAAAGCCAGGGTGGCTTTGGCCAATTATGGCTCAGGGGATTTAGTACACGCCCCACACTATATAAGGCCGCCTGCACGGCGGCCCTGTGTAGTGTGTGTTCCGGTGTGCTGAGAGATAGAGAGAGAGACAGACAGTGTCATTTGATTTGAGTTAGATAGATTAGGCAGAACAGTCAGTCAGTTAGCTGCACTTACAGTGTAATGTGTATATATATGCATCCCTGGTGTTGCATATATATATATATACACTGTATTCAGTTTAGCTAGATCCGTTCCTGTTATCTTCTATCTAGACTATTTACATTTGGTGCAGTGCGTCCTGCTCACAGTGTTCAGCTAGATCCGTTCCTGCTATTTACATTTAGTGCAGTGCGTCCTGCTCACAGTGTTCAGCTAGATCTGTTCCTGCTATTTACATTTAGTGCAGTCAGTGCGTCCTGCTCACAGTGTTCAGCTAGATCCGTTCCTGCTATTTACATTTAGTGCAGTGCGTCCTGCTCACAGTGTTCAGCTAGATCTGTTCCTGCTATTTACATTTAGTGCAGTCAGTGCGTCCTGCTCACAGTGTTCAGCTAGATCTGTTCCTGCTATTTACATTTAGTGCAGTCAGTGCGTCCTGCTCACAGTGTTCAGCTAGATCTGTTCCTGCTATTTACATTTAGTGCAGTGCGTCCTGCTCACAGTGTTCAGCTAGATCCGTTCCTGCTATTTACATTTAGTGCAGTGCGTCCTGCTCACAGTGTTCAGCTAGATCTGTTCCTGCTATTTACATTTAGTGCAGTCAGTGCGTCCTGCTCACAGTGTTCAGCTAGATCTGTTCCTGCTATTTACATTTAGTGCAGTCAGTGCGTCCTGCTCACAGTGTTCAGCTAGATCCGTTCCTGCTATTTACATTTAGTGCAGTGCGTCCTGCTCACAGTGTTCAGCTAGATCCGTTCCTGCTATTTACATTTAGTGCAGTGCGTCCTGCTCACAGTGTTCAGCTAGATCCGTTCCTGCTATTTACATTTAGTGCAGTGCGTCCTGCTCACAGTGTTCAGCTAGATCCGTTCCTGCTATTTACATTTAGTGCAGTGCATCCTGCTCACAGTGTTCAGCTAGATCTGTTCCTGCTATTTACATTTAGTGCAGTCAGTGCGTCCTGCTCACAGTGTTCAGCTAGATCTGTTCCTGCTATTTACATTTAGTGCAGTCAGTGCGTCCTGCTCACAGTGTTCAGCTAGATCCGTTCCTGCTATTTACATTTAGTGCAGTGCGTCCTGCTCACAGTGTTCAGCTAGATCCGTTCCTGCTATTTACATTTAGTGCAGTGCGTCCTGCTCACAGTGTTCAGCTAGATCCGTTCCTGTTATCTTCCTACTGACAGGCAGGCTTGTCTAGTTACAGTATATAAAGCTACCTGAAGAAAATTACAGGTGTTCTATCCCAGCTTAGTGCAGCTACAGGCCATTAGTATGTCTGGAAGGCCAAGAAGGAGAGGCAGACAGTCACAAGCCAATAAGAGAGGGCAAGCAGGCTCTGTGTCTAGTGCTGGTCGTGGAGACGGTGCATCCTCATCAGCACGTGGCCATGGGACACGCTTGGCCTTTTTTTCGGCAGCTGGCCGTGTTGAGCCGCAACATGCGGAAGACTTGGTCGAGTGGATGACCAAGCCGTCCTCATCCTCCTCATCCTCTCTCACCCATGCCCAGGGTGCTTTGTCTGGCAAAGCAGCGGCCTCTTCCCTCAGCTCAATGTCATCAGTGAATCCTTCCCTAGCTCCACCATGTCCTCCTGAGGATTCCCTCGAACTGTTTGACCACAGTGTTGGGTACATGCTCCAGGAGGATGCCCAGCGTTTGGAAGGCTCTGATGATGATACTGAGCTCGATGAAGGCAGTAACATGAGCACGGACAGAGGGGGTGCCCAAGAAGGACAGCAATCTGGCAGTCATGCTCCCCCTGCTGCAGCATACTGCCAGGTTTGCTCCAGTGATGAGGAGGGAGGGGATGATGAGGTCACTGACTCAACGTGGGTGCCTGATAGGAGAGAGGAGGAGGAGGAGGAGGAGGAGGAGGCGGCACATCACCAACGAGGCAGGATGCCCTCCAGGGGCCAGTCTAAGGGCAGCACATTGACTGCATCACACCCCAAAGCTCCACATGTGCAGGGCGCTGCAGTCTCTGCGCGTTATTCAAAAAGTTCTTTGGTGTGGGCCTTTTTTGAGACGAGTGCATCAGATCGCACCGCTGCTATTTGCAACATATGTCTCAAGCGTATCTCGCGTGACCAAAACATCTCCCGCTTGGGTACCACATGCTTGACCAGACATATGTTGACCTGCCATGCAGTTTGTTGGCAAGCGTATCTAAAAGACCCACACCAAAGAACAAAGAGGATCTCTCCTTGCTCCTCATCAGCTGAGATTTCCAACCCCACTAGACCTTCAGTCCTCTCTGAGACCTGCAGTGAGAGGAATGAAGGTGTAGAATTAGGTGTGTCACAGCCAAGTACTTGTGGGCAATCTGCTTTTGGTACACCGACGTCAGATTGTACCAGGCAAATTTCCCTGCCCCAGCTGCTGCACCGCCGAAAGAAGTTTGCTCCCAGCCATCCACATGCCCAGCGGTTGAATGCTAGCTTGGCAAAATTGCTAGCACTTCAACTGATGCCTTTTCAGTTGGTAGACTCTGCCCCCTTCCGTGAGTTTGTGGAATGTGCGGTTCCTCAGTGGCAGGTACCCAAACGCCACTTTTTCTCACGGAAGGCGATTCCGGCTCTCTACCGGCATGTGGAAGGCAATGTCCATGCCTCGCTGGACAGGGCGGTCAGCGGTAAGGTGCATATTACCGCTGACTTATGGTCCAGCAGGCATGGACAGGGACGTTACCTAAGTTTCACGGCGCATTGGGTGACTCTGCTGGCAGCTGGGAAGGATGCAGGACAAGGTGCAGTAGTGTTGGAGGTTGTTCCGCCACCACGCCTCCAAAATGCTGATTGTGACACACCTCTCTCCTCCACCCCCTCCTCTTCTTCTTCCTCCATGGCTTCTTCCTCGGAACCAGCGGTGCTCCGTAGGCGTTCAAGGGGCTACGCAAGTACGCAGGCCAAAAGATGCCATGCGGTGCTTGAGCTGGTGTGCTTGGGGGACAGGAGCCACACTGGGGCAGAGGTTCTGTCAGCTCTGCAGTGGCAGGTTCAGAGGTGGTTGACGCCACGCCAACTTAAGGCAGGAATGGTGGTTTGCGACAATGGCACCAACCTCCTCTCTGCCCTCCGACAGGGACAACTGACCCATGTGCCCTGTTTGGCTCACGTCCTTAACTTGGTGGTGCAGCGGTACTTGGGCAGGTACCCGGGCTTACAGGATGTCCTGAGGCAGGCCAGGAAAGTCTGTGTGCATTTCCGCCGGTCATATAATGCCAGTGCTCGGCTGACGGACCTCCAAAAGGAGTTTAACCTGCCCAAGAACCGCCTAATCTGTGACATGCCCACCAGGTGGAACTCAACGTTGGCCATGCTGCAGCGGCTGCACACGCAGCAGAGGGCCATCAATGAGTACCTGTGCGACTATGGCACCAGGACAGGGTCAGGGGAGCTTGGTTTTTTTTCCCCACGCCAGTGGGCCATGATCAGGGATGCATGCACTGTCCTGTCACCATTCGAGGAGGCCACGAGGATGGTGAGCACTGACAGTGCATGCATCAGTGACACTGTCCCCCTTGTCCACCTGTTGGAGCACACGCTGCATGGAATAATGGACAGGGCACTTGAGGCAGAACAGAGGCAGGAAGAGGAGGACTTCCTTAGCTCTCAAGGCCCCCTTTATCCAGACAGTGTTCCTGCGTGCCCGCCGATCACACAGGAAGAGGACGAGGAGGAGGAGGAGGAGGAGGAAGATTGTGTCAGTATGGAGGTGGAGCCTGGCACTCAGCATCAGCAGCAGTCTTTAAGGGATCAGTCCCAAGGAACACATGGACTTGTACGTGGCTGGGAGTAGGTGGCTGCGGACGTTGTTGTCCTTAGTGACCCAGAGGACTCCGGACCGAATGCCTCAGCAAACCTACGCTGCATGGCCTCCCTGATCCTGCAAAGCCTGCGTAAGGATCCTCGTATTCGTGGTATCAAGGAGAAGGACCAATACTGGCTGGCAACCCTCCTTGATCCACGTTACAAGGGTAAGGTTGCGGACCTTATCTTGCCATCGCAGAGGGAGCAGAGGATGAAACATCTTCGGGAGGCCTTGCAGAAAGGTCTGTGCAACGCGTTCCCAGAGACTGGGAGGTTACAAACTCCTGTTTCTGGACAACATGTTGCTGAGGCTTCGGTCAGTCAAAGAAGGAGCGGTGGAGAAGGTGGCCGTCTGACCGATGCGTTCAGACAATTTTTTGGTCCGCAGCCCCAAGGTATGATCGGTTCCAGCAACCATCGCCAGCGTCTGTTTTACATGGTGCAGGAATACCTAGGGGCAAGATCAGACTTGGACACCTTTCCCACCGAAAATCCTCTGGGTTACTGGGTCTTGAGGATGGATCACTGGCCAGAGCTTGCACAGTATGCAATTGAGCTACTGGCCTGTCCTGCATCCAGCGTTCTTTCGGAACGCACATTCAGTGCTGCTGGAGGCGTGGTAACCGATCACAGGGTGCGTCTGTCCACCGACTCGGTCGATCGGCTGACCTTCATAAAAATGAATCAGTCTTGGATCACCACCAGCTACCAAGCACCTGATGCTGATGTAACCGAATAATTTTTTTTGAAATCTCAGATCCCTTCAAAGACTGCCTATGCTGATGCTGAGTGACTATCCCTGAGTAATTATCCTCTTCCTCCTCAATCATCACGCTGATAGCTTGTAAGAACATTTTTGGTTCTGGGCGCCACCACCAGTGCCTAAGGCACAATTTTTCAGCCCCTGTTTAACAGGGGCGTGTAATTACAATTTTTGATGTAATACTTTGCAGCAGGGCTCGTTCCTGCATTCCAACTAGAGTGTCTGTGAGGGGTTGCAGTGCTGTGGCACCAGCACCAGTGCCTAAGGCCCAATTTTTCTGCCCCTGTCTAACAGGGGCGTGTAATTACAATTTTTGATGCAATACTTTGCAGCAGGGCTCGTTCCTGCGTTCCAACTAGAGTGTCTGTGAGGGGTTGCAGTGTTGTGGCACCAGCACCAGTGCCTAAGGCCCAATTTTTCTGCCCCTGTCTAACAGGGGCGTGTAATTACAATTTTTGATGCAATACTTTGCAGCAGGGCTCGTTCCTGCGTTCCAACTAGAGTGTCTGTGAGGGCTTTCAGTGTTGTGACACCAGCACCAGTGCCTAAGGCCCAATTTTTCTGCCCCTGTCTAACAGGGGCATGTAATTACAATTTTTGAAGCAATACTTTGCAGCAGGGCTCGTTCCTGCGTTCCAACTAAAGTGTCTGTGAGGGGTTGCAGTGTTGTGGCACCAGCACCAGTGCCTAAGGCCTAATTTTTCAGCTCCTGTTCAACAGGGGCATGTAATTACAATTCTTGATCTAATATTTCACAGCAGGGCCCTGTGAGGGCTTACAGTGTTGTGGCCACAGCAACACCTAAGGCCCAAATTTAGGCTGAGTATATAGGGCAGGACCCTACTTTCAAACATCTAACTTACAAACGACTCCTACTTGCAAACGGAAGGAGACAACAGGAAGTGAGATGAAATCTATCCCTAGGAAGGGAAATTCTCTCCTGTAAGAGTTAATATGGGAAAACAATTTCTCCTTTCCACTGATGCTTTCCAATCCTTGTTCCACAAAAAAACCCAAATTTTCAAAAAACATTTTTCATTGGGACAAAAAAGTGAGGTGAAATCTTCTGAAGAGGAGGAAAGACAGCAAAACAAATGTCACAGGGGTGATAACCCTTCCCTATGTTTTCCAAAAAGCTTAGAAAAGATTTTTTGGCTGGAGCTAAACACGTTAAAAATGTTCAAAATTACAAACAGATTCTACTTAACAACAAACCTACAGTCCCTGTCTTGTTTGCACCGCCTGTATACTGCTGTTCAGAGTATATAGGGCCTGGTGGCCCCACACCTTTCCTTATTTTAATTTGGGTGCGGGGTTCCCCTTAATATCCATACAAGACCCAAAGGGCCTGGTAATGGACTGGGGGGTACCCATGCCGTTTGTCTCACTGATTTTCATCCATATTGCCATGACCCGACATGACATTAAACCCGCAAGCAGTTTTAAATGAGATTTTTTCCTTTAAAAATGACATTTGGTGCAGGGACTGTTCTAAACATGGGAAACATGCGTCACTTTACAGGCATACTATAGACACCCCCCAGGTACGATATTTAAAGGAATATTTCACTTTTTTTTTTTTACTTTAAGCATCATTAAAATCACTGCTCCCAAAAAAACGGCCGTTTTTAAAAGTTTTTTTTGCATTGATACATGTCCCCTGGGGTAGGACCCGGGTCCCCAAACCCTTTTTAGGACAATACCATGCAAATTAGCCTTTAAAATGAGCACTTTTGATTTCGAACGTTCGAGTCCCATAGACGTCAATGGGGTTCTAACGTTCGTGCGAACTTTCGGTCCGTTCGCGGGTTCTGGTGCGAACCGAACAGGGGGTTGTTCGGCTCATCCCTACTCCTCAGTTTGTGTCATTCTTCTGGGCCTTTTGGTGATAATGCGGAGGGGAGGCACCTGACACTCTGTGCGGCTTCTACTGGGCCCAGCCACAGCCTCCTCCTTTCTCCTACTGGGCAAGGCCTCCTCCTCTCTCCCACTGGGCAAGGCCTCCTCCTGGCTGAGGTCATCCTGTGTCAAAAAAAGGGACATAGTTGTAATTTTGGGTTACGCAATCACACACAATTTTCAGCTCATGACTTGCAAATCTAATTCTAAACAAATAGTAAAGGCTATCTATTTGACCCCACCATTATTCCAGCTGATCAACAATATCTGTATATTTTTGGCCACTACTGTCTAGTGATATGTCTACATATTAATATTTGTGATGAAGTCATTTTTTTGTTCAAATAGTTTTTATTGAAAATAATTAGTGCAAATACAGATATATGCAGTCAAATATGAGTAAAATGAGACAATCCCGTATTTACTATGTAGAAAGCATTGGAAAATAATAATTACAATTTTTTATTATAAACATTGAATTTGTCTGTAGCCATTCCAAGATAACTTACAAGGTGTGACTTTAATACTAGAAATAGACCATGAGATGGTGCTGGTTACTCTGTTCCACGAGTAGTAGTGGAGAGGTAATGGGAAATATTACATTTGTACAACGGTGAAGGAGATCCCCGGGCACCCCATTGGGAACACACTGTGCTCACACAGGGACCTCCTCCCTTAATTATAATAGTAAATCAGTACACATTCATAAATAATCGGTATAACTTGGGAGTCACTGAGATATATCACTTTGCATAGTTTACCAGCTACAGCTAGTTAGAGTGTTGTAACGAAAAATAAAAGTTAAAACAAATAGTTAGAAGATAGAAGGAGTTTCCATGGGGACCAGTTGGATTCAAACTTTGAGAAGGTTCCATCCCTGTAAGCCATAATTTTTTCATATTCTATAATAGTGTTGATTTTTATTTTTATATCTTTAATAGAAGGTACATCAGTAGATTTCCATCTGTATACTAGTTCCATTCTTGCTGCCAGCAAGATTTGTGTTGCTATACATCTAAATTCTGGTTTGTATTGGTCCATGTTTAATCCTAGAATAGCTTGTTCTATGTTGGGAACCACCTTACTATTAGGTATTGTAGAAAGCATATCATAGACCCTCCACCAAAATTTTTTGACTGCTGGGCAAGACCACAGCATGTGTGCTAAGGTTCCTATCTGACCACATCCCCTCCAGCATAGATTTGAGTTGTCTTTGGAGAATTTTGCTGTAATATATGGTGTGTAGTGCCATCTTAGCATCAATTTTTGTGTCAGTTCCTCATAATTAGCGCATCTAGAGAATTTGCGATTATTAGTAATCGCTTGTTTCCATTGTAGATCTGTGAACTCTTTGCCTAATTCTTTTTCCCATTTGGAAATCTTGTTATTTTTTGTAAAGACATCTTTAGAGTGAAGATAATTGTTGATTATTTTTATTCCTTTTATATTGGGGCTTTTGGATTGAAGGAAATTCCATATTTTTTCTACTATGGACACATGTGTGGCCCTAGACCCCTGTAGATATGAAGTAATCTGGGTATATGTTAGGAATTCAGAAGTATTGAGATTAAATTTCTGTTGTATTGTGCTAAACGGTAGGGGCCTATCGCCACACATGATATCCACTATATTTAGTATATTTGCTTTGTGCCAGTTGCGAAGGTTAATATTGGGAATTATCCATTGCAATGTGTCAAGGGGAATGGGTATCATTGTTGAGGGGTAAAACACATTCCCTGTATTGTTGATTTCTGCCCAAGATTGTAGTATCGCTTGCATTGTTTGTGGGAGGGGTCTTTTATTTTGTTTATGTGCTGTAGTAGCAATTAGAAAATGATAATGGTGAAGTCTTATTTAATCGCGCAATTTCCAAGTGACACCATGGTTTAATAATAGGATTGGAGAACCAATTTTTAAGTTGGTCCAGAATTGCCGCTGTGTGATAGTCTTTCAGGATTGGTAAACCCATGCCTCCCACCGTTTTGTTTTTAGTTTGTATTTCAGGGGAACATCTTGGTCTTTTCCCTGCCCATACAAAGTTAGACAGTTGTTTTTGAATTGATCTAAAAAATGATGCTGGTGCTGGTATAGGTAGGACTCTGAATATGTATATTAGTTTCGGTAAGATAAGCATTTTGTACGCTGCTAATCTGCCAAGCCATGTTAAGTGGTGCTTCCCCAATCGAGACAGTTCTGGTTGAAGGGAGGAGAGAAGTGGGGTGTAGTTAATGGTATATGTTTTCGAAACTGGATGGGTGAGCTTAATACCTAGGTAATTGATTGATTCGTTCGTCCAGGGGTATGGTAGGGTGTGTTTGAGGAAGTTTTCAAGTTTTTTGGGTATATGTATTCCTAAAACGTTGGATTTAGATGCATTAACTTTATAGTAAGATATGTTACCGAAATGTGTAAGGACTTCGTGTGCTGCAGGTAGAGATTTGTCTGGGTTTGATAGGGCTAAAATAACGTCGTCTGCAAATAGTGAGATTTTGTGATGGTGTGCTTGTGATGTGATACCATGTATAGAGGGATGGGACCTAATTTTTTCCGCTAATGGTTCCATAAGCATGGTGAAAATTATGGGTGACAAAGGGCACCCTTGTCTTGTTCCATTTGTAATGGGAAATGGTTTAGAAAACATGCCTTCAGTGTAAACAAATGCTGAGGGTGATGAATATAGTGCCATTATAGCATTCTGCAATGGGCCGACCAGACCAAACTTATCCATGACCTTGGCCAGGTACCCCCAGTGTACTCTATCAAAGGCCTTCTCTGCATCTAAAGCCAGAAGCAGAGAAGGCTCTTTGTTCTCCTCTACCAAATGAAGGAGATTTAACATTCTTCTGGTGGCGTCTGTGGTCTGGCGACCCATTACAAACCCCACTTGGTCATAGTTTATCAAGTTGGGTAGGATACGTGATAATCTGTTGGCTATCAGTTTGGCGTGCAATTTAACGTCTACATTTAATAGTGATATCGGCCGGAAATTTTGTGGGAGATTAGGTTCTTTGCCTGGTTTAGGGAGAGTTATGATTGTGGCTGTAAGCATTTCCGGGGGAAATTTTGCTGTAGTGGTTGCAGCTTCAAAAACATGGAGTATGTGGGGGGTTAGGATGGGAGAGAATAATTGATAATATTCTGAAGAATAACCATCTGGGCCTGGGGCTTTGTTGCGGGGGAGATGTTTGATGGCGTCATTTGTTTCTTTTAGTGTGAATGGTTGGTTTATGTATGCTAAATCTTCTGGGGATATTTTAGGGAGATGTATAGATTCCAAAAATTCTGAAATTGCTTTGTCATTGGGCTGAAAAGTATCTGGGTCCTTTTGAAGGTTATATAGTTTCTCGTAGTAATCGCTAAATGCATTGGCTATTTCTTGTGGATTGTTAACTTTTTTATTGGATTTGGGGTTAATGATGTAGGAAATTTTTTGTTTAATGGTTTTTTCTTTTAATTGTGTGGCTAGGGACTTTCCTGCTTTGTTTCCGTATCTATATGTGTGAGCTTTAAGTGATCTCAGTTGGTGGTTGTGGCGTGAGATTAGGAGAGTTCGCAATTCTTGTCTGGACATAAACAATGCTTCTCTTATCTTTTGTGTGGTATGTTGTTTGTTTAAGTTTTCTAACTGTTGGATTTGAGCTAATATAGAATTGAGTTTTTCCAATCTTTGTCTTTTTGCTCTAGCGCTCATCTGTATGAGTAGGCCTCTTACATAAACTTTATGTGCATTCCATAGTGTGAAGGGATCGCTGACCGAGGGGGCGTTGATGGCAAAGAATTCTTTAATTGCTTTTTCGATTTTCGTTAGATTTTGCGGTTGGGATAATGTGAAAATGTCATTACGCCATCTGTTAGCCCTGGTCTCGGCACAGCGATCCCCCACAACCACTGAAATCGGAGCATGGTCCGACCATGTAATACAATGCAGTTCAGATTTAGTAATCTGTTGTAAAATAAATTTATCCACTAAAAACAAGTCTATACGAGAATAGGTATGGTGAACGCTGGAAAAAAAAGTAAAGTCCTTTTCTGAGGAATGTTGGCACCTCCACACATCATACAAACCGGAAGAAGAGATGAAATCATTCAGAGTCAATCTGTTTCTTGAATGCTTGGTCTGGCTGGACACATCTAAGTCTTTGTTGGGGACAGCGTTAAAGTCACCACACAAGATGGTATGGCCTTGTTGCATTGAGGAGACTTTTTTCCATATTTTTTTTAGAAAAGATAGCTGTGTGGAGTTCGGAAGGTAAATGTTCACTAAGGTGAATTTTTTGCCGTTAAGCTCGCATACTAGGATGATGAATCTGCCTGAGTTGTCCAAATGAATATCTAGACTTTGGAATTGTACAGAATCCTTAATGGCTATGGCTACACCTCTTTTTTTTGAGGTAAAATTTGCTTGGAAAATGTGCGGGAACTGGCGATTTTGAAAGTTAGGTGATTTATTTGCTGCAAAGTGTGTTTCCTGGAAACAAATCACATCACAATGAAGATTTTTAGCTTCTTTCCAGGCCATTTGTCGTTTGTATGGGCTGTTCAAGCCTTTTACATTAAGAGATACGATTTTAATCGGCATGGTGTGGGTTCTTGTTGGTCTTAGTTATGTGGTTTGACAGTTATTTAAATGTTGGTTACCTTAAGGTCGATGAGAGGTTCTGTTCTGGTCCTGAAGGCGATGAGCAGGCGCTAGCAGTGTGGTGGTCCGTAAGGTGGAACTTGTGGATTAGGAGACTCTCAGGTGGTAGCTGTTGCGGGTGTGTTGAGTTGCTTTGCTGTAGGTGGGGTTTCTGTTCAGGTGGAGTAGTATGCGATTTCTTGGGATGTACAGGGATGGATCCCAGTCTTGGAAACTTCTTGAAGAAAAGAAATAGTTAACAACAACAAACAAAACTTGTTTCTTAAAGGAAACAGTGCGGTAGGAATAACCGCTCAAATGAGGGGTGTTTAACAGGTAAACGCAAGGTGGCAATCCCCGGGGCCATCAGGGATGTATTAGCAGTAGAGGTTGCCTAGAAGTAGATCTAGTTGTGGATCTTTTCCTTTCTAGCAATGATTGATTTGGTCGTCTGCGTCAGGGAGAATGATTTGCCAGTCTCGCAGAAGACGTAGGCCATCTTTGATGTTAGAGATCACATGTGTAATTCCTTCTTTTGTTATCATGAGTTTTGCTGGGTATATCCATCGATAGGTGATATGGTGATTGTTCAGTGGCTTCGTGATTGAGGCTAGTTGGCGCCTCTGTTGCATGGTGAAGGCTGAGAGGTCAGCATAAAAGAAAAGTTCTTGGAACTCCTCGGGAAGGGAGTCACGGTTTCTTGTGGCTGCCATAAACTGATCTTTAACATGATAAAAGTGTATTATGACAATGGTGTCCCTGGGAAGGTGGGCGGCTACATGTTTAGGTTTAGGCAGTCTGTGAATACGATCCACCACTAGATCATCATGGGGAACTTCTGGAAGGGCAGCTTTCAGCATTTGTATAAAGTGGGGTTTCAGGTCAGGATTTTTAACTGATTCCGGTATTCCCCGTATTTTAACGTTGTTTCTCCTGGACCTATCTTCTAAATTTGCTAATTTTAGCTTCAGTTGCAGCATGTCGTCATCTCTGTCATTATGGGCATCGACTAACTCATTAAAAGTGCATGCAAATTCACCCATTTTTGTTTCAACATGCGAGATTCTTTTGTTCACTGAAGATATTTCAGATTTAAATTGTCTAGTTAGTGATTGAATGTCAGCATGCAATGTGGATCTGAGAGATATCAACATGTCTTTAAGTGTAGTGTCCATTATTGGTGTATTGGCGGTGGGGAAGTCAGTTATGGAGTCTTGTAGTTCTCTGGTATCATCCTGAGATGAATGCAGGCTTACCTCTTCATCATCCTCCTCTGTGTGATCCAACTTTGGCTTGCTTTTGGCTGGGCTGGATGAGGCTGAAGGAGGCAGGGAGTACTGCTCAGCGGTGGGTGAGTTGTAAGCTCTGTTTGGTCTTCTCCCCTGTGCAGCGCCGTTCTGTGTATGAGAGCCTCGTGTGCCTTTCCCCTGCTTGCCGCCGCCATCTTGCTCCGGAGACCGCCGCTGCCACATAAAGTAATCTGGTAGCTTGTTGGGGTAAGTATCCTCTTTTCTTTTCCTGGAAGTCATCTTCAATGTTCCCCCAGCTGAACCGCTTCGGTTGTGGTAAAATTTCTAGGTTGTAAGTCGCTATTTGGATGTCTGATGGCCCTTGGCAGAGAGGAGCTCTTTCAGTGAGCGTCCATACACCGCGCCGGCTAGCCACGCCCCGATGAAGTCATTTTTTATGAAGCACTTAAAAATTTGAGACGTTAACATCATTAATATTTACACAATCACAAACTCAACAAAAAAGGATATCTGGCTGAAGCTGGGTGCATCCACTTCATCGAGGATGAAAAGGCCCAGTTCTTCCTGGGACTCCTCAGCTGGGGTGGAGGTGGATGGAAGGCTGGAGGGAAGAGTGGGGGGAAGGCTGGAGGGAAGGGTGGGGGGAAGGGTCGAAAGTGATTGCCTGGCTTTTGTCTGGTGATCCAGGAATCGCAGTTTGTGGTAGTACCACAGCTTGGGTACATAAACTTGGTCGGCTGCTGCTCCGGATCTGAGTGACTCCTGGATTTTATTGTGTTCCCGCTTATACATGTTTCGCAAGATACCAATTTTCTTGTCCATAAACTTGAGGTCTGCCTGGGGGACTCGAGTCTTCACAAATTCTAAAAGTGTGCCCAGTGTTGCCTTCCTTACATCTCTATTGTAATATAGTGGGTGTTTGACCTCCCACAGGTTTTTGTTTTCCTGATATAAATCTATAAATCTGGACAAAAAATCTCCCTCCTTAAAGGGATTCATTTTTGCTGAAAGACAAGACACAAGATCAAAACTGTAATGTCAGTCAGAACTCCCAGGATTATATTTTGAAGAATCTAGGGGACACATATACACACACACACACACCCCCACACCAAACACATTCACCAAACACACACACACACCCCCACGTTTAATCTTACCTTCATTTCTGACGCTGGCTACTTCCATGCGGACATTTGTCCCCGCCCCTTCACTCTTCGTTGCGCAGTGGGAGTATATCGAGAAAGATGGCGGAGAGATTAAGTGGAAGTAGCGCGGAGGAAAGCCCGGAGCCACAAGCATCCACATCCAGGAGGAGATATAAGGCCACCAACATGGCTTTTGAAGAGATGGTGGAGATGGTGTCCATATTGAGAAGGGAGGACTACGATGGGAAAAAAGGACCGTACACATGACCGAATATGCGTAAGAACAAAATAATATTCTCAGTTGTAACCACTCTTGAAGCTAAATTTGGCACAAAACGGTCGAAAGAAGAATTGAGGAAGGGTGGTCTGACAAAAAAAAAAAAAAAGTAGGGAGCCAGAACAATATTGGCGAATAAAGAAGCTGCTTAAAAAAAGTAAGTACTTGTTGTGTGTTCCTAGTGAGATACTTAACTTGCATGCTGATCCATATGTTTTTCATTTATACAGCATCGTTCGTAAAGACCGTTCTTTGTAAAATACATATGATACTAAGAAAATTACGTTATTTTTTCACCAAATACGATGTTACAGGGTTGGACATACATTTAGGTCTTGATAATTTGTCGTATTCCCAAAATTTGGTGATGTTGTGTAGATGTGTTTGAAAATATAATGCTTCTTCAAAAATGATTCAGTGTAATGTAAGGACAGGACAAGGCAGCTATTTCCATATCTGGACTCACGAGCACTAGTGTACTATGTGACCATAAATACATTTTTGAGGGGTAATACACATAGGAGATCATTGAGGTGTCTGCATCTGTGAAACTTGCATGAAAATGTGTATTGTTTAGAATTGTTGTTCAGAGGGAATTTAGATCCTGTCTTCTAAATTTTTGTGGACTAAAAAAGGCAATTGTCCACAACTCATAACGAACGTTTCATATTAATTTTTAACATAAAAAATATGACTGTGTTTTAACTATACCTTTTGTTTAATTATCATAGGGGAGAAAAGACTCAGACAACAGTCCAAGGATCCCAGGACCCCCCCCCAAGTCACCAGCCTGAAGTTGAAGATACCCCAAGCCCCAGCCCAAGACCACGCCCACCCAACGAGCTGGAGGAAGGAGAGGTGGAGGAAGTGTGCGAGCTTTCAACCCCACCAAGTGAGTGACTGACACCCCAGCTTAGGGTAATCTATTTAGGCGTGCATATTTTAACCCTTTTTTTTATCCACACATTTTAGGTGAGGTTCTGGTTGTGGAAGGCCAAGCGGAAGAGCCATTCAGCACAGACAGTGCACAACGCCTTATTGGCCAGATAATGTTGTGGAATGGCCAAATAGATCGAATGCGTGACCAAATTGAGAGCATGAAAATGCGGCTGGACACCATGCAACAGGAAATGAAGAACATGATTGATGTTTCGGGCAGAATCTAATAACGTTTTGCCGAAAAACATCAATCATTTTCTTCATTTCATTGTCAAGTTTGTTTTATGTTACAATTTAGAAGTTTTTCCATTAAAAATAAACCAATTTGCAGATGCACACGGTGTGTCATCATGTGCTATCTTCCATCAGGGGATATCCATGTATTTGTTTTGTGTTTGCAACCCCTTCATCCTAAAAATGTTAATTTGTGAGAGGAACAAAGGGATTGCACACACAAAACACGTACATTGGTCCCCCATGATGGGAGATAGCACATGTTGACGTGAACCTTTTTTAATACAAAATTTTTAGCATCTGCAAATTTGTGCCTTTACAAGGGTGACAAGACCAGCACCATTATTCACACATGTTGAACTTTGTAACTTCTTTATTTGTATGTATGTTTTTAAAAACACTGTTGTTAAGTGTAAATTTGTAAACAAGGTCTATTTTTTTTTTTTAAATATGCCTTAAAGAACCAAAAAAAATAATAATATTTTCCCAAAAAAAAAACATTTCCAAAAAAAAATAAATATATATATATTTTCCAAAAAAACAAACAAAAACAAAACAAAAAAAAAATATTTAACCCAAAAATGCGCCTTTCAATGTGTACACAGTAAAATGTTTTAACTACTAAAATGTGTGTGGCTGATTATCTATCAATAAGATGTTTTGCAAATTTTTGTGTGGTTACAGTGACAAAGGGCCTTATTAAATAAAGGGAAATGCATTTGCCACTACTACAAGTGCACTAGGAGACAGACAAAACTAAATGCAAACAAGAAGAAAAAGAAGATATTTGAGCCAAAATTTATTTTCTTTATTTTTTGTAAAAATTATAGCTCTTGTTGAATAGCAATGGCCCCCCGACCATTAAAATAATTCACATATCGGTCACGCACTTGACGTGCGGTTTGGGGGGCCAAGCCATTACGGCCAATTTCCAGGCCTGTCAGTGTTTGATCAAGTACAAGTCCGGCCTCAGGCCCAACAGAGGTCATATATGTAGCGGAATGTCTTCTTAAAAAATTATGGAGTATGCAGCAAGCCAGTATGACATGATTTTATAGTCCGCCAGATTTATGGCTGAGAGGAACAAACGGAACCGGCTAGCCAGAATCCCAAAAGCATTCTCCACAACTCTTCTTGTTCTGGCCAACCGGTAATTAAATACCCTCCTCTCAGGGGTGATTGTCCTTTGGGGGAACGGCCTCATCAAGTGCTCGCCGAGAGCAAACGCTTCATCAGCGATAAAAACTGAGGGGAGTCCATCCACATTCTGGTCATCAGGTGGCAATCCCAGGCCACCGGTCTGGAGACGCTGGCACAGCTCGGTCTGTGCAAAGACTCCTCCGTCAGACATCCGGCCATTCTTCCCCACGTCCAGAAACAGAAAGTCCAAATGTGCCGAGACCACTGCCATCAAAACTACACTATGGAACCCCTTGTAGTTATAGAAATAAGACCTCGAATGGGGTGGTGGCACAAGGCGGACATGCTTCCCATCAATCGCACTGACACAGTTGGGAAAGTTCCAACGGATCAGCGAACTGGGAGCCCACAGTCTGCCATTCCTGTGTACTGGAAGGAAACTGTGGAGTGAAAAAAAAAAATAATAAGATAAGTACTTTTAAACATAACTTGGATATCAGATTACACAAAAACATTATTGAACAACAGCAGTCAAACATTATTAATATGTGTGTTTGTAATTTTAATTCAAAAAAACATAAGGCCCACTTATAAGATTACTCACCCCCTCTGATGGCCCATTGATCAATTTGAATGTGGGGGGAGGGGTAATAATTTAGTTATCAAACACACCTGACAGTTTCAAACATTTGAGGGGGTGGGGGAGGTGTTCTAATTAGGTTAAGAAACACACCAGACAGTTTCAAACATTTGAGGGGGTGGGGGAGGGGTTCTAATTAGGGTCAAAAACACACCTGACAGTTTCAAACATTTGAGGGGTGGGGGAGGGGTACTAATTAGGTTAATAAACACACCTGACAGTTTCAAACATTTGAGGGGGTGGGGGAGGGGTACTAATTAGGTTAATAAACACACCAGACAGTTTCAAACATTTGAGGGGGTGGGGGAGGGGTTCTAATTAGGGTCAAAAACACACCTGACAGTTTCAAACATTTGAGGGGGAGGGGGAGGGATACTAATTAGGTTAATAAACACACCTGACAGTTTTAAACATTTGAGGGGGTGGGGGAGGGGTTCTAATTAGGTTAATAAACACACCAGACAGTTTCAAACATTTGAGGGGGTGGGGGAGGGGTTCTAATTAGGGTCAAAAACACACCTGACAGTTTCAAACATTTGAGGGGTGGGGGAGGGGTACTAATTAGGTTAATAAACACACCTGACAGTTTCAAACATTTGAGGGGGTGGGGGAGGGGTTCTAATTAGGGTCAAAAACACACCTGACAGTTTCAAACATTTGAGGGGGTGGGGGAGGGGTACTAATTAGGTTAATAAACACACCAGACAGTTTCAAACATTTGAGGGGGTGGGGGAGGGGTTCTAATTAGGGTCAAAAACACACCTGACAGTTTCAAACATTTGAGGGGGTGGGGGAGGGGTACTAATTAGGTTAATAAACACACCTGACAGTTTCAAACATTTGAGGGGGTGGGGGAGGGGTTCTAATTAGGTTAATAAACACACCAGACAGTTTCAAACATTTGAGGGGGTGGGGGAGGGGTTCTAATTAGGTTAATAAACACACCTGACAGTTTCAAACATTTGAGGGGGTGGGGGAGGGGTTCTAATTAGGGTCAAAAACACACCTGACAGTTTCAAACATTTGAGGGGGTGGGGGAGGGGTACTAATTAGGTTAATAAACACACCTGACAGTTTTAAACATTTGAGGGGGTGGGGGAGGGGTTCTAATTAGGTTAATAAACACACCAGACAGTTTCAAACATTTGAGGGGGTGGGGGAGGGGTTCTAATTAGGTTAATAAACACACCTGACAGTTTCAAACATTTGAGGGGGTGGGGGAGGGGTTCTAATTAGGGTCAAAAACACACCTGACAATTTCAAACATTTGAGGGGGTGGGGGAGGGTCAAACAGTACAATGGAGCTGACAATATACATTGTTCAAGGGACTATAGGCTAGAGATATAAATGGACCCAGGATTGCATGGTGGGGAGGTTATTGAAGGTAAATATGCATGTAGGGCAAAAAATGATTAATGTCAAAAAACAGGCTTGCATGAAGATAAAGGGGACATTCACAGCATATTCCAAGCATGGTAATTAGGTAACGAGGACATTTAAACAATACATTAGCAAACATTTAATACACATCATGTAATGTTAAAGGATAAAACTTTTAGTTTTAACATATAGTCCTTCTGCAGGACCTGAATGATGGCAGAACTAGTCTCTTGGATTATTATCCCCAGAGCCTGGGGGGAGATGCCTGTCGAGAACTTCAAGTCCTGAAGACTTCTCCCAGTCGCCAAGTAACGTAAAGTGGCAACTAGCCTCTGCTCCGCAGTGATGGCTTGCCTCATGCAGGTATCCTGCCTGCTGATATAGGGGGTCAGCATAGCCAGCAGACGTTCAAAAACGGGGTCCGTCATCAGGAGATAATTCCTCAGGATTATTCTCACGGATCTCACCGAGCAAAGGCATATGCGAGAATTGGTCACGCTGGCGCAACCAATTCTTCATCCATGAACTCCTCCTCGCCCTGTTCATGGACTGGACTCGGGTCAAAGTATTAACCCCAACACCAAGTCCCCACGCAGCACGAACTCGAGAATGAGTACGTCCATGCGACATGGCTTCAAAATGGTCGGCTGGTCAAACAAACAAACTTATAACAAACGCACTGAAGAACAGCAAGGCCTATGAAGAACGACCTGAAAATCAGGAACGAGCGGACCAGAACGGCTGCTAGGCAGGTTACGAACTGACCAACACGCACTGAAAAGCAGATACAAACCTCACAAGCACAAACTGAACCGCAGAAAATGATCGAAATAAACTGAAGTGTGAAAAGCGCGAATCGTCTCTAACCAAACTTTTACTAACACAAAATAAACACGAGATTAGCAGAAGGAGCCCAAAGGGTGCCGTAGTGGGGCTTTAACTTCCTTTTTATAGTCCCGTCGTACGTGCTGTACGTCACCGCGTTCAAAACCAGCAGACTTTTGGAGTGATCGTGTGTGTCCAAGTCCGTCCGTTTTTAAGTCCGGCGCACCTAGCCGACAAAGTCCGTCGAAAAGTCCGCCGAGCAAAGTCTGCCGTAAAGTCCGCTCGTGTGTACACGGCATAAGAGTTTGTTTTAAGATGTTAAAGAAGGAATCAGGGATCGCTATAGGAAGAGCCCTATATAGGTATAAAAGCTTTGGAAGAGTGATCATTTTGAAGGCTGCAGTTCTGCCAGCCCTTGAGAGATTATGAGAGATAAGTCGTTTACTTATCTGTTGGAGGCCTTGTTTGCATGTATGAAGGAATGGTAAGTAGTTACATGAATAAAGGTTGGAAGTCAGAGATGTTAACCCCTTGCCAACCGCCTAATGCAGATATACTGCGGCAGAATGGCACGGGCAGGCAAAATCACGTACCTGGTACGTGATCTGCCTCCCGCGGTGCCCGAGGCTGTCGGCTTCATTAGGGGAGCGATCTAGGCTGAGGAGGAGGCCACTCATTCGTGGCCACCCCCTCGCGATTGCTCCCAACAAATGAAAATCTTCCTCTGCTGCTGTAATGTAAACAGCGGCAGAGGAAGTGATGTCATCTCTCCTCGAGCCGGTCTTTTCGTTCCGGCACCGAGGAGAGAAGACATCAATGTGAGTTGCACCAACACTACACTTACAGTAGAACACACTAGGCACACTTTTCACCCCCCGATCAACTCCCGATCACTCCCCTGTAGCCCCTGTCACAGTGACACCAATAGAAGTTTTTTTTTGCATTGGTGTCAGTTTGTGACAGTTAAGATCTTTCTGGGCCTTTCCCTCCTCATGGGCATAACCAAAAAGAGTGAGTTGCGGTCATATTGGTCCACTGACCCAATTCACTATATGTGTTCTCTGCTTCCATGGCCAGGGCACGATACAAGCAGATTTTGCGGTTCATGCACTTCAACAAAAATGAACTCTGTCGTCCTCGTGGAGACCCTGGATACGATCGGCTCTACAAAATTCAGCCCCTCGTAAACCACTTCATCCAACGTTTTGCAGACTTATTTACTCCCCATCAAGTTTTCTGCATTGATGAGTCCCTGATTAAGTTTTCTGGCCTCTTGCCATTCAAACAGTACCTTCCCAGCAAGCGTGCCAGATACGGGGTCAAGATGTATAAGCTCTGTGACAGGACCACAGGCTATACATGTAGTTTTATGGTTTACGAGGGCAAAGATAGTCACGTAGAGCCGACAAACTGCCCTGACTAAATAGGAAGCGCTGGCAAGATTGTGTGGGACTTGGTGTCACCCTTATTGGGAAAGGGGTACCACTTGTACGTGGACAATTATTACACGAGTGTGCCACTTTTTAGTCACCTTTTTGATCATCAGATTGGAGCATGTGGCACCGTGCGAACTAATTGTCGGGGCTTTTCCCAGCGGCTTGCAGATTCCCGTCTTAGGCTGGGGGAGAGAGCCTGCTTGCAGTGTAATAATTTACTCGCTATGAAGTGGAGGGATAATAAGAATGTTTTCGTTCTTACCTCCCTTCATGCAGACACGACGGTCCAAATTACTACGGCGACTGGTGTTGTGGAGAAAGCCCTCTGTGTCCATGAATATAACCTTAACATGGGAGGGGTGGTCCTCAACGACTAGTTGTTGGCGCCATACCTAGTTGCCCGTAAGGCCAGACGCTGGTACAAAAAAGTGTCTGTTTATTTATTTCAATTGGTTTTGCTGAACGCTTATGTGCTATACAGAGATTCAGGACGGACTGGATCCTTCCTTAAATTCCAGGAAGAGATCGTCAGAGCCCTTCTGTTTCCGGACGGTGCTCCACCTCACCTTCTCCAACCAAATGCAGTAAGCCAGCTGCATGAGAGGCATTTTCTTTATGTCCTCCTGAGTACCCTTATCCAACGAGCCCCCCAAAAAAGATGTCGTGTCTGCAGCAAGCACGGATATAGGCGTGACACCTGGTATTATTGTCCCTCCTATCCTGACAATCCTGGTCTTTGCATTGGTGAATGTTTTGAATGCTACCATACACTAGTTGAGTATTAGCGTAGGGTACAGCACTGCACAGACAAGGACACACGTTCACAGGGTCTCCCAAGATGCCATCGCATTTTGAGAGACCCAAACCTGGTACCAGTTACAAAAGTTAAAGTTACAAAAAAAGTGTAAAAAAATAAATAAATAAATAAAAAAAAGTAAAAAAAAAACACAAAAAAATATATAAAATAAAAAAAACAAAAATAGTTGTCGTTTTACTGTTCTCTCTCTATTCTCTCGCTATTGTTCTGCTCTTTTTTACTGTATTCTATTCTGCAATGTTTTATTGTTATTATGTTTTTATCATGTTTGCTTTATAGGTATGCAATTTTTTTATACTTTTCTGTTTACTGTGTTTTATTGTTAACTATTTTTTTGTTTTCAGGTACGCCATTCAGCTGCAGAGCGGATTTATTTATCTTGACAGCAACAGCGTTTGCTCCCACGATACATAAAGCCGCGACTCCAGCGCTGTCTAAGGTGATTTCACCACCACAGTTACATACTTCAGCATATATGCCGAATCATGGGGGCAGCAGTGGGTGGAGGAGCGATTTGCTCCTACCTTTTGCGGGAGGATGCCCCCATGTTTCGGCATATATATATTTTAGGCACAGGTTGCGTTTAAATGTTTTATTTATTACTATGTTTTTTTAGTATTTGCTTTGCAGGTATGGTAAGTCTTACTGTTATACTGTAATGTTACTTTGTTTTATTGTTAACCATCATTTGCTTAGCAGGTACGCCATTCAGTTGCAGCGCGGATTTATTTATCTTGACAGCAACAGCATTTACTCCCACGATACATAAATCCGTGACTCCAGCGCTGTCGGAGGTGATTTCACCACCACAGTTACATATTTAAGCATATATGCTGAAGCATGGGGGCAGCAGTGGGTGGAGGAACGATTTGCTCCTACCTTTTGCGGGAGGATGCCCCCATGCTTTGGCATATATAAACGGGGCATGTATGCCCATCATTAGAAGTGGGTGGATGAAGGGAGGTATTCTAATGGTGGGCATACCCACCGATCAATATCTTTTTTTCTTTCAGCCCACAGGCTGCATGAAAAAAAAGTTTACAATATATGTCCATCAAGGACCAGCAACGTACTGGTATACCAGAATGATGCCTGCAGGTTTAGGTATCATCTTGGTATCATTCTTTTCAGCCAGTGGTCGGCTTTCATGTAAAAGCAATCCTAGTAGATCCTAGTAGCTAATTAGCCTCTAGAATGCTTTTACAAGCAGTGGGAGGGAATGCCCCCCACCATCTTTCATGTTTTTCTCTGGCTCTCCTGTCCCAACAGGAAACCTGAGAATGCAGCCGGTGATTCAGCCAGCTGATCATAGAGCTGATCAGAGACCAAAATGGCTCCAAACATCTCTATGGCCTAAGAAACCGGAAGCTACGAGCATTTCATGACTTAGATTTCGCCGGATGTAAACAGCGCCATTGGGAAATTGTGAAAGCATTTTATCACACCGATCTTGGTGTGGTCAGATGCTTTGAGGGCAGAGGAGAGATCTAGGGTCTAATAGACCCCAATTTTTTCAAAAAAGAGTACCTGTCACTACCTATTGCTATCATAGGGGATATTTACATTCCCTGAGATAACAATAAAAATGATTAAAAAAAATGAGAGGAACAGTTTAAAAATAAAATAAAAAAGCAAAAAAAAAATAATAATAATAATAATAAAAAAAAGCACCCCTGTCCCCCCCTGCTCGCGCGCAAAGGTGAAAGCAAGCGTCGGTCTCGCGTCAAATGTAAACAGCAATTGCACCATGCATGTGAGGTATCACCGCAAAGGTCAGATAGAGGACAGTAATTTTAGCAGTAGACCTCCTCTGTAAATCTAACATGGTAACCTGTAAAGGCTTTTAAAGGCTTTTAAAAATGTATTCAGTTTGTTGCCACTGCGCGTTTGTGCGCAATTTTAAAGCATAAAGCCTAAGATCATCTTTTTTATAGGTAGTGAGGAGTGAAACAAAAATTTACTCCCTTAGAAATTCTGAAGGCGGTGATTGGTTTTCGGGGCCCCGTATGCAGCTAGGCTCTCAAAAAGTCCCACACATGTGGTATCCCCATACTCAGGAGAAGCAGCAGAATGTATTTTGGGATGTAATTCTACATATGCCCATGGCCTGTGTGAGCAATATATCATTTAGTGACAACTTTGTGCAAAAAAAAAGTTTGTAATTTTCCTGCAACTTGTGTCAAAATATAAAATATTCCATGGACTCTACATGCCTCTCAGCAAATAGCTTTGGGTGTCTACTTTACAAAATGGGGTCATTGGGGGGGGGGGGTTGTGCCATCTTGGCATTTTATGGCCTTCAAAACTGTGATAGGTAGTGAGGAGTGAAATCAAAAATTTACACCCTTAGAAATCCTGAAGGCTGTGCTTGGTTTCGGGGCCCGTACGCATCTAGGCTCCCAAAAAGTCCCACACATGTGGTATCTCTGTACTCAGGAGAAGCAGAAGAATGTATTTTGGGGTGTAATTCCACATATGCCCATGGCATGTTTGAGCATTATATCATTTAGTGACAACTTTGTGCAAAAAAAGAAAAAAGAAAAAAAGGTTTGTAATTTTCCCGCAACTTGTATCAAAATATAAAATATTCCATGGACTCAACATGCCTCTCAGCAAATAGCCTTGGGTGTTTACTTTTCAAAATGTGGTCAATTGGTGGGGTTTTGTGCCATCTTGGCATTTTATGGCCTTCAAAACTGTGATAGGCAGTGAGGAGTGAAATCAAAAATTTACGCCCTTAGAAATCCTGAAGGAGGTGCTTGATTTCGGGGCCCTGTACGCGTCTAGGCTCCCAAAAAGTCCCACACATGTGGTATCCCCGTACTCAGGAGAAGCAGCAGAATGTATTTTGGGGTGTAATTCCACATATGCCCATGGCATGCATTTAGTGACAACTTTGTGCAAAAAAAAAAAAAGGTTTGTAATTTTCCCGCAACTTGTGTCAAAATATAAAATATTCCATGGACTCAACATGCCTCTCAGCAAATAGCTTGGGGTGTCTACTTTCCAAAATGGGGTCATTTGGGGGGGGGGGGGTTGTGCCATCTTGGCATTTTATGGCCTTCAAAACTGTGATAGGTAGTGAGGAGTGAAATCAAAAATATACACCCTTAGGAATCCTGAAGGTGGTGCTTGGTTTTCGGGGCCCCGTACACGGCTAGGCTCCCAAAAAGTCCCACACATGTGGTATCCCCATACTCAGGAGAAGCAGCTAAATGTATTTTGGGGTGCAATTCCACATATGCCCATGGCCTGCGTGAGCAATATATCATTTAGTGACAACTTTTTGTAATTTTTTTTTTGTTGTCATTATTCAATCACTTGGGACAAAAAAAAATAATATTCAATGGGCTCAACATGCCTCTCAGAAATTTCCTTGGGGTATCTACTTTCCAAAATGGGGTCATTTGGGGGGTTTGTACTGCCCTGCCATTTTAGCACCTCAAGAAATGACATAGGCAGTCATAAACTAAAAGCTGTGTAAATTCCAGAAAATGTACCCTAGTTTGTAGACGCTATAACTTTTGCGCAAACCAATAAATACACGCTTATTGACTTTTTTTACCAAATACATGTGGCCGAATACATTTTGGCCTAAATGTATGACTAAAATTGAGTTTATTGGATTCTTTTTTATAACAAAAAGTAGAAAATATCTTTTTTTTTTTCAAAACTTTGGTCTTTTTCAGTTTATTAGAGTCAAAAAACAGGGGTAATTGGCGCTGTTCCGCTAAAATCAAAAAGACTGGTGTATTATAACAAGTGAACTGTGAAACAAACCAAGCACAAATAGCAATGTATAAAATAAAGAGAAATTAAGTGAAAATAGCTGAAGTGTGTGCAACACCTGCCATGAAAAAGTGCAGCGTGTATTCGTTCCTAGGTGAACCAAAATAGATTAAGGTCTGGGTGAAAATGAATTCTCAAACAAACTATCAGGAATTCCTTAAAATCATATACTAATCATAATAAACATCAGTAGTGCAAAAACTAGCAAACACCAATAGTGTATAAATAAATGACTTTGAAATCTATAATCACAAATGCACATAAAAAATTAAAAAATTAAAAATTAAAAATTCATCACAAATCTTGAGTCCACAAAAAGTCCCACAAAATATCAGTAAAATGTAAAAAAGGCCTGTAGTGCAAAATTCTTCATAAAGTGCAAATAGTGAGTCTTTTTAAATATCTAGCAATGATCTTAGTGCCGTGAAATCCTCCTGTCATCCAAAACGCCCCCCAATGTGCCCTCACTCACCGAAGGAGGACACCCCTGCAGGGGTATCAGGCCTGTCAGCTGTATTCCGCAGCTACGGTCCTTGGTAAAGGCTCCTGTTCGGATCTCCACTCTCGGTGTCCGGGCTGGCTCCAATCAATCCCCGCAGGCACATCCATATAGAATAAAAATGAATCCCATCGCGTAATTCCGTAAAATATATAAAGGTTTTATTGAATATACTAAAATCAAACCAACAATGTCCCGCTGCCTGGTTCGCAGTATGTGGGAGAAAGCAGTGCGGTGTGGCGTGCGTTCCACCGCTCGTTCCACACCCGGAAGCAAAACAATAGGACAAGACGTATGCGTATCACTTGGCCACGCCTTACGCGTTTCGTCATCCAGACGTCATCTGAGGCGCGGCCATCTTGGTACTCCATACGTCTTATATATGCGATGGAGGCGCCGGGAGGCCAATCATGGTGGAAAAACCCGCCCCTCAGCCATGATGGAATAGATCCAAAGTGCCATCTAGTGGGTGGAAAGAAGACTACCTGTGTTTAATTGTATACGGTGCCTCCATCATAAACCAGAAAAAGGGGGAGAGAGAAGAAGGGGATTTTAAAACAAATAGGCATTTCTAAGGCACTGGTACATCGGTAAATTGACATAAAACATTCAAAGAAGGGGCAATTTATACATCTGCAGAATGTATCTATTACTAAAAATAAAAATAAAAAATACACAAAATAAAAAATAGACATAAAAATAAAAAAATAAAAATAAACTGCATATATAAATGGATAATTCAAACTAAACATTGCACGCTTTAAGGGGAAAAGAAGGGGGGGAGAGAAGGGACCTAGGTCCCGAGATGGAAATTCTATTACCCCGTGGAAATCAGTACAACCAATGGCCTAAGAGTAAGGAATATATATTAATATATTAGTATATAAAAAAGTAAAAATTTTTACAAAATGTACATATAATATATGCATATACCGTACAAAATGGGCCCTACTTTCAATATATCCTCATAAGTATTGCCCTCTATGTATAGAAAGGGGACATCTAAAAAATAGATAAAAAATAGATAAAAATGTGTTGTATAAAAATAAAATTTAAAAAAGTGATGCAGAATCTAAATAGTGATTATGTACAGAGAGGAAGGGTGCCTAGGCTGAAATTATAATTGCCTTCAGTATGTTGCCTACAAATATATACCTTTAACTTCCTGGAGGGGACCTGCAGTTAAAAATTAGATAGGAAACAGTTCAGGTCTATCTCTACATTGAGTCCCCTAGGGACCAGGCAATCAAGGCGATGTATCCATCTGGTTTCATTCTGGGAAATTAATTTTTTCTTGTTGCCTCCCCTCCATTGTTCCTTAATAGTGTCAATGCCGTAGAATATCAAACCAGATGGATCCCTATGGTGATATTCATCAAAGTGCCTAGACAGATTATGTTTGGGGAACCCCTTTTTGATATTATTAATATGTTCCCTAATGCGTACACGTAGGGGTCTTGTGGTCCGGCCCACATATTGTAGTCGGCACGGACACTCGATGATGTATGTAACATGGGTGGTATCACAGGTGACAAGCTCCCTGATATCATATTCCTTACCACTCCTAGATTTGAAAGAGGTCCTCTTCTTGGGTTGCCTCTTACTAACCCTACAGCCCAAGCACTTCTGGCACCTATAAAAACCTTTCATATCGGCAAACAATTTCACACTTCTGGGGGGATCAACAACATTATGAACCAGATGGTTTCTGAGTGTTGGTGCTCTCCTATAAATAAATCGGGGTTTCTTAGTAAGAATTTTCCCTAAGGTCCTATCTGATCTTAAAATTGGCCAGTACTTCCTAATTATATATTCCATGGACCTATATTGATTATTAAAACCTGTTACGAAAGCTATATCGTCTGGGGAATTCTTTCTGTTGCACTGTTCCTTACCCAACAAGGAATCCCGATCGTATTTTTGTATCTCCTCTTTCAATTTAACTAAAGGGTCAATTCTATAACCTTTATCCACAAATTTCTTAATTAAGGCATCAGCTTGATCTCTAAAATCCTCAATGTTCCGGCAATTCCTCCTTATTCTCAAAAGTTGTCCCTTGGGTATGTTCTCTTTCCATTTCGGATGGTGACAACTGGAGGTGGGTATATACCCGTTGCGATCCGTTACCTTAAAGAACGTTTTGGTGGACAATTCATCACCCTGTTTGAAGATCTGCAAATCCAAATAATCTATCATATCATCATTGGATTTACCAGTAAATGAGATACCGTAATCATTCCGGTTGAGTTCATCTAAGAAATCCTGAAATGACTCTGAACTCCCCGCCCATACAATGATTACATCATCTATGTACCGACGGTAAAATTTGATTTCAGGCCTGCATCTACCATAAATGTGACGTTCCTCCAACATGTCCATGAATAAATTTGCCACGCTCGGTGCATACTTAGCACCCATGGCTACACCTTTTTTCTGAACATAAAATTCTTTCTGGTACCAGAAATAATTACTCTCCATTGCCAGTTGAAGACCCTCCAATATAAATTGGATTTGTTGGTGTCTGAGACCTGACCTCTCATGTAGGGCTTTCTCAACCCCTTTTAGTCCATCCTTCTGTGAAATACTGGTATAAAGGGAATTGACGTCTATCGTTGCCAATAGACAATGTTCAATCCCGGAAATCCCTTTCAGTTCATTAATAAGTTGGGTACTGTCCTTCAGATAGGATTTGCCCTTCACTACTAGTGGTTTTAAAAATTGATCGATGTATTCACCTAGTCTCGAAAATAAGGAGTCCACTCCACTAACAATTGGTCTGCCCGGTGGTTTATTCAACCTCTTATGTATTTTGGGCAAATAATACAGGACAGGAGTTTTCGAGGATTCCGGAACTAAATACTTTGTTTCCTTCTTATTCAAGATGCCTATTTCTCTACCTTTTTTCACAAATCTTCTCAGACTCTTCACATATTGTGGTTTGGGGTTACTTTTCAGTTTTTTATATGTATTCTCGACCATCAGTAAGTTGTTCATCTCTTCCTCATAGTCCCCAGACCTTAATCTATTTTGGTTCACCTAGGAACGAATACACGCTGCACTTTTTCATGGCAGGTGTTGCACACACTTCAGCTATTTTCACTTAATTTCTCTTTATTTTATACATTGCTATTTGTGCTTGGTTTGTTTCACAGTTCACTTGTTATAATACACCAGTCTTTTTGATTTTAGCGGAACAGCGCCAATTACCCCTGTTTTTTGACTCTAATCTCTTTTGGAATTTCACATTGGTGCGATTCTGTGCTGGGGGGCTGCAGTTCCTTGATTACCTAAGCGCGGAGCTATTGGCTTTATATATCTTTTGGTCACCTTATAGGTGTACACGCAAGTTCTGCTGCTATGGATATATTTGGGTATATGTCTAATCGCAATATAGACCTTACGGGAATTTTTAGTCAACAACAGGTTAATAATGCACAGGATATGAATGGCCTGTTTAGACAGCTTAGACACTCTCTTGAAAAACAACTTAGGGTCTGGTGGGATATTGCTACCTTGGAGACTTATATTGGGGAGAATATGACACCTAGAAGGTTGAGGTGGGATTTGAACCCCAATGATAGTTTGGATGATGTCACCCTAATGGAGGATTGGTATTCCTTCTTCTCCAAGTGTGAGAAGGAACTTCTGGGGAAAATTGTCAGAAGGAGACAGTTTAAGTTAAGGGGGATTGAGGATACCATTAATGAGATAAAGTCACTATTATTGCCATACAGTAGCCAGAGTGATTATAAGATCAAAGAGAGGGAGTTGCAAGAAATAATTAAAAAATATGATGCAGACATTCAGGCCAAAAAACAAAAAAAGTTTAAAAGAGATGTTTTAGACTACACCAATAAAAAAGTCTACAAATGGCAGTTGGACCTTGGGGAAGTGACTGAAGACCCGGGTGAAATTTCCATGGATGAGGATTCCCATGATGAATCGAATGGGGGGGACATCCCGGATCCCATTACGTTGAGGCAAACTAGGTTTGAACAAAGGCCCTCAACGAGAAGAGAAGGTAGCCCCAGGACCCCAAATCACCTACAGAGACATGCTGACAACAGGAGGGAACCATACCAAGTGCAAAACACTGGGAGATCCCCACGGACTCCTAGGTACAATGTACCCACACAGAATAGATTTTCCCCTTTGAGACAACATATACCCCAATGGGGGTCCAGGAACAGAAGGGACCATCAGGAGGAAAGGGATTTTCAACATGGAAGACCCCGAGACAGACCCCCTGGGAGATGGAATGCCAGAGTGCAATATCATCCACCAGGTTGGCGAGGGACACAGAGAGACTTTTACCATTCACCAAGAAGAGGCCCACCAGTGGGTATGAACAGAACACAGAGGACGTACGGTTATCCAGGATATCAGTCCCCACAACATCCACGTATGAATTCCATGAGCGGGAGGAACAGGATTACAGAGAGGGAACCGGATTACCTCTACAGAGGCAACGAAAGAAACAGACCAGAGGAAAACGAGGAGGGAAGCAGAAAAAGAAGAAGGGAGTACTAGGCCAGGGTATTTTTAATTTAAGCGATGCAGTTTTTTCAGAAGATGAATTAAAGATTTTAGACTTAGGACTGAAATATGCACCAGAGAAGGGTATCGACAAATTTGAAGTGTATATTGATCTACAAAAATTTATTAGGAAACTGAAGATCAAGAAACACTACGCCCTGAGTAAGGAAACCATCCCTATAACGGAAACTGATGGTTTTGTCCATACCAAGCTTAGGAACAATTCCATCTTTAATCCCAAGGTGCCAGGGGACCAGTGTATTGGAGCCTTCAAACGGATGGTGGAAAACGACCTGGCAAAAATGGAAAAGAAAAAGACGAAAAGCAAGCATATATGGAAAACTATTCAAGAACTCGGCAAAAGGAAGGAAGTGGTGATACGACCCGCTGACAAGGGGGGTGGGTTAGTAATACTAAAAAAGGGGGACTATGAGGAAGAGATGAACAACTTACTGATGGTCGAGAATACATATAAAAAACTGAAAAGTAACCCCAAACCACAATATGTGAAGAGTCTGAGAAGATTTGTGAAAAAAGGTAGAGAAATAGGCATCTTGAATAAGAAGGAAACGAAGTATTTAGTTCCGGAATCCTCGAAAACTCCTGTCCTGTATTATTTGCCCAAAATACATAAGAGGTTGAATAAACCACCGGGCAGACCAATTGTTAGTGGAGTGGACTCCTTATTTTCGAGACTAGGTGAATACATCGATCAATTTTTAAAACCACTAGTAGTGAAGGGCAAATCCTATCTGAAGGACAGTACCCAACTTATTAATGAACTGAAAGGGATTTCCGGGATTGAACATTGTCTATTGGCAACGATAGACGTCAATTCCCTTTATACCAGTATTTCACAGAAGGATGGACTAAAAGGGGTTGAGAAAGCCCTACATGAGAGGTCAGGTCTCAGACACCAACAAATCCAATTTATATTGGAGGGTCTTCAACTGGCAATGGAGAGTAATTATTTCTGGTACCAGAAAGAATTTTATGTTCAGAAAAAAGGTGTAGCCATGGGTGCTAAGTATGCACCGAGCGTAGCAAATTTATTCATGGACATGTTGGAGGAACGTCACATTTATGGTAGATGCAGGCCTGAAATCAAATTTTACCGTCGGTACATAGATGATGTAATCATTGTATGGGCGGGGAGTTCAGAGTCATTTCAGGATTTCTTAGATGAACTCAACCGGAATGATTACGGTATCTCATTTACTGGTAAATCCAATGATGATATGATAGATTATTTGGATTTGCAGATCTTCAAACAGGGTGATGAATTGTCCACCAAAACGTTCTTTAAGGTAACGGATCGCAACGGGTATATACCCACCTCCAGTTGTCACCATCCGAAATGGAAAGAGAACATACCCAAGGGACAACTTTTGAGAATAAGGAGGAATTGCCGGAACATTGAGGATTTTAGAGATCAAGCTGATGCCTTAATTAAGAAATTTGTGGATAAAGGTTATAGAATTGACCCTTTAGTTAAATTGAAAGAGGAGATACAAAAATACGATCGGGATTCCTTGTTGGGTAAGGAACAGTGCAACAGAAAGAATTCCCCAGACGATATAGCTTTCGTAACAGGTTTTAATAATCAATATAGGTCCATGGAATATATAATTAGGAAGTACTGGCCAATTTTAAGATCAGATAGGACCTTAGGGAAAATTCTTACTAAGAAACCCCGATTTATTTATAGGAGAGCACCAACACTCAGAAACCATCTGGTTCATAATGTTGTTGATCCCCCCAGAAGTGTGAAATTGTTTGCCGATATGAAAGGTTTTTATAGGTGCCAGAAGTGCTTGGGCTGTAGGGTTAGTAAGAGGCAACCCAAGAAGAGGACCTCTTTCAAATCTAGGAGTGGTAAGGAATATGATATCAGGGAGCTTGTCACCTGTGATACCACCCATGTTACATACATCATCGAGTGTCCGTGCCGACTACAATATGTGGGCCGGACCACAAGACCCCTACGTGTACGCATTAGGGAACATATTAATAATATCAAAAAGGGGTTCCCCAAACATAATCTGTCTAGGCACTTTGATGAATATCACCATAGGGATCCATCTGGTTTGATATTCTACGGCATTGACACTATTAAGGAACAATGGAGGGGAGGCAACAAGAAAAAATTAATTTCCCAGAATGAAACCAGATGGATACATCGCCTTGATTGCCTGGTCCCTAGGGGACTCAATGTAGAGATAGACCTGAACTGTTTCCTATCTAATTTTTAACTGCAGGTCCCCTCCAGGAAGTTAAAGGTATATATTTGTAGGCAACATACTGAAGGCAATTATAATTTCAGCCTAGGCACCCTTCCTCTCTGTACATAATCACTATTTAGATTCTGCATCACTTTTTTAAATTTTATTTTTATACAACACATTTTTATCTATTTTTTATCTATTTTTTAGATGTCCCCTTTCTATACATAGAGGGCAATACTTATGAGGATATATTGAAAGTAGGGCCCATTTTGTACGGTATATGCATATATTATATGTACATTTTGTAAAAATTTTTACTTTTTTATATACTAATATATTAATATATATTCCTTACTCTTAGGCCATTGGTTGTACTGATTTCCACGGGGTAATAGAATTTCCATCTCGGGACCTAGGTCCCTTCTCTCCCCCCCTTCTTTTCCCCTTAAAGCGTGCAATGTTTAGTTTGAATTATCCATTTATATATGCAGTTTATTTTTATTTTTTTATTTTTATGTCTATTTTTTATTTTGTGTATTTTTTATTTTTATTTTTAGTAATAGATACATTCTGCAGATGTATAAATTGCCCCTTCTTTGAATGTTTTATGTCAATTTACCGATGTACCAGTGCCTTAGAAATGCCTATTTGTTTTAAAATCCCCTTCTTCTCTCTCCCCCTTTTTCTGGTTTATGATGGAGGCACCGTATACAATTAAACACAGGTAGTCTTCTTTCCACCCACTAGATGGCACTTTGGATCTATTCCATCATGGCTGAGGGGCGGGTTTTTCCACCATGATTGGCCTCCCGGCGCCTCCATCGCATATATAAGACGTATGGAGTACCAAGATGGCCGCGCCTCAGATGACGTCTGGATGACGAAACGCGTAAGGCGTGGCCAAGTGATACGCATACGTCTTGTCCTATTGTTTTGCTTCCGGGTGTGGAACGAGCGGTGGAACGCACGCCACACCGCACTGCTTTCTCCCACATAGTCTGACTGCGAACCAGGCAGCGGGACATTGTTGGTTTGATTTTAGTATATTCAATAAAACCTTTATATATTTTACGGAATTACGCGATGGGATTCATTTTTATTCTATATGGATGTGCCTGCGGGGATTGATTGGAGCCAGCCCGGACACCGAGAGTGGAGATCCGAACAGGAGCCTTTACCAAGGACCGTAGCTGCGGAATACAGCTGACAGGCCTGATACCCCTGCAGGGGTGTCCTCCTTCGGTGAGTGAGGGCACATTGGGGGGCGTTTTGGATGACAGGAGGATTTCACGTCACTAAGATCATTGCTAGATATTTAAAAAGACTCACTATTTGCACTTTATGAAGAATTTTGCACTACAGGCCTTTTTTACATTTTACTGATATTTTGTGGGACTTTTTGTGGACTCAAGATTTGTGATGAATTTTTAATTTTTAATTTTTTAATTTTTTATGTGCATTTGTGATTATAGATTTCAAAGTCATTTATTTATACACTATTGGTGTTTGCTAGTTTTTGCACTACTGATGTTTATTATGATTAGTATATGATTTTAAGGAATTCCTGATAGTTTGTTTGAGAATTCATTTTCACCCAGACCTTAATCTATTTTGGTTCACCTAGGAACGAATACACGCTGCACTTTTTCATGGCAGGTGTTGCACACACTTCAGCTATTTTCACTTAATTTCTCTTTATTTTATACATTGCTATTTGTGCTTGGTTTGTTTCACAGTTCACTTGTTATAATACACCAGTCTTTTTGATTTTAGCGGAACAGCGCCAATTACCCCTGTTTTTTGACTCTAATCTCTTTTGGAATTTCACATTGGTGCGATTCTGTGCTGGGGGGCTGCAGTTCCTTGATTACCTAAGCGCGGAGCTATTGGCTTTATATATCTTTTTCAGTTTATAGCACAAAAAATAAAAACTGCAGAGGTGATCAAATACCATCAAAAGAAAGCTCTATTTGTGGGAAGAAAAGGACGCAAATTTTGTTTGGGTACAGCAATGCATGCCCGCGCAATTAGCAGTTAAAGCGACACAGTGCCAAATTGTAAAAAGTGCTCTGGTCAAGAAGGGGGTAAATCCTTTCGGGGCTGAAGTGGTTAATGAGATGCCTAGGTATGGCATAGAAGTGGACACCCATTGAAAAGGGAATTTGACTTTAAGAAGGGACATAATAGAGTCCGATACTTTTAGTCTAAGAACATTCGATTTAGAATATTTAATTTTGTAAAATGAACACGAGTTAACAACAGTCAATATTTTGCATATTTTTGTAAGGGATGGAGCCGGTTCTGTTAAGGTGAGGATTATGTCATCCGCAAATAAAGTAATTTTGAATTCTTGGTTTTTAATCTTAACTCCCAAGATACAGGTGGGTGTACAAATTTTTTGAGCTAAGGGTACCATCAGTAAAGTGAAGATTAAGGGAGAAAGGGGGCACCCTTGCCTTATGCCATTGGTGATGGCAAACAAATCTGAAAAGACTCCCTCTGTGAAGACTCTGGCAGTAGGGTTGGAGTAAAGGGCAAGGATAGCTGACACAATATTGCCCTGTAAGCCAAAGAGTATCAATTTTATTGAGAAAGGCTGTCATTAATTGGGTAAAGTTTTCCTTAAAGGTGGACTGTTGAATGGACTTCCAAATCTGCTATTTTGGCTTTCATCCATTCAATATCCTCTGCCTCCTCACCTTGAGCATCCACTAGATCATTAAATTAGGATGTCACTTCTCCTATTTTGTGTTCTATAGTTGTGACTCTCTCTCCTAGAAAGGATAAGTCAGTGGTAAAGTGTTGCATCATGCTGGTGATATCAGAGTAAATGGAGCTTTGTAGTGATAGCAACATGTCTCTCAAAGTTGTGTCAAGAACTGGTTGATTTGACGTTGGGTATGCAGCTATGGAGTTAGACAGGGCAGAGCTCGCAAGGGGTGTCTGTGTAGCTGGGCTCACCTCAAAGTCCTGGTCTGTGTCCTGTGTCAGCCGCAGCTTAGATTTAGCTGGGCTAGCTGATGGTGTAGAGGCTGCGGATCTGATGCTCGACATGAGTGGAAGAAGACCCGCTCCTTCTGTAGCCTTTGTCTGTGTGCGAGCTGTCTCTGGGCGACCGCGTGGAGCTGCCTTGTGTCCACTGGCGCCATCTTGGAACGAGCAGCAGGTCAGCTGTGGGTAAAACTTTGTGAGTTTACGTGGGGCCGATCGTTCCTTTTCGACATTCTCCGGGGATGCAGATGCGGGCTGAGAGAGAAGGTTGATTTGTGTGTCGCTGATACCCTAAAAAGCCGCTGTAGCCTGGAGCAGAATTAACGTGCAAAAAGGGGGGCGCTCATTTAGTACATCTAAATATGAATTACAAATGATGTGAAAACAATGTGCAAAAACTGAATCACACACTCAGAAAAACTAGACAAAACATTCCTAGCAAAACCCTTATAATAAGATCTTGAAAAAATATATATTAATAATATAAAGCAAATATTAAGAACGACAGTCCCAAAAAAATGTGATTTTCCAAATAAAACGATTGAAGCAGGTGATCTTAGATTTGTGCTTGATAGTGGGTACTCCTTCACCATATCATTAGCATAACACCCAACGCGAGCAGATAAAGAAGCTGTTTACCAGATGTATCTGACTTCTTTAATTAAAAAGAAAGTCAAATAACGCTTTGGCAGGATAATGCCTGCTCGCATGTATGTGGAGCTCAGAGATTTGCAGGAAACTTCTTCCTCAAAGTCTAAGGCAGGATATGCAAAAACAATCAAGAAACTCCCATAGCATAATACTGTTTAATAAAAACATAGGAAAAAAAAAGAAAAGCCAAATGGCTCCTTACATTAAAAAGTGCCTACCCGGTACTGGGGCTGCTGGCTTGTCACACATAGAAAGGATGGACGAGCTGGACCTGTGCTGCGTCCACCTCTGAGAAGGGCGTGCGTTCCACCATCCACAGCCGACAACCAGAGACCCGGAAGTGTTGTAGGGTATAACGTGACCAGGTACCGCCTGCCTCGACGTACGTTTCATGATTACATCTTCAGGAGGCGTACCTGGTCACTGAACATCACGTTATTTATAGTGCTAGCTTGTTAAATATTTGCGGATGCGTGCGCAGCCGCAGTGCCAGTTTAAATTGCACCCATCTACCAAGTAAATTTATGAAGGACGGCATATTTTACAAGACACATATGAGTAATGAATGATATATAGAAGCATGTATAATTCCAGTATTTAGATCTAAAATAGGGATTAAGATTCCAAATGCAAAATTAAGAACATAAACTAAAGATGCAATAAAGTATAAGTATAGAAAAAAAAAAATTCTGTATGAAAAGACAAACCTCTCTACTTTTTTAGTTTATAAGTGATTAAGCTTGGTGGTAATTCAAGAAAAATCTAGTTGAAAATAGAGGGGAGACACCCTAACTCGAAAGGAATTCAACCATCTTACATGAGAGATGGCATGTAATACCTAGATGGAACTGAACATGAATAATAATATGCATCTAAAAATTAGACACAATTACATACGAAATGATGGATAAATAACTAAATCAAAAATAAATCTTAGAGGGACAGCACCACTGATTTAATCATTGGATAAAAAGCAGTTTAAATCCACCTCGATGTTCATGCCATATGGTTGTATAGTATGTAATCTATACAACCATTTGGTTTCATTTTGTGAAACTGCCCTCTTCATATGTGTTCCTCTCCAATGTTTGGAAATCTTATCAATTCCATAAAAAGTACAGAGTGTGGGGTCGCTATTATGAAATTCTTTGAAGTGTCCAGACACGCTATGTTTAGGGAAACCTTTTTTCTTTATCGTACATCACGGGACACAGAGCACCATAATAATGACTATGTGGGTTATACGCTTACCTTTAGGTGATTGGACACTGGCAACCCATAGTAAGATGGTTCCTCCCATATAACCCCTCCTATACCGGAAGCACCTCAGATTTTTTCGCCAGTGTCTTGAAGGTGATGGTCATGGCTGTTGAAGCTCTTCAATTTTCTTCAAAGATGTCCCACTGAGGACGTCATAATCGGATCCATTCGGATAGCATAACAAAAGCTAAAGTGAATGGTACCCGAACCTCGGTTCAAGAACGAGGTATTGCTTGTAATGTGTCCTATATAGGCGCTGGACCCTTGTTAAGTTGGTATTCCTGGTCAATCTTGCCAAAGGTAAAACCAGAAAGGGTGCTTTACAGGTCCAGGGGTGTGGACCCAAAAATATGGGGGACCCGGTCCCTGAAGGTCCTTAGAGGCGCTACCCGCCGTGATGGGGAAGATTGGGCCTGGTAAAACAGGCCCTGCTGCTTGGGATGGTGAGTACTCCCTTTGGGAATTTATTATATATATGTATGTATTCCCTCTGAAACCTGCTGGTAAACCTTGAAATCCTGTGTCTTACAGATGCCTGGTATGGTGCGCATTTTGATCAGGCGTGCGCGAATGTGTGCATGCACCGCGTGTGCGCTGCGTGCCTGCCACCGGCGTGTGTGTGCACCTTCGGTGTGCGCGTGCACCTCTGCTGTGTGCATCACGGAAGCGCTGTGTGTGCCAGGACGGCGCATGCGCCGCGCAGCGGGCATGCCGCTGATCGCGCTGATGCGCGTGCTCACTCTTTAGCTAAGGCTTATAGGGATGAAGCTCCTGGCGTGCACATGGACAACACAGAGCGACATTTGGGCACGTGAGTCTGGAGGTCTTGGACACAGTGGTGACAGGTTGAAGGCTGGTTGTAGTTTGTGGGGAGTACTCCTTTTTTTCCTCGTGTGTAAGCAATGTCTTCCAGAAAACGAGGTATAGGGAACAAGGCTAGCACAGGGGTAAGAGTACCTCCTCTAAAAACAGGAGACCAACCCCATGCTGATGCAGCCTCAGTTTCTCCTGAAAGACCTGCGGCATCTGGCCTGGCTGAGCCATTGCATTTGTCAGGCATAGTGGCCACTACCAATATACCTGCCTCGGCTTATGTTACAAAGGATGATTTGGCATCTGCCTTATTAGGCTTGAGGGCAAAATAGCTGGCATGATTGCCTCTGTAACACGGGGGGATGAAGCGTAATAGATCTCCCTCCCCTGAACCTGGGCCAAGTGGAGAGTCACTAGAGCACCAGGACTCTTACAGCCAGATGGGTCCAGGTGATCTGGAACCAGAATGAGCAGAGGATTTGGAAGAGGTGGTCATAACAGAAGAGCCAATTTCAGCCTCTCATTCCCAAAAATTGTTTATCCAATCTCTAATTGAGATGGTACGAATTGGGTTTAAGTTACCCCGGTTCAGGAGTCTGCACTCTCCTGTTCTACTTTGGAGTTATCGGAATTATCGGAGTTATCGGAGATTCCTCATGCCTTATGTTTTGCAGTAGACGCAATGAAGGACTCAATCCAACAGATGTCTCGTTTTGCGTTACTGTCAATCAATATGCGCAGTCTTGTGGCTAAAGAACTGGTCTGCTGAGACGCCATGTAAAAGGCTAAACGCAGCTTTTCCATTCCATTGAGAGCGCTTGTTTGGCGAGGATCTGGATAAATATATCCAAAAGATCTCTGGAGGAAAGAGTGCCTTACTCCCTATTAAAAAGAAAGGGAAGCAACCCTCTTATAAAATTCCCAATGCTTCAGGACCTAGTGCTTCCTCCCCTAAGCGGTATCGACGACCTCAGCCGTCTGGGTTTAAAAGACCCCAGGGTCAGAAGAAACTCTGGACCCAAAAGACACCCAAGCCCAACTCCAAGTCTACCTTGTGAAGGGGCGCCCCCGCTCTCACGGGTGGGGGGCAGGCTTCGGCTGTTTGGGGATGCCTGGGAAGAACTAGTTTGAGACAGATGGGTCATTTCCACTGTAAAATACGGTTACAGAATAGAGTTTCGGGAATTCCCCCCAAATCGGTTTCTGTACTCAAGGGTTCCGTCGGATCCAAAGAAAAGAAGATGCCTATTCCTAGCTTTACAGCATCTGCTGATGCAGGGGGTAATTGTAAAGGTTCCGCACGAGGAAAGGTTCAAAGGGTTTTACTCAAACCTATTCACTGTGTCGAAGCCATATGGGGAGGTAAGGCCCATTTTGGACCTCAAAGCTCTCAACGTCTTTATAGACGTTCAATCCTTCTGCATGGAGTCGGTTCGTTCGATAATAAAATCTCTGAGAAAGGGAGACTATTTAGCGTCCATATATATCAAGGACACGTACCTTCATGTGCCAATCTTCGGTCCACATCAGAGGTTCCTACACTTCGCTGTAGAAGGCAGTCATTTTCAATTCGTGACACTACCATTCGGTCTGGCCACAGCCCCCAGGGTTTTCACAAAGATTCTGGCCCCGGTGTTGGCTTCCCTAAGATCTCAGAGGGTCTCCATAGTAGGATACCTGGACGATCTTCTCCTAAGGGATTGCTCTTGCCCCATGCTGATTCAAAACGTGTCAAGAACAGTACGGGTTTTACAACACCTAGGTTGGATTCTAAATTTGGACAAGTCAGCTCTTTGTCTGACCCAAGCCTTGGTGTATCTGGGTCTGGTCTTGGACACCACCGAAGAAAAGGTGTATCTGCCCCCCTTAAAGGTCGCCTCCATAGTGGAACTTGTCCAGAAGGTGAAAAAAGAACTAACACCTTCTATTCGGCTGTGCATGAGGTTACTGGGCAAGATGGTGTCACCCTTCAGTGCAGTGTCATATGCACAATTCCACTCCAGAGTGTTCCAGAACAGTATTCTAAAGGCCTGGGACAAGTCGGCTCGAACCATGGATCAGCCGATGGTTCTATCTCCACAGGTACTATGGAACCTTTCTTGGTGGTTAAGAACCAGCAATTTGAAAAGAGGGAAATCTTTCCCACCAGTAGCCTGCAAAGTCGTAACTACAGACGCCAGTCTTCTCGGCTGGGGAGCAGTCCTAGAGGAGGCATCTGTTCAGGGAGTAGGGTCCCAGACAGAAAGGACCCTGACGATCAATCTATTGGAGATTCGGGCAGCTCGTCTGGCTCTGCGATTCTGGACATCCAGATTGCGGGGTCTTCCTGTCAGAGTCCAGTCTGACAACTCCACGGTGGTGGCATATATCAACCACGAGGGAGGTACCAGGAGTTGGGCAGCCCAGAGAGAGGTAAACCATATATTGACTTGGGCAGAAAGACATGTGCCGTTCCTTTCGGCAGTGTTTATCCTGGGGGTGGACAATTGGCGGGCAGATTTTCTAAGTCGCCAGAAATTGTTGCCAGAGGAATGGTCCCTGCACCCCGAGGTTTTTCTACAGATCTGCCAATACTGGGGGACCCCAGATGTGGATCTGCTGGCATCCAGATTCAATGCCAAGCTGGACAGGTTTGTCTCCAGGACCAAAGATCCGCTTGCTGTCGGGATAGACGCATTAGTAGTTCCTTGGGATCAGTATTCTCTGATATATGCCTTTCCCCTGATCCAAATTCTGCTGCACTTATTATGCAGAATACAGGAGGAGCAAAAACCAGTGATCCTAGTGGCCCCAGCGTGGCCTCAGAGATCCTGGTACTCGGAGATTGTGAAGTTGGCAGTAGGGGACCCATTGGTCCTTCCATGCCGTCCAGACCTGTTGTCTCAAGGACCCATATTCCATCCTGCTTTACGGTTGCTAAATTTGATGGCTTGGCTATTGAGACCAGACTGTTGAAAGACCTTGATATTATGGGTTCAGTCTTGTCTACCTTGATAAACGCAAGAAAGTCGGTTTCTAGAGCTATCTATTATAGAGTCTGGAAGTCGTACATTTCTTGGTGTGAGGAGAGGAAATGGAACCCTCGTAGGTATACGATTGAAAGAGTTCTTGCCTTTCTTCAAGCAGGAGTAGACTTGCAGCTCACTTTAGGGACAATTAAAGGACAGATTTCGGCCTTATCGTTTTTTTTCCAAAGACCAATTGCATCCCATTCTTTGGTGCGAACCTTTGTCAAGGGAGTAACACACCTGAGGCTGCCGGTTAAGCCACCCTTATGTCCCTGGGACTTAAATTTGGTACTGTCAGCCAAACCGTTTGAACCTATTAGGCATATTCCTTTTGTCCTATTGACCAGAAAATTTGTTTTTTTTTGTGGCTATAACATCGCTAGAAGGGTGTCAGAATTGGCCGCCCTTTCTTGCAAAGAACCCTTTATGATTCTTCGTCATTACAGAGTGGTCATGCGCCCTCGTCCGGATTTTTTACCGAAGGTAGTTTCCAAATTTCATTTGAATCAGGATATCATTTTACCTTCCTTTTTTCCAAACCCTAAGACTAGGGAGGAAAGGTCGCTTTACTCACTGGATGTGGTGAGGGCGATAAAAGTTTACTTGAAAATGTCTGCTCCCTTTCGGAAGACTGACTGTTTCTTTGTCTTGCCTGAGGGTCCTAAAAAAGGACAGCCGGCAACAAGTTCAACTATATCCAGGTGCATTCGTCAGACTATTATCCAGGCGTATGGATTAAAGCGCAGGGTTCCACCTTGGAGTTTAAAAGCACACTCCACTAGAGGAATTAGTGCATCATGGGCAGTACGCCAGCAGGTGTCTACGGCTCAGGTTTGCAAAGCGGCTGCTTGGTCTTCAGTTCATATGTTCTCCAGGTTCTACCAGGTGGATGTGAGATCTCAAAGGGAGACTGTTTTTGGCCACAGCGTGTTGCAGGCAGCTTTATAGTCTCAGGCCCCTTCGGCTTAGGGATAATGTGTTCCCCCCCTCAGATGCATTGCTTTAGGACATCCCACATAGTCATTATTATGGTGCTCTGTGTCCCGTGATGTACGATAAAGAAAAATTGATTTTTAAAACAGCTTACCTGTAAAATCCTTTTCTTGAAGTCCATCACGGAACACAGAGGTCCCCTCTTTCTGGGATCGTCATTGCTTGCTACAAAACTGAGGTGCTTCCGGTATAGGAGGGGTTATATGGGAGGAACCATCTTACTATTGGTTGCCAGTGTCCAATCACCTAAAGGTAAGCGTATAACCCACATAGTCATTATTATGGTGCTCTGTGTTCCGTGATGTACTTCAAGAAAAGGATTTTACAGGTAAACTGTTTTAAAAATCCATTTTTTATATTGGTCAAATGCTCATTTATTCTGACTTTAAGCTGACGTGTTGTTCGACCTACATATTGGAGTGAACATGGACACTCCAAGACGTAGGTGACATGGTCTGAATTGCATGTAAGCAAAGGTTTAACATCAAAACTTTCATTGGTGACCGTAGATTGAAAGTGTGAGATTTTTTTGGGGGGGGCCCCAGATTTTCTAGTAGTCCTACAGGTTTTACACCTAGTACAGAAATAGAATCCAGACCCATCCAAAAAGGTGGATGGTTTCTCAGGAGGGTCTGGTACATTCCAAGCTATTTTGTTTCTTAGGCCCGGAGCCCTCCTATAGATGAATTTTGGTTTGGAAGGAATGGTTGACCTAAGATCTTGGTCTTTTAGGGGTATTGGCCAGAATATTTTAAAAATTAACTCAACCTGTTTATATTGTCTGTGGAATCCTGACATGAAGGCCACCTGATCTTGGTATTCTTTTTTGGGTCTTGTTATCAGAAGGGATTGTCTATCAATTGAGCACTAGATTAGGCGTCTCCATTTCATAGCCCTTCTCTAGGAGCCTTTCTGTCAGAACCCCTGCCTGCAAGAAAAACTCCTCGTCATTAGTACAGTTTCACCTTAGTCTCATGTACTGTCCCTTAGGGACTGCCCCTTTCCAATGTGAATGGTGGCATCTGTGTGTGGGCACAAAGCCATTTCTATCAGTGGCCTTGAAAAATGTTTTTGTCTCAAATTTGTTGTTATTCTTAGTGATGGTGAGGTCCAAATAGTTCACAGTTGAATGACTGGCTTCTGCCACGAACTTTAGACCATACCAGTTAAGATTCATTTATGTCAAAAATAAATCAAAACTGGCTTGTGACCCCCTCCAGAACAAAATAATATCATCTCTATACCTTTTGTAAAAAAAGAGCTATGGATTTCTATTGTTGAAAATGGTTTCATACTCCCATTTATTCAATACTATGTTGGCCACACTAGGTGCATAGCGTGCCTCCATAGCTACACCTCCAGTCTAGTTATAGTATTCACCTTTGGCCCAAAAGTAATTGTTGCCCATGGCAAGTTTTAGACCTTGAATGAGGTACCTAATCTGAGACCTTTTTAGGGTGGATTCTCTTCCTAGAGCCCATTCCAATGCTATCAAAGCATCTTTATGTTTAATGTTGGTATAAAGGGACTCGATGTCCATTGTTACCAAAAGGAGATCTTTATTGGCAACCATGCCTTGGAGCAATACAATAAGGTCCCTGCTATCTTTAAGATAGGGTGGACTAAGAGCAACTAGTGGTTTAAAAAAACCATCAAGATACTCACCTAATCTGGAAAAAAGGGAATCAATCCCACTAATTATGGGCCGACCGGGTGGGCATGTATTATGTTTATGAATTTTTGGCACTATGTATAGTACTGGGACTTTGGGAGCATGTAGAATTAGATAATCTGCTTCTTTTTGGTTGAGTAATTGGTGATTCAATCCTACTGAAACCCAATTTACCAACTCTGATTTCAGTCGTGCAGTTGGGTCTCCATTAAGTTTTTTATAAGTTGTTATGTCACTAAGTAACCTTTGTATTTAATTAAAGTAGTACTCCTTCGTGAGTACCACTAATCACCCCCCCCCCCCCCCGTCTGCTGGTCTGACTACTATCCGTTTGTTTTTCTCCAACCGTTTGATTCCTTCCCATATTTGTTTGTTTGAAGTGCGTTTTTGAACTTGAAGTTCCCTAATCTCATCCTGTACCATGTTTTTGAAAACCTCTATATGGTGATTGGTCCCCTTTTTAGGATTGGAAACAGATTTGTTTCTCATTCCACTATGCTTATGAAGGGTGTCTCTGGTGACCTCGCTAGGATGTGTGATTTGACTGGAAAAATGTTTTTTTTTACGTTTAGTTTTTTAATGTATTTTTCAACATCTATGAACAGTTCAAATGTGTCTATATTTTTATCTGGTGCAGATTTTAACCCCTGACTGAGTTCTTCTAATTCTTGTTCTAAAAACCTGACTTCTGTTAGATTAAAAATACCATGGTTTAGTTGTTTCTTTTCCTTTTTCTTTCCCCGTCCTCCTCTACTACCTCTTTTTCTAAATGTTCTTTTGGGGGTTTTGGGGGGTTGGACAGGACTCGGTAAGGTTCTCTCCATCCCTCCATTCCCCCAATACGTAGGTTGAACAACATGACAGCTTAAAGTCAGAATAAATTAGCATTTGACCAATATAAAAAAAGGTTTCCCTAAACATAGCGTGTCTAGACACTTCAAAGAATTTCATAATAGTGACCCCACACTCTGTACTTTTTATGGCATTGATAAGATTTCCAAACATTGGAGAGGAACACATATGAAGAGGGCAGTTTCACAAAATGAAACTAAATGGTTGTATAGATTACATACTATACAACCATATGGCATGAACATCGAGGTGGATTAAAACTGCTTTATATCCAATGATTAAATCAGTAGTGCTGTCCCTCTAAGGTTTATTTGAGCTAATATTTTTGATTTAGATATTTATCCGGGTCTCTGGTTGTCGGCTGTGGATGGTGGAACGCATGCCCTTCTCAGAGGTGGACACGGCACAGGTCCAGCTCATCCAGCCTTTCTATGTGTGACAAGCCAGCAGCCCCAGTGCCGGGTAGGCACTTTTTAATGTAAGGAGCCATTTGGCTTTTCTTTTTTATTCCTATTTTATTAAACAGTATTATGCTATGTGAGTTTCTTGATTGTTTTTGCATATCCTGCCTTACACTTTCAGGAAGAGGTTTCCTGCACATCTCTGAGCTCCACATACATGCGAGCAGGCATTATCCTGCCAAAGCGTTATTTGACTTTCTTATTAATTAAAGAAGTCAGATACATCTGGTAAGCAGCTTCTTTATCTGCTCACGTTGGGTGTTATGCTAATGATATGGTGAAGAAGTACCCACTATCAAGCACAAATCTAGGATCACCTGCTTCAATCCGTTTTATTTGGAAAATCACATTTTTTGGGGACTGTCATTCTTAATATTTGCTTTATATTATTAATATATTTTTTTCAAGATCCTTATTATAAGGGTTTTGCTAGGAAGGTTATGTCTAGTTTTTCTGAGAGTGTGATTCAGTTTTTGCACATTGTTTTCACATCATTTGTAATTCATATTTAGATGTACTAAATGAGCGCCCCCTTTTTGCACGTTTTTGCTATCTAGGAGTATTTCACTTTTCAGGGGAGCAGCCCATTATTCATATATACCTTTATAACTTAATTTTGCACTGGTGCTGAACTTTTTTGTATGTACTGAAGCAGAATTAGCAAGCAGCCATCTCGGTCGGCTTCCAGCAACGCCCCCTCCCCTGAAGAACGTTTGCATGTAGTCAAAGACCTCTCGCTTCATAAATCACTGGGGCCAGATGGGCTCCACTATTCATATTAAAAAACGTTCAGTCCAATATTAACCCCGCATCTGTTACACCTTTACAGTTCTCTGCTCCAGGGGAAAACCCCTCACCCTTCCTTTTTATTTTCACATATCTCTGTCATCCCCAAGCCTGGCAAAGACCCCTCTATTCCCGAAAGTTATAGGCCTATAGCCCTTCTAAACTCGAATTATAACATTTTTACAAAGATATTGGCCAATAGCCTCAGCTACTCTCAAAACTGATTTTGTACAGGCCAGACATGCTGGCGATAATACTAGAAGAACATTAGATCTCATCAATCTCATAAACAGATTCCCCCCGACCTACATTGGTCCTAAGTCTTGATGCCCAAAAGGCTTTTGATCACCTTAGCTGGTCATATATGTTTGCTACCTAGTCCCATTATGGCCTTAAAGGCCCCTTTTTTAATGCATCAACTGCTCTATACTCCCACCCAACTGCCCAGGTTCAACTGTCCTATTTTTTTTCAACCAAGTTCTCCATGGCTAATGGCACTAGGCAGGGCTGCCCACTTTCTCCTTTGCTTTTTATCCTCCGCTTGGAACCCTTGGCTAAGGCCATTAGATCACACCGAGATATCCAGGGTGTCCTGATGCGACATCGGGAATACAAATTGTCTCTCTTTGCAGATGACATTTTGCTGACACTAACTAACTCCCTTCTCTCCCTACTATTGCTACATGTACTGCTGTCTTCACACTGGACACCCAGCATATATCACCTTGGCAGCAAAGGTGTCCAGTGTGTACCCTCATAAATATTTCAACAGTACAAACAAATGGCTACTGCCCTCACCTATAACTGGCTTTTTCAGCAAGGAGCATATGGAAGGGCAACACAGGCTAAGCAAAACCAAAGGAATTCCCAGCTTAACTTACTGACCAGCCTGCAACCAAGCAAATTATCCTTTCTAACAGTATGTCTTACCCGGAGTCTTACCCAGTTTTGGTAGTGTCACCACTAGGGCATTCAGGTATTCTTTGGCCATAATACCCGTTGACGCAAATCGTTTACATGTGTTGCAAAGATGGGGGGAGGACGGTAGAAAATTTTTTGTATTTATTGGGTATACGATCATGGACAGGGGCTTTATGTAGCGGAAGTTTCTTTATGACTTTTAGGATTTTCTTTGGGCAAAAAGGCGCTGAGAGGGATTTGCGTTGTGTGGGAGAGATGGAATGGAGGTGAATGGCTGAAAGGAAAGGATTTACAATATCTTCTTGAGTGGAAAATGATGCTGGGTTTGTTTCTGCGAGTTTATAAAGTTTGGCATAAAAGCCACTAAACTTGTTTGCTATGTCAAGTGGGTTATGTAAGCGCTTGCCCTGGGAGTTTGTAAGTAATGGAATTTTTTTGTTTTAGAGTTGTCTGTATTTAGCCATTAACGCTCATGGTTTGTTGACCAATGTGTAAGACTGTAGTCCAAGATGCTTAATATAATAGTCGAATTTGGCTCGGAGATGCTTGCTAAGTTGATAGCTAGGATTTTTAAGTGTTGTGGCGGTAGTGGCTGTGGGGTTTTGTTTGTTTACTAGTTATAGGTTACAGATCTGTTTTAACAAGGATTCTGTCATAGATTAATGAGTTTTCCTGGCATACGCCCCAAGCTTTATGCAGAGACCTCGTAGACAAGCTTTTTCCAAAACAATTCACATTGTTTTGGAAATAGTTCTCAATCTTGGATTGTTTTTAAGGTTCAAATGAAGGGTTGTTAAGAAGGGAGGTGTTTAATCTCTAGACCATATACTTAGATGGTTAAGGGCAGATAGTTTAAATGTGACCGGTGCGTGGTCAGACCAAGTGATCACGCCAATTTGTGCTTCTGTTATGCATTGTAGCAAATATTTATCTGTAATAAATAAATCAATCCGAGAGTAATGCCCCGTACACACGGCCGGACTTTGTTCGGACATTCCGACAACAAAATCCTAGGATTTTTTCCGACGGATGTTGGCTCAAACTTGTCTTGCATACACAAAGTTGTCGGAAAATCCGATCGTTCTAAATGCGGTGACGTAAAACATGTACGTCGGGACTATAAACATGGCAGTGGCCAATAGCTTTCATCCCTTTATTTATTCTGAGCATGCGTGGCACTTTGTCCGTCGGATTTGTGTACACACGATCAGAATTTCCGACAATGGATTTTGTTGTCGGAAAATTTTATATCCTGCTCTCAAACTTTGTGGGTCGGAAAATCCAATGGAAAATGTGTGATGGAGCCTACACACGGTCGGAATTTCCGACAACAAGGTCCTATCACACATTTTCCGTCGGAAAATCCGACCGTGTGTACGGGGCATAAGACTGGTGAGGAGGAGAGTAGAAAGTATAATCTCTTTCAGAGTCGTGTAAGCACATCCAAGGATCGTACAAATCTTCTCTTTTTAATAGTGCAGAGAGTGCAGAGGGTTTCCATTTTGATGGATTAGAGGTATTAAGTGCGGGGTCGATAATGTCATTAAAATCTCCACACATTATTAAAGGTGCAGATCTGCAGGGGGCTAGTTTGGAGAGCAGGGTAGCATAGAACTTTCTTTGAGCTGTGTTTGGTGCATATACATTAACAATAGTGAGAGGGTGATTGTCAATCGTTACTGAGAGGATATATCTGCCGTCTTCATCTGCTTCACTATGATGTAGTGAGAAATTTACTGATGCGCTTATGGCGACCATGACCCCCCCTTTTTTTCGCAAAGAAACAGAGTGGGTATCGTCTGTGTTTTCATGAGGGCTGTTTAAGTTTAGAAAAGTGGGTCTCGGAGGTGCATGCGCGAAGGACTCCAAGATGGCTGCGTAAGCCGGGAGCTCCTCACTACCCCAGCCAGCCAGCCGCCCTAGAGCCGAATCGGAGCCAGCCGCCAGCCCGCACACAGCGGGATCTGATTGGGGAACACAGCAGCATCCCCCTATGCCAAGTGGAACAGCAAAAAGGGATCTGGGACCCCAATTTGCCGCCGAAAAAGTGGAGGCTGAAACCAAGATGGCGGCCGCGCCTCAGACACGAGACACAGTCTCAGGGGGAATGACAGAGAACAGGCAAGTGATCGCCCCTGCTACACTAGCCTTCTCACCTCAAGCGAGCTCCACAGCCCCCATCAACGCATCCCCCTCAATTAATAGCACAGACTTGCTGGAAGATCACTCCCTGGCCACCTTCATGCTAACTCCTATGGGGAATACCTCTAACCAGCAGCACACTAGCTATGCTATGGGCGGCCCAGACCCTGACATGCCCCAGAATGCAGGTGATCTCTTCATAAAACTATCAAAGCTTTTGGAGCGTGGATTAGCTCATACGGCCCACAAAATAACAAATGACATTCGCTCTGATTTTCAGAACCTGGGCACCAGAATAGAAGCAATTGAACAGAAACTCGATTTTACAGTATCAAGGGCCAATCAAAACACAGATTATATTCAGGTCATACAAGAGCAGTTGGATGTGGCCTTAAATAGGATCGATGACCTGGAAAACCAATCGAGAAGGGAGAACTTCAAGGTCAGAGGCATCCCAGAATCTTGCACAGATGTCCCCTCAGCGTTCCAAGATCTGATCAAAAATCTGATCAAAAAACCTGCTATTTCTCCACACAAGCTGGAGTTAGACAGAGCCCACAGATCACTGGGACCCCCAGGAAGGATGGGTCCCCCAGGGATGTGGTGGTAAAACCGCACTACTATGGAGTAAAGGAGAACATTATGAAAATTTCTCGCCAGCAATCACACGTCTCCTTCCAAGGACACAATGTTCAAATATTTGCGGACATTTCTCCAATGACGATACAAAAGCGCAGAGCCCTCAAACCACTTTTAGTGATCCTGGCGCAGAAGGAAATCAGATACTGTTGGGCTTTTCCCTTTGCTTTAAAATTTACCTACAAAGGTAAAACCCACTCCTTCACCAATATACAGGAAGGAGAACGGGTCCTCCTTTCCTTGAAGCTCATATCTCAGGACTCAGATATGGACACGTCAAATGTACAAACGGGATCCTTCAAGAGACCTACTCCTACCAGTCCTGTTTCCCCCTTATGGAAAACAAACAAAAGCAGATGTTTGAGGGAACCTCTGCCCACCTGATTCCCGAAGTAACTCAACATCATACATCCAACTCCTCAGGGACAGGTCAAGGGAGCTATTCTCCCTAAAAACTATCCTCTCTGATTTGGGGGCTATCCCAGAATCCCCCCATGGTTTGTATGACCATGCCACTGTTTCCTAAGGGATAACGGAATCCCCCCAAATCCAGTCCACCTAACGACCCTGAGACCTCAGGCCTGACGGGCTCCACCCTTGTAATAGGGCGTACACACGGTCGGACTTTGTTCGGACATTCCGACAACAAAATCCTAGGATTTTTTCAGACGGATGTTGGCTCAAACTTGTTTTGCCTACACACGGTCGCACAAAGTTGTCGGAATTTCCGATCGCCAACCACGCGGTCACGTACACCACGTACGACGAGACTAGAAAAGGCCGGTTCAGAACCAAGCGCGGCACCCTTTGGGCTCCTTTTGCTAATCTCGCTTTTTCAGACTCGTGGCTTTCAGATCGTTTTCTGCCATTCAGTTTGTGCTTGTGGGTTTGTATCTGCTCTTCAGTGCATGCAAGCAAGTTCCGCGTGACTTTAGGTAGTCATTGTATTCTTGTTCGTTCGTTACTGGTTTTCAGGTCACTCTTCACAGGCCTTGCTGTTCTTCAGTGCGTTCTGTTACTTCGTTCTGAGCAGCCGACCGTTTTCTAGCCATTTTTCGTATGCATACTCCTCGTAGAGTTCGTGCTGTGCGGGGGCTTGGTGTTGGGGTCCTGACCTTGACAGAAGTCCAGTCCATGAACAGGGTGGGGAGGAGTTCATGGACCAAGAATTGGTTGCTTCAGCGTGACCAGTTCTCTCATATGCCTTTGCTCTGTGAGATCCGTGAGAATAATCCTGATGATTTCAGGAACTTTCTCAGGATGACGGACCCCGTGTTTCACCGTTTGTTGCCTTCGCTGACCCCCTATATCAGCAGGCAGGATACCTGCATGAGGCAAGCCATCACTCTGGAGCAGAGGTTGGTCGCTACCTTGCGATATTTAGCGACAGGGAGAAGCCTGCAGGACCTTAAGTTCTCGATAGGCCTCTCCCCCCAGGCTCTGGGGATCATTATCCCAGAGACCTGTTCTGCCATCATCCAGGTCCTGCAGAAGGAGTATATGAAGGTAAGATTTTTATGTTTTTATATGACATTTTATTGTATTGAATGTTTGATAATATATTGTATTTCTTTCCTCATTCCCTAATTACCATGCTTGTAATATGCTGTGAATGTCCCCTTTGTTCTCATGCATGCTGGATTTTTATGTAATTATTATTTAAGGTCCTTCATACATATTTGCCCTTCAATAACCTCCCCAGCATGGTGTCTCCTGCCCTATATTCACCTCATGTAGTCACTTAACAAGTAGTGCTTTACCCCAAACACCCCCTAAAATGTTTCCAAATGTTATTTTAGCTTTAAATTCAGGCAGAGTGCCAGAGGCTTTTTTTGTGGTGTCCCCAAATCATTTTCAGTAACCCTCCCTCCCCCAACTGATAAGTCAGCTGATCCCAATTCTCTATGTATCCTCAATCATCTATCTGCTGACTTTGCCAAACCCATACACACTATACCCATCTCTTTTACTGGTCAGATTTATGGATGAATTACCCAAAGCATGTAGTGCAAGGGCCTGCCTGTATACTTTACAATGGTACTGTTTAAAGTTTTTGTATCCTATTATTATCTTGATAGGTAATAGCAGAATGTCCAAATGTCCTCAAATGTGTACAATGTGTATTTATATCTTTGTATTCAGACACTTCTTACCTGTCCAGTGGTCTGCCAATAGTGTAACTAAGGAGGGGCTGTTCAAAGTAATACCCATTATTTAGGCATTCATCTCTCAATGAAGTGAAGAGGGTTACCTGTCCAAGATTTCCACACACCCCATAATGTTAGAAATGGCCCATGAGAGGGGGGGAGGGGGAATATGATAGGTGTACCTTATACTTTGGTGTTGTTAAATTCCCCAAAGTAAATGCTATCTGGAGGTTGCCCCATAATGTTTGTGTCTAATCTGCTTGCCATGTTTCAGAGTAAAAATAGTAATGTTTATTGTTTTTTCCTCAACAGTTTCCTTCCACGCCACAGGAATGGCAGACTGTGGCATCCCACTTTGCCCAGCGGTGGGACTTTCCTAACTGCGGAGGGGCAATTGATGGGAAACACGTCCACATCGTCCCACCACCCAACTCGGGGTCGTACTATTATAATTACAAGGGGTTTAATAGTATAGTGATGTTGGCGGTGTTGTCGGCTAATTACGACTTCTTGTATGTGGACGTGGGGAAGAATGGCCGGATGTCCGATGGTGGAGTCATCGCCCAGACGGAATTTTACAAGCATCTCCAGAATGGCAGCTTGGACTTGCCAGCTCCAGAGGACAATGTGGAAGGACTCCCATTTGTGTTCGTTGCTGATGAAGCATTTGCGCTGGGGGACCACCTGATGCGGCCATTCCAGATGAGGACCCTCACCCCGGAACAGAGGGTTTTTAATTACCGGCTGGCCAGAGCCCGAAGAGTGGTGGAGAACACATTTGGAATCCTGGCCAGCCGTTTCCGACTATTTCTGACACCTATCCATATGGCGGAGTTTGAACTGAACCATATAATACTTGCGTGCTGTGTTCTCCATAACTTTTTACGGAAACATTCGGCCAACTATGCTGGCTCAGTTGGGCCTGAGGCCGGAATCCTACATCAAACCACACTGACGGCGCTTGAAAGTGGCCATCCTGGCTTGCCCTCCCTGAGTTCCCGTGATGTCCGGTTACGCTACCTGGAGTTCTTTGCGGGTAGGGGGGCTATCAATATGCCAGACAATATGTGAAGCCTTTTTCAAATAAAAAAAAAAAAAGAAAATCTTTGTGGACATTTACTGCTTGTGTTTGTTTTAGCTGACCCTGACAGAAATGTTTTGAGTGCAGAAAATGTCGTGATTGGGTAACCTTATACAAAGCACTGTTGGCTGTTATTTCCTAAATGCAAAAACACATTTCACTACAATTGCACTTGCAACTGCACTGAAACTGCACTTGTAGTGCAAAGAGGATTTGCCCTTAGGAAATAACCCCCACTTTTGCCTAAAACAGCTATTACATCACCCCAAAAGTGTTGTAGTGTTGAGACAATAATCCACACATTCTTGAGTAAGCCACTTTTTTATACCTGCACAATCACATGTGCATTTACCAAAGGTTTTTAAAACAAACCAAAATGTTTGTTTTATAACAATTTTTGCAGTAGCATTAGCAAAATTCGAAATGTCCATTTCAGATAAAACAGGCCTGTGTAAAACCAACAAGAAAGCCACAAAACTTGAACTTACAAAGTTCACATTAGGTAAAACCTGAAGGCTATATCAGACATGAGTATTTAGGAACTGTGTTTGATATAGCGTTCAGATGGGGGGAAATCACCCTGGAAAAGCCAAATTTGGAAGATGCACACCAATTTACGAATGTCAACATGTGCTATCTGCCATCAGGGGGGATCAAGGGACGTGTTTTGGGGGAGCAAGCCCTTCCTCAACGCTACTTTATAATTGAGGAAGGGGTTGCACCCCCAAAACGCGTCCATTGATCTCCCGTGATGGCAGATAGCACATGTTGGCACACTGTGTGCATCCTCCAAATTTGGCTTTTCAAAACATTGCAAAAAAATTTAAAAGATTGGACCACAATCCAAAAAGTGATTTTGTGGGGTTTTAAATTCGCCCCAAAACATCAATGATGTTATTATTTTTTTTAATGATGATGTTTTGCAGTTCGGCATTACACCCCATGATCTCCCCAATCAGGATCTGGGCACTTTCTGATGTGAAACGTTCTCTATCCCTCACATCACGATCACCTAAAAAGAGAGAAAAAAAAAAAAAACAGGTCTCAAAAATTTGCCACCATCCATCTCTTTTACCTGAGCCTGTGGTCGCAGACACTCACCTGTTGTGGTGCCAATCTCCACCACATCTTCTTCTTCCTCCTGCTCAGCTTGGGTTTGGGGTATTTCACCTTCTTCCAGGGGGGGGGGCTCTGGTCTCCTCGGATGAGGGGTGTCCTCCGAGTCTTTTCTCCCCTATGTAAAACAAAAATGGTATAATTAGCACACAGATATTTGATGGCCGAACTAGAAATAGGAAACATTGCTTGGAAGTGGGGTACAATTGTCTATTTTAGCAGAGTTCCAAGATGTATTTTTTTTTCTTGGCCTTTTTCAAGCTGCAATACTTTACCTGTTTAGTACAAGCTTCACAGATGTAGCCCCCCTATAGTATACACTGGAGCACCTGTGTGCCCCCCTAATAAAAATGGTGTTCTGGGGTCCCACACTAGTGCTCCAGTGTCCAGATGTGAAAACAGCTGCTCAGTGTCCTCTCCTTACACACAATCTAGTTTGCATTTCATTCTAGTAACAAATCCATCTACACAAACAAATATTTGGCATCCAAGTAGGCCCAAAAAAAATATGGGAAAATGCATATGGCCTAAACAATGGTGTTTTAGAGGCCGAAAGAAAAAGTTTGTTACGAACGAATAATGGGCCCATGAACATTAAAGTTGCCCTTTTCAACGTTACAATTAATAAAAGCATATGGAGCAGAACGAACGGAATAAAGACAGAAAGAATAGGAACACAGCACAACTACTTACTTTTTTGCAGCACTCTCCGGATCTTTCGGTACTGCTCTGGCTCTCTTAACTTCAGGTCCGACCACCGCTTCCTGAGCTGATCTTTCGATCTTCGTACCCCGAAATTCCTGTGAAGGCTTTTGACCACTTTCGCCATGATCTTGGCCTTTCTGATATTGGGGTTGGGGTAAGGCCCATACTTTCCGTCATAGTCGGACTCCCTTATGATGTCGACCATCTCCAACATCTCCCCAAAGGACATATTTGTGGCCTTAAAACGTCTCCTTCTGGATCGGGACATGTCCGGATCCGGGCTTTCCTCCTCCTCCTCCTCGTTGCTATAATTAGCACACACCTGCTCCAACTCCGCCATCATGCTCTTCACCCACTGCGCCGAACGAAAAGGGGCGGGGAATAGGCTAGAAAGAACGTCAGGGGCGGGCGGATTTACACGCATGCGCAGTGTGTATAAAGTGTAACACGCGTGCGTATTACGTACGATCTGTGAGCGGAGGAAGGAGCATTGGACGCGCCGATCGTAAGAACGAAGGTAAGAGACAAACTTGTGCCTATACTGCTTCTAGATTGAGGCCTATATTGTAACAAGATTAGGGGAGTTTTGTCTGACATTAGGCTTTGTCTTGTGTTGTGTCTTGCAGTGAACATGGATATCTTATTAAAAGATAATGACTTCATGTCAGTATTCGTAGAGATGCTAAGGGAGCTGCCCTGTCTGTAGGAGATTAACCACCCCCATTTCAAGAACCAAGCAAAGAGGAAGGCAGCACTGGAGCAATTGTGTGAAATTGTGAAGCAGGTGATCCCCACGGCAGACATCACCTATTTAAAGATATTAATTGGTTGCCTGAGGAGTACATATCTAAGGGAGCGCAAGAAAGTCCTGGATTCACAGAGATCCGGAGCAGCATATGACATCTATGTCCCCAGGATGTGGTACTTTGACAGGCTGCATTTTCTGGCAGGCCAGACTGAACCCAGGCCATCCCTCTCCAGTCTTCCTTCCACGCTTCCTTCCCCCCCGGCTGAGGCTTCTGACGCCCAACCTGGGCCTTCCAGGCGATATGTGGAGGAGCCCAGATTGAGCCAGGTATATCATTCTTCTAAATATTTCTGCTTGTCCAATCAATGATGTTACCTAGATGTTAGTCGGGTGTACTAATTTAGGATTGTGATTGATGATGCAAAACATTACAACCATGTCCCTTTTTCATACACAGGGAAGTCTCAGCCAGGAGGTGGCCGGGCCGAGCCGGCTGGCTGATCTGCAGGTCCCTCCACCCCCCTGAAAAGAGAAAGTGGCAGTAGGAGGAGTGCCCTAAATGCAGCCTCTTGTGGTACCACAGCCTGGGGACACAGATGTCATCCGCTGCTATCCGGATCTCTGCGAATTCTGGACCAGACTGCCCTCCCTTACATATGGACTCCTCAGGCCACCAATTTTGATGTTGAAGAATTGATGTCTGCCGTGGGGGTCCCAGGCTTCACTAATTTCTCCTGTTTCTCCAGTGTTGCCTTCCTCTTTGTTTGGTTCTGATACCTTAATAAAGGATTTTTGTTTTGAATTATACTCTCCTATGTGTTTTACTTCAAAAATTACAGTTTGTTTGTGAGGATTCAGGTACATTTCAAATATACAATGTGAAATGAACAAGGGACACCAACAACAAACAATCTCCTTGAGATTAAATAATAAAAGATATCAATGGTGTTGGGGTAACTTGACACACAAAACACACACAAAAATATTCTGGAGTAAAAATAAAAATAACATTGAACAAAGATCAGCCTTGGAAAAAATCCAAACATTAAAGAAAAAAAAAGGCTGAAAATCCAAAAAAAAAAAAATATATAAAACTGTCAGATGTGACAACTAATAACAATATATTCAGGGAATCCCACTAAAAAAACACAAATAAAAGTTTGTGAGAAGTGTGTGTGAATATGAGCAGCAAAACTACTTAATTCTTGTCACATTATAAAGAAGAAGAGAGTGCGCTGTATTAAACCATTTTTAACATTGCAGCGTGACGAAAGTGCTGTATCCATTGCGAACGCTAAGTTTACCAGAATGAGCTGTCCCGTCTCGGAATTTCTTCTGAGCATGCGTGGCACTTTGTGTGTCGGAACAGGCCACACACAGTCGGAATTGACACGATCGGATTTTGTTGTCGGAAAATTTTATCTCCTGCTGTCCAACTTTGTGTGTCGGAAAATCCGATGGAAAATCGGATGGAAAATGTCCGATGGAGCCCACACACGGTCTGAATTTCCTCCTCCGATCGGACATTTTCCATCGGAAAATCCGACCGTGTGTACGGGGCATTAGAGATAGGTTAGCCACTCATAGCACGCATTTCTGCTCACTTCTCGGGCTCTGTCCATGCGGGATGGACTTTCATGGGCCCTTCCCTATCTTTTTGAGGACTTCCCTGCCCTCTCTCTCTCGACAATACAACATGTCCCAGAGGACTAGTCTTTTGACTCCCCTCAGTCTTCAATTTACTTAGCACCAGCTCCTGGATTTGAAGATGTGCAGACGGACAAGAAAGCTCCCTGCGAAGCATACTCCAAAGACTCTAATGGGACTTTTTGAGGGCATACCAGTGGGCTACTAACTCATACCCCTAACAACCCAGGACTTGGAAAACTCACCCCTTAGTAGCTTTGGGTGCATCCCTACCTGCAATTCCCCCCCACCCCCTCATTCCTCCCTCTCTTCCCCCAATCCCCTCCTTTTCCCTCCCCACCCTTACCCACCTCTACCTTTCCCCCATACCCCTCCCTGGCTTATTAAGCCACTCGTTAGACTATATCAGCCGGCTGGCTTTGATTCATTTGTTTTATAATGTTATAGTTCTTATTTGGTTTTCGTCATAAGGTTAATGAAAGTATTTTATTTTGGTTGACCAATAGGCTTGGACTGGGGTAGCAGTCATGCACATCCACCATCCCATGATAATGGGTACCCCATTTTCGGGAGATGGACAGTTAGCCCTTTTTGAGGGCTACTATGGTTTATGGTTTGACGACATTGGGAGGCACCTTTTGCCCTCCCGATGCCGCAGGCCCTTTTTGGGCCGCTTTGCACTATATCTCTCACTCTCTCTTTCTTTTTCTTTTTCTTTTCTTCTTTTCTTTTCCTCTAACCTTGTCTTTTTTTGTGCCAGTCCTCAGATGATGCTGCTCCACTCCTTTCCTCCGGGTTCCAGGTTCTGCTCCATGCCTCAAGAAACAACACTCCACAGTATCCCAGACAAGGTAAGAAATATCGATCTTAATATGCTTCCTCTCTTCCGCCACCATGTCAAGTAACAACGTGCCCCCAACATCCATTAGGTTAGTATCACATAATGCCCAAGGTCTTAATTCAGCTACAAAAAGACAAAAAATATTTCAGTCCTATCAAGCCCAAAAAATGGCAGTAGTTATGCTTCAAGAAACCCATTTCCCCGCGAGATATAACCCATCATTTCTACACGCTCACTACCCCCTATTCTTCCTAGCTAACGCAGAGGATAAAACCAAAGGTGTAGCAATACTATTTGCGAAAACTTGTAAATTTAAGCCCCTACTAGTGCACAGGGACCCAGAGGGTAGATTTATTTTAGTCAAGGGCATGATAGATGAGTGTTTGTACTCATTTATATCATATTACTCTTCCAACAAGGGCCAGACAAATTTTTTTTAAGCAATGTTTCAAACCCTAAGCCCTCTTTTGGAAGGAACAGTAATATTCGGAGGTGACTCTAATGTCGCTTTCGATCAAGGCCTAGATAAATCTAAACCTCTCGCCGCACAACCCGTCTGCCCCACGAAATCGAGTTGCAAGATAGCAAAACTTATTTATCAACAAGGCCTAGCCGACATCTGGAGAGAACATAACCCTACGAAAAGAGATTTTACCCATTACTCAAACCCACATAGAACCTATTTCAGGATTGATCACATCCTCATTTCAGCGATCCATATTCCATGCGTGCTCAAGGCCTATATCAAGGACACAGCCCTATCAGACCATTCCATGGTGGTTATGTCTTTAAAAGGCAGATTCCACAGACCTCCCACTCCCCACTGGAGACTCAATGAAAGTCTACTTAATGACCCTATTTCGGTGACAGAGATGGAGAAGGAGTTGAAAGATTATTTTTTGTGGAATGATGTGGAGGGAATCTCGGCGGAGACTCTCTGGGCAGCTCATAAAGCTACCATCCGGGGAAAGCTCATTCAAATGTCTTCTCAACGAAAGAAGGAAAAAATAGTGGAGATTGAGAAACTTGAGAGGGACTTCTCGGCCTTATGCAAACAACACAAAAGGGACCCTTCTAAAGTCCAAATAGCTCAGATAGACGCAGCCAGACTAGCTTTAAACTTAGCTCACACAGTTAAGACCAAGAGATCTCTAAACTGGAATAGTGCGAAATTCTACTTTCAGAGAGACAAGATGAGTACGTTATTAGCGAGAAAGCTCTCCCCCAAATATAGTGCCTCTATACTTCCAAAAATCAGACTACAGGATGGTTCCACAACACTTAATCCCTAAAAAACCCTACAAGCCTTTCAGTCTTTCTACTCTAAACTCTACCAGAAAAACGACACTGTAAAAGAATCTACCATAAAATCCTTCCTAGATGACCTTAATATACCCACTCTAAGTAAGGATCATATAGAAATCATGGAAATGCCCTTCTCAACAGAAGAAACATTAGATGTGACTAAAAAATTAAAAGGGGTTCAGCTCCCGGCCCAGATGGCTTCTCCAATCAATATTACAAAACCTTCGCAGACACCTTAGCACCTCGTATTACAAAATTTTTCAACTCCAAACGGGAAGGAATCCCAGTGGAGTCCCAACTAAATATGGCTTTCATCTCAGTCATTCCCAAACCCGACAAGGACCTAACTTTAGTAGAAAACTACAGACCGATATCCCTTATTAACAACGACTTAAAAATGCTTACTAAAATCCTAGCTAACAGAATAAATTCATTTATCAACCAATATATACACAAAGATCAAGTGTGTTTTATCCCAGGAAGGCAAGGCCCAGACCAAGTTAGACGGGCAGTAGACATTGTCTCACTACTACAATCGGGATGGGATGGAGGCCCACGCCAGGAAGGCTTACTACTGGACCTAAAAAAGGCCTTCGACTCCCTCTCTTGGTCTTACCTCTTTGTAGTCTTAAGACGCTGGGGATTCGGGGAAAAGTTCATAGGAACTCTGAAAGCCCTATACTCCGGTCCTAATGCCAAGGTCAAATTACAGGGATACTATTTGGACCCCATTCAAATAGCCAGAGGAACCAGACAGGGATGTTCCCTTTCCCCTCTGATATTTGCGTTGGCGATAGAGGTGCTCGCCATTGCAATCAGATCTAACCAAAACATTAAGGGCATACAATGTGGACCGAACACCCACAAGTGCGCTCTTTTTGCTGACAATATCCTTCTATTTGTCACATCCCCAACTACCTCCCTTCCAAATTTATGCAAGCTCTTAGAAACCTTTGGGTTCTTGTCGGGTCTTCAGGTCAACATAGACAAATCCCAAGCCCTAAATATTTCATTTCGACCTGCAGAAGTAGACAGGCTCAAACCTTCATTCAAATTTAAATGGAGCGACTCCTCGATCCGTTATCTTGGGATAAACCTTACCCCTAAGTTTGAGCAGCTTTATCAGGCTAACTTTCCTCCCATGTTCCGCAAACTAGAATCTGATCTCCTAGCTTGGTCCCGATACAATATTTCATGGTTAGGTAGAGTACATTCTACTAAAATGACCCTGTTGCCCAGGCTCCTCTATTTATTTAGATCACTCCCGATAGAAATTAGAAAACATCATCTCAAGGCGTTCCAAGGGAAGATTAGCAAATTTATTTGGGGAAAAAAGGGTTACAGGCTAGCCTGCAATATTCTTTATAGTCCTAAAACAAGGGGGGGCTAGGTCTGCCAGACCTATATAGCTATAACCGAGCAGCCAGACTAGCCCAACTCTCTGTGGTATACTCTCAGATTTGAGAAACCCGATTGGATAAATATTGAGAGACAAGCAGTCCCGTCACACACCATAGACTTCCTCCTCTGGTGCCCCATGAAATCTAGGCCCTCTATCCTGTCACCGGCATTATCCCAATCCTTTAAATTATGGGACACCCTGAAACACTTACCAGCCCTGACCTCAGTCATCCGCCCTCTGGACCACATTTCCCATAATCCCGCTTTGGACCAGGCATGGACATCAAGTCCTTCCAATGGTGGCTGGACAAGGGGATGTACCGTATTGGACACTTTTATACACTCTCTGGACCGATCACGTTGAAACACTGTAATGATAAACTTGAGCTTCCGGGCTCAGAGAGATTTAGATTTCTCCAGATCTCTCACTTTCTCTCCTCACTAAAGAAGGGGGATGCTAACCCTCTAGAATTCACACAATATGAGCGATGGTGCGGCCAAGCTTTAAAAATAAAGGGGGGTATATCTCTCATATACGCATCACTTTTAAAACCCACCACCAAATTTTCCTACATGGAGGCGTGGGAGAGGGATATGCAGGAGACCTGGAGCCTGGAGGAGTGGCACAGGAGGGGAACTAGAGCCTTCAAAGGTATTCTAAATATTTCTTTGATAGAAGCTAATTTAAAAGTGTTGATGAGATGGTATCTTGTGCCCTCCCGACTAGCAACTATGTTTTCTTCTACCTCCCCATTGTGCTTCAGGGATTGTCAAGCCCAGGGTTCCATGCTCCATATATGGTGGGAATGCCCGAGATTAAGAGGATTCTGGAACAAAGTGTTCGCTTTGATTCGAAAAGTCACGGGTCTCCCCGTCACAAAATCTCCCAGGTAGCATTGCTTAATGCCCAAATTCCTAAGATTGCAAAACATACGCAAAAGTTGATAACCTTTATGCTACTAGGAGCTAAAACCACCATAGCTAAGGCCTGGAAGCAACAAACGGTATCTTTTCAGGCAGCCAAAAGAAAGATTTCGTGGATCATGTCCCAAGAAAAAAACTGGTCAGTAATATGACGGACACCACTAAATACTTTGAGGCAACATGGGAACCCTGGGCTAGACATATAGGCGTATCCTTTATTCCTGGAATACAAATGATACAGACAAGCTAGTGAAAAACCAGGCCTGGCACTTGTCTTCTCAACCCTTCTTCCTTTTTCTTTTTCCCTTCTTTTCTTCCTTCTATTACTCCTATGATTTACTATCACAGCCTCTGTTTACCAGTACTATTTCTCTTACTATTCCTTATTGGAGTAGAACCATTAAAGTCAACGTAAGCACTTGAGTCCTTCGTAGGATTCAAAGACTCATAGCGGATCATCTCCAGTTAGAGGGGAGCTGTTGGAGAGGATCATCTCCCTCTCTAGCAGCCTCTACAGTCTCCTCAGAGAATGTTATGAGTCATTGGACGCCAGACCAATGGTGGTCTCTGGGGAGCCAGAACTCTTTCCCTGGAGAGGGGGGGCACCTGACACAGTGTGAGCCCATAATGGGTGTCAGGAACACCGACCCGCTCAAGGGTTATGAGATACCGCTTTACATACATCTCCAGTTTCATTTATTAGTCGCTGTGATTAACTTTATTGTACATTTCGTTGGCTATACCCTTACTGGTACGGGTTATGTCAGTTTGTATAATGATTTATTTACATTGTACTGCACTGCTCTTTAATAAAGCTTTTTTTTAAATCTCCAAAAAAAAAAAAAAAAAAAAAGGAAAGTGGGTCTCCTGAACACAGAGTACATCTGCATGATGTGACAATGCTTCCTTCCAGATGTGGTTATGTTTGAAAGGCAAATTTAGGCCTTTAGCATTTATGGAGGTGAGTGAGTTAGCCATAATAGAGGTGGGTGTTTGGGAGTGCAGGTAGATGGAGGGAGACTATGCATTTGGTGCGTATCAAATAGGTACCCTGGAAAGACTACGACAGATTACAGGATATAGGAATGTGTACAATATACCGCACTAATAGTAAATCACGGTGAGCAAGAAGAATGATAGAGTTGCAAATAAATTAACAGGTTACAAAGTTCAATTAAACAGTTGCACACTATAACCTGAGGGGTGAAAAAAGATGTATGGACATTGCCTAGGCTGGATCTGAGTAGATGAGGAGACTAATCACTGTTATAAGCCTTCATTCTCAGTCCCTTTTGGGCACCGAGTTTCGGGAGCCAGGGGATGTGAGAGGGGGGGCCCCGTACCCCCGTGGTGTTGGGTGCAAGAGGGAGCAGACCCCAATTTGTCAGTTTCTTGTACCCATCTTTTGGGGTAAGGATGGGGATGTTTTGTTGCTGGTATGTGACCAGCAGTTTTGCTGGGAAACCCTATTTGTAAACTATTTTGTTTTGTTGGAGAATTGAGGTGATGGGAGTAAAAGCCCTGCGCATTTCCATTGTAGCTGGGGAAAGGTCGGTCGGTGTGGCCCTGGCGGTCGAGAGGATTTGTTCCTTAATATGAAAAAAGTGAATCCAAGCCAAGAGATCCCTTGGAGTGTCAGCTGCCAGGTGTGGGGGTTTGACAATTCTGTGGGTCTGTTCGATCAGTATATCATGGATGTTTAAGTGAGGGAGCAGTGTTGAAATAAGTTGCTGTAAGTATTGAGTAAGCTTATTTGCTTTAACTGTTTCTGGGATAATTCTGAATTTAATATTATTTCGCCTAGAGCAATCTTCTAAATCTGCCAGTTTCATGTTAATGCAGCAAATTTCCTCGATGTGATGATCATGTGCATCTAATAATTAATTGTGGGCTTTAGAGTAATCATGCATATTCTCTTCTACGACACCTGTCCTCTCTTCCAGGCAATCCACTCTGTCATGCATTTGAGACAAGGAAATCTGTAATTCTCTATTAAACCTTTTTGCAGGGTGAGCAGTGAAGTAGACATGTGCATTTTAACATACGATAACGAAAGTGCAGAATCCGAAAAACTAAAGATCTGACATAAACAAATGCTTTATTTTAGTTTTCGTTGCTACAACAGTTCGATATAGATAGGAGATTCGACATGATGATGACAATAACATTCTGTGTCTATCAAACCTGTGGTCGAATGTGCCTAACCTTAACTCTATTAGTCCAAGATTATTCTACACAGAGAGAAAATATTCAACGTAGGGGAGAAAAGATTTGACGTAGGGGAGAAAAGATTTGACGTAGGGGAGAAAAGATTCGACGTAGGGGAGAAAAGATAAATAAAAAAAATGATGATGATGAATGTTATTGTTTTAAAGAGAATATTCCCGCGCTATCAGATATAGGATCGGCTAGGGGTGGAAAAGCTGCTAACACCGGTTCTGGTATATACCTGACCTAGTTGATAAATATATGTAAATGGGTGGTGCTGCGCTAATCCTCAATAAATTGATGTGGCTTAAATAATAAATATCAGACACAGAATGAACTCCAAATGGTGCATGGTGCTAACCAAAAAACACATAAATGTCAAACGGAACCTTCCATAAACATTAATATAAAATTAATATCACGTGATAAATAACTGACAAAATCAGTAACAGACCAATACTGGATGCAGTGCAGGTAAGTAGTGATTTGAGCTATGTGCACACACAGCCCATAAAAAGTGACATTGTGCAATGTGCAATAAAATGCAATTTTAGTGACAGTATGCTAAACTCCACATGGTGCAAAAAAGTGTAAAAAACAAAAATCAAATAAAATATAAATTACAAATAGGAGATGATTATTGCAAGTATAGTCCTTTTAAGAAGAAGAAAAATTATATATAAATGTGACAGCAACGTCCAAGCATGCAGACGTTGCAATTAGAGTGCTCAAAGGTGAATCACATCTGGTGCATCTTCGTGTGCAAACACACAGGTGGGTATTAGCCCCTTACCTTAGGGTAATAGGGCAAAAGCAAATAGCCAGACAAAGCCTTTGTGGTATCCACCTGGGGGTTCCAGCGCTTCCCTCACCGTCCTGGATCCTGGGGTTTGGTTCCCTCAGATACAGTGCAGGGGGGTATGTAAAATAGTAAGGCAAGAAAGGACCCAATAGTGTAACACCGTTTGGTATAAAATCGCTTGTTTATTAGAAGAAAATTAGGTACTCACATTAAAAATAGTGAACAGCAATTTTGATCCGACGAGCGGCGAGCTCGTGTGTCTCTAACAGTATCTGCAGCCTGTCCCGTCCCAAGAACGTTATTTGAATGTTATTGGCTGATTGTAACCAAAGAGGAGGAGCAATAAAATAGCTAGAACTAAGTACTTTGGGTTATGGTGTCTTTTGAAAGTTCTAAGAAGATTCAATGGAGCAGGTAAACTATACGGAGTCGTACAGTTTAGCTGCTCCGTCGAATCTTCTTTGAACATTCGACAGACACCATAAGCCTTCAATGACAGATTCGACCTTAATTTGGATTTTCAGATGAATGCAATTTTTAACAAAAAATGAAATAAATAAAAACGAATTTCGGGAGTAACTAAATAAATTTATTTTTCGGAAGAAAACGAAATTCCGAAACAAAATATTTCAGTGTGTACATGTCTAGATTTAAGCATTGCCTCAGAGACAAGATTGTCTGTGACAGGGACTTCAGCCAAGGATGGTGTGTGTTCTGTGCTGGGTGCTCCACTATTAACAGCAGCTCATAGATGTTTTTTGGCCTGGGGCTCTTTACAGGGTAAATGGGCAGGAGAGCTTGCCAGCCACTTACCTCTGTCTGCTGATTGTACCTCTTGGGAGGCATCTGGAGGAGGTAGGGTGTCCATGTCCACTCTGGGTGCACCTGTGGAGGTGTTTCCTGGCCTCAAGGGCACAGGTGTAGAGTGAGCAGGGAGATTGGCTACTTCAGCATAGTGGTTGTTCCTGGAGTGGGCACCATCTTGGGCCGACTGCATATCCACTGCAGCAGAGTAGTAATGTATGAGATGGCTTGGTGCTGGTGGCTTGAATTTTTTCCTGGTTACCGGTAATGCAGGCCATGGAGCAGAGTTCGGGTCCTAGGCCTCCATCCTGGTCCACAGCTGGCCACGCCCCCGGAAACCCCCCGAGCTGTACTTTCATGTAATTGAGAAATATTATTTTTGCTAGTTTTTTGTTGTACACACTTTTTTTGAAAAATCTAAAATAAGCATGGAGGGAACAGTTTAAATTACAGTGGGAGTTAAAATATAGTAAGGAACTGAGTGTATGGGATTATTACAGTGCCAAAAAATGCAGCAATACAGTTTATAAAAATAATTACGTTTGTTACAAAAGGTTAAAAATACAATTCATACAGGGTACAGGATACAAAATGGAGCATAGGCAGATCATTACAACCAGTTGATTGAAATAGTAGAAATATCCCTACCAGTTTCGCCAAAACATTGGCTTCCTCAGGGGATATGACAGGTTGTAGTTCTACAGAAAAAAGAGTCTTTTATTGGTATAAAAAATTATAAATGGTAAATAACATTGTGCATATCACTAGATGACCGTAGAGAGATTAGACAAGTGCGGTCTCCCCATCCAAATAATCCCAACCAACAAGATGGAAAGCAGTCTAAAGGAAATAACATCAATCACGCATCATCACAACATACCCACGGAGCCCCACAGGGCAAGATGGATAATGTCGAACGTGAGGGGAGAGGTCGTCCTTCACTGCCTATAGTGTGGCTGCAGGGGGCTTGATAAAATAAACCTTGGAAATAGCTGTAAAAATGCATACATGTAAGGCTATAAAAAGCTCAACTATCAACACTAAAAAGGAGAAAACAGTCCTAAAAACTCACCAATTACAAGGTATACTAAAGAAAAACCAGGATACTGTAAGGATCAATGATTATTGATCAAATTGAACAAATAAGTTGGTACGTTGGCTAACTCCACTGTATGAAAAATAGAGAAACAGATATAGTTTACCAATAATTCAGATGGTTTTCGTAATGCAGCAAGGATTGATGAAAAGGTATAGTTAGAAAAATCCTACCTGCACAGAAAAATTGGGAAACAAGCCCAACAAAAAAAGTAATCAGAAGCAGCAAGATAGCTGCAAGTTGAAACACAGACTGGGGTAGGTGCACAGAGTATCCACACCAGTTGCAGTGCATGAGCCTATTGGACATAAACAAAAAACCCCCAGTGAATAAACATGGTAGTAGATGTTACTGGGATCAATTATAAATGCATATGACAATAATGTGGTCGCCAGAAAAGTAAGTTTACCTAAGTAGTGACTTCAGCTAAACAGTGTCCTGGTAAGTCTGCAAAAACGGACAAATAGCTAGCCTATTTAAAGCCCCCCACCTGATTGGCATCTATAATTCATCAGGAGCGGACAAGAAGCCGCTTGTGCGCCTGCGCACTCACCACCGCATAGAGCCTACAATCCCCATAACGCCTAGCGCCTGCTGAATGCGCCGGAGGATGGCGGCCGTCCGACGCAATTGAGCACGGGCGTGGCTTGGCTGTGGGTCAACCCTAGGGGCGGGGATAACCCACAGCCAGGGGGAAAGATAGTAATAGGGCGGATGGAAAAGTCGGAGGGTGGGGGGCGGAGACAGGCCGAGAGGCGGCCTGGCTATCATAGACAAGCCCTTGGGTGTCCATACAGCCACGGGCTGTGACTTAGAAAACCAACCCAAAACATCGGGGAAGCCAAAAGGCCACATGGGGACCAAGGCATGTGGGTAGATAGCAATAAGATGACAAAGGCATCAGGGAAACAGGAGGGGGAGGACCAGACAAGGAAGTGCGAGATATGCTCCTAGGGCCTGGCAGTTCAATCAACTGCACAGTCGCCGAGTGACAGAATACACAATGTTATGAATCAAATAACAATGCACATTGATATAAAAACAAATATAGATGGTAAGGAAACAAAAATGTAAGCAGAAATATAAACAAATCATATGTATAAGTATATCCAGCTGGTATTGTGATGATGCGTGATTGATGTTATGTCCTTTAGACTGCTTTCCATCTTGTTGGTTGGGATTATTTGGATGGGGAGACCGCACTTGTCTAATCTCTCTACGGTCGTCTAGTGATATGCACAATGTTATTTACCATTTATAATTTGTTATACTAATAAAATATTCTTTTTTCTGTAGAACTACAACCTGTCATATCCCCTGATGAAGCCAATGTTTGGGCGAAACTAGTAGGGATATTTCTACTATTTCCATCAACTGGTTGTAATGATGTGCCTATGCTCCATGTTGTATCCTGTACCCTGTATGAATTGTATTTTAACCTTTTGTAATAATCCCATACACTCAGTTCCTTACTCTAGTTCATTACAATTGCTGGGATGAGGTGCCTTATCTATTTAGAGACACGCATACCACCAACTTTTTTTTTTTTAACAATATGTTTATTGAATTTTTCACAGGGTATCAGTACAGAAGGTTGAGCTAAATAGCAAACTTACATAGCTTAGTACATGGTATATTAAACAATGTCATTCTGTAACAAACGTGCATAGCGAATACATAGTCATAAAGTTAAAGTTCAATGAGTGAAGGCGCCACCTCCAATCCCCGGCACCCCAACTGTGCCCTGGGACTAGAGGTAACGCCACCAATCATCCACCTGTCAGAGCTAGGTATCTTGTAAAACCAGTAACATTCTAGATATATAAAACTGAAAACCGAAGAGCAAAGGCAACTTGTGAGCCTACTTGTTATAAGTATAGTAAGTATTTTTAAGTCCCATCTTAAGTAGTAACTGGTAGGTGTGCCCCTAGGTGGAGCGGTGGGTTAGTGTGGGGGTTCCTATGTTCTGCGCATGTTAGATGTGAGGGGTTGTAGCAATCTGCGGGGGTTAAAGATTAGTAACATCAGATATTTCTCATCTTATATAAAAAAAAAAAAAGAAAAAAAAGGAAAAAAAGAGACAATCAAGAGATTGTTGTACTCCTTGGGTCATTGATCCATGGTTCCCAGTTGAGACAAAACGTTGCGGTGGACATGTTGGCCTTAGCAAAGGAGGATTCCATTTGGAAGTGGTTGTTCAGTAGAGCAATGAGTTCCGATCCAGAGGGGGGTTGTGATGCTTCTCATTTTTTCGCTAGAGTTAATCGGGCTGCAATGAGTATATGAGTCGCCAGAACTCTGACATTTTTGGGCCAATGGGGGATGTTAAGACCCAGGAGGAGGTCCAGTGGGGATAACGGCAAAGGGATTTTGCAGAGCTGTGAGATGAGGACAGAGACCTCCTTCCAGTACTTGTGGATGTTAGGGCAGTCCCACCATATGTGCCGCAGGGTGCCTTTTCCTGTACAGTTTCTCCAGCATTGAGAGGAGGTAGCTGGGTAAATATTTGCCAATCTGGCTGGGGTGAAGTACCACTTGTGAAATAGTTTTTGCGTCGATTCCCAATGAGAGATGCATTTTGAAGCTCGAAGAGGGATGGTCAGGGCTTTGTGCCACAGTGGGGGCTTTGGTGGGGAGTTTGTGAAGGTGGACCAAAATGTGATGGATGAAGAGGTGTGATCTTCGGAGAGCGTTGTCAACAACTTGTATATCCATGCAATGCCTTTAACTGCTGGATTAGGGGTATTGTAAAATTTCAGGATGTCAACCAGTTGGGATTCACATACTGTGATATCACATTTAGCGAGGATAGATTGGAGCCTCATATATAAAAAAGAGGTATTGGCAGGCAGGTAAAAAGTTTGTTGTAGATGTGGGAATGGGTGTGGTCCAGATGTAGAAATGAGCTGTCCCAGGTTGGTGAGTCCTTTTTGTATCCATGCCTTAAGGGATAAGTTAGGAGAGATCAACTCTAGTGCTTGAATATGTAGTTTAGAAAGGATAGATTTGGGTATGCCTTTGGATTTTTGTGCAGTGGCCGACCACACTCGCATGGCTGCAGTTACCGAAAGTAGGAAGTGCCGATGTGGTTGCAAGCTGAGTAGCGCAGCCATTAGGGTGTGTTGCGGATTTGCGTTAAGAGCCACGGTTTCGGTTTGTGTCCATGTCTTGGTCAAGGTGGGCGACCACCATTCCCGTAGTTGATCAAGTATAACTGCCTTGTAGTATGCGTGGACGTTGGGGGCTCCCATTCCTCCATTTTGTACAGCAGATAAGAGAATGTCTTTTTTGAGCCTGGGATGTTTATGTTGCCAAATGTGTGCATTGTGTATACCTTGTATCTGCGCCAGTTGTTGGGGTAGCATAGGTAAGGGGAGCGTGCGAAACATATATAAAATATGTGGCAGTAGATACATTTTGGCTTGAGCTATTCTACCAGTCCAAGAAACAGGATAGTTACACATATCTTTGGAGATGCGCAGAAGCGTTTCTTGTCGGGCAGCATAGTTTAGTTGAAGCATAGATTTACTTGGGAAGGTTAGTTGAATTCCCAGGTATGGGAGCGAGGAGTTTTTAGCCCAAGTGAAAGGTGTGTTTGTCGAGATATGATGTGAAGTTTGAGGATCTATCCCTAGGTTCAGCATGGTGGATTTGCTGTGATTTATTTTATATAGAGAGACTGAGCTAAACTGTTCCAAAGTCTTTTGGATATTGGGAAGGGAGGATCGGGGATTTGTGAGGGTAATAATAACATCGTCCGCGTAAAGACCAATTTTATGTTCAACATCCCCCACAGTGATGCCCGATATTGCTGGCGTGGATCTAATGGCTTGCGCAAGTGCTTCCATTACCATGGCAAAAATCAGGGGGGAAAGTGGGAACCCCTGCCTAGTGCCATTAGTGATGGGAAAGTGGTCTGATATTATGCCTGAGGTCCATACTCGGGCACTGGGGGAGGAGTAAAGGTTGAGTATAGCCTGGAGGATGTTCCCTGTCAGTCCGAACTTGGACATGACTTTTTCCATATATGTCCAGTGCACCCTGTCAAACGCCTTCTCTGCGTCCAGTGAGAGGAAGAGAGAAGGCGTTTGACTGTGTTCCACCCATTGGATCAAATCAATAAGGCGTCTGGTACCATTGGAGGCCTGCCTGCCGGGTACAAATCTGACTTGGTCCGGGTGAATAATGAGGGGGATGACTTTGGATAAACGTTGGGCTAGTATAGTATTTGCATATATTTTGGTATTAGTATTCAAGAGTGAGATCGGGCGGTAATTGGCTGGGTTATCCGGGGGTTTGCCTGGTTTGGGTATGGTGACAATGAGGGTTTCCAGGGCTTCTGTGGGGATTTTGCCTGTATGAGTATACTGGTTACTGGTTAAAGGTGGTGCATAAGTGCGGGGTGATCACGTCAGAAAAGTGTTTGTAATATTCGTTTGGGAATCCATCAGGTCCCGGGGCCTTGTGTAGGGGTAATCGTTTTAAGGCCATTCGGACTTCCTTGGGGGAGAAAGGCATAGAGATGGAGTCTAGTTGCTCGGTGGATATTGAGGGAAGGTGAATAGAGGAGAGAAATCATCTATATCTTCTAATTTTGGTTTGGTTAATTGGTCTAGGTCATTGAGATTGTAAAGTTTGGCGTAAAAGGCACTAAATTCATTCGCTAGAGGATTATGAACTTTTTTACCTTGGGAGTTGGATAAGTATTGTATCTTATTATTGGCTCAGTGTTTTTGTAGTTGCTTGGCCAGGAACGCTCCTGACTTGTTGGCTGAGGAGTAATATCGTAGCCTAAGGCATTTAACGTAATAATCTAATTTTTTGTGGGAGTGTTCGCTAAGGTCGTATCTTAGATTTTTGAGGTCTAGGGATACTTTGGCAGATGGAGTTTGTTTATTGGCATGTTCTAATGCTCTGATCTGTTGTAGTAATGTTTCCGTAGTGGCCATTTTTTGTTTTTTAGTTTGTGCTCCGTATTTAATAAGGAGGCCCAGTGAGAAAGCTTTATGCGCATGCCAATGGTCAGCAAGAGAATATACATTATTATCAAAGTAGGTCTCAATCTCGGATCGAAGCTCATCCTCAAAAGATGGGTTGGTAAGGAGGGACGTGTTTAGTCTCCAAATGTTATGACTTGTAGGCTTTTTGCATAGAATAACGTGATGGATATGGGCGCGTGATCCGACCACGTGATTGTACCTATGCGTGCTTCAGTGATCGATTGGAGGAGAAATTTATCTGTGAGGAACATATCGATCCGAGAGTAAGACTGCTGGGGGCTGGAGAAGAAGGTGTAATCTTGCTCTGTATCATGGGTACATCTCCAAGGGTCATAGAGGTCTTCTTTGTGTATAAGGGAGGACAAGGCGGAGGGCCTACATTTAGTTGGGTTGGAGGTGTCTAGGGATATGTCAACAATTTCATTAAAGTCTCCACATAATATCACTGGGTTAGATCTATACAGTGTCAGTTTGGAGATCAGTGTGTTGAAAAATTTATTTTGGCCAGTGTTAGGGGCGTATAGATTTACCAGGGTGAGACGTTGGTTTTCAATCGTTGCAGAGAGAATCAGGTACCTGCCGTCTTCATCAGTCTCACAGTGGTGTAGCTGAAAGGAGACAGAGGAACTAATCGCTGTCATTACTCCCCTTTTTTTGGTGGGGGCACTGGCAAAAAAGCAGTGTGGGTAACGCTTGTGCGAGCATTTTGGGGAGTTATCTTTACCTAAATGCGTTTCCTGTACGCAAAATACGTCAGCGTGATGGAATAGTGCCTATTTCCAGAGGAGGATGCGTTTGAATGGGGAGTTTAGGCCCTTTACATTTAAGGAGGTGATTTTGAGGGCCATGATAGTGGGGATTGACCCGGGTTGATGATGAAAGGAGCGAGATTCCACATCTCTTCTGTTCGCCTGGACTATATAGGAAACAAACGATAGAGTAGGTAAGTATACAGAGTATGGCTGTTATACACAAAAATCGTACTAGAGACACCTGTTGAAGTTACTCGGGACTGTCAGGGGTGGTACAATGCAAAAGTAGGTCAAACGGTGAGTAAATCTTACATTCGGTATGAACACGTAAACAATATTAAGAGAACCAAAAAAAAGGAGAAAATCAATAAATATATCGTTAAGAACAGAAAGTCAACAAAACAATTATATCAGTGTGCTTGGCACACTATAACCTTAGGGAGTGGATGTGTTTCTGTAACTGCGCCCATCAGGGATCCTAGTGGTGCGGAGGACCGAAGACCTTCTTGTTGTTATGAACCTCGCCTGGATCGTGTAGTCCATTCTGTGCTGGCGGAGGACGCGAGTAGGAGCCCCAGTATTCGTTTTGGTTCGCAGATACGGGCAGAAATCCCCAATTGGTCAGCTCTTTGTACTTTGGGAGCGAGGATGGGAATTATCTGTTGCTGGTAGGTTACCAGTAGCTTGATAGGGAAACCCCATTTATATGTAATTTTCTTCTCCTGTAACACAGAGGTTACAGGGGTGAATGCTCTTCTCATCTCCATTGTGGCCTTTGAGAGGTCACTAAACATGAGGACATTTGTATATGGTGCTGGCAGCGGTTTCATGGTTTTGGCAATTTGTAGTATCTGCTCCTTAACCTAAAAGTAATGCACTCACGCTAGTATGTCCCTGGAGGTGTCAGGGGGGAGGTGTGCTGGCTTGGCGATTCTGTGTGCTCTATCAATCGTGATATCTCGTGCGTTTAAGCGAGGTAGAAAACTGGAGAACATCTGTTGTAGGTAGGGCGTGATTTCATTCGGCTTGACAGATTCGGGAACACCTCTGAATTTAATATTGTTCCTTCTGGAACGGTCTTCCAAATCTTCTAATTTCAGCTTCATATGGTGTATTTCAGACGCATGATGTTCATGTGCGTCCAGTAGTTCATTGTGGGCCCTGACGTGGTCCTGCATATTGTCCTCAAGTACAGTCGTTCTCTCCTCCAGGTGATCTACCCTGCCATGTATCTGAGAGACAGAGAGTTGCAGTTCTCTGTGTAGGTCTCTTTGCAGGGTAAGGAGCATGGCTTTCAGCATTGATTCTGTCTCAGGGCTGTCAGATGCAGGGATGGTCGCTAGAGCTGGGGTGTGTGCTGTGTCAAGGTCCCTGTCAGCCCATTGATGTCTTTTATATTGTGGCTCCTTACTGGGGGAGATGGCCGGTGAAGATGCCAGTCTCTTACCTCTATCTGTGCCAGGTTGCGAGGAGGAGATGTCTGGCGATGGGAGGGTATCCATGTCCTCCCTGTGAGAGAGATCAGGTGGCTGGAACAGGAGATCGTCCTGAGGGGGAGCTTTCAGCTGTGCCTCAGAGTGTGCAGTGCGGGACGCTCCTGAGGTGATGTTCCCGGCGTCGGCGCCATCTTGGGCCTCATTCATGGCTGCAGGGGGATAGTAGTCCATGAGGCGGTGAGGTGCTGGCGGCTTATTCCGCCTTACAGACATGCCCGGAATGGTCCCGCTGTCTTCCCCCCTCCGTGTGACCGGAATGGGGGTCGGATCGTGGTGTACAGTTGCTTTAGATCCGTCAGCGGCGCGGAGCTCAGGCTTCAGGCATCCATCATGGTCCGCGTCAGGCCACGCCCTCCTTTTTCTTTTTTAACACCGGTGCGTGATCACACCTTACATGGTGGTTGTGTGTCCCTCTAGATAAACCAAAATATTAACGTCGCTAACCTATTATATCTAGGTTTTTTTTTTGAACTGTGTCTTTTGAATTCACTCCTCTGTCAGGTATTAGTATACTTTCTTTGTATGTATTTATTGTTTGATGATTATACGTTGACCCCTTTTTTTGAAGTGTAAAGGAATTAGTTGGGCTCTTGCACCTGTGTTATCCTTTAACAGTGACCATCATGGATTTTGTGGTGAGGCCTGGGATGGCCTTATGACAAAGATTCAGTCATCCCAGACAGAGGCTAATATTTCCAATGCAGATTTGGATTGTGCCTTTATGAGGTTGCAACGTTTTCTTGAAAAGAAGGTACGCATCTACTGGCATAAGTCAAATATTCTGAAAATTAAATCGTTCCATGGGGTTTAAGAATCCAAATTTTTCCTAACATCAAAAAGGTTAATGATTCCCTAAAACAATCATGGGAACATAACCTCTAAATGTGTTCAATAATAAGAGATAGAAACAGGAAAGACCAAAATATAGAACACCCCATCCCATATATAGAAATATAGAAAGAAAGGGCTGTAGGCATTAAGCCTAGGGACTTTAAAGGTGTTGATATCAGAAATTTTTTTTATATATACACTGGTTCAAAACAATGTTAGGATAAAAGAAAAGATTTTTATTATTACAAATAATTTAAAAAAGGCCTATCCATGGGCCAATACATAGTATAACAATTTCCAGAAAATTCATAAAATGCTACTGCAGTTTATGATGCAGATACCAATTTCTTCCCGACATGTTTCGCTCTGTGGAGCTTCCTCAGGGATTTGTGTGGTATCAGTTATAGGACTGAAAATTACATAGAGAGGGAAAAACCATCAATACAAAAATATATTTGAATTTAGACAAATTACAAAGTCAAGATAATTTAACAAATATCAAAATATCAAATTAGTAATATAGAATGAAGTTAATATACATCATTATTAATTTTGACTCAAATTATTAAACTAGTATTTAATTGAAACAAAAAACAAAGAATGAGAAAAACAAAAAAAATAAATAAAAAAAAGGGAGGGGTATTCATGAACCCTTACCTAGAAACAATATTTGTTAAAATGAGACTGAAGTTTTGCCAGACTTTTGAGAAAAGTTAACTCCTAGGCTAACCACCCACTCATTGAGGTACCTGGATCACCGGTTTGCTTGCAGAGGTGATATTTGTATAATCAGAAGTTTTTATATATATAGTGTCCTAACTGGAAGAGACAGGACACATGTAGTTAGAGAAAAATGTTAAATATTTAACAGAAAACTTGTTGGCTATATATAATCAAAAGTTGCTGCATTTGGAAATAACCCATAACATTTCAATAGATTTTACCTGGATGTGTTTTAGAGGGTAGAATCAATTTTGGTGATAAAAGACATCCTGGGTGTTTAGTGGGACAGGAGCACCAGCCATAGGATGTAATGGGAAAAGGAAGGAAGACTTCAATGTGGAAGAGAGATGGGGACCATCTGGAAAGGGGGAATTAAACCAGCCTTAACTTGTATCCAACACATCTATCATAATAATAGCAAAATAAAAAAGGATTTGCTTTATATTTAATTCATCTTATGCCAAAATTAGGCAAAAAGAAAATAAGTACAAAAATCCCAAGGTTACAATAAAGCAGAGCTGCCTACCTTACATGAATGTTGAAGGAATTCAATAGGATGGAGGAGAGATCCTTCCCCCCTTCCTCCGTGATGTCCGACAGAGTAATGACAGGGAGTAAGAAATCTCCATGTTTAAATATCACACTCCGGAGCGGACAGCGTCTGACGTCACTGCCGCTCCGCGGACGTACAAAGGGTCTCACTGCGCATGCGCCTCGACTATCGGCAGCGGCGTCAGAAGCTGTTGGAACAAACAGCCCTCAGTCGCCATCTTGGAAATGGTTTTTGCCCTCAGTAGATGGGAGGGAGGAGGCTGGCTCAGCTCGGAGCGGGATGTTAGGAACAATAATGAGCTAAACATCAGTCATTACAGATGCGGGCCAGAAAAGGTGATAAATAGATGGGGCTGTAGTGCATGGCGCAGGAGGCCATAGGAGGCATTTGGAGATGAGGCCATTGATTAGAGACCCGCATGCAGCAAATGCCTGGGTGTCCGTGAAAGCTTTAATAAAGGTAATCCAGGATAGAGGGGGGGCTAAAAAATAGGAGGAACATTCATCAAAATAGAAATAATTTTCTACAAAGCAGCTTAATGCTTAAAGTTCAATCTGGTAATGTTGAAAAAAGAATTTGTTAAAAAATAAAAATACAAAAAAAAAAAAAAAGGTAAATTAGATATATTGTTGAAAAAAAAAAAAAGAAAAATTAAATTATAATAATTAAAGCACGGCAAAACAAATTACTGATATATACAGAATTATAAAATCACAAAAAAGGTTTGTAGCTAAAGGCGTCATTAAGACCTGGGGCTTTTAAAGCATCAAGATTAGAAATCCATTTAGCTTCCCGTTGTAACAAAATCTGGTCATAGTTACCTCCCCTTTCTCCTGGGGGAACATATTCCAGAGCAACAAAACGCATCATAGTGTCATCAAATTTGTGAAAGAGGCCCATGTGGCGACTGATAGGCGTCTCCATTCTTTTTTTGCAAACAAGGGAGACATGATCCCGTATACGGTGGAAAAATGGGCGCTTTGTTTTGCCCACATAGAAGGCGTTGCAGCCACAAGTCATCAGGTAGACAATGCCAACTGACTGACAAGTGACTGCAAATTTAGGAGAGTAGAAGCGGCCATTGGGAAGGGCAATGGTACGTGTTGCATGGATGTACCTGCAGAAATCACATTTATGACAAGGTCGTGTACCTCTATTTGAGCTGGTAGAGATGGGAGATGGATCATAATGACTGTGAACAATCCTATCCTTGATGGATTGTGATCATCTAAAAGTTATTTCTGGATAGTTTTTTAGATGTTTTGAGACCCGTGGATCCCCCATTAGGAGGTACCAGTATTTCTGCATTAATTCCCGTATTTGTTTATGTTGTCCCGAGAATCTGGTAATCATTCTAAGTTCAGTTGTAGATGTGGGAGTTTTTTGGCCATGAATGAGATCCGGTCTATTATGCTTTTTTGCCCTGGCATATGCTTTTTTCAGACTCTTATTACTATAACCGCGAATCTTAAGGCGGTGTTGTAGGGCCTTAGCTTCCTTTTCGAAATGACTGCTAGTGCTGCAATTTCTTCTAAGGCGAAGATATTGCCCATAGGGGATGTTCTTTCTTAATGGTAAAGGATGGGAGCTGGTGGCATGTAGAAGAGAGTTACCCGCCGATGGCTTGCGATATAAAGTGGTGCCTAAGGTTCTGTCCTGGTTGATGAAGATTTGAATGTCTAGGAAGGTCAGTCTTTCTTGACTTGCTTCCATGGTGAAACTAAGGTTAAATTTGTTAACCTTTAGATTTTCAAAAAACAAAAGTAAATCCGTGTGACTTCCTGTCCAGATGAAGAAAATATCATCTATATATCTTCGCCAGATCGGTATCTGTTCAAAAAAACGTTGTATATTGTCATCAAAAAGCAGATCCTGCTCCCACCCCCCCAGATACAGGTTCGCATAGGAAGGAGCACATTTGGTGCCCATAGCTACGCCCTGTATCTGGAGGTAGTGGGAGCGTTCAAAAATAAAAATAATATTATGCAAAATGAATCGCAGAAGATCAAGGATGAATTGATTGTATGCCGGAGATGACTCTCCGCTGAGAGAAATAAAGCCCTCTACAACTCCCATCCCCTTGGTATGGGGGATGGAGTTGTAGAGGGCCTCCACATCCAAGGACACCAACCAGGCCCCTTCAGGCAATGCCAAACCATCCAGAGCTCTCAAAAGATCTCTTGTGTCCTGTAGATAAGATGCTAAATCTTCCACAAAAGGTCTGAGGTAGTCGTCAACTAATTGCCTAGCCCTTTCTGTCAGGCAGCCGTTTCCCGACACGATAGGGCGGCCTGGAGGATCCTTCAGATCCTTGTGGACTTTGGGAAGTGCATAAAAAGTAGGTGTACGCGGAAAAGGAACATCAAGAAATTGCCAGGTCGATTTGTTGATAAGACCTGAATGGTATGCTGAGCCAATAAGTTTTCTGTAACGGGTAGTCATATGTTGTATGTGGACTTCTGATATTCGTTTGTACCAGTCGTGATTGTTTAACAATCGTTTCACCATGGTTACATATTGTTGGCAGTCCATGATGACAAGGTTGCCACCCTTGTCAGATGGTTTTATAATTAACTGTTTGTTGTTCTGTAGGGAAGATAGGGTTTCTAATTGGGAAGGGGTTAAGTTCGAATCATGTAGTCCCTTCCACTTCGTCTTTTTTATGGCTTCAGTCATTTGTTTGGTGAATGCCCAAACATTGGGATTTCCATGTAGGCCTGGAAAAATTTTTGACTTTGGTCTGTATTCTTTAGGTTTAGAAAATAAGAGGGTGTTGGGTTGTAAGTCTGGGGTGGAAGGAGAGGTTGAAGGTACCAATTGATCGAGAGCTAGAGAATCTGCCTCCAGCATCTCAGTTTGATCAATGTGTCCTTCTTCCCACAGCTCCATTAAATCTTCAAGGGCTTTGATGTCTTCAAGACTGGGAATCTGAGAGGGAGGTGCAGAAGTAGAACAGGGAAATATAGGTCTGGAAGATGTGTCAGGTGATAAAGTAGACTTGTCAAATGATATGCGGAGGAGTAACTTTCTAGCAAAAAGGTTTAGATCCTTGATTAGCTCGAATTGGTCAACTTTCTGAGTGGGGCAGAAGGATAAACCCAGCTCCAACACAGAAAGTTGATCTGGCGTGAGGGAAATAGATGAAAGATTTACTATTTCAAACTTTTCAACGTTTTGAACGACGTTGATTCCGTGCCCATACCTTTCTTTTGGTCGTGTACCGGTTGCGTGAAAATTGGAGCCGGACGGAAATCCGATTGTGTGGTAGTGTCATTAGACGTACTTACTTGCGAGGATGACGCTTGAGCGGGAAGTGAGTTGGCAAAACCAACATTGATAGCCGATTCGCGGTGATTAGGTGCGCTATTTGTAGTATTGGCTTTGGCCGTGGAGGCTCTGGTGCTCATCGGGGGTCGGCTGGTATTGGGAGTGCGTTTAAGAGAATTAGTGAGTGCATTTGCATTACCGTCCGAGTGTTTAGAGATGTCCAACTTTTTTTGATTATTCAAAGGGCGCTCAGCAACCTGTGAAGAAAAGGAGGAAGCAGAAGAAGTATCAGAGTCATTGGGTTCAGACTGGATTTCTTTAAAAGTAGATTTTTTATTGTTACGCTTTTTTGATTTATTTTGAATCCAATTATAAGCTTGATCATTATCATATGCCAATTTGTCTCTCATGTACTTCTTCTCTTTAGTTTTTAGTATTCCTGACACATAATTCTCTAGTTCAGTGTTAAGCATAGTTTCACGATTAGGGAAAAGCTCACTAGAGACAATAGAGTCATTGTCTCTATAAAGCCTCTTGATCTCTTTATCCAGAGAGGTTAGTTCAGAGCCAAAATGTTCACATAGTAGTTCCATCATTGTGAGGGAACAATTTTGAAGGTTCTCCTCCCATTTATGTTTAAAGTCTTGTGCCATGTTGTTAATAGTGGGGAAGATCTGAATTCTAAGCCCCCATGGGGCGACCTTCTCTTCTATATATCTGGAGAAGTACCATTTATTCCAATGTATTCTGGCTTTCTTTTCTAACATTCTCTGGAGTCTGAGAAAAAAACGGTCCATAGTAAGGCCACCTCCTGTGAGATTTTGTGATTTATGAATTTGTTCCATGAACCCTTCAAATGCGTTACCACAATAGTTTGCCATACTGAGAAAAGAAAGGGAAAAAAAATATATATATATAAATAAATGTTCGCTTAAAAAGCAACAATAGTCAATGTTAAACAACAAATTATCATTGAGGTTGAAATATAGCAATAAATTTGGTTATTCTTGTTTCAAACTGGGAGGTAGGTGGGTAACACCTGGGAAATTAAATAATAAGAGATAGAAACAGGAAAGACCAAAATATAGAACACCACATCCCATATATAGAAATATAGAAAGAAAGGGCTGTAGGCATTAAGCCTAGGGACTTTAAAGGTGTTGATATCAGATTTTTTTTTTATATATACACTGGTTCAAAACAATGTAAATAGATGGGGCTGTAGTGCATGGCGCAGGAGGCCATAGGAGGCATTTGGAGATGAAGCCATTGATTAGAGACCCGCATGCAGCAAATGCCTGGGTGTCCGTGCAAGCTTTAATAAAGGTAATCCAGGATAGAGGGGGGGCTAAAAAATAGGAGGAACATTCATCAAAATAGAAATAATTTTCTACAAAGATAGCTTAATGCTTAAAGTTCAATCTGGTAATGTTGAAAAAAGAATTTTTTTTCATTGGCCTCATTTCCAAATGCCTCCTATGGCCTCCTGCGCCATGCACTAGGATTTTTGTACTTATTTTCTTTTTGCCTAATTTTGGCATAAGATGAATTAAATATAAAGCAAATCCTTTTTTATTTTGCTATTATTATGATAGATGTGTTGGATACAAGTTAAGGCTGGTTTAATTCCCCCTTTCCAGATGGTCCCCATCTCTCTTCCACATTGAAGTCTTCCTTCCTTTTCCCATTACATCCTATGGCTGGTGCTCCTGTCCCACTAAACACCCAGGATGTCTTTTATCACCAAAATTGATTCTACCCTCTAAAACACATCCAGGTAAAATCTATTGAAATGTTATGGGTTATTTCCAAATGCAGCAACTTTTAATTATATATAGCCAACAAGTTTTCTGTTAAATATTTAACATTTTTCTCTAACTACATGTGTCCTGTCTCTTCCAGTTAGGACACTATATATATAAAAACTTCTGATTATACAAATATAACCTCGGCAAGCAAACCGGTGATCCAGGTACCTCAATGAGTGGGTGGTTAGCCTAGGAGTTAACTTTTCTCAAAAGTCTGGCAAAACTTCAGTCTCATTTTAACAAATATTGTTTCTAGGTAAGGGTTCATGAATACCCCTCCCTTTTTTTTTTCTCATTCTTTGTTTTTTGTTTCAATTAAATACTAGTTTAATAATTTGAGTCAAAATTAATAATGATGTATATTAACTTCATTCTATATTACTAATTTGATATTTTGATATTTGTTAAATTATCTTGACTTTGTAATTTGTCTAAATTCAAATATATTTTTGTATTGATGGTTTTTCCCTCTCTATGTAATTTTCAGTCCTATAACTGATACCACACAATCCCCTGAGGAAGCTCCACAGAGCGAAACATGTCGGGAAGAAATTGGTATCTGCATCATAAACTGCAGTAGCATTTTATGAATTTTCTGGAAATTGTTATACTATGTATTGGCCCATGGATAGGCCTTTTTTAAATTATTTGTAATAATAAAAATCTTTTCTTTTATCCTAACATTGTTTTGAACCAGTGTATATATAAAAAAAATTTCTGATATCAACACCTTTAAAGTCCCTAGGCTTAATGCCTACAGCTCTAAATGTGTTCATTCCAAATGATCTCTCTTCTTTGCAAACAGTATGAGTCAGAACTTGTCCACTTAGATCTTCAGATAAATAATTGGTATCAAGAGCTTGTCCTCCATGTGACTTCCACCAGATTCACCAAGCGAGAATCCGAACTGCAGGTGCATCTGGATGAATACACTTTAAGCGTTATAAACACCAAGGAAAACAAGTTCCTTCGTGGTAAATCAGCCCATGACAACGGCTATGCATACAAATGGAGTCAAACACCTTCTAATAAACCTAGTTCAAAATCTTCTAACCCCGGGGGACCTAAAACTGACACCGCTGCACCTGATGCACCTAACAATATTTCTGTTCCCTCTTTTTCACCTAGTAACTCAACCACTTATCGCAAACTATCCCAGGAAAGATTGCCTAAAAAAAGAAAAGGTGACCGCACTTCGGTCTCAATGGACTCTCTTCATTGCACTTTCAGACCTACTCCTGCTCGACAATATTCGGTGGTTCGTACTCACTCTAACAATGTGCACTCTTCCACTCCCTTTCCTGTAGCTGGAAAAATTTCCTCTATACCTTCCTTGTTCCCACCACATTCACACTCTTCCTCTGGTGCCACTACCTCTGGCCCCTCTCTAGTGCCTTCTACTATCACCCGCAGGGTGAGTGAACCTACTTTATCTACACTGTATCCTGGAAGCACCCAATCAATTGTTCCCAAAATCGCACCAATATTTTTAGGGAAGAATCCCGATCAGACACTGAGCCCCACACAGCCCCTGCAAACCTGGAAGCCCCTGGATTAGAAGTTCTTAATCTATCGTCAATCCCTTTAACTGAGGAACAAATCTATGTACTCGAACTTGGACTTATGTTTTGTCCTTCTACGGATCTTGACAAATTTCAATTAATCAAAGATATACACCTGTTTGCTCGACGTTTGATGTTCAAAGTCATTTATGATAAACCTATGGCCACTGAATCTTCCAGCCCTTCCTCACTTGAACTTTCACTAATTGAACGGCAGACTATGGATGATCTTATGTCATTATGGGAGGAGGGCCACATTGGTGACGACGAGCCATCCAACATTACGTTGCCTGGTGTCGTCATGTCCAGTGTATGCTTTCCCCCACCTACCTCCTTTAAGCCAAAGTCCCAAGCATTTCCATCACTTCAATCTAACCCCAATATCTGGGTGTTTGTTCAACAAACTACCCAGGAGATAAAACTGCTTAATTTGGACAACTCTGAGGGATATGATTTATCCTTTAAGCATCGCAAAGCTCTCAGGGATCTTCAGTGCCATCCAGATTTAATCATTAAGCTGGCCGACAAAGGTGGCAATGTCGTTCTCATGGATGTCCAGGCCTATGAGCGCATGTGCCTGGTCATCCTCGACATTTGACATTGGTACCGGCCCATTTCTAAAACTCTCATTCAGAACTTTACTCACGAATACTATAGTGTAATCTTTAAAGCTTATCAATTAGGCACTATCGATTTGAACACTCGGAATTATTTGAATGTTAAGGATCCGAAGATACCCACTTTCTACTCTCTTCCAAAAGTGCATAAGTCTTTACAACATCCCCCTGGATGACCGATTGTATCGAGCTGTTCCAGCTTAACCGAAAATGCTAGTGCCCTAGTAGACAAGTATTTAAGTCCACATGTTACGTCTTTATTTTCCTATGTTTAAGATACCATTGACTTACTCAGAATCATAGATGGTAAACAACTCCCTCTTTACACTTGGTTGGTAGCCCTGGATGTGGAAAGCTTATACAACTGCATTCCACACACTAAAGGTTTGGATGTTATCCGTGAACAATTAAACGAACGTGGACCTTCGTCCTGTTCATACAGCCAGTTTGTTCTTCTATTGTTAGAGTTTATATTAACAAGAAATGTATTCATGTTCGGTTCCTCCCACTACCTCCAGGTGCAGGGTGTGGCTATGGGGACCAAGTGTGCGCCCTCATATGCCAACCTGTACCTGGGGGTGTGGGAGAGGAATCTTTTTTCTAATGACCATTTATCTGAACTATTGAAACATGTCATCGCCTGGCACAGGTATATTGATGACATTTTAATATTCTGGTCTGGAACTCGGGATGAACTTACACAACTGATTGACCAACTGGCCATCAACGATTACAACCTTACTTTCACCATGGAATGCAGTCAGTCAAGGATTAGTTTCTTGGACCTGCAGATCCATGTTAACTTTGCCGGAACTCTTCATACATCCTTGCACAGCAAGCCCTCTGCGGGCAACACACTTTTACACGCCACCAGTGCAAACGCGCAACCTCTTTTAGACAGTATTCCTTACAGTCAATTTCTCCGACTTAGGAGAAATTGCACCTTGGATCAAGATTTTTATCAGGCATCCAGAGATTTATCTGAAAGATTTCATCAAAGAGGTTATAGTCGATCTTTACTCAAACGGGCTTTTAGTAGAGTAGTTAAACCTAACAGGCGAGACCTTATCCACTCTAAACAATCCTCTAAATCTGACCGATCAGTTCGAATTATAACTCAATTCTCTAAACAACACATGCAGACTAGAGCCGTTCTTAAAAAGTTCTGGCCCTTGTTAACTGCAGACTCCACTATTAGCAAGTATGTTAAGGCCTATCCTGAGATTACATACTGTTGGGCTCCCTCCATGAGGAATCGACTGGTCACGAGCCATCATACACGAAAACACCCAGTTAACGTTGTTAACACTGGTACTTTTCCTTGTGGGCGCTGTGATATCTGCCCCTTTATAAGCAACTCTAAAACAGTTACCCTTCCCAACGGTCAAATCCAGTCTGTTAAACATCGAATTACTTGTAATACTATTGGAGTGGTCTACTTGGCCCTGTGCGTTTGTGGATGTTTTTACATCAGCAAGACGAAACGTCCATTTTTTAAACGTATCAGGGATCACATTATGCCACTTCATAAACAACTTGCCACTACTGCCTTAAATAGACACATTGTTATTCAACACAATTGCGATCCAAATGTTGTGCGATTCACGGCGCTTGAGCACGTGCCCGCACATGTTCGAAGAGGCAGTAATGACATTGCCCTCCTACAACTAGAAACCAGATGGATACACTGCCTAGATGGTACCAAATATCCTGGCCTGAATGAATATATAAGTTTCAAACCTTTTTTTTATAATAGAAAGGTTTACTAAACCATATTTATTAATATTACAATTATAACCTTTTGTTTGGTCCCTTTTTTGGGCTCTTCTGTGGCCTGATTTGGTTTTTGTATCTGGTCTTTCCCTCTCTTCCCCTCCTTCCCATTACCATGATTTTCGCTGTCCCATTGGCCTCTTTACACTCTTGGGCCTAACACATGTGCTAGAGCCCACCCTTCTTTTCCATTTATTGTTTTTTTTTATATTTTATTATATAATTTTCCTTTCTTTTCTTTGTCACCATCCCTTTGTTTCCTTTTTTCTTATTTTTCTCCTTTTTATTAAATAATTTCTTAATTTCCTCCCCCTCTTTTTTTTGTTAACCAACATACCAGCTGGATATACTTATACATATGATTTGTTTATATTTCTGCTTACATTTTTGTTTCCTTACCGTCTATATTTGTTTTTATATCAATGTGCACTGTTATTTAATTCATAACATTGTGTATTCTGTCACTCGGCGACTGTGCAGTTGATCGAACTGCCAGGCCCTAGGAGCATGCCTCGCATACCTTTTGGCTTCCCCAATGTTTTGGGTTGGTTTTCTAAGTCACAGCCCATGGATGTATGGACACCCAGGAGCTGGTTGTCTATGATAGCCAGCCCGCCTCTTGGCTTGTCTCCGCCCTCCGCCTTTTCCATCCGCCCTATTACTATCTTTCCCCCTGGCTGTGGGTTATCCGCGTCTCTCAGGTAGACCCACAGCCAAGCCACGCCCGTGCTCAATTGAGTTGGATGGCCGCCGTCCTCCGACGCATTCAGCGGGCGCTAGGCGTTATGGGGATTGTAGGCTCTATGCGGTGGTGAGTGCACAGGCGCACGGGCCGCTTCTTGTCTGCTCCTGATTGACGAATTATAGATGCCAATCAGGTGGGGGGCTTTAAATAGGCTAGCTATTTGTCCGTTTTTGCAGATTTACCAGAACGCTGTTTAGCTGAAGTCACTACCTAGGTAAACTTACTTTTCTGGCGACCACATTATTGTCATATGCATTTATAATTGATCCCAGTAACACCTACTACCGTGTTTATTCACTGGGGGTTTTTTGTTTATGTCCAATAGGCTCATGCAATGCAACTGGTGTGGATACTCTGTGCACCTACCCCAGTCTGTGTTTCAACTTGCAGCTATCTTGCTGCTTCTGATTACTTTTTTGTTGGGCTTGTTTCCCAATTTTTCTGTGCAGGTAGGATTTTTCTAACTAAGCCTTTTCATCAATCCTTGCTGCATTATTATTGCATTAACTATTGTTGATAGTTGAGCTTTTTATAGCCTTACACGTATGCATTTTTACAGCTATTTCCAAGGTTTATTTTATCAAGCCCCCTGCAGCCACACTATAGGCAGTGAAGGATGACCTCTCCCCTCACGTTGGACATTGTCCATCTTGCCCTGTGGGGCTCCGTGGGTGTGTTGTGATGATGAGTGATTGATGTTATGTCCTTTAGACTGCTTTCCATCTTGTTGGTTGGGATTATTTGGATGGGGAGACCGCACTTGTCTAATTTCTCTATGGTCATCTAGTGATATGCACAATGTTATTTACCATTTATAATTTGTTATACAAATAAAAGACTCTTTTTTCTGTAGAACTACAACCTGTCATATCCACTGATGAAGCCAATGTTTTGGCGAAACTAGTAGGGATATTTCTACTATTTCCATCAACTGGTTGTAATGATGTGCCTATGCTCCATTTTGTATCCTGTACCCTGTATGAATTGTATTTTAACCTTTTGTAATAAACTTAATTATTTTTATAAACTTGCTGCATTTTTTGGCACCGTAATAATCCCATACACTCAGTTCCTTACTCTAGTTCATTACAATTGCTGGGATGAGGTGCCTTATCTATTTAGAGGCACGCATACCAACAACTTTCCTTTTTCTTACAGTGGGAGTTATTTACGAAGGGCAAATCCACTTTGCACTGCAAATGCACTTGAAATTGCACTAAAAGTGCACTTGGAAGTGCAGTTGCTCTAAATCTAAGGGGTAGATCTGAAATGAGTGGAAGCTCTGCTGATTTTATCATCCAATCACGTGCAAGCTAAAATGCTGTTTTTTATTTTCCTTGCATGTCCCCCTCGGATCTACAGCGACTTTACTTCCAAGTGCACTTTCAGTGCACTTTCAAGTGCACTTGCAGTGCAAAGTGGATTTTCCTTTCGTAAATAACCCCCAGTGGGTCTTTTCTCCTCTGATGTAATATATTTTCCTCCCAACTTTTCTCCAGGAATAACAACATAAAGCATTTCAGGAATACAATTAGCTCCACCGAGACAACTATTTAATCAACAAAACAATTTTAATACTTTCCTAAAATTGTGCCAATGGATTGATATATCATCTAGATACGTTATTTATTATGACCCTCATACTATATTGGGACATATTACTATATTACTATATTGATATCCTATGTTTATTTGAAGATTCTTGGCACACAGCATAACCAAAATACTCTCCTCCATGTTGGGTGGATGTGTGGGGCAGCACAGTGGCTAGTGGTTAGCACTTCCACCTGGTAGCACTTTGGTTCAAATCCAAGCCATAGCACTACCTGCCTAGAGTTTGCATTGTCTCTGAGTGCCTGCATGGGGTTTCCTCTGGGTGTACCAGGTTTCCTCCCACACGCCAAAGACATGTTGTCAGGTAAATTGGCCCTAGTATGTGTATGTAAGCTCCTTGAGGGTAGGGACTGATGTGAATCAACTATATATAGTATATATGCACTAGGGATGAGCTTCGTGTTCGAGTCGAACCCATGTTCGACTCGAACATCGGCTGTTCGACCGTCCGTCGAATTGCGAACGATATGGGCCGTTCGCGCCAAATTTGTGTGGCGCGTCACGGCCCATAATTCACTGCGGCATCACAGTGCATTGCTGGCTGATGATTGGCCAAGCATGCACTATGACCCGCATGCTTGGCCAATCACAGCGCCGTCAGTAGAGAGAGCTGTAATTGGCCAAAGCCAGGGTGGCTTTGGCCAATTATGGCTCAGGGGATTTAGTACACGCCCCACACTATATAAGGCCGCCTGCACGGCGGCCCTGTGTAGTGTGTGTTCCGGTGTGCTGAGAGATAGAGAGAGAGAGAGACAGTGTCATTTGATTTGAGTTAGATAGATTAGGCAGAACAGTCAGTCAGTTAGCTGCACTTACAGTGTATTGTGTATATATATGCATCCCAGGTGTTGCATATATATATATACACTGTATTCAGTTTAGCTAGATCCGTTCCTGTTATCTTCTATCTAGACTATTTACATTTAGTGCAGTGCGTCCTGCTCACAGTGTTCAGCTAGATCCGTTCCTGTTATCTTCTAGACTATTTACATTTAGTGCAGTGCGTCCTGCTCACAGTGTTCAGCTAGATCCGTTCCTGCTATTTACATTTAGTGCAGTGCGTCCTGCTCACAGTGTTCAGCTAGATCCGTTCCTGCTATTTACATTTAGTGCAGTGCGTCCTGCTCACAGTGTTCAGCTAGATCTGTTCCTGCTATTTACATTTAGTGCAGTGCGTCCTGCTCACAGTGTTCAGCTAGATCCGTTCCTGCTATTTACATTTAGTGCAGTGCGTCCTGCTCACAGTGTTCAGCTAGATCCGTTCCTGTTATTTACATTTAGTGCAGTGCATCCTGCTCACAGTGTTCAGCTAGATCCGTTCCTGCTATTTACATTTAGTGCAGTGCGTCCTGCTCACAGTGTTCAGCTAGATCCGTTCCTGCTATTTACATTTAGTGCAGTGCGTCCTGCTCACAGTGTTCAGCTAGATCCGTTCCTGCTATTTACATTTAGTGCAGTGCGTCCTGCTCACAGTGTTCAGCTAGATCTGTTCCTGTTATCTTCTAGACTATTTACATTTAGTGCAGTGCGTCCTGCTCACAGTGTTCAGCTAGATCCGTTCCTGTTATCTTCTAGACTATTTACATTTAGTGCAGTGCGTCCTGCTCACAGTGTTCAGCTAGATACGTTCCTGTTATCTTCTAGACTATTTACATTTAGTGCAGTGCGTCCTGCTCACAGTGTTCAGCTAGATCCGTTCCTGTTATCTTCTAGACTATTTACATTGATTGCAGTGCGTCCTGCTCACAGTGTTCAGCTAGATCCGTTCCTGTTATCTTCCTACTGACAGGCAGGCTTGTCTGGTTACAGTATATAAAGCTACCTGAAGAAAATTACAGGTGTTCTATTTGATCCTATTAGTGCCACGGTCAGGCAGCTAGACTATTTACATTTAGTGCAGTGCGTCCTGCTCACAGTGTTCAGCTAGATCTGTTCCTGTTATCTTCCTACTGACAGGCAGGCTTGTCTGGTTACAGTATATAAAGCTACCTGAAGAAAATTACAGGTGTTCTATTTGATCCTATTAGTACCACGGTCAGGCAGCTAGACTATTTACATTTAGTACAGTGCGTCCTGCTCACAGTGTTCAGCTAGATCCGTTCCTGTTATCTTCCTACTGACAGGCAGGCTTGTCTGGTTACAGTATATAAAGCTACCTGAAGAAAATTATAGGTGTTCTATTTGATCCTATTAGTACCACGGTCAGGCAGCTAGACTATTTACATTTAGTACAGTGCGTCCTGCTCACAGTGTTCAGCTAGATCCGTTCCTGTTATCTTCCTACTGACAGGCAGGCTTGTCTGGTTACAGTATATAAAGCTACCTGAAGAAAATTATAGGTGTTCTATTTGATCCTATTAGTACCACGGTCAGGCAGCTAGACTATTTACATTTAGTACAGTGCGTCCTGCTCACAGTGTTCAGCTAGATCCGTTACTGTTATCTTCCTACTGACAGGCAGGCTTGTCTGGTTACAGTATATAAAGCTACCTGAAGAAAATTACAGGTGTTCTATCCCAGCTTAGTGCAGCTACAGGCCATTAGTATGTCTGGAAGGCCAAGAAGGAGAGGCAGACAGTCACAAGCCAATAAGAGAGGGCAAGCAGGCTCTGTGTCTAGTGCTGGTCATGGAGACGGTGCATCCTCATCAGCACGTGGCCATGGGACACGCTTGGCCTTTTTTTCGGCAGCTGGCCGTGTTGAGCCGCAACATGCGGAAGACTTGGTCGAGTGGATGACCAAGCCGTCCTCATCCTCCTCATCCTCTCTCACCCATGCCCAGGGTGCTTTGTCTGGCAAAGCAGCGGCCTCTTCCCTCAGCTCAATGTCATCAGTGACTCCTTCCCTAGCTCCACCATGTCCTCCTGAGGATTCCCTCAAACTGTTTGACCACAGTGTTGGGTACATGCTCCAGGAGGATGCCCAGCGTTTGGAAGGCTCTGATGATGATACTGAGCTCGATGAAGGCAGTAACATGAGCACGGACAGAGGGGGTGCCCAAGAAGGACAGCAATCTGGCAGTCATGCTCCCCCTGCTGCAGCATACTGCCAGGTTTGCTCCAGTGATGAGGAGGGAGGGGATGATGAGGTCATTGACTCAACGTGGGTGCCTGATAGGAGAGAGGAGGAGGAGGAGGAGGAGGAGGAGGCGGCACATCACCAACGAGGCAGGATGCCCTCCAGGGGCCAGCCTAAGGGCAGCACATTGACTGCATCACACCCCAAAGCTCCACATGTGCAGGGCGCTGCAGTCTCTGCGCGTTATTCAAAAAGTTCTTTGGTGTGGGCCTTTTTTGAGACGAGTGCATCAGATCGCACCGCTGCTATTTGCAACATATGTCTCAAGCGTATCTCGCGTGGCCAAAACATCTCCTGCTTGGGTACCACATGCTTGACCAGACATATGTTGACCTGCCATGCAGTTCGTTGGCAAGCGTATCTAAAAGACCCACACCAAAGAACAAAGAGGATCTCTCCTTGCTCCTCATCAGCTGAGATTTCCAACCCCACTAGACCTTCAGTCCTCTCTGAGACCTGCAGTGAGAGGAATGAAGGTGTAGAATTAGGTGTGTCACAGCCAAGTACTTGTGGGCAATCTGCTTTTGGTACACCGACGTCAGATTGTACCAGGCAAATTTCCCTGCCCCAGCTGCTGCACCGCCGAAAGAAGTTTGCTCCCAGCCATCCACATGCCCAGCGGTTGAATGCTAGCTTGGCAAAATTGCTAGCACTTCAACTGCTGCCTTTTCAGTTGGTAGACTCTGCCCCCTTCCGTGAGTTTGTGGAATGTGCGGTTCCTCAGTGGCAGGTACCCAAACGCCACTTTTTCTCATGGAAGGCGATTCCGGCTCTCTACCGGCATGTGGAAGGCAATGTCCATGCCTCGCTGGACAGGGCGGTCAGCGGTAAGGTGCATATTACCGCTGACTCATGGTCCAGCAGGCATGGACAGGGACGTTACCTAAGTTTCACGGCGCATTGGGTGACTCTGCTGGCAGCTGGGAAGGATGCAGGACAAGGTGCAGTAGTGTTGGAGGTTGTTCCGCCACCACGCCTCCAAAATGCTGATTGTGACACACCTCTCTCCTCCACCCCCTCCTCTTCTTCTTCCTCCATGGCCTCTTCCTCGGAACCAGCGGTGCTCCGTAGGCGTTCAAGGGGCTACGCAAGTACGCAGGCCAAAAGATGCCATGCGGTGCTTGAGCTGGTGTGCTTGGGGGACAGGAGCCACACTGGGGCAGAGGTTCTGTCAGCTCTGCAGGGGCAGGTTCAGAGGTGGTTGACGCCACGCCAACTTAAGGCAGGAATGGTGGTTTGCGACAATGGCACCAACCTCCTCTCTGCCCTCCGACAGGGACAAATGACCCATGTGCCCTGTTTGGCTCACGTCCTTAACTTGGTGGTGCAGCGGTTCTTGGGCAGGTACCCGGGCTTACAGGATGTCCTGAGGCAGGCCAGGAAAGTCTGTGTGCATTTCCGCCGGTCATATAATGCCAGTGCTCGGCTGACGGACCTCCAAAAGGAGTTTAACCTGCCCAAGAACCGCCTAATCTGTGACATGCCCACCAGGTGGAACTCAACGTTGGCCATGCTGCAGCGGCTGCACACGCAGCAGAGGGCCATCAATGAGTACCTGTGCGACTATGGCACCAGGACAGGGTCAGGGGAGCTTGGTTTTTTTTCCCCACGCCAGTGGGCCATGATCAGGGATGCATGCACTGTCCTGTCACCATTCGAGGAGGCCACGAGGATGGTGAGCAGTGACAGTGCATGCATCAGTGACACTGTCCCCCTTGTCCACCTGTTGGAGCACACGCTGCGTGGAATAATGGACAGGGCACTTGAGGCAGAACAGAGGCAGGAAGAGGAGGACTTCCTTAGCTCTCAAGGCCCCCTTTATCCAGACAGTGTTCCTGCATGCCCGCCGATCACACAGGAAGAGGACGAGGAGGAGAAGGAAGATTGTGTCAGCATGGAGGTGGAGCCTGGCACTCAGCATCAGCAGCAGTCTTTAAGGGATCAGTCCCAAGGAACACATGGACTTGTACGTGGCTGGGAGGAGGTGGCTGCGGACGTTGTTGTCCTTAGTGACCCAGAGGACTCCGGACCGAATGCCTCAGCAAACCTACGCTGCATGGCCTCCCTGATCCTGCAAAGCCTGCGTAAGGATCCTCGTATTCGTGGTATCAAGGAGAAGGACCAATACTGGCTGGCAACCCTCCTTGATCCACGTTACAAGGGTAAGGTTGCGGACCTTATCTTGCCATCGCAGAGGGAGCAGAGGATGAAACATCTTCGGGAGGCCTTGCAGAAAGGTCTGTGCAACGCGTTCCCAGAGACTGGGAGGTTACAAACTCCTGTTTCTGGACAACATGTTGCTGAGGCTTCGGTCAGTCAAAGAAGGAGCGGTGGAGAAGGTGGCCGTCTGACCGATGCGTTCAGACAATTTTTTGGTCCGCAGCCCCAAGGTATGATCGGTTCCAGCAACCATCGCCAGCGTCTGTTTTACATGGTGCAGGAATACCTAGGGGCAAGATCAGACTTGGACACCTTTCCCACCGAAAATCCTCTGGGTTACTGGGTCTTGAGGATGGATCACTGGCCAGAGCTTGCACAGTATGCAATTGAGCTACTGGCCTGTCCTGCATCCAGCGTTCTTTCGGAACGCACATTCAGTGCTGCTGGAGGCGTGGTAACCAATCACAGGGTGCGTCTGTCCACCGACTCGGTCGATCGGCTGACCTTCATAAAAATGAATCAGTCTTGGATCACCACCAGCTACCAAGCACCTGATGCTGATGTAACCGAATAATTTTTTTTGAAATCTCAGATCCCTTCAAAGACTGCCTATGCTGATGCTGAGTGACTATCCCTGAGTAATTATCCTCTTCCTCCTCAATCATCACGCTGATAGCTTGTAAGAACATTTTTGGTTCTGGGCGCCACCACCAGTGCCTAAGGCACAATTTTTCAGCCCCTGTTTAACAGGGGCGTGTAATTACAATTTTTGATGTAATACTTTGCAGCAGGGCTCGTTCCTGCATTCCAACTAGAGTGTCTGTGAGGGGTTGCAGTGCTGTGGCACCAGCACCAGTGCCTAAGGCCCAATTTTTCTGCCCCTGTCTAACAGGGGCGTGTAATTACAATTTTTGATGCAATACTTTGCAGCAGGGCTCGTTCCTGCGTTCCAACTAGAGTGTCTGTGAGGGGTTGCAGTGTTGTGGCACCAGCACCAGTGCCTAAGGCCCAATTTTTCTGCCCCTGTCTAACAGGGGCGTGTAATTACAATTTTTGATGCAATACTTTGCAGCAGGGCTCGTTCCTGCGTTCCAACTAGAGTGTCTGTGAGGGCTTTCAGTGTTGTGGCACCAGCACCAGTGCCTAAGGCCCAATTTTTCTGCCCCTGTCTAACAGGGGCATGTAATTACAATTTTTGAAGCAATACTTTGCAGCAGGGCTCGTTCCTGCGTTCCAACTAGAGTGTCTGTGAGGGGTTGCAGTGTTGTGGCACCAGCACCAGTGCCTAAGGCCTAATTTTTCAGCTCCTGTTCAACAGGGGCATGTAATTACAATTCTTGATCTAATATTTCACAGCAGGGCCCTGTGAGGGCTTACAGTGTTGTGGCCACAGCAACACCTAAGGCCCAAATTTCTGCTGAGTATATAGGGCAGGACCCTACTTTCAAACATCTAACTTACAAACGACTCCTACTTGCAAACGGAAGGAGACAACAGGAAGTGAGATGAAATCTACCCCTAGGAAGGGAAATTCTCTCCTGTAAGAGTTAATATGGGAAAACAATTTCTCCTTTCCACTGATGCTTTCCAATCCTTGTTCCACAAAAAAACCCAAATTTTCAAAAAACATTTTTCATTGGGACAAAAAAGTGAGGTGAAATCTTCTGAAGAGGAGGAAAGACAGCAAAACAAATGTCACAGGGGTGATAACCCTTCCCTATGTTTTCCAAAAAGCTTAGAAAAGATTTTTTGGCTGGAGCTAAACACGTTAAAAATGTTCAAAATTACAAACAGATTCTACTTAACAACAAACCTACAGTCCCTGTCTTGTTTGCACCGCCTGTATACTGCTGTTCAGAGTATATAGGGCCTGGTGGCCCCACACCTTTCCTTATTTTAATTTGGGTGCGGGGTTCCCCTTAATATCCATACAAGACCCAAAGGGCCTGGTAATGGACTGGGGGGTACCCATGCCGTTTGTCTCACTGATTTTCATCCATATTGTCATGACCCGACATGACATTAAACCCGCAAGCAGTTTTAAATGAGATTTTTTCCTTTAAAAATGACATTTGGTGTAGGGACTGTTCTAAACATGGGAAACACGCGTCACTTTACAGGCATACTATAGACACCCCCCAGGTACGATATTTAAAGGAATATTTCACTTTTTTTTTTTTACTTTAAGCATCATTAAAATCACTGCTCCCGAAAAAACGGCCGTTTTTAAAAGTTTTTTTTGCATTGATACATGTCCCCTGGGGTAGGACCCGGGTCCCCAAACCCTTTTTAGGACAATACCATGCAAATTAGCCTTTAAAATGAGCACTTTTGATTTCGAACGTTCGAGTCCCATAGACGTCAATGGGGTTCTAACGTTCGTGCGAACTTTCGGTCCGTTCGCGGGTTCTGGTGCGAACCGAACCGGGGGGTGTTCGGCTCATCCTTAATATGCACTGAGTAAATTGTCAGTGCTACAGTATATAAGCACCTGTACTAAATAAATATATATGACAAGTGACTTGTTAGAGGACACCAGTGATACGCAGTGGACAGTGGAATGCTATTAGAAAGTTTAATAATAAAAGCTGGAGAGAGGTTAAACTTAAAATTTTTACACAGGGCTCATGAAGCTTTTACATAATTCTGTAAAAAAAAATCCTCCACCTGGGTGGTGTTAAGAGACCTGCAGTTGCTGCTCCTTTGCAGCCAGCAGCATGTCTCCTCTCTGGCTCTCCCAGCACCTCATTGGCATTTCATTTGCTAGGCAGTTGTCAACTTAGGCAGAGCTGGGGCCACCATAATGCAGCACAGACAGCTGCCTTAGGATGCCAGGCTAGGGGGAGTAAAAAAATGCACCTGGGTAGACAGACCCCCCCAGCGCTCCATGTCCTGGACTTGTGCAACATTTGCCTCCTCCATTCCCCCATTCCTCTCCCCGCACACCTGCAGTGTTTTGCTCTCCTCCCTCAGCCTCAGTTTCCAGCTCTGCCTGGGTCTCTCACTGACCCGGGGGCTGAAACTAGTGGGGGACATGTGCGGGCCGGCACCGTGCACAGGGTGCCATTGCGCTAACCTCCACTACCTGTCACGCTGGTTTTCATCTGACAGGTCTCTCTGTGATCTCTGTGCTCCTGCTACAGCTTTTCTTCCCCAACAACCTCTCCCCTTCTCTCCAGTCCAGATCTTCTATTCTGCTTTGGTCTCCTCTTTTATACCTGCCCACCATCCTGGTCCAGCCTCAACTGTTATCTGCTTTCCTCTCCTTCCCCACCATGCACAGTTCAAGCACCACTGGAGGACTCTTTCTGTAAGTGGGGACTACTAATGTTAAAGGGGGACTCTGATGGTGAAGGGGGACTCCTGATCTAAAGGGGGCAGTTGATGTAGAGGGCCTTCTGATTTAAAGGGTCATTGCTGATGTGAAGGGGAACACTGATGTAAAGGAGGACTCTGATGTTAAAGGAGGACTCCTAATGGTTTGGCATCTTTGCTGGATGGCCTTTGTCCCAGCCCTGGTCTGAGCACCAGCTGTGCGAGGGCTCTCTGCAGAATCAGAGCTCCCCCCTGCCAGGACTCCACTCCTCACATCCCCCTGCTGGAACTCTGCCCCATCCTCAGCCAAGCCCAGCCTGGCTTTTATTATGTTTATCTGCAGTGCAGCCCTAACAGCAGCAGCACTCCTCCCTCCTCTTCCAACCCCCCTCTGCACTGACAAAAGTTAAAATACCACACAATAGGAACTTTAACACAATAAATCAAAAGAAAGGGGGAAGAGGTAATTTTTTTTTGCAGGGATCCAGCAGCTGGGATCAGCTGAGGTGTCTTGCACTGACGACTGACCACAGATTTTTATTTGAAGTGGGCAGTTGGCGACCAATCCAGGAGGCTTAAGGCTGATTAGGCAGCCACCTTAGGGTGGGGGGGAAGTCGGGTGGTAAAAACGGAAGTAGACAAGTAGACAAAAATTCTTGTACCGGCCATGAGCTCAGGCCACCCTGTCCCCTCTGTCCATCACTAGTTGCACTGTTGTGTCTCTCTGTTTGCATGCTACAAGCCCAGAGCTCTGAGTTTGTGGTTGTGTTTGCTTCCTGGCTCCCTACCAGTCATGCTTCAATTGTCTGTGCCTATCAACCTGCCATCACTGGTGGCGATTTATCTCTTGTGACAATTCCCTTTGTATTTTAGGCATATAGAAAAGTATCCTGGACTCGATAGGGATGTCTTTTATCACCCTTACTTTTTATCCTGTGTCTGGAACCACTGGCCGAGTCCATCTGTACTCATCCAGATGTCCGTGGGATGGTGATGCGACAGGGGGATTATAAACTATCACTCTTTGCAGACGACATTCTGTTAACTATTACCAATCCACTGATGTCTCTCCCTTCCTTACACAAACTACTGACCTCCTTTGGTGCCATCTCCGGTTACAAAGTCAACACTTCCAAAACTGAAGCCCTTCCCATACATATTCCCCCGCCACTGCTATCTCAGCTTAAAGACTCATACCCTTATAAATGGTGCACTACCTCTCTTAAATATTTAGGTGTCTTACTTACCCCATCTTACTCTTCCCTTTACTCCGCAAATTTTCCTCCCTTGATTTTAGACATTAATAAATCTCTATCGACTTGGACAAAATATCCTCTATCCCTATTAGGCAGGATCAATGTTCTCAAAATGTCTATTTTACCCAGGTTACTTTATCATTTTGAGACATTACCATTTGCCTTACCCTCCTCTCAAATGAAAGCACTCCAGAGGAGTTTTTTAAAATTCATATGGAACAGCAAAGTTCACCGCATTGCAAGCTTGGTAGTATTTTCTTTGAGATCCAGGGGAGGTCAGGGAGCTCCGGACATCACCAAATATTATTACGCCACACACTTGAGGGCTATCGTATCGTGGTCCTCTTTACATGCATCTAATCAATGGACTGCTATTGAAAAGGGAGTGCTATACACGGTTCACCCGTGTTCTCTGGTTTGGGGTGCCCCCCCTTCCCTGGATCCCATATACAAACGCCAATGCACTGCTCCAATGGCTTTTACCTTAACCATTTGGCGTAAGTGGCTCACAAACTACTCTCTCGCTTCGTTATGTTCTCCTCCTGCTAACGTGCTATTTAATCTGCTCATACCAGATAGCTTGTCCCTGGGTAGGGTCTTCCCATGGCTCACCGCATCCCTCTTCCAGCTCCGAAACCTAGTCCACCCCATTACACGAAAATTACATACTTTCATCACTTTATGTGAGAAATTTGATATACCCCCTATTTCTTCCATTTCTATATGCTGGTAAGACACTTCTTTCACTCTAAATCCTCAGCTCTGACCCTTGACATACCTACTGCTTTTGAATACTTGTATGCACAGGGTCCGCACCAATTACACTTAATTTCGTACATCTACCGTATCCTCTATGAATCGACTCCCCTTGCGAGGACCAATCATCATTACATGAGAAGATGGTCCCATATACTGAGCCGACCTATCACGGTACAAATGTGGGACAAGATTTGGTCCTCTATTTTTAAGTCTTCTAAATGTGTAACCCAGAGAGAGACATCCATTGAGATCCTTATGTTTTGGTACAGGTCTCCAGATGTAATTCATAAATTTGACCCCTCAGTCTCGCCGCGCTGTTGGCGTTGCGGAATCGACACGGGTTCTCTATTTCACATTTTTTGGCAGTGTTCCCTGATACAACCCTTTTGGTGTGATGTGAGTGAACTCATTCAGAAGGTAGTAGATGTGTCCCTCCCGTTGGATTCCTTGAACTGTTTGTTGGGTCTTCCCCTTTCAAAGACAACCAAAAAAAAGAATCGGTTAATCTCCTATATTCTATTAGCTGCCAGAAGGCTTATTCCACTGTGCTGGTTATCCACTGCTCCTCCTCCGTTGTCCAGATTCTTACGTTTGGTGGCTGAAATTCGAAGGATGGAGTTTCTAATAGCCATCTTTCAATTTAATAAAACTTGGGAACCTTGGGATCTATCGGATTTTGGGACACCTCTGCCAAACAACACACCCTAAGTAATATTAATTTCATACTATTCTTGCATGTATGCACTCCTTTTTATCTCTAATGCGTATGCGATACCCTTCTTAGAAGTCCTGTGGTTTTGTGACTGCTTTTGAGTTTTAATTTATACCCATGAGTTACCTGTTTTACGTACTGTTAAAAGCGATACAGTCCACTCCTGTGTCCTGTATACATGGACATCATTGGTTTACAATTACCTTTACTTTTCTTTTTATCTCAAGATGTATGTTAACATTGCGTTGTTATTACTAGTGTGATGTACAATGTGTAATAAGATTGTATATTTTCTTTTAAAAATGTAATAAAAATACAATTATAAAAAGAAAAGTATCTTGAACAAATAGCTCCAACCCATACCACCCTTATTATCAGATCTCATATTGTGTTTGCACCACAATATACTAATGGATAAATGATATACCACTCAAAAAATAGACCAATTTACAAAGTTATTTTTTTAAGATATGGTCAAATTTTATTGTAGTAGAATGTACACCAGACCAGCTGAAGAATATCATGATGATTTTTTGGATATACAGTTTGGCATGAAACAGAAAAACCTAAAGAATAACTCCACTTTTGTGACAAAAAATAGCAAAATAATTAAAAAACATAGCATGTGCAATTGCTACACATGCCATATTTAGAAGTATATATATATATATATATATATATATATATATATATATATATACAAATCTGTACAGAAAAATATGCCAATAAAAAATAATTAGGTGTAAAATGGTAATATATACAAGTGTATGTGTACGGAGAGATGTATGTGTGTGAGAATATATTGTATGTGTATGGGTATGTATGTGTGTGTGTAAGTGTGTTGGTATATGTGTGTGTGAAGATATGTATGTATGTGTATGTGAATCTCCCATTACCTGAACTGCAAATGGGTGTGACGTGTATAGATCCATTCCCCATAGTGATGGCATGTGGAGTGAAGTGTCGGCTGGCTCCGGGTCAAATATACCCCCGGTCCTGGGCAGATCACCGCCAACATCATGTGTACAGCGTGAAAGGAAAGGAGGCGAGCATTGGACCCCATTAGACCCGCAGGCATCCGCTCCCCTCCACCGATGCGTGGGATGGAAAAAGCGTGCGTTCATTCATGCATCCAACTCCTGACGATTGGCAAGAGGCCATGAAACACGTTGAATGTTCATCCATGAATGCCAAATACAAGTTTGCCCTGTTAACTGTATTATATTACAACCTTCATCAATTTCATATATTATGACAATCATGTATGGATTATTTGCATGTACCTGACTGTTTACTGTATCATTTATTCTGTTTGTCACAAATCATGTTCCCTAATTAATTACTTGCCATTCAATGTATTATTATTATTATCATATATTGATTTTTTTATGACTACATTTTGTATCATAAATGTTTTATTATTTTCAGCTTTATTATAATCATTGACATCAGTTATGATGTACCCCTAGGGGATTGTGACATTCAACCCATTCATCTTTATTTTATATACTATTATACATACCAAAACGCCTCATGTAAAGTCCCAACCCCATTTCTTCTGTTTACGCATAGTATTTAGGGATGGAGGCATTTTGATGTTTTTGCTCCAGGCTGAGACAGGTCTCACTCATTTCTTGCTGTGACTATGATTAGGGACAATATGACTATTGTGATGATGATCATGGACACAGTAACTGGTGTGGCAGTGATCAGGGACACAGCAACTGATGTGGCTGTGATCAAGGATGATGTGACTGGTGTGCAGGTCTGCCAACCCTGGAAGTGAAATTTACTGACATGATGCCCAAAATTTACAAATAGCAATCATTTTTTACTGACATGTTATTAAATCATGGAATTTACTGACAGAGGCAGATTTCTTACTGACACTTCATAAAAGTACATAACATGTCTGTTTTAAGTGTAAAGCAGTGCAAATATCAATATAATGCTGCAAACATGTATCTAGTGCTATAAGCAATGTGTTTAGGTTATAACAAAAGTAAAAAAACATAATGCCCCATTTACATGAAGGTCAGGTTAATATAACCCAACTAGGACATAGTTCCCCTTTTGTTACGTACCTGGTCTGAGACTGATTTGATGAGAGGGCTTCCCTTGCGGTTAAATGCAAAGCATCCCCAAAGTTGAGAACAGGGAGCACTAGGCTCAAAGAAGCATAGGTGACTTTTAGGTAGATCTGCTGGAAGCTGCTTGCAGCACAGTCAACTGGATAGCTGTCAGCTGGTCTGTCAGGACTAATGGCCAGATCTCAGTTGCCCCTGGCTATGTAGTGGGAACAGGGCAGTGACCACAGGCAAGGTGGCACCCGAGGAAGAAGCAGGATCAGGCAGCTCTCCCACTCTTGACTCCTCTCCAGGCTCCCCCTCAGACTACAGACATTTTACAAGACAATAGATAGACAGAGATTGCGAGCATGATACAAGAGATGGTCAGAGACTGCAGACATGATACAGGAGATGGTTAAAGGCTGCAGAGGACATGATACAGAAGATGGTTAGAGGCTGTAGAGGACGTGATACAGGAGATGGTTAGAGGCACAGGGACACAATAACTGATGTGGCAGTGATCAGGGACACTGTAACTGGTGTGGTGGTGATAAGAGACAATATGACAGGTGTGACGTTGATCATCAACAGTATGACTGGCGCGGCTGTGATTTGGGACACTGTGAGTGTACTGTGGTGATTAGAGACACTGTGAGTAGTAGATGTGATGATTAGTGATACTGACTGGCAGTACTGGTCTGGTGAAATTGTACTGCCCTGGTGGTGATCAGAAATAATGGCTGCTGACACTGACATAAACTGATATCAGAACAGCCAGCCATTGTACACAAACCCCAAAGTGACACTGCACTTGCTCTGGTGACAGTATGTACAAAAATATATACCATTTTTTTCATTTTTTTTTTATTTTTTACATCCTGTCACCATAGCAGTGCAGTGTTATGATAGTGAAACTGTACTACTCTGGGGGGGGGATTAGGGAGTTTTTTTTTTATTTTTTATCTCTGATTGCTTATAACAGTAATGATCACTGTATAAGCAATCAGCAACTTTGTTCAAAAATTTCATTCATAAAACCTTTGTTTACTACTGTGATGCTGTGATTGGTCCTGGTACCATGTAATCGCTATGACCAATCACAGAGATCACACAGTAGAAAGCAAGGCATTATGAATGACTGCCTTGTTTACTAATGTAACTGTGCAGTGCAGTGATTGGTCACAGAGATATCATGGTACCAGGGCCAATATCCTGGTGATCCACTGTGTCTGGCAGACACAACAATCACAGATCGGGCCACTGCATGGTGCATGGTTCTGGGAGGTTCTGGGAGGACATGCGGGTACATCATCCTGGAATATGAGATAGCACCCGCCTGGCCACTTATCTACTTTGTGGATAAGTGGTTATAAGTGGTTAAAGTGAATGCATTAAAAAAAATCACAAACAGGTTTATAGTTATATAAAAATAGTGAATAAAAATAGTTATAATAAATAGTTATATTGTCACATATTTCCTTATATGTGGGGATTTAAGCTATATTAAGCAGCTATTTGAGTAGGATATGAAAATTTCTTGTTGATTTCACACTCTGTGGGGTCAGGACAATTGGTGAGGTAGCGCTTCACTTCTTTAGAATTTATTTTGAGCATCATATGTGGGAACTAGGGATGAGCCTGAAGGTAAGTTCGACTCAAACATTGGATGTTTGCCAAATATGGAACATTATGGGGCGTTGGCAGAAAAATCCAAGCGCCCGCGGAATGTGCCATGATGAACAGCGAGACCATCTATGCACTGCAAGATCGCAGTGCATTGACAGCTGCTGATTGGCCAAAACATGCACCTGACCTGCATGCTTTGGCCAATCACAGCACGCTCTGGGGGTGAGTCCATGCCCCACACTATGTAAGGCTGCTTACACGGCAGCCATACATAGTTTTATGAATGAGAGCAGCAAAATTACATTTGTAAAGGAAAGAATGTAATTTAAAACTGCTCACGGCTGTAATATACTCCCGGATCCAGGAAATATAGATAATCATTGAAAAAAATGGCATGGGTTCCCCCCCCCCAGTCTATTACCAGGTACTTTGGGTCTAGTATTGATATTAAGGGGAACCCTGCCCAAAAATTAAAAAAAAATTGCTTGGGGGTCTGCCAAAATCCATACCAGGCCCTTCAGGGGAAACCCAAGCCAAAATAAAAAAATGGCATAGGGGTCCCCCCAGAATCCATACCAGACCCTTATCTGAGCATGCAACCTAGCAGGCCGCAGGAAAAGGGGGGACTCGGCGGAGCTGAACGAACGCCACTGATATACACATAGTCGAGTGTATTCGGCTCTTTCCGGCGCCGCTCACAGTCCCGCCCAGTCCCGCCCTATGATGGACATAACACAGGTCCATTGGCGGGACTGGGCGTGACTGTGAGCGGCGCCGGAAAGAGCCGTATACACTCGACTATGTGTATCTCGGCTCCGAGCAGTCACTGTGATTTCGGCGGTGCTCGTTCAGCTCCGCTGAGTCCCTCCGAACTCTGCGGTGCCATATTTAAAACGACACGCCATGTGAATGTCGGCGGCGATCACCGCCGATAGATCACAATTAACGGGGATTGGCGTATAACACGCACCCACTATTTTCCCCTGACTTTAAGGGGAAAAAAGTGCGTGTTATACGCCGATAAATACGGTATATGGTTTTGTCTGGCTCTACCCCACGCATCTCATCTAAAGTTCCACTTATTTACTTTAGGACAGTGGCGGCTGGTGCTCAAAAGGGCTGTGTCACATCCCTCCAGCCCATGTCTTAGAATCAGAGGGAGGTAAAGTCACCATTAATCTGCATGTATTATCCCACCCCCATTGTGTTTAGCTGGTTAGTGGGCATGAACGAGGAGAGAGTGACTGGGCTGTCATTCACCACTGTGTATACGCCCACATGTGTGACACTATAGTCACATGGGTTTCTCAGATATGATAGGGAGGAAATTCTCAGCATAGAAACTCACTGAAAACTGAGCATGTGTAGAGTTACCACCACAGCTGCAATATATGTAGCTGAATTGGGGACATGGACAGAAGGTGGAGATAGAAACAGCAGGATTAACAAGGTTTTTTGTAGAATACAGAAATCAAATCTCATATTGACAGAGTGGGTATGAACAGCATGTAATACAGAATTTATTGATAGTTTTTTTATGATGTGGGTTTAGTGACACTTTAACGAAAAACTCTATGTTGGCTAAAAAATATATACAGTGGCTTGCAAAAGTATTCGGCCCCCTTGAACTTTTCAACCTTTTGCCACATTTCAGGCTTCAAACATAAAGATATAACATTTTTATTTTTTGTGAAGAATCACCAACAAGTGGGACACAATTGTGAAGTGGAATGAAATCTTTTGGATTTTTGAAACTTTTTTAACTAATAAAAAAATGAAAAGTGGGGCGTGCAAAATTATTCGGCCCCCTTGCGTTAATACTTTGTAGAGCCACCTTTTGCTGCGATTACAGCTGCAAGTCGCTTGGGGTATGTCTCTATCAGTTTTGCACATTGAGAGACTGAAATTCTTGCCCATTCTTCCTTGCAAAACAGCTCGAGCTCAGTGAGGTTGGATGGAGAGCGTTTGTGAACAGCAGTTTTCAGCTCTTTCCACAGATTCTCGATTGGATTCAGGTCTGGACTTTGACTTGGCCATTCTAACACCTGGATACGTTTATTTGTGAACCATTCCTTTGTAGATTTTGCTGTATGTTTGGGATCATTGTCTTGTTGGAAGATAAATCTCTGTCCCAGTTTCAGGTCTTTTGCAGACTCCAACAGGTTTTCATCCAGAATGGTCCTGTATTTGGCTGCATCCATCTTCCCCTCAATTTTAACCATCTTCCCTGTCCCTGCTGAAGAAAAGCAGGCCCAAACCATGATGCTGCCACCACCATGTTTGACAGTGGGGATGGTGTGTTGAGTGTGATGAGCTGTGTTGCTTTTACGCCAAACATATCGTTTTGCATTGTGGCCAAAAAGTTCGATTTTGGTTTCATCGGACCAGAGCACCTTCTTCCACATGTTTGGTGTGTCTCCCAGGTGGCTTGTGGCAAACTTTAGACGAGACTTTTTATGGATATCTTTGAGAAATGGCTTTCTTCTTGCCACTCTTCCATAAAGGCCAGATTTGTGCAGTGTACGACTGATTGTTGTCCTATGGACAGACTCTCCCACCTCAGCTGTAGTTCTCTGCAGTTCATCCAGAGTGATCATGGGCCTCTTGGCTGCATCTGTGATCAGTCTTCTCCTTGTCTGAGCTGAAAGTGTAGAGGGACAGCCAGGTCGTGGTAGATTTGCAGTGGTCTGATACTCCTTCCATTTCAAAATGATCGCTTGCACAGTGCTCCTTGGGATGTTTAAAGCTTGGGAAATCTTTTTGTATCCAAATCCGGCTTTAAACTTCTCCACGACAGTATTACGGACCTGCCTGGTGTGTTCCTTGGTCTTCATGATGCTCTCTGCGCTTTCAACAGAGCCCTGAGACTATCACAGAGCAGGTGCATTTATACAGAGACTTGATTACACACAGGTGGATTCTATTTATCACCATCAGTCATTTAGGACAACATTGGATCATTCAGAGATCCTCGCTGAACTTCTGGAGTGAGTTTTCTGCACTGAAAGTAAAGGGGCCGAATAATTTTGTACGCACCACTTTTCAGTTTTTTAATTGCTAAAAAAGTTTAAAATATCCAATAGATTTCGTTCCACTTCACAATTGTGCCCCACTTGTTGGTGATTCTTCACAAAAAATTTAAATTTTATATCTTTATGTTTGAAGCCTGAAATGTGGCAAAAGGTTGAAAAGTTCAAGCCACTGTATACTTTAGCAAAGACCAAGATTATCTGAGCTTCAAACAACCCTATTATGTTAGCTGATGTCAGCTAATCATATATTTATTTTACAGCAGCATTAAAGTGATAACTTTCTGAAGGAAAACAAAGACAAAACGATTGTTGAAAGCCACATCCAGCACTGTATAGTACATAAAGATTTGGATAATAAAGGGATTAACAAAAAAAAAAACTACAAAAGAGGCTATCTATACTCAGACCTTGTTTATGCAACACTCAGTCCCCAATATTCTGAAAAAATAAAAAAAAGGATTTGCCCATGGGACTTTTTGTGAGTGGTGCTATATAAAATGATACATCATGTATAAACAAATTACAAAATGTATTTAATATTTAATTAAAAAAATATACAAAACATACATTTCATCATAAAAGATAGCTCACCAGTATATATTAAAGATGCTGACATAATTGTTGAGACATTGAATTTATAGTTGATCAAAGCTATTGTCTCTACGCATTTTTCGGGGCCACGCCCACTTCATCAAGAGATAGTAAGGTTGGTTTTTGGTATATGTCTGTGGAAAAACCATGTCATAACAAGAGTAACCAATTAGACAATTTAAACATTTTAAATAGAACAAGAAGTAATATTTTATTTACATTTTAAGAGGTATATCAGTTTGAATACAATGGTGTACATTAGATATACTCACACTGAGGTAAGCATAAGAGTAAGAGCAACCAATTAGACAATTAAAATATTTAAAATAGAACAATATTTAAAATAGAAGACAAGAAGTAATATTTTATTTAAATTTTAGCAGTTTGAATCCAATGTTGTACATTAGATATAGGTCAATAGATGGAATCAGATGGAATCAAATGACACCTGGATCCTTGCGCTGTGGGAGGACCACCATCTATTGGCCTATATTTTTGTGGTTCCTTTCAAGAGGGTGCTTACCTCAGTATGAGTATATCTAATGTACACTATTGGATTCAAACTGATATACCTCTTAAAATGTAAATAAAATAGTACTTCTTGTTCTATTTTAAATGTTTAAATTGTCTAATTGGTTGCTCTTATTATGACATGGTTTTTTCCACAGACATATACCAAAAACCAACCTTAGCTATCTCCTGATGAATGGGGCGTTGCCCCTCAAAATGTGTAGAGATTATAGCTTCGTTCAACTACGAATTCAATGTCTCAACATTTATGTCAGCATCTCTAATATATACTGGTGAGTTATATTTTACGATGACGTGTATGTATTTGACATGTTTTTTATGAAATATTAAATACATTTTGTAATTTTGTTATACATGATGTATCATTTTATTTAGCACCACTCACCAATAGTCCCGTGGGCAAATCCTTTTTTTTCTTTTTTCAGGATCAATAAAAAACCTTAATTCTATTTATTTAAAAAATGAAAAATATTCTCAGGTGTGCCAAAAAAGAGTCAGTTGAAAAATGTTGTGTTTTCTCAGGTGTGCCAAAAAAAGAGTCAGTTGAAAGATTCTGCAAATGCTACTGTCTGAGAAAAATGTTCAGAGAAGGATGTACTAATGACAAACCATTTCATGTTTAAAGCAATCTTTCTCTAACATTTTTACTATAGAGGAACACTTGAAATACTTTTCAGGTCTCAAGGATCTCCTGCTAAGAGATGTTAGATCTACAGCTCGCTGTATATTATATTTCATAAATAAAAATAATTTTTATTGAAACATTTATTGATAGCTCACCCTGCACTGACAGTCTAAAGGGTATATCAGGCTCATAGTGTTTTATTTTTCTTAAACATAAACTTTTATTGATCAAACAAAAGTATTGTATGCAAGATATACATCAATACAGTTTCCAAGATAAACATGTAGGATCACGTACAATATTGTACCAAATATCTTACCATATTTTCCCCCATGTTATGCATATTGAAACAGGTTATGTCCCACAGTGTCATGTACATTACAAATTATTACAAATTGTACAGTCTAAGCCGGCCAAATCTCTGCTAACTCTTGCTCTATGTGTGTGATGTATAGGTGTGCTGTCTCTTGAGGCGCCCTGCGTCTATTTTCCACTCATATGCAGGTTTCTGGTGTCTTGGCCCATTTGTCCCATATTTTCTCATACTTTGAAGGGCACTCTCTGTGTGAATATATAAGTTTCTTATAAGGCAAAGTGTTATTGACTTCCGCTATCCAATGTGTAATCTCCGGAGGATTGGGCCTCATCCAGACTCTAGCTATAACCTTTCGTGCAGAGAAAAGTGTTTCATGTAGAAATATCTTATGAAATTTATTTATCTCTGATCTGATAAGATTCCCAGGAGACATATTTTGGGTTGAAGTGTTACAGGTGAGCCCATAGTGTCGTGAAGGAAGCGTACCACCTGTGTCCAGAATGCCTGAATCCGAGGGCATTGCCACAATAGATGGAAGAAAGTACCTACAGCTTGGTTGCACATTAGGCACATAGTGGACTGATTTATCTTGTACCTAGATATTCTGAGTGGTGTAAGGTATGATCTGTGAATCATAAAAATTTGAGTTAACCGGTCGGACAATTTAGGGGATACTAGTTTGCATGTGTTAAGGGCGTCGCTCCATTCGTCATCTTCCAATGTGCCCACCTCTCCCTCCCATCTTGATTTCAGGGCATAAGCTGACGTAGTTGCCTGTGGAAGCGTCAGCATCATATAAAATTGAGAAATTTGTTTTTTCGGGTCAGGGCATTTTATTGCTGCCATCAGGGGATTATTGGCTAGAGTAAGTTCACCTAATGGGAACTGTGAATGAAAGGCGCGACAAAGCTGTATATATCTGAAAAACATCTGATTTGGTAATGCAAACTCTAATTTTAATTTGTCAAAGGTTTTTAACTTGCCATTGTAGGTAATGTGTGACATATAGAATATCCCCTTTGAGCTCCACACCTCACTGTCAGGGATTAAATTGAATTCTGGGAGATTCATATTATGCCACAAGGGGGTGAACTCGTTTATTACTGGCAAACGTAGTCTATCCGAGGTCAAATTCCAGATCCAAACATAGTGATATAATAGTGATTTACAATTATCAATTTTGTCTTCCCCAGTTGCTCGCCCTGTTATTGCAACCATCGGGTCCTATGACGTCTGGGACCATCTAGGACATAGAAAACATAGAAATCTCTCTGTCTACCTTGTCAACATGGAAGATTTGGGACAACTGAGCTGCAATATAATATGTGTTAAAGGCAGGCAGAGCCATTCCCGCTAGGTCCGTGGGGTTTTTCAGTTTGTGCCATGAGATTTTATGTCTGTTGTTACACCAAATAAATGGCTTCACAATAGTTTCCATTAGTTTGAAATGCCTGAGCACCATGTATATCGGCGAGTTTCAAACCATGTATAATATTTTGGGCAGGAGGACCATTTTTACCAGGTTTATACGTCCCATCAAGCGGGAGACGAGCCCATACCTGAGTTTTTTGTTTAAGCATTGCATAGAATAGAATTATGTTGAGTGCCTCGTAGTCAGCTGAGTCCCTTGTAGTCCGTACGACCAGATATTTAATAAGGGGTAATATCTGGGATTTGTCCCAGTTTATCCTGAGGCCAGAAAATGCACAGATAATAAACATTCTATTAAGGCTAGGGCTAGAGGCGGGGATCTGTCTGAATCATCTAGGTATAGTAGAGTATCATCCGCATATGTACTGATCTTTTCTATCACTTCCCCCCTACGAAGTCCCTCTATCTCCGGGTGCGCACGGATGGCTATTGCAAGTGGCTCTGCCGCCAGTGCATATAGCAGTGGCGACAGAGGGCACCCCTGTCTCGTGCCCCTGGACAAAGAGAATTGCCCAGATGGCCATCCATTTGCTAGCACCCTCGCCATCGGGGACTGGTATAGAAGTTGCACCCATTTTATAAATTTGGGACCAAAGCCAAACCTGCCCAAGCACATCCATAAGTAGCTCCATTCCACCGAGTCAAACGCCTTGGCTGTGTCTAGAGCAACAATCACTCTTGACCCTGTATTTTCATGAGTGGCTTGCAGGTTTATAAATAGCCATCTGAGATTGAAAGACGTATTTCTGCCCGGCATGAATCCCGCTTGATCACGATGTATTAAAGACAAGACGACTTTATTGAGGCGGATAGCCAGTATTTTTGCGAGGATTTTAATATCTACCTGGAGTAGAGATATGGGGCGATATGACTCGGGAATGTGTGGGTCTTTCCAAGGCTTGGGAATTAGTACTATGATAGCCTCTCTCATGGACGCTGGCAGTTCAGAGTCTTCAAATATGGCCTCGTACAGCTTGAGAAGTCTAGGGAACAACACTTCCGAATAGGTGGAATAGAACTCCACTGGTAAGCCATCCGAACCGGGGGATTTAAACCTGGGGAATTCTGCTAGGGCCCTAGAGATTTCATCAGATGTTAATGGAGCCTCCAATTCCTCGACCTGTTCATCAGATAACTGGGGAATTGTTAGCTCCTCTAGGAAGGATTCCATTAAGAAGGTGTCTTGTGGGGCTGTGGATGTGTAAAACTTACTAAAGAATTCCTTAAAGAGATCTGATACTCTGTTTGGTTCTGTTACTAGTGCACCGTCAGGAGAACGCAGTGAAATCACCATGGGGGTCTGTCCTCACTGTGCACGAGATAGGCCAAAAGTCTCCCGACCCTCTCACCATGCTCAAATGACCGCTGCCTATGAAAGAAAAGTTTACTCTTAGATTTTTCATAGTGCAGTTGAGTTAATGTCCTTGAGCACAGTTTGAGGCTATTTGCTCTATCAGCAGTGGGGTCTTCTAGGAACGCCTTCTCTGTATCGCGTAGATTATCTTCCGCCCTGGCTATAGTTATCCCTGATGCTCTTTTAAGTTTATTAATTATGTTGGTCAGAATCATACGGGCATGTTTTTTATATGCTTCCCATACTAGTTGCATTGGGGCAGAATCCTCATTAATCAGAAAATAATTTTCCCATTCCGTCGAGAGGTTATCGTCCTCTGGTAACAATGTCAACCAAAAGGGATTTAGCCACCCCGCAGCTGGCGGGCGGTTGTGTGGGACAGAGAGTGTGGCCCAGTAGGGACAATGATCCGAAAGAGATCTAGGAGAAAATCCTGCATCCGTCAGTCTGTGGAGAAGTGTTTTGGAGACCAAAATAAGATCAATACGGGACATGGAATGATGTGATGTGGAGAAGCAGGAGTATTCCCTAATTGTGGGATTCCTGGCTCTCCATGTATCTACCAGGTTGAAATCTGTCAAGAGTCTAGCAAATCTCGTAAGATGGGGTGACACTGGCTCGGATGTTAAGCAGCTTAATCTATCTAAGGCGGGATCTAAAACATTATTATTCTTCTCTTTTTTTTTCAAAAAGATTTTATTAAGTTTTACAGATGTACAAAGTATACATGACATACATCTCATACAGTAAGTGTACAACAGCTGCGAGCATATATATAATTTCCATAGTAATCTTCACGTTGGGGCTGAACAATAAGTCAATTCCCGTCAATGCACATGTAGTTCAGAAGTAACTAGGATTCCTCGAGCTGAAGTGAAAATCAAAAGATAACAAAATGGTTCTAAAGGGTGGAATCGTAAGAACAGCAACAGTCACATCAAGAATGTCATAGGCATTTCCCAGATCCATTCACCCCTAACGGGACCATTACTGTGAATGGGTCGGGAACTGAAGACGTTAAATTAAGTGGGATCAACCGCTAAAATGAGGAGTGTATGGAAATGTAGATCCACTGAGTGGCCTGGTTTATTGCAGACAGGTATCAGGGAAGGCAGGAAGACATTGGTGGAATATGGCTGTGAGAAGGTGGGGGTATGTCTCAGAACGAAGTTGGAAATGTGTAAGGGAAAGGGACAGGGTGTAGGGCAGGCGGCACCGCGGAGGTTGGGTTTCAGGGTGTCAGGGCATCTGTGCTTAAAGTGGTGTCTGTGAAGAAGTGGTAGGGGGGGTAGTGTTAGGGGGGGGTTGACGGAAGTGGAGCCAGCATGCCCAGGTGGTGTTAAATTTGTCAGTGTTATCATTGGCTTGGCTAATAATTTTTTCCATCTCAGCTATTTTATCTACCCCCCGGATCCAGTCTGAGATTGTGGGGGGTGTCGTATTCCTCCAGAAAGCAGGGATGCAGAGGTTGGCTGCATTGACTAAATGTATGGTGAGTGACTTTTTGTAGGATCTCGTTGAGACTGAGGTGTGGTGGAGTAAATATCTTTCAGGGGTGAAGGCGTGTGTGTATGAGGAAATTTGAGTAATCAGCCGGTGGATTTCCTTCCAAAACGGCTGTATGAGATCGCATTCCCACCATATGTGCAGTAGGTTGCCCTTGGAGGAGCCACACCTCCAACAGGTTGGGGGGACGGCTGGGCAGAAGTGATGAACCTTATCAGGTGTTCTATACCAATGAGAGAACAGCTTATATCTGTTCTCTTGCGTGGAAACGCTCATGGACCCCTTGTGCATGAGGGTGAAAATGGAGTCCCATTCCTGTGCGGAAAGGTCTAGTGCTAGATCTGTCTCCCATTGTTAAACTGGCTTGTCTTGTTTGATGTTATGTGGAGAGAACAGGAGGGAGTATGTGAAGGCTATCAAGTGATCTTGGGGTTCTTTATCAGAGCATAGGAGTTCCAGTGGGGTGCGATCTCTGCCACAGGGGTGGTCTCCTGTATGGGGTTGGAGGAAATGTCGCAGTTGGAGGTACTTGAAGAAAGGAAAGTGATATTCAGAGAGTGTCGTGGTGAGATCTGTGTGGGAAAGCAGCGAACCGTTGTGAAAACAGCAGTGGGCCCTTGTTGGAGCGTTATACGTAGCCAGTGCGGGGTCTTTGTACAGTAGACCCGGGGGGAATTCAGGGTTGTTAACTAAAGGTGTCATGGGGCCCGGAGCTGGGGTTATGTGGAGTGTCTTGCATACCCGTTTAAAAATTGTTAGGGTGGCACCGATAAAGGGGTGGGATGAAAAGGCTTCCGGAGTATGTCTACTGTGAATCCAAGGGGAGTTGACAAGTGGGAGATTCGCAAAGGAGTCTTCTAGTACTACCCACTCTTTTCGCAGACGGTGTTTGTGCCAATCAATTAATCTAGTTAGGTGGCAAGCCCAATGGTACTTCGGGAGGTCTGGGAGTCCCAGGCCACCCAATCGTTTGGGCAGAACTAATCTGTCCCAGTTAAGTCTCGGCTGTTTAGATGCCCAAATGAATGATCTGCAGATACGTTTGTAACATGAGAAGAATGTCGGTGGTAACCTGATTGGTATGGCTTGGAGGAGATATAGGATTCTGGGTAGTACGTTCATCTTCAATATAGCGATTCTGCCCAGCCAAGAGAAGGTGCCAAGATGCCATTTTTGTAGGTCTTTTTGGATGGACAGAATCAGGGGAGCAAAATTACTGGAGTACAGATTCCGTAGGTCAGTTGTGATCTGAATTCCAAGGTATGAGATGGCTGAGCGTTCCCACCCGAATGGGAAATTAAGTTTACAGAGGTCAACTGTATCGGTGGGTAAGGTAATGTTCAGGGCTTTGGATTTGTCAAAGTTAATTTGCAAGTTGGAGAGGGAGTGGAAGAGCTTGAAGTCGGCGAGAAGGTTGAGGATAGATGTGATGGGGTCTGTCAGAAATAGTAGTATGTCATCTGCATATGCAGCCAGTTTGTACTGTTTGCAATGAATATCTACACCCTTGATAGTGGGGTTGTCTTTGAGTTTGCGTAACATGGGTTCCAGGGTTAGAATAAATATGAGCGGTGACAGAGGGCATCCCTGTCTAGTTCCATTGGTTACAGAGAAGGCGTCCGACAGCCCGCCGTTGATCCGAACCCTAGCTGTCGGGGCGGCGTAAAGGGCTAAAATCATTCTGAGCAAGCTTGGTGGCAGGCCTATCGCCTGAAGGGTGGCCTCCATGTAGTCCCAAGCTACCCTGTCGAACGCCTTCTCTGCATCCAGTGATAGGAAGAATCCTTTCGTAGATGTTTTCGCGAGCCAGTGATGTATGTTCAGGGCTTTGGTGGTGTTGTCCCTTGCCTCTCGACCTGGGACAAAACCTACCTGGTCAAGCGATATTAAAGATGGGAGGAAGGGCAATAGTCTGTTAGCTAGAGCTTTCGCAAAGAGTTTGAGGTCCACGTTTAGCAAGGAGATGGGGCGGTAATTCATCACTCGGGTGGGATCTTTGTCTTTTTTGGGGATGAGAGTGATGTGGGCCGTAAGCATTTCATTGTAGGTGTCTGTGGAGGGGGTCAGAGCGTTAAGGGCTTTCACAAGCTGCGGCAGCAAGAGTGAAGGGAAGGATTTGTAATAGCAAGTCGAGAGGCCGTCGGGACCGGGGCTTTTACCTGTCTTCATTTGTCTTAGTGCCGCAGAGAGTACGTTTGTAGTAAGGGGGGTGTCTAAAGAATTTGCGTCTTCTGCAGAGATCGGTGTCGGCCCGTATTGTTCTAGGAAGTTCAAGAGAGTGGTTTTTCTGTTCAGTGGGACGTCGGCGTGTTGATTTGAGGTTAAATTATACAGTTTGGTGAAGTATTGTACGAATTGTTTTGAGATATCATCATTTTTAACGAAAACTTCCCCAGCTGCGTTAGAAATTTTATGTATAGTATGCGAGGCCTTTTTGGAATGGAGTGCTCTAGCTAACAGCTTGCTGGATTTGTTACCATATTCATAATACAATTTTTGTGTTAGCAGGAATTTACGCTTTAGTGTTTTGTTCAATACGTCCAAAAGATCCTCTCTGGCCTGTGTCAGTTCAGATAGCGAGGCTGTTGCAGTGGAAGCTTTGTGGGCCTGTTCCAACTTGTGTATGCGAGCGGTGAGTTCGATGATGCGTGCGTGTTTTAGTTTATTACGGTTAGCAGCTATAGATAGCAGTTCTCCCCTAATGACACATTTGTGGGCATTCCACGCGGTCACGGGGGAGACGTCAGTAGTGGAGTTTATGGTAAAGTAGTCGGTTAGACATTTAGTCATTCTGTTCATGTTGAGCTCATCTGTCAGTAGGGAGCTGTCTAGACGCCATATATGCGTCTTTGGAGACCCTGTCTGTAAGTGTAGGGTCATAGAGATGGGATTGTGATCCGAGAGAAGGGATGGTTCAATGGTGGCTTTGGTAAGATTATTCAGATCATTTTGGGAAAGAAAGAAGTGATCCAATCTGGTATACTTATCGTGTGGCGGCGAATAATACGTGTAATCCTTTTCCTTGGGGTGCATTGTACGCCAAGTGTCATGTAGAAGCAGATTACTTAGTTGAATTTTAATGGCCCTTAGGGCTCCGTATGAGATGGAGGAGGACCCGTTCGAAGTATCTATCGACGGGTTCAGTGGGATATTAAAATCCCCGCCAACGATAAGTGTTCCAGCCTGGAAGCCAGCTAGCAATTGCAGAGTCTTCTTGAAAAAGGGCACTTGGCCTGTGTTGGGGGCATAAATGTTCGCAATAGTGTACGGTAATTGATGTATGGTGCCTTTTATAAAGAGATATCGTCCATGGGGGTCTTTTACCGTGTCTGTTATCTGGAGTGGGCAGTGTTTTGAGATTAGGATCGTGACCCCTTTGGATTTTGCCTCCACATTTGAGGCGTGAAATGTCAGGGGGAAGTAGTTGCTTTGCAGTTTAGGGATAGAGTCTGTACGGAAGTGTGTTTCCTGTATGAGCGCAATGTGTGTACGAGACTGTTGGAGGGAGAGTAGTAGTTTTGAGCGTTTTTCAGGGGTGTTAAGACCTCTTATGTTCACCGAGTGTAATTTAAGTGATTGGGTTATGGAAGGTGAGAGACCCTGAGTTGAAGGTGCGTCCGTCATGTCCGCCAAGGTAGGAAAGTGGGGGGAGGGGGAGGGTGGGTGTGTTTAGGTGAGCTGTCGAAGTGGTGTAGGATACACCCGTGTGATCTATGAGAAATATACCGATGAGGAGTGGAATCTTATGTCCACTGACCTCCCTAACTATAGATCGGTGGGGTACAGGTCCTGCGTGAGGCACCACGTCCCTAAAGGGATGTAGAGACCCACAACAGGTCTGTGTGGGAGTTGACCTAAAACCAGGCGATGGAGAAGAACGCGAGGGTGTGTGTGACGAAGGAGGGTAGAAAGTCCTCCGCCACAGGAGGGTATGAAGCGAATGGGTGAGGTATGTAGCTTCAGGATATTGTTTAGGCGTGTGCGAAAGGGACTTCATGGGGTTAGCCTGGGTTCAGGTATCACTGTGAGCACCCTAGGGTGCTGAGAGTCAGCAGAACGTCAAAATATGGAAAACAATAAAAGATTAACATAAATATACCTTTAGGTGAAGCGACTTCAAGTGCTGATTATTAAGGTCCATCAGTCCCCAGCCCAGCAAAGTGGTGAGGGTCGGATTCGCCTACAATTACTCAGGAAGTTCTTTGTCACTCCCACTAAAGTGGGAGTCAGTGTTGGCAGGGTAGGGATGGAGCCCAAAATAGCAACTTGAAATTGATTTTCCTAAGGTTAGCAGAATCAAGCTCGAAAATGTACTGCTCAAAATAGTGGCAGCACATTTTGGAGTAACCATGAGGACCAAACTGGGTCTAAAGCCCGGAGCCTGAACCTGTCATCAGAACCAAAAGCATACTAACTTGCCATTAGGCGAGGAGGCGATAACACATAAGTAGGGTCTACCGACCATTTCTTACTCCTGTACATTAGCATGGGGCTCACTGATACGGAGCTTGTCCAGCATATCGTCCCGCTGGTGGATGGAGTGAGATGCCCTCCGTACTGAATGAAGTCCGGTGCAGTTGGTAGATGAGGGCCGAAGCGTTGTCTATCGCAAGACCGGGATTGTTGTGGAGGTCCCGACTGTGACCGTTCGACGGAGAAGCGTGCAGGGTCCATGTATAGGAACGTGGTATCAAAGGCTGATTGGAGCTCCTCTCTGCAGCATAGTGACGTACTGTAGCTGTCTGTGTAGGCGCCTTGTGAGACGCAGGCGTGCTGTGATGCCGGTTTGCATTCTGGGTCTTGTAGTTGTGAGGGAGGGAGAGAGCGTTCGGCTGGAGTCCTGCTGGAAGGGGCGTGGACATCAATCCGAGCGGGCTTCAGTTTCGGTCTGAAGGGCGGTGGATGGGAGTGTCCCAGGAGCGAACAGTTTTCTCCTCGCAGCTTATGGTGTGGGGAAAGTTCAAAGAGGTGCAAGGACAGAGGTGTCCGCAGGCGTCCTTTCTAAACAACTAGAGTTGGGCTTCCAGGGTATACCCCAATGACTAGCGTGCAGAAGAAACAAAAAAAAAAACAACAAGAAAAAGTGTGTAAAACGAAAAAGATTAAACGTATAACTGGGGTTTGCGCTGTAAACTGGAGCTAGCAGGCAGGATCGTTCCTGAAAGAGACAGAGGAACGTCTACAAGCGTATTTCAAACATGCCTGTGATGGTCCCTTCTTGGGCCCCTGGATCTCAGCGAGCGGTCAGGACTGTTAGCCCGGTAGTTGGAACGGTGTGAGGCATGGTTTCTGCGCGCTGAAGGAGATCGCGCCCTGGCGGGCGAAGGCGCTTGTGTCTCCATAGGATCCTCTCCCATCATCTCCCAGGTAGAATTCCGGGGGCGAAAGGCTGCGTACCAATTGGGAACCGGCACTGATGGAATACCAAGGGTGGCGCAAAAATGGGGTAGGTCTTCTGGAACCTTGAGGATGGCAGTACGGCCATGAGCAGTAGCTTGGAGGCAGAAGGGAAATTTCCATTTATAGGCTATTTGTTTGTCCTTCAGGGCCTCCAACAGAGGTCTGAGGTCGCGCCTGTGTTGGAGCGTGATTCCCGAGAGGTCTTGAAAGATTTGTACCTGCGTTCCCTCATACACTATCTGTGTTCTGCCCTGCGCCATTTTGATAATGTCCTCCTTAAGTCTAAAGTCAACAATGCAGCAGACTATGTCCCTTGGAGGGTCGGTCTCCCTGCCCTTAGGGCGTAGGGCCCGGTGAATACGTTCCATGGCTATTGGGGTTTGGGTAGGGCAGTTGAGGAGGTTGTTAAAGATAGATATCACAGCTGTGGAGATCTGCTCTCCGTCTATCGAATCTGGAAGGCCTCTGACGCGAAGGTTATGCCTTCTGCCCCTGTTATCGAGGTCCTCCAGGTGCCTCTGCATATCCCTCATCTGCCTGGTGTGAAAGTCCAAATCTTCTGTGACCGATTGAATATTGAACTCCTGCTTTTCTGTGGCCTTTTCTATCACCTGCACCCTGTCATTAAGCGATCTGAGTTCAAGTTTGAGTTCGGAAATGGCCGCCGACAGTGTACCCTTGATATCCTCCGCTATGGAGCGGAGGTCTTGAATGTTCAGGGGCGGATGAGGCCTGAGTTCTATCCCGTCACCCCCGTCGTTCGTTTGAGGCGGAATTACTAATTGATATTGCGGTTGTGAGGGTGGCTGTGAGGAGTGAGCCGACGTCTGGCGGGAGGGCGCCATGTTGCCTCTGCCCGTCCGGAACATCTCAGGGATGTTCTGCCCCTGTGTCCCGGCCAAATCTCTCGGGGATCTCGATCGTGATGCCGACGAGTTCCGTGATGCTGTCCCCATAGTTTAGTGTGGGTGCGAGACGTTGGTACCTCGATATTTAGGCAGCTTTATCCTGTGACGGACGGAGCTCCGAGATTAGGCGACTGTCTCCATGCCAGGCCAGGCCACGCCCCCCTAAAACATTATTAAAATCGCCTAGCCATATAGCCGGAATATTAGGGTGTAGAGTCATAAAAATCAAACCCAGCGGCAATAACAGCAGAGTTAAATGGAGGCGGAACATAGAATGCCATAAGGAGAATCAAATCCCCATGCAGCTTAGCCTTTAAGAAAATATATTTACCCAGGGGGTCAATCTCCGAATCCTGGAGCTCAAAATGTGTGGTCTTGGCAATTAAAATCGATACCCCCCTTGAGTGCGTGGTATGCGTTGAATGGAATGCCCAGCCAATCCATGGCAGCTTAAGCGCTTTGTGTGCGAGACCCTCAGCGTGTGTTTCGACTAAAACCACCACATCCGCTCTCTGTTTCTTAAGCAGTGAAAACACAGCTGATCTCTTTATGGGATCTCTAATGCCGTGGATATTCCACGTAAGCAATTTCAGGGTGGCCATCGGGAGATGTGAAGATAATGATGAACTCCAGGACTCAGACACCCCCTAATTATCAGCACATTGGTACATATTTTGCAGAGAGAGGCCGTTATCAATAACACTATAGGACTACTACGACAATAGGAACATTTGGTTTGTGTAGAGCAAGATAGTATATCTTGTAAGGTTCTTAAATCCCAAACCCCCCACCCCGCCCTGCACCTACCGGAACTGGTGCAAGCATTTAACCCGAACTGCCAACATGGCTTAAACAATGTCCAACCTGTGGAAGAAAAGTTATACCATAGCAAAATTGTTGAGGCAGTCACTGCAACCGATGCAATAATTAGCTCAGGAACATTAAAGGGTACATACAGCCTAGCAATAATCTGTTTGTTCCATTTCAGGTCATAAACTTGGATGAGTGCGGCAAAGTTACGCTGTGTAACTTTACACATTACAGGACTTGACTCACATCACATGGTAAGTGCTCTAAGGTAGATACTCACTCCGCCAGCTAGAAATGGGGACCATATATTTTGAAACAGGTGAATAGGTCGACAATATGTTCCATCAAGTCAGAGGCCGGGAAGGAGGCTGTCATGCAAAAGTATGTTGGGTATACTTGTACAGTAACCCCTCAGTCTTCAGCCTGATATATCCTCATATGAGGGTGTGCGACTGTATTATCTAGCAGAGCATGACAGTATGAAGGGAACAGTTAGGACCAATCCAGGCCAATGTGAATCAGTCACTCGCCCCCCCCGAGTCGCGGGTTATACAAGGCTGTCCACACAGTCCGTAAGCGTATTACTAGTTTTCCTCTTTAAGTATTTCTGGGGGGCTGTCCGGGATATGATCATGGGCAAAACTCTGAGGGGCCATGAAGTGACTCGGGGCGAGAAAGAAGCATTATAACTACTTATCTGTGTGCTTCTCTTTGCTCCAGCCATGCGATAGCAGTCTCTGGATCCTCGAAGAAATGAGCTCTGTCCTCTCCCTCCACTCGGAGCTGAGCTGGAAACAGCATTGCGTATTTAATATTCTTAATGTGGAGGCACCTCTTGACTTCCATAAATGTGCGCCTTCTGCGCTGCACTTCCGCTAAAAAGTCCGGGAAGACGGCGACCATTTTGTTTCCGAGGGAAATGTTACCCTTCTCCCTGCTGAGATGAAGTATGGCATCTCTGTCTCTGAAATTTAGAAATTTTGCTATAAACGTGCGCGGGGGTGCTCCTGGTGGTGGTAGTCTGCCCGACAGGCGATGTGCACGTTCAACCACAAATGTAAGTGAGAACGATTCTCTCCCATATGTGTCGCAGAGTAATTTTTCCTGAAACGTGGGGGGGTCTTTCCCCTCCACCCCCTCAGGGAGTCCAACAAATCTAAGATTACAGCATCTGAGCCTATTCTCAATGTCATCTTGCTTCTGTAATAGCTGACTTACTTGGAGCTGCAGATCCGCCGTGGAGTTCTGAAGAGGGGGAAGGAAGTCCTCCACATTGCTCAGCCTGGTCTCAGCTTCAGTGACCCTTCCCTTCAGCCTCTGGAAATCTTGCCTGACTAATGAAATGTCCACCTTTACCTCCTCAATCCGCGCTGTAAGAGTGGTCTGACAGGCTGTGATAGCTTCTTGGCATGCAGTGATTGCCTCCAGCACCCTCGCTGTATCCTCCCCCTGCCTGGTGCCGCCATCTTGGCCCAGGGAGTCCGTATCTTGTCAGCGAAAATGTCCCAGTTTTACAGCCGCTGAAGTTGCTTTCTTCGGTGGCGACATACTCCTTAAGGATTCCCGGTGCGGTGGCAGTGATTTGCAGGTCTGTGATTACGTTTGTGGTCTCAGGATACTCTGTAAGGTTCAAAGGCCGGCGGAGCTCTGTCTTTCAGCATCCTACGCCAGGCCACGCCCCTAGGTTCATAGTGTTTACTTTAAGACAAACATAGGCAAAAGCCCTTTCAAATTTTCTGGTAATAAATTATATTTCTGTGTTGCAATCTAATCATCTAAGTTTCTTATAATTCAGTTTGTCTTAGTACAGCTGCTTTAATGAAATCATTGTTGATCTCCCGTAACTGTCTGGATTTCAGTTGTCTGATGATCTTGTTTATAATGCAGGACTGATGTCTGTATGCAAAATAAAGCCAACAGGCATTAAACAAGCTTGTGAATTAGGCATATGAGAGGCTTGCAAAATATTTATTTCTACACCATCTGATCCAGCCTATTAGGATGCATACTATATAATTTTCAAACCAAAGGTTTTTTGGTCTTCAGTGTTATTTGTCTGTCACTCTTGAAATGTTATCCAAGATATGGTAGACCAGTTCAAAAGATAACCCAATTCACTCTTGTCAGTAAATGGCAGTCTGTTTTGGAAACAGACAGTATCTTCTCACAAGAATTAAGTATGCTCTGCAGTGTCGTTCTTCCTGGAGCCTTTTTTAAAATGCACTATTGAACAACAAAATTTGTGTCTTTCTTTTTCCAATAGCAGAAGTCAAATATAAGTTCACAAACTTTTTCAATACATCAAAGTGTTTCTTATTTTAGCATGACAATTTGGGAAAACATTTTTGTTGCCAGAATTCATGGTACACTGCTAACAATCATTATTTACCCTGCATATAAGTGAAAGTAGATTTTTTTTACCAAGTTGGTTTATAGCACAACTCTAGCTAACAATAACAAGATAAAAATGAATAGCCTATTAAGAGATAAAATAACAAACCCAGCTTTTTCTGTAATAGTTACCTTATATTCATAAATTTCCTCCACGGTACTTTTTTCTGCAACTAGTTTTTCTAAGTCTGATGGTCATAATCACTTAACCCCCTTCCTCTGAACCGAGGTTGTCCTGGACCTGCCCCAGCCTGTGACTTGACTGACTGTGAAAGCAAAGTTATAAGCTCATCTATCTGCCACTTTGCTTTCTTTTCCTATCAGAATTCTTCTTCTCAGCACATAAACAAATATTATACAATTATTTAAGGGGCATGAAATAAATGGCTTATTATTGTATAAAAAGCCTTCAATAATGATGATTCTCGTGAGACGAATTTTGGAATTATTTCTGCTTGAGTCAGCTTAAATCAAAACCGTGTGTTTTATTGTACACACATAAACTTGGAAAATACTTACAAAAATAGTACATTCATATTCAGAATTAGTGTTGTTTCATATATGCAAAAAATGTTCAAATATAGTTCATTTGTTTCAAAGATCTGAAAAAGTCCTTAAATCATTAGACATGTGCTTCCTTTGTCTTGGTGTTTTTAAGATGGCCGATTAACCTCTTGTGTCTTGGGAGGAAGAGATGTGTGTAAAGAGTAGATGTGTCTGGCTTGGAGGCAGGAAATGTAACAGAGCTGTTTGTCTTGAGAGGAAGAGATGTTTATAAAGAGATGTGTCTTGGAAGCAGGATGTGTGTGTGAAGAGCCACAAGACTGGATTCCTTGTGTCTATATGAACTCAGTCTTTCAAATTCGCGCCCAAACACAAATCCCTCCCATACACTCCCCTTTTCTCCGCCTTTCTAAGAGTGGGGGCTAGAGTAGATATACAAGCCTCTTTAACACCTGTTTCACTTTACCAAACCTTTTAAACATGAAACCAGATATATGTGAGGGGCTTTCAGCAGACCTCTTAAAACATAAACGCATAAATCAAACAGAGTATCGGTTACATAGGAAAATTCCCAACTCATACAAATATTATTTACAAAATCCATCAAATTCTGACAGGGTCTTGACCTGCATTTTCAGTCAATGAATGGCCATTTGGGTATCACTAGCTCAAAGTCCTATCATTCAAACAAATATGGAAAATGCATATTCTTTTCAATAAAGCCAATTAAAATTTAGATATTAAGAATATAACATTCCCCTCTGAAATATGAATAACAATCATATTTTATCCATTCATAGCATACATGTCTCATTCATACTGACTTTGATCCAATAACTCCAAATGTATTTCCATCACCAACCGAGTCTGCAATACCAAAACCCATCTTTCTCTTAAGCTTATTTTGCAATAAATCATCTCCTTTCTTGATTTCATTTCTAATTCGATAATATAATTTTTTTCATTCTAAACATCAAACATAACTGGAATATAATGAATAGCATAATAATAATAAAAAGAATAACTATAGGATGTGATAAAATATTTCCTGCTGCTGAGGTTATTGAAGTTTTTCCCCAAATCGATACACTATTACTGAATTTTTCCACCAATTACTTCCTGAAAATTCTGACCATTGATGAGATATCTCTTGCAAATTACCTTGTTCATGTTTAAACAATAAACATTCTGAAGTTCCTTAGCCAAAGCTATCAATAAACCTTTATCCTTATGAATTACATTTGCCCATTCTTCCCAAGGAAATTCATCTACCTGAGATATATTATATTGTGTGGGAAGAGCACTTATATTTTTCATAAGCATATTTGTTAAATTTGTTCTAAACCCATTAATACTTATTGCTACAATGTCTCCTTCTATACAATGCAAGCCTTGATTTAGGTTTTCTGTATTTGTACAAGAAGAGAAAAAAGTTTTAACCCTTTCTGTATCTGACATGATCTGAAAACAAACCTTCTTTTTATCTACACGAGTAACTAATTCAGAAATTGTTTCAACTTTTTCTATTCTTGCTGAACACAATGTATGATTATGATAACAAGAATGAAAAATACTTTTATCTTGATTAGGTAAACAGATAACTTTAGACTGAAATTGTAAACATGATGACAAATCTAATTGTTCTAATTCAGAATTTTCATTGTTAAATGCAAAATCTGTATACTGTAATTTATAATACAATAATTGTGTATTGCTGACGGGTAATCCCAGGACAGTGATTGGAACCAAAATTTGTTCTTGTCCTGCTATCGGAATCATAGAAGAACTATAACAAACATCCTGTTTACATCCTATCCATTTATTTACCCATAAATCTGTATGATTTATAGCATATACATATTATCTGGGTAAATTCTGTAAAATGCCAAGAGGGGTTATTCCACTCTGAAATGCTTGTGCAATTATTTTAAAATTAGTGGAATATTCAGTCTGGATTTCTAAACATGCTCTGGCAATATGAGAATGTTGTTCACTTAACATTAAATCAAGAGTAATATTTTGAAGATGTAAAATAGATGGACCCATTATATTAGCTGTTTTAATAACCATATTTTCTAAAATTTCATTTAAATTTCTCTGTATTTTAATCCCGTTACTACCCACTAAACCAGCTGTCTCAAGATCAGACTTTAAAGTATTAATGTCCATACTATTAGTAATACTCCCAATTGTGCCAATCCCTCCTAAAATACCTTCAACAATACCACGCTTATTTCTGTTATGATTTCTATTATTAATTCCAAACCATCTTTCAATACCCAATTCCATATTAACCAAATGTCCTTGACATTGTGGAAACCTTGTAGAAATTTTCCATTCTGAAACATTAAAGTTCCACAATATAATGACAAAATTTCCCTCTCTCAAAAGAGTTCTGGATTGGAAATGGTTAATCTGAAATGGATTTGCTGAGACACTTTTCTTACCAACACATGGAGTTTTCCTAGGAGACCTTGCAACAACACTTGCCTTCGCACATTTCATTGGATAATTTACTATTGATATGCAACATTCATATATACCAGTATCATTCAAAGATACTCTCATTTGTTGATAAACAAATGTATTATTGATCCAATTCACACTACCATAAATTCCTTTATGAATTATCATAGTAGAACTGTGAAGAAAACTTCCCAAAAAATTCATCGTTCCTTTTCCAAGTTACCAATGAATCCTGAGGTATACATATATTTTTGTTTTACATATCAAATGCAAAACCATCATTATCTTCAAAAATGTTCAAAGATTGTTACCTTTTACAAATACTGACCAAAAACTCCTTCCCAATATATTGTTTTCAAAAGTTCCGGGTTCTGTTGTTTAACCTATAAGATCCCAGCTTTTTAACAAAATTTGTTTTGGATTCTATTTTAACATTGACCTCAACATTATTACTATGAATGAAATATAATTCCATACAGCAATCATATCCCTGTCCTACAAATACATATCCATACAATTCTTCAGCTGTAATAATATCAACGTATCTAGAATTATATTCTGTCATTTGTATTAAGATCAATATCTTTATCACTCTTGTCCTCTGTATTAATATCAGTGTCTAGATCTCTTTTGTCTCTGAATAATGTAATGACTTTGTTGTGTAATTCTTCAATCCTGTTAACCTCTGCATAGCTGGAACAGTTTGTGATATATTTTACCACAGATAAAATTGTCACTAGGGAAAAGATGGATCCTGTGATGATGATGATAAATCTTCTCTCTTTAACACTTTCTTTTGTTGAACTGTCATCTTTCTTCTTTTTTAGAATCCATGATTCCTCCAGGTTAATGAAATATAATTCATTCCTAGGAAAAATAAAAGCAGCATAATTTATCTCAGAATATTACATTTGTTATACCCACATTTTTATTTATCCATGCTTTTTCACTAAATTGAGAAATCCTTGAACTAATACCATTGTCCCTTGAACATCCAAAATGTCAAATGGACCTTCCCAATTATTTTGCCATGGTCCACTTCTCCTGAACCTTTAGTTCCGCCTGTGACGTGTATCTCACCATCTCTGGGTGTGACCTTACACATGGCAACTCTTTAATCACCATATTTCTTTCTGTATAAACTAATGCTAACAACATCTAATTTTTTATTTAAATCATCAATCTTGATAAACCGTTTATCTTGAATAAAAGATCATTTTGATTTTAATAATAAAATAACAAAATGTTACAAGAATCAGATATGTGTGTGTGGATGTAACAACAGTTTTCATGCTGTACATGTGTCTTGTGTATACTGGAGTGAGTGTCTGTTGCAGCATCTGCTGGAATGCATGTCTGCCAAAAAACTCTGTTACAGGCATTCTACTCCTAAAAAAACAAACCCCCTCCTTTCTTATTCAGAAAGGTTCTTTTTTGTCTTGTAGTCCCACAGATGCAGACTCTCAATGAGTAGTCCCCCCCTCCTTTTTAAAAAGGATGGTGTCACTTCACTCTCAAATTCCTAAGGGTCGGGCTATGTGCTCTGTGAGTAACCATTTAACTTATACAATACAAGTTTCTTTAAACTTCTAAAACAAATACTACATATCAGTATATATACAAATTGTCTTTTAATAATCTCCTAAACAAGGAATATTGTAAAGTAAAGAAATTATGATCTTTTAACTCAAACTTAAAAATGTGTGGAAGGACCATTTTTCATACAAGCAACTGCATGTAACACCATTCTGTTCAAATTGTCCTGTATCATCTATAACCAATACACTGTTGTGCAAAAGGAGCACAAAATACCAAAAAGAAATATCATTTTCTGAATGACATTCAATACCTTTAAATAACATCCTAATATCCCTTCTCAAATCACAAGCATTGCAGTATAATACGTTCATTGTGAAACACAAGTGACAAAATAATTCTTCCTGTCATTAAATCAAATGAAGAATACTTTGTAACTGAAAAAACTGTACCTGCAAACTGTGAATGATATGATACATGAAATCTCTATCCTATTCCCAAGATTTTACACATTACCTGCATGATTTTACCTATAAATGGAATCCTCTGTCACTACTGAGGTTTGCTAGTATACCCCAAACTAGAAAAACATGATTAATCCACATCCTGTCAGTAATTAAAATATCTTAGTACACAGATTATACAATATTTAATTACTCTGTCTACCGTCTCTTCCATTTTGTCCCAATAGAATTTCTCTTTAAGAATTTCAAGCAATTTTTGCTTACCAAAGTGATCTAAACTGTCATAGTTAAATTTAGTGAATTCCACCTGTAGGTGTTGTGGTACATTAAAATATAGAAAATCCATCTAAGTCATGATATTAGATCCAGTTTTCATAAACAAAATATAGATCTAATAACAACCGATGAGGACTCAAAAAATTGATTAATCTTTTAAACCTCTGAAAACGAAGGAAAATCTTATATTTGTTTTTTCCACAACATAATTTTGACCATATTCAGGTTAAAATCACTAATTCTCTAAACAAATCTGCATCCTTTGCTAATTGAGTACAAAGCTGTTAATTACCCCCTTATCAGATGAACTAAACCTCTCAATGTTCCATCTGAACAAAAACAAAAATTAAAAACATAATAATCATAACTGGGAAAAATTAACAAAAAATTAATAATCCAAAGGATTATCCTTGAAAATACTAAAAATATATCAAATAAAAACCAAATCTCTGAACCTCAAATCATAACCTTATTATCCATAGCAAAGAAACAATAACCAGAAAATCCTTACCATCCATGCAGTTCATTTAAGGACTGCTAACATTGTTTTTCACAGTGTTATATGATACATAGTGATACCTTTCCTGTCTTAATGGACTATTTGCAGTTTGCAATCTTTGCATTTGGGTCTTAAAAGGGAAATTAGTTTGATTATTATGACCTCTATACCTCAAATTACTACACCAGCGCACAGAATACACTTCATAACGCCTTGGCATCGTTTTCGGATAATACAACCTCTTTTGTATATCATTATTATTAGCCATCACACAAAACCTAGCTATGTGACCCTCTCTTTTGCAAACTAAACATTTAAGAGTTGTTTTTTTTGCATATACCTTTCTTTGAGTATATGGCGATGAAAAGTTACATTTCTGTTGAATATTACTAATATTCAAATCAACAGACTTCACACTTTCATTGTCTGAGGAAATATTAACCTCCTCAAATGACTCCACTGAGTCAAATCCAGAATCAGCATCATCATCCCTCGCCTCTGACTTTGTCACGTGTTCATAAGCTAAACACTGAGCATGTGCAGAAGACTGAGCTTGCAATAATTGCATTTTAAGCAAACTTATAACATTCTCTTGTTCAATTTCTTTCTGAGTTAAAAAAGCAATACAACTTTCTTTTTCTTTAACTGATTCCAATAATGCATTCATTTTATGTTCTAATGCATCTTTTTCAATCATTAATTGTTCAATATGTAAATTCTCCTGTGTTTGTGCAATTTCTGTTACACTTTGCCTTTGTTTTCCTGGCATATCAAAAACCATTGCATTGAAAACTGAGACTAATTTCATCACATTGTTTAATTTACTCTTAGATTTAGCTAATGAAAATCTATTCTTCTCAATTTCTTTATTTGCCTGTAGGCATTGATTATACATTGATTGCCATAACTTAGTGTCTGAAATATAGCTGGCTAAACCTTCAATTTCTAACTTACTTCCTTCAGCTATAACATTTATAAATTCCATATTTTGGTACTCACCGAATATAAAACTTTTCCGTTTTCCGCTGGACTCTAATTAAACCGTCTGTCAAGACTTCTGATCCAAAATACTCTGGTCTTCACGCAATCAAACATCAAAAACATGCAATTCTAGGTTCTTTCAATAATTGCAAAGTTTTTTCTGTTCCTCACATTCCCCTCTGAACAACGGAAAAGTGGCAAAAACTTCTGACGATTGAAACTGGCTGGCGTCCGCCAATGAAATAAATGGCTTATTATTGTATAAAAAGCCTTCAATAATGATGATTCTCGTGAGACGAATTTTGGAATTATTTCTGCTTGAGTCAGCTTAAATCAAAACCGTGTGTTTTATTGTACACACATAAACTTGGAAAATACTTACAAAAATAGTACATTCATATTCAGAATTAGTGTTGTTTCATATATGCAAAAAATGTTCAAATATAGTTCATTTGTTTCAAAGATCTGAAAAAGTCCTTAAATCATTAGACATGTGCTTCCTTTGTCTTGGTGTTTTTAAGATGGCCGATTAACCTCTTGTGTCTTGGGAGGAAGAGATGTGTGTAAAGAGTAGATGTGTCTGGCTTGGAGGCAGGAAATGTAGCAGAGCTGTTTGTCTTGAGAGGAAGAGATGTGTATAAAGAGATGTGTCTTGGAAGCAGGATGTGTGTGTGAAGAGCCACAAGACTGGATTCCTTGTGTCTATATGAACTCAGTCTTTCAAATTCGCGCCCAAACACAAATCCCTCCCATACACTCCCCTTTTCTCCGCCTTTCTAAGAGTGGGGGCTAGAGTAGATATACAAGCCTCTTTAACATCTGTTTCACTTTACCAAACCTTTTAAACATGAAACCAGATATATGTGAGAGGCTTTCAGCAGACCTCTTAAAACATAAACGCATAAATCAAACAGAGTATCGGTTACATAGGAAAATTCCCAACTCATACAAATATTATTTACAAAATCCATCAAATTCTGACAGGGTCTTGACCTGCATTTTCAGTCAATGAATGGCCATTTGGGTATCACTAGCTCAAAGTCCTATCATTCAAACAAATATGGAAAATGCATATTCTTTTCAATAAAGCCAATTAAAATTTAGATATTAAGAATATAACAGGGCAATAGCCACAAATTTGTACAATACCAAAGCAGGATTTTCCTTTCAGCAAACATTAGAAACTTGCCAGCTGAAGTTGACCTGTTGAAACATTGTCTGGCACATTTACAGTGCCTGAGCACTGGATTTGCTTACTAGGACTTACCTTGCAGCAAACATTAAAAACGTGCCAACTGAAGTCCTACTGCAGAAACATTGTGTAGCACCTTTATAGTGCTAAAACATTATATTAAGGCAGGTTTCAGAAGCTGATAACAATGACATGTATCCGTTTTTTTTTTTTGGGGGGGGGGGGGTGTCAGATGAGAAGTGAAACATTTAGCCTGTAGAAGCAGGGGTTTTGTAGCCATTGGTAATCCAGATTGGTTAATTTTAATTGAAGTGAGCCATTCAATGCCTGTCAGAGCATAGGTAGATTGGCCTTTTAATAACAAAACTCCCTGTTGTGCTGAAGGCTCTCTCAGACAGCACACTGGCTGCAGTGTAAGTCAGATGGTCCAGTGCATACTGTGCAAAGCTCTAATCAGTGCTACATTCTAGATACTTTAAGGCAGATCCTGGCCACAAACCTCCCTGTCCTGACAAAGGACCTCCTGGAAGCCAGGGTACTTGATGAAGAACTGCTGGGCCACCAAATTGGGGGCAAGGTATGTATGCAATTGTTAAGGCAAAGCATAGTCAGCAGGTTAGTGGCATTGTCATACATGATGTTGGCTGGCTGTAAATAAGGTGTTCTCTGCTACCCCCTCAGTCTGGGCTTGAAAAGCTGCCATTAGCTCTGGCCCAGTTTGGCTCCTGTTTCCCAAGCATAAAAGTGGCAAAACAGGGGTCCATGTAACTGTGCTATTACTTTAGGACAAGGCACATGATGGAAACATCAGCCCCAGTGGTATGCTCCATCCTGCATCCTTTCCAGCTGCCACAAGATTGGCAGCATGAAGCATGGCATGAAGGATATGTAGAATCTCTGAATATGCTTACTGGACCACACATTAGGTTCCACATGCTGATGGAGAACAGGGATGATCTTCTGTGCAAAATGATGACAGCTGTATACCTGCTACTGTGGTATAGCACATACCATAAACTTGTTAAAGGGGCTAGAATGGAAGCCACAGCAAAGCCAGTAGTTTTGCCAAGGAACTTTATTATTCTACACATGAGGTAATTAGGGGACTTTTCTTCTTAAATTCCAGCAGCTGTAAATGAGACTCATGCCTTGGTAAAGAAGCTGCTGAAGATGGCAGGATAGGTGTAAAATAATTTTGCAGAGGTTCAATTTTTTTGCTTAATTGAAAAGATAAAACCACCCAGCGCATAACAGTGATGAGTTTGCACAGTTTGATCAAAATAGAGGATTGTAATGGTCCTTGTTGTAGGTAATGTTGTCCATGACAACTGTGGTACAAAAGAAAGTTCAGGTGCCAGCCATCCCCTGAGCGTATCCAGAAACTCTGTGGGAAATTTGAAAGGAGGGAGGCGCACCTAAGTGTAGTATGAGTTAAAAAAAAAAAATTTTGTTTAATGCACAAGGTTTTGCACTTACAGGATTGAAGAAATCATAGGCATATCTGCAATAAAAACATCCTTCTCAAGGAGTGCCTGCTGTCCAGGATATCCCGGTATTAGAAAGCTGAACAGAATTCAGTGTCCTGTTCAGCTTTCTAACACCATCTGGATGCCGGGAAACAGCAGACAGCAGCAGCTTGTACATTAAACACATTTTTAAACATACTACACTTAGCTGCAACTCCCTCTTTTCCTTCTTGCAATTTGTTGCTTGACCCTCCTCAGTGTGACTTCATAACCATACTTGGACTCTTTCCAGAGCTGAACCGGCGATGGCAGAATTTTGATCCAGTTGACAGCACACACACTGCATGAAGAAGGATGGGGTGGGATCTAGGATGTGCAAGTGCTGGCAGGGAGAAGACAGAGTAGCAGAAGATTGGTGAGGCACAGTGACCTTGCGGCAGAGAGAGAGGAACCTGCTAGGGTTAAATACTAGACAGAACTTTCATGAATGCATTGTAAACTCACTGCTACTCACTCTGAAAGACTTTGTGTGAAAATGTAGATGATGATAATGATGAGTGATTTATCAGTGCAATATGACACTGACTCAGTAGCAAATAAATGTTTGCTGAGGAGCTAGGTAACTTGAAGTTGCCTGTGGTGAGCTGGTGGGTGGTACTAACTACTGTACTCGTTGTGCTGGCTGCTGCAGGGTAAAGAGGTCAGGGAGGAAGTTTTTAGGCTTAAGGAAACAAGTGGTGGTAGTGCCTGACTATCAGCCTATTGGCACATTAGCCAGTTAAGCCAAGAAAATTAACCCTTTCACTTCCAGGCCCTGTGCTCCAGTTTGTACACTCAGGTGGCCAGACCATTTTTACAATTTTTCCTTTGCTTTTTTATTTTTCACTTATAGCTTTCAGAATTTGTGAAAGACCCCCCAAACGATATATTTTCTTAAAGCACATGATCAGTATAATAAAAAGAAGGTGCTACACATTTTTTAGACCCCGCAGTATTTTTTTTGTTTAATAAATGTTTATTGAAGAATATTAACAAAAATACGAAAAAATAAAATAAACATGTAGCATATGATAGACAATCTTATGAGCGAAACATAAAGGTTTCATTGAGCACAAAAACTCATCATATAGCAATAATCAGAGAAGTGCCACTGTAAGCACATAACGGATTGAACAAACAAGTATAGCCAAAGATTGAGTAGAGGCTTAAGACATATATGAACATAATAGTCAATCTAGAAATTAAGATTGTAACTAAATAAGGCAAGTAATTAAAAGAGTAAAAAAAAATTAAGGGGAAAACGGAGAGAGAGATAGAAAGAAGATGAAAGAGAGGTAGAAAAGAAGAATAGGGGGTAGGAATGGGAGAGGGGTTGAAGGATGGGATCAGGAGGGGGAGAGGGGGGGGGGGGAGGTTGGCATACGTGTCTTCATATTTTAAGATATTATTACCATTTGGTATGATATTATGTAGAAGGAGGATAGTTCACAGTCAGAAGAAGAGAAATCCCTGAAAATAGGTCAAAAGGGTCCTAAGCAATGGTTAAGGAGGTAAGCTCATATGGGTTGTGTTATAATTTCTTTGTAGTGGGATGAGGATGTGAACTCTGTCCAGGGTGTCCATGTGAAAGTGTGTCTCTGGGAAGTACCTCTGATACTGTGAGTTATATCCTCTAGGTGATGAACCTCTGAGACCCTATGCAACAATTTTTTTACAGACGGGATTGTGGGTTGACCCCAAAGTGTGGGGATTAGAGCCTTGGCAGTATTCAACAAATGAGGGATGAGTGAACGTTTGTATGTACCTATGGATTCTTTAGTAGCATGAAAAAGGACAATCCAGGGATCCTGGGGGAGATTGATGTCTGTAATCAATCTTATAAGATTAAGAACATTGGTCCAGAAGGGATGAATGATCGGGCAGTGCCACCAAATATGTGCGTGTGTAGCTTCATTCCCACAACTCCTCCAACACAAAGGGGAGCTGTCGAGGAACATTTGATGCATTTTGACTGGGGTATAGTGCCATCTGGAAAGAAGTTTGTAGTTGACTTCTGCCAATTTTGAAGCGGGTGAGGAAACATGAGTGAGTTTTAGGATTTTATCTTTCAGAGTGTTTGTTAGGGGGGAGTTTAGATCTAATTCCCATTTAGCCAGGAAGTGCGGGTACATAGGATTAGAGAGGTCGGTAAGAGCTTTGTAAAACAGAGAGATTCCATGTGGGGGGGTCCTTTGCGTGTAATATTTCTTCTATGCTATTTAGATCCTGTAAGCCTCATAACGGATGAGGGAAGGAATGTAGAAAGCGTTGCAATTGGTGATATCTCCACTTATTCAAAAATGTGATATGTTTAGAGCTAAGAATCCTGGAAGGGAGGGCGTGGCTTGGCGCGCAGCAGAGATGGACGCCTAATTCAGGAGCTCCGGTGGATTAGCAGCCTGAGCCCGTCTCCTAGTGCCGACAGCACCTCATAATGAGCAGAAGGAATCTGGGAACACCCCGCACCAGATCTCGCCGTTCAGCGGCAGCTTACAAGGGAAGGAACATATCCGATTTACTTAGAAATCTCTCAGCGGAACGGACCAGCAGGCCGGGATCCAAGATGGCGACGCCACATGCGGAGGAGGATTTCAGCGAGGACTCGCAATCCACGGCGGATGGAACTGGTAGGAACACTCCTCACCCTGACCTGCCGCTCACATACGCTGGCATGTCAGGCTTTGCAGCTGACATTAAAGCCACTTTCTCTGCGGCCATCACTGACTTAAAGTCCAGCATGATTATATTAACAGACAAGATGGCCACGGCGGAAGCTGCAGGCAGAAGCAGAGACATGGCAATCCATCGTTTAGAGAAAGTTACCTCTACACAAGCCCAACATCTCATTGAGATAAATAAGCATTTAGAGGACTTGGATAACAGAGGGAGGAGGAACAATATAAGGGTGAGGGGGATCCCCGAATCAGTGGAAGCTGAACAAATACTCCCAGCCTTGCAAAGAGTCTTTAACAGCCTATTAGATAGGCCCGAGGACACAGCAATAGATTTTGTGAGAGCCCACAGAGCTCTCAGAGCGAGAGGCCCTGATACAATGCCACCCCGAGATATCATCTGCTGCTTACAAAGCTTTTCCCTAAAAGAAGATATAATGCGCAGAGCACGCAGAAACGACCGAATCATCTTTAACGGCGAGACTATTATGCTTTTTCATGATCTCTCCCAGATAACTCTAAAAAATCGCAGAGCATTGCGACCTCTTCTCGACAAACTTAGAGAAAAAGAAATTCGCTACACATGGCGCTTCCCATTTGCACTTCTGGTGAATCATAATGGGAGACAACATACCCTAAGATCCCCTGAGGACCTACCAGATTTCTGTCATGCACTGCAAATAGATCTCATAGAATTACCAGAATGGTACCAGGAGTTCCTATTGCCTCCGCGGGAGAACACACAAACAAGATCACCACTTACTTCTCCGGACAAGCGACATTCAAAGAAAATGAAACCGTCACGACCAGGCGGCTCTCAAGCAGGTACACCAAACAACAGACCACATTCTTCCAGAGGAATGGAGGATTTTTGAGGATCTCTTTCCATATGGGATTTATAACAGGATGGCTCAGATGAGAAAGACATTCCATTCACTCCAAACCCAATTCAACTTTGGATATGCCTCATAGACCCACCTAACGAAGATCAAGATAAGTCATCGCAGAGCAGTCTTCACAAAGACTTCCGAACTTGACAGGAGACAGGCTCCTTTATAAAGGAAGATCCAAGGAGTTGTTTAGTTTTAAAGATGTTGATTGGACTGGATAGTCCTAAGCTGTTTAGGTTAAATAATTTGACAAACTCATATAAGGTTTATAAAGGTTGATAAGGAAACTAAAACTGATGCAGAGCCATTAGTACTAACATTATTAAGGAAATCCTCTCCTTGCATGTTTGTACGTGGAAGGGATGGGAGACAAGCTCCATTTAAAGGAGACCCCATGATTTCCACATAACAGGTTGTTCCTCTTCACAAAATAAGGTTAATAATATTATTATTATTATTAAGGTTAAGTTCTCTGTTCAAGTCTATCTACTCAAGAGTAGAAACCACAGTTCCCTTTTTTCAGGGGGAGGAAGGAGGGAGGGGAAGGGAAAAACTTTCTCTCTCCTTTTTCTCCCTTAGGCACTAGGTGACCAACACAAATATAGCCTACTTACACAGGCGGCTACCGGTTTCAGCCCTAATATTTAGTGTTGTTTTATTGTTACAGTTAAATCCACATCTCTAAAAAGCTGGGCAGTCATCCACTGCTCCCAACAAGTGCTCTCTAGCAGGAGGGATTCTCCTACTGGATAGCACTAATTTAAATTACTTCCTTGGACCATTTTGGTTTCAGGGAGAAGACAGTATATCTCACTCCTCTTTTCACCTCTTTCTCATTCTTATTCTCACCTCTCCTCTTTGAGCACATTTTATTTACTTCCCACTTTTGTTTTGGTCTTTGTTTTCCCTTTTATTTTCCCCATTCCTCCTCTTAATTTCTCCCTTTAATATTATTTATTTCTCATATATATTTTTTTTTTATTTACCTAAGAATTGAAAAGTGTATTGATTATTTACAATCTATAGCTAAAATACTAATAGTCATTAAGCTTTGTTTCCAGATCTTGTGCTGACGGCTCTCCTTGAATCCATAAGATGTCGTACTCATCTCTAGGACACGCCCCCACAGTGATTTCCCATAATATGAATGGTCTAAACATTCCTGAAAAACGCTCTACCCTACTAAGAGAGCTCAAAAAAGGTAGGCCCAAGTTTGTTTTTTTACAAGAAACTCATTTCCAGACTGATAAGGTCCCCAAAATGACGGATACCTTTTTCACACAAATTTACCATGCCACAAACAGTACGGCCAAATCTAAGGGAGTTTCTATACTTATTAGTAGAGATGCTGCCTTTGAAGTCACTGATAAAATGGTGGATCCGGAAGGCAGGTTCCTATTCCTTAAGGGAAACTGTTCAGGCACCCCCATGACTTTAGCTAATGTTTATTTTCCTAACACAGCACATGCAACATTCTGTAAACGCATTCATGACAAACTTCGAGACTTCAGTACAGGATGTCTTATTCTCGGAGGAGACTTTAATGTACCATTAAATCCTTTAACTGACACCTCAACCGGCAAAACTTATATCACTTACAAGATCCTTAAAAAGATTAAAACACTACTCAACTCTCTACAATTAGTCGATTCCTGGAGATTTGTGCATCCTAATGATAAAGATTATACTTTCTATTCATTCCCACACAACAGATACTCCAGAATAGATTATATTTTTATCACACAAAAAGACCTTGACAGAATTTCGGAAGCAAAGATAGGAATTCAAACGATAACAGATCACGCCCCTACATCACTATCCCTAAATCTATTTGACTCTACATCAAAACCCAATCAATGGAGATTGAACTCAGCTCTATTGACAGATCCAGTCTGGCTACCGCAGATAACTAAGGCACTGAAAGAGTACTTTACACACAACAACACACCTGAAGTAAACCCTTTGACAATCTGGGAGGCACACAAATGTACAATCAGAGGCGAGCTCATTCGAGCAGGCTCACAACGTAAAAAAGAAAGAGATACACAAATAACACAATTGACAGGGAAAATCCGAAGGTTAGAAACATTACACAAACAATCACTAACAGAACAATCAGCAATAGAATTATTAGAAACAAGGAAGGCACTGCAACAGATTTATGACACTAAGTCCAAAAGATTTTTATTCTTCCGGAAAAAAATTTATTATGAACACGGTAATAAAACAGGCAAATTTCTGGCGAGAGCCCTGAAATCCACTAGAGCACAACACAATATTGCAGGCATTAGATCAAAAGAAGGAAAAATAGACATTACCACCAAACAAATCGCACGCAACTTTCATGAATATTACACGACCCTTTATAACCTACCCACTTCACAAACACCCAATAAATCACAGGAATCAAGACAACAAAGTATTCAAAAATATCTTAGAGAATCCAAATTACCCATCTTGACAGCAGAAGACATATCCCAACTAGAAAAACCCATTGAAGCTACAGAACTACAACAGACAATCAAAGACCTTAAACCAGGGAAAAGCCCAGGCCCAGACGGCTTTACAGCCATTTATTATAAAACATTTCAGACCACCCTACTAAGACCACTACTAAGAGCTTTGAACTATATGTCACAACCCAGAGAGATCCCACCGAGCTTTCTGGCAGCTCACATCACAATTCTCCCCAAGCCACATAAAGATCCAGCAGAATGCGCTAGCTATAGACCAATCTCACTTCTGAACTTAGATGTGAAATTGATGTCAAAAATCATAGCTAATAGGTTAAAACCTTTGCTACACAATCTGATAGGCACCGAACAGGCAGGATTCATGCCCGGCAGAGAAACAAGAGACAATGTCATCAAAACGCTCAACTTGATTCATGCAACTAGGAAGGAAAATATCGAGGGCCTTCTCCTGTCCACAGACGCGGAGAAGGCCTTCGATCGAGTGGCTTGGGACTTTATGCTGGAAACCTGCAAATATATTGGCTTGGGAAGTCACATGATGACGTGGATCTCCTCTCTCTATTACAATCCCACGGCTCAACTCAAAATAAATGGTTCGCTTTCAGAAACAGTTAAGATTAGAAATGGCACGAGACAGGGCTGCCCTCTCTCGCCAATTTTATTTATTTTAACACTAGAGCCATTCATTAGACGGATTGTGGCAGAGAGAGCAATAAATGGTTTTAAAATAGCTGGAAGAGAGTTCAAAGTGGCAGCTTATGCGGATGATCTATTATTTTTTATAGCCAACCCCCATATCTCACTCCCTACCTTATTAAAAGAATTCTCTTTATTTGGCCATCTCTCCAACCTAAAAATTAATTACTCCAAGTCCGAAGCAATGAACATTAGCATACCCATGAATAAATTAGAAGCTATCAAATCCAACTGCCCCTTTAAATGGGAAAACTCAGCTCTAAAATATCTGGGGGTATGGCTGACCCCTCAGATCTCCCAAATTTATGAACGCAATTTCACCCCGTTATTAAAGTCAATTAGCTCAGACCTCCAAACCTGGCACACAAAAAGTTTTTCGTGGTTTGGACGCATTGCTATATGCAAAATGACTGTACTACCTAGAGTATTATACTTATTTAGAAACCTGCCAATCAAAGTATCCCAAAGTTTTTTTAAAGCTTTAAATACAATCCAAATGAAGTTTATATGGGCCCACAAAAAACCCAGAATTCGCTGCACAATACTCACACAACCGAAGGAGAAAGGGGGGATGGGAATCCCAGACTTCCGCGCGTACTACTCAGCAGCACACGTCACTAGGATAGTAGACTGGCACTGTCATCACAAAACTAAAGATTGGGTAGAACTAGAAGAGGCATTGAGCCAGACCCCAATTAGGTTCTCACCATGGATCCCATGGACTAGCCTTTCAACCGATATGAAGTCTCACCCCCTCATAGGCACCACGCTCACAATTTTTCATAAACTAACCAATCTCACAAATTTCTCCTCCCACTTAAGCCCACTCACGCCACTACAAGACAACCCTAACTTCACACCAGGCATCAAGAACAGCTTACTCCGATCCACAAACACAAACAGAACACTACTAGCCAAGGACTTCTTCCATAACAAAGATTTCAGAGATTATACCGATCTAAAAACGGTAAACAACATTCCAGACCTACCATTATGGACATACTTTCAGTGTCGAAGTTACCTAAACCAAACTAGGGATAGAAATAACTTCAATAGACCAATGACAGACTTAGAAGAGGCATGCCAGAAGGGAGATCCGATCCACAAAACGACATCTCTGATCTATAAATGGATACAAAATAGCAAGGGAGCGATAGACCACGGATTCAGGGAGAGCTGGTCAAAAGCGCTAAAGATCTCATTGTCGGAGGATCAATGGAGAAAAGCATGCATTTTTGCCCACAAATGCTCACTGAGTACAAGAACCCAGGAAACAGCTTATAAACTGCTTACCCAGTGGTATGCCACACCGGCGAAACTGCACTCATGGTTTCCAGATCACCCTGACACATGCTGGCGATGCCAAAATGAAAAAGGAACACTGCTACATATTTGGTGGCAGTGTCCCATAATAGAACCTTATTGGTCAGAAATTAAGGAGATCATTCTCCACATCACTGAGACATCTTTAAAATTAGACGCAGCGGGTTGTCTCCTCCATGTCAACGATTTCTCCATAAAAAAATATAAACATTCACTCTCTAAACACTTGTTGAATGCTGCAAAAGCTTTGATTCCAATCCATTGGAAATCTACAAAGATACCAACTATTAAAGACTGGCTCAACAAGATCACAGAGATTCATGAGATGGAGGAGACAATAGCTCAGGCAGGAGAAAATGTTGAACGCTTCCATAAAACATGGAATCCCTGGATAACATTCAGATATTCTCAAAAATACTCAAACTTAATGAACCAAGTCTAAAACACCTAATCCTTAAAGTCAGACCAAACACAGACCATCTATTTCTAAAACAAATATTGACATTGACAACTTGCTTCGTAAAACCATGTGCTATAAATGACCCAAATACAGAAAAAGAATGATTGGTATGGGATCTGAAGTCCCTTACCCATCTGAATGGGCTAATACTATAGATTGTTCCCTTTATTTTTATTTCTCATATCTTTTTATCACTTTCTAATTTTATACACTGATTAACACGTGATAAAACTTTGAGACACGATTAAAAATGCACTTAACATGAAAGCATAAGTCTCTTAACTGAAATAATTGAATAATTTAGGCTGAATGAATCAATGTTGAATTACTGATATACTGTGCGCATATTTCTTTTTCTTTCTGTTAATGATGGAGCTGCGACTCCATAGTTGCAATAATTTGACTTCAATAAACTTTGATGTTAAAAAAAAGAATCCTGGAAGGAGGTTTGATTGTGTTGGCATGTATAACGTGATGTAGCAGTAGAGGTTCTCCTGAGGCCCAAGATTTAAATCCTGGGTCCAATAAACCTGGTAGGAAATAGTGATGATTAAGGAGAGGCATCAAGGGGGAGTCATAATTCCAGGAACATTTCCTGCATATGGCTTCCCATATATCCAGTGAGGACGTGGTAAGTGCTGAAACAGTGTGGGTAATGTTCCTATGAACTCGGGGTATCCAGGGGACAACAGAGAGATCGGCTCCACTCAGGGAGTATTCTAATTGTACCCATAATTTTGAATCAACTGCATATTTCCAATCCTCCATTCTAGATAAAATGACAGCATGATAATATGTCTTAAAGTTTGGGAGTGCCAGTCCCCCAGAGCATTTGGAGCGAAAAAGAACGTCTCTGGATATTCTGGGGTGGCTGTTCCCCCAAACAAAGCTGGAGATCATCGCCTGCAGGATAGTAAAGAACCCCACAGGAATGCCTAGTGGGATCATTTGAAAAATAAATAATATGCGGGGGAGAATGTTCATTTTAATGATGTTTATTTTCCCTGACTTGATTAAATTGATGATAGGCAACTCCTATCCTCATATTGATTAGTGGTTCCAAATTAATAATAACTACTGCAGTAGGGAACAGACACAAAAGATACGCTCAGCATCTTTCCAAATAACTGTTCTGCTTTATTATAACGCAATTGAAGGTTTTTATGCACATGATTACGGTATCACATTAATATTACAATTGTACATTTATGGTAACAAGGGGCGTTACATAGGCAGCCTAATTCTAATCAGGACTCGAAAGAATGTAAACATTTACTGAAAACATTATTAGTGCTGTGTGCACAGTGAGGGCAGTGTGCAATACATACAAAATACAATACAATTATATACAGCACTTACAAATTTCCATTACAGTCTCCCCTCTTTTGATCAATATTTTGATCACTAACCATACCTGCTATCACCTTTAACCTGGGACCTCCACACGCTTTGGTGGAGGTAGTCCTGGCCAAAGAGGCAAAAAAAAAAACTCCATTGTGGAGAAAATAATAGCTGAGCAACTTTTTCATTACAAAATGACCTTTCATTGTGAAAAACAAATGATTGATAAGACATATTTACAGAGTACTGGCTGTACACTCCTGTGGCCAGAATGGCCTTCTAGCTGAATTGTTGGCATGCTGACTTTTCAGCACATGTAAACACAGACAATTCTACATAAAATGGATAATGTACAAAAGACAAATATGACTTCAACATGGCTAAACTACTTTTCAAATATATATATATCCCTTACAATTAAAGTAATTGAATCAAAAAGTACCCTAGACTGTGATCACAAGAGGGAAACAAATCAAACACAGAGACTTCTTTAATTTGGTCATTTTTGCAGTGTCTGGTGTGGATCCAGGTGACTTTACCTTCAAGTTTTGCAAAAACTGTACATAAAATAGATGCTATATTGAGTCTCCAAACATTTCCTTATATATAAATGTCTCTTAACGATCCACAAGTCACCTGGCTTTAGTTTTAGATCCTTCCAAACTTTTAGGATCTGGAATTGGGGAGAAAACACATAAATGAGTTTGTAAAAAACCTTAAAAGATCAGCAACATTCCCTGTGAGACCCGAATGGAGGACTCCAGCTGCTGAGACAAAAATATAAGCAAGTGAGTAACACACTCCAAAACCAAATCCCATAGGGAGAGAGTCCAACATCCCCCTTAGGGGCTTTATTAAATATAAGAAAACATTCAGGCAAAAGTTTTCTAGTTTCTTACTCTACTTTTTCCGCTACATTGTAGACAGTAGGGGGTGTAAAAATAAAACCTCAAAACTTCTAGTAAGGACTCTCCTAAAAAAAAAGATTTCCTCTGTTACTCTCTGTACTTTCTGCACTCTATATTTACAAACTACTTCTGATAACACTTTTTACTGTGGCCTTTGCAGTAGCATTTGCCACTGGACATCCAAAAAACATGTCCATACAGACAAAATGCATATTCTTAAGATCCTGACTTGGGCATCTGGATATATCCTTTTTTTATAATCTCTGGAAGGGATGTTCAGATTTTGGTAACACCTTTGGTAACAGGTAAAACAAGAAGTGGTATGTTATAAAAACAACTGTGGAGAACCCTGGCTCTATCCCATGCTCATTTACTAAGGCAGCCATAACTTCTTGTGACTGATGACACGGTCCATGTGTCAAGCTGGAGGGAAAAGAGTGGGTGGCAGACATAAATGATCACCTTTTCCAAAGTCCTGTTTCATAAGAAGTTGCCCCCTGTGGACCACTTGTTCTTCTCGTTCTGGGGTCCTTAAAGTTGAATTATTAATCCCAGCTATACTGGGCCAGAACTAGGGTGGAATCTGTGAGTTGCACAGACCCATCAAGTGTCCAGGGCTGTAAATGCAGCATCCTTAGTGCATGCTGGTCTGCTTCCATGTGTTAAAGTTAATATGGCTGCCTCAGCAAGAACCTGGAAGGCTGAAAACAGCCAATCAAATTAACTTGGCATGCTTTATTGGTTTACCTGCAGAAGTAAAAACAAACTTCTGGCCCTTCAAATGGAACCAAAAGCTCTCTTTATCTCGACTATCTATATAAATATACATTCTTTTTATAGCTCACAGGCTTTGCTAAAACATGGAGCTCTGTTTCTTGAGCTGGGGAAAAAGGATCCAATGACTTTGAATACAGAGTATCCTTCTGGGTGATAAACTGCATACTCAAATCTACAAAAAATTAAATACCTCGGTCTTCAGGGAGTGTGTCCCGCACTGGGCTCACAGCAGCTGATTCCTACGTGATCAATTTAACACATGTGTCTTTTCCTTTCTTTTGAATAAATGTACGCATTTTTCATTGTTAGATTTGTACATAAACAAACTCATATTTTAAACCTTTCATTAGACAAACATTTAGTTAGCTGTATATTTGCTGCACAGAATGTCGGACCATTAAAAATTAAATGTTTGACCAAAACAATATCAAACTTTGTCTAATAGCACCTTTGCATAAAAGCTGCAGCTCTGATATATTGGGATGAACCCTTCATTACTGGGTCCAGCTTGCATAAATATATTACAATGGCTTTTTTTCTATCACACTGTTTGTGTAAGAACTCCAGTTTCATGTTTCAAAAGACAACTTTTTACTGGCAATATTATAACAAATGATAACAATACCCTGCGGTCATGGAGAGATGCCCATAAATCCAAAATATTCTTCTGCTTTTACCACGGCACTTACAAGGAAAAGGGGCACATCATTTCACAAATCCACACATTCTGCTTTGGATTTCAAAAATAAAAATAAATAAAAACAAAAGGATCAACAATCTGTATGATGGACCAGAAAGCATCAAAAACTATAAAACAACTGGCTGCAGGTGGCATCTATCCTAACAGGGTGTGTGGACTTGATGTGATGGGTCTGTTAAATTTAAATTTTATTTATTATAACTCTCACATCATGGACTGACATCAAGTTATTATCAAGAACCTTGACATTTCATTTTTGTAGAAAAACTTCTTATGTATCCCATCCATCTTGGCTTTGTTAAATATTATGGCAGCTGTATTCCAAATAACAACCTCATCTTAATCTTTTTTCCCTCAATAAGGGCTTATTGTATAAACGTAAAATTACAAAAATTGTTATCTTAATCTAAACTAATCCCATTTTTACAAATTTCCCCAATAACCTGGATTTCATTTCCAACCAAAGGTTGTCTAAACCAGTTTCAATATATCTATATTATTAATAAAATTTTGAAACTCATATTAGAAATGAATACTCATTACTTAATTTTACTTAATTTCCCTCTTTTTTAATGCACTGTTTCCACTCTCAAAAGATTTTCAATTTGTATAATACACGGTTAAATGTAACCTTCATTTTACCATGTTTGGAAAACAGATTCAAAATAATTGTGATCACATTGTTTACCATTAGATTCGTTAACCCGGCACATTTTGTTATAAATGTTTTGTCTAAAAAACTGGAATTGGCATGGTGTCCTTCCAGCTTATCACTGACCTCTCATCTCAGCCACATTTCTTTCATGAGAGCGCAAAGGAGGGGGTCACATCTGCGTACATGACACACACAAGGGATGCACACATACACCAATATCTCTCTAAAATCGCTTACATTTTTCCCATTTGTGCACAACACATGCATATGATTCTCTCACTTTCTTTTAACTCTTTAATATTTACCTGCCTAAATTCTGCTTTCCTTATTTTGTTCAGATATCTTTTATTTCTAGCTTCTATGATCAGACGGGGAGCCAGAGTACTCATCCCATCTTCCCTCTCTGACAACATATAAAGTATTCTGTTTTAACTCTCATTTCTCTGTTTCTGACTCTAATAGTTGTAGTGCCTGACCCCAAATTCATCCCACAACTTAACATAAAAATGTCCCTTCCTGTCTAGTGTTAATGTCACCCTTGATCCATCCTGCTCACATAGATAGCTGTTTCTCTAGCTGTTTACTCTGCATGATTCTTAGTCCCTGTGTGTTTGGGGGGGGGCGTTCGTGAGTTGTAAGGTCATGGAGATGGGGTGATGGTCCGAGAGATACATGGGGTCAATGGACGCCGCGGTCAGACATGGTAAATCTGTTTGTGAAAGGAAAAGATAGTCCAGTCTGGAATGACGATTGTGGGGTGTTGAATAGAAGGTGTAATCTTTCGTGTCTGGGTAAAGTGTGCGCCATGCGTCGTGAAGTGATAATTCCTGTAACTTTGTTTTAATCGCCCTTAGTGCTTTATATGGCATGGTGGAGGTGCCTGTGGAAGTATCTAGCAGAGGATTAAGGGAAACATTAAAATCCCCTCCTAGAATAAGGAGGCCTTCCTGGAATGAGGAAAGTTTGTGCAGTGTGGTTCTAAAGAACGCTACTTGGCCGGCGTTTGGGGCATATATATTGGCCAAGGTGATTCGCCTTCCATATAGAGTGCCTTTTGCAAAGATGAAACGTGCTTCTCCGTCGATATAGGTATCCGTAAGTTGAAATTGGCATTGTTTGGCAATGAGGATTGATACACCTTTGGTTTTCGCTGCATGATTAGTTGCGTGTAGAGCTATTGGAAAGCGTTTATTGGAGAGTTTTGGAATGGAGTTTGTTTTGAAGTGTGTCTCTTGGAGGAAAACTATATCGGCCTTGTTCCTGTGCAGGGAGAGGAGGACTTGAGAGCGTTTTTCTGGGAGATTAAGTCCCCGTGCATTGAGGGAAATAATTTTAGTGTTAGATTTGTTAGGTTTGTTAGCTGGTTGTGACATAATGTGTAGGAGGGTCCGATCTTAATGTAGTAAAGAGATTAGAAGGAGCAGGAATAGATACTTGTTTTTGGAGGAGAATAGGGGTTGCGAGGGATGGCGCGTGGGGATAGGAGGTATACGCGAGGGCGTTGTCTGGGGAATAGGTGATGGCGATTTGATACCCTTAAAAAGGGGCGGAGAATGCGGTGTAAGGGCTATGGGTGGGGTCTATGATGTGTTTCACTGGAGGTGAATCCGTAACAATGAGAGAGATAAGGGCTTCTGTCTTTAGGTGATCGATATCGGAGATTAGCAAGAACCTGCTTGCTAATCGCAGGATACTGTGTGTCCGTATCCCAGAAGAGCCGAAAGAGGTCAGTGGTGGGTAGGGGCGGAGGAGGAGTCGGACCGTAGTACCGATGTGTATAGATAACCACTGAGTGGGTCGTAACCAGAGATGACCGAGAGTGATGGGGTAGAGCGGGTAGTTACTACCCGCCAAACAGAGAGAGAGGTGTGGTAGTGTGGTAGGAGGATGGTAGAGAGAGCTGATTCTTGCTATATGGGGTATATTTAGGTCAATTGGACGAGTGGACGGGATGAGGGGTTTAGTAGTGCCGGAGATTGTTGAAGAGGAATATTATATTGCTTTCCCGAATGTGTAATGCGGCTATGTGGAAGAGGAAAAAGATTAGTCTGTGATCTCTCCTAGTGTGTGTGAATGTTGAGCATGGGTTAAAAAGGTAACTTATATAGAAATTAAGCTAACAGTGTAATATCTCGTACTAGCTGGAGAACAGTGCATGACAGAGCATGCCTATCAGGTTTGAGGTACTCAATGAAAAGAACCTAAGTATACAAACATTTTAAGAACATTCTCTAAGCCAACTTAGCTTTATCCTCAGTATTGAGTTGTGGTGTGCCTGCATAGTCTGCTGTAACCGCTGTGGTGCGTGCGTAGAGTAAGGAGAAAAGAGCCAAGACCTGGAGCTGGATGGATGGTACGTTGCGTCTTCAATGGATCTTCCTTTTCCCCTTTCCTTCTTCTTCCTCTGTTCCTTCCCTGTCCCAAGGGGCATATCGACATCCTCAGGGTCCGTGTTGTTCTCGTAAGGGTAACCAGTGACCTATGTGTGAGTAATAACAACCCTAAACATGGCTGGTTACTTGTCAGATAATACTGGGAGCATGAAGCTTAAGTTACTCCTTGATACTGCGCTTATATCCAAGAGGCATAAATCTACATGGAGGGCATTAGTTGTTATGAAGTACAGGCTTTAAGTAAGCTAGTATATTTTGTGCGTTTCCTAAGCGTACTTATCAAGTAGTGGCAAGATGACGATCCATTATGTTCCCTATGATATACTCCTTGACTATGGGAGTCTAGATTGAGCAAGGGGGATGGGGTGGTGGTCGAGAAGAAAAAAAAAAAAGGGGGGGGGGGTGGGGTTTTAACCTGAAATGGATCTGGCATTATGTGACATTGGCATGTGGACCAGCTGGTGAACCCACATTTCAGGTAGGCGGGTCTAAAACCGTTCGGATCTATAGGCTGGAGGGGATATCTATGTCAGAGGAGTTGGAGCATTATAAATTTAAAAATTTTTAATTTCAAGTTTTAAATTGCCGAATGGATCATCATCCCCACTGCAGGCATAGAAGGTTTGGTGGAAAGGTATCATGCATGCACGGAAGTTATACCAGCTTCGCAGAGGGTGCGTAGGCAAGCAGTAGAATAGGCGTATAACGAAAAAAAAAAAAAAAAAAGGGGGGGGGTAGAGGAAGGTTTTGACCATAGAGAAAGGAATAAGCAGACCCAAAAATGCATCATAGGTGGGAAAAAGTGGTTGTGTGCCAGCTTGACAGTTGTCTGTTACAGTCAGCTCATTAAGGTTTTGAGGGCTAACGTTTGAAGAAGTTTCTTGGCAGTCAGTGATAGAATGCGATATACTAGAGTGCACCTAGCGAATGAGCATTGAATTTGAAAGTAGGCAAGCTTCATGCAATCCTAGCGGGTGAGAGAGAGATCAGCAGGACTGTTATAGCAGGACTGTGAGGCAGCAGCAAGTGAAGGCAGGCTGTGAGGAGGAGCAGGTGGGGTTCAGCCAAAGAGAAAAAAAAGGTCATATGGAACAGAATAGAGAAAGAGAGTAATATAGGTAACTTAGCTGAGGGTAAGGAGGCGCGTTTTGTTGCTTAACGGTCGCGACGCGCCCTCCTGGTCTGCGGAGCTTTCAGCGGGCTGGCTCTGTGATCCTGATCTGGGGTTCGGTGGTGTTCCCGGGGATCGGAAGGCGATCTTTGCCTCCTGAAATGGTGAGCTTGCGTTTCCATGGGCTCAGTGCGAGATGAGGCTTTGTTGGCGGGAGGCCGGTATTCCGCGTACCATTCGGGTACTTCCGTATAGGGAATATCCAGGGTCTCGCAGAAGTGACGCAGATCTTCCGGCACTCGGAGGAGTGCAGAGCGCCCTTGATTGGAGGCTGACAGGCCGAAAGGGAACTTCCAGCGATACGGGATGCCGTTGGTACGAAGAGTTTCCAGCAGAGGGCGCAGTTCTCTTCGACGCTGTAACGTAATGGTCGAAAGGTCCTGGAAGAGACGGATTTCTGTGCCCTTGTGTGTCAATGGAGCGTTAGTACGGGCATTCCGTAAGATCTCTTCTTTTAGTTGATAGTCGATCACACAGCAGATTACGTCTCTGGGAGGATCAGAGTCTCTCCCCCGTGGACGTAGGGCGCGATGTATGCGTTCCATCCCAATAGATGTTGTGGCGGGTTTTCCCAGCAGGGTGTTGAACATGCCTGTTACTTCTGTTAGAAGGTGGTCCGCATCGACAGATTCCGGCAGTCCTCTTATGCGTAAGTTGTGGCGCCGGCCGCGATTGTCCAAATCCTCGACATGGCGGTTAAGATCGCGTAGCTGCAGGGTGTGTGTGTCTATCACTTGGCATGAGCGGCGGAGTATAGAGGTATGTGTGGTCGTGGTCTTTTCCACCTCGTGTACTCTGCCGGCGATGGCTTGAATATCAATTTTTAGGTCTGATATCGCGCCCGTTAGGGCTGCCGTAAGGGTGTTCTTGATGTCCGTTGCTACTGAGTGGAGATCATGGAGGCTTGGAGGCGGTTGTGGCGAGAGGACTATCCCGGCAGTGTCTGAGGGGATCTGCGAGTCTGGGTTAGCTAGCAGGCTTGACGTGTGGAGTAGGCCGCGGGAGGTCGCCATGTTGCTTGCCTGAGTGCGGAACATTTCCGGGATGTTCTGACTCACCCGCCCAGTTAAATCATGGGGAGACCTGGATCGGGAGGCCGAGGAGCTCCGGGAAGAGGTCCCCATAGCGTTTGGAGGTAGTAGTGGGTTAGAAACCTCGTTTTCAGGCTGATGATTCTCTCTGTCGGCGGGAGCTGACAAGTTAAGCTGCCATTCTCAGTCGAGGTCAGGCCACGCCCCCGATTCTTAGTCCCTGTGGATTTTGGTAACCCAGTTACCCATTGTGGATACCTGTCCACTTTAACCATTCTCAGTATAGGCGGAACCGCACCTTCGGTTCATATATCCTCTTGCGCTGGGCATTTTTGAGGGTCTCTTACCCTTCATTCCCTTACTTAATTCAATGCCCATAATGACTGGCCAGTCTTCTCTACATGTGCCTATACCCTCTTGCCTCTAAACTACTTTATCTAGCAGATGTACTACATATACCTGTGAACAGCACTATTCTTCCCTTTCTTATCTATAACACTCCAATGGACAATAGACAGGGACAACATAACATATAACCACCAATCAATACAGTTCGATTAAAGGGAGTAAAATAGGTACCCTTTGTCCCGAAAATGCCTTACCGATCAAGGAAGTCTGATAACTCAAATGTAAGGAAGAGGCTTACCTCAGCCGGCTGATTATCAGAAATTCCCGGATCATCTCAAGCTCCTCGTTTTGGATACTCAGGGTCACCTGGAATCCCCTCCTGGCTGGCTCGCCAAGCTGACTTGGTTAAATTGATGATAGGCAACTCCTATCCTCATATTGATTAGTGGTTCCAAATTAATAATAACTACTGCAGTAGGGAACAGACACAAAAGATACGCTCAGCATCTTTCCAAATAACTGTTCTGCTTTATTATGACGCAATTGAAGGTTTTTATGCACATGATTACGTAGGTATCACATTAATATTACAATTGTACATTTATGGTAACAAGGGGCGTTACATTGGCAGGCTAATTCTAATCAGGACTCGAAAGAATGTAAACATTTACTGAAAACATTATTAGTGCTGTGTGCACAGTGAGGGCAGTGTGCAATACATACAAAATACAATACAATTATATACAGCACTTACAAATTTCCATTACACCCAACCATGAGTGGGATAGACTAGTCCATTTTCTTAGGTCCTCTCTGATGCTGTTTAACAGCGGGATGTAGTTATACTTGAAAAGGGAGTGCAGTTATGGAGTGCAGTTTAGGTGTGAGGTATATACCCAAATATTTCATGTGAGTCTTTTCCCATCTGAACGGAAAGAGGGGTTTCAAAGAGGTTGCTTCTGACCTGGGGAGGTTAATGTTCAGGATTTCAGATTTGGGGAGGTTTATTTTAAGATTTGATATAGTTTGGAAGGTAGAAAATGCTGACATTAAGTTGGGTAGAGAGATGCGTGGTTGTTGGATAAAAAGAGTATGTCGTCGGCGTAGGCGGCGTATTTGTGAGTTCTGTCTCCTACTTGGATGCCACGTATATTGGTATTGCGTCTAATTGTGGCTAGGAATGGTTCTAAAGTGATAGCAAAGAGAAGTGGGGAGAGAGGACATCCCTGCCTAGTGCCATTATGTAAGGTAAAGGGATCGCTTAGCGAGCCGTTTATGCGGGTTTGCGCAGAGGGGGCAGAATAAAGTGAAGAAATGCAATGATACATCTTCGGGCCTAATCCAAAGTGACGTAAGGTCATCTTAAGGTAGTCCCAGTCCACCCTATCTAATGCTTTTTCAGCATCAGTAGAAAGGAGTAGGGTGGGCCGGGCACATCTTTGAACATACTGGATTAGGGAAATTGTCCATAGAGAGTTGTCTTTAGCCTCTCTATGTGATATAAAACCTGTCTGATCTGCCGAGATCCAACTGGGTATTAAGGGAAGTATGCGGTTAGTCATCACCTTGGCAAATAGTTTAATGTCAGTGTTTATCAAAGAAATTGGTCTGTAGCTGCTGCATAGGGTGGGATCTTTACCGGGTTTAGGTATAACTATAACAGTGATATGTGCTGAAAGGGATTCTGTGCGCAGGTCTGAAATTTGGGAAATTGAGTTAGTGTAGGTTGGGAGGCGAGGGAGTAAGATGTCCTGGAATGTCTTGTAATAAACCATAGCGAACCCGTCAGGGCCGGGAGCTTTACCTGAAGGGGAGGATTTTAAAGCGGTCTGGAATTCCTCAATTGAAAAATCTGCTTCCATTTCCTTAAGGGCTGACCTAGATCATTTAGGGAGGTTTGCCGCCCTCAGATAGGAGAGGATGCGAGAGCGCCTCTCTGATAGGGGCAAAGGGGCTAAACCATTTGTAACATTATAAAGATCTGCATAGAATTTCCTAAAGGCTTTGGCAATGTGTGGGGTTGCATGTACCAGTTCCCCCGTTGGAAGTTTAATTTTAGGGATAAATTACTTTGTTTGTTTTGCCTTAAGGGATCTAGCAAGTAATTTGCTCGGTTTATTGCCCCACTCGTAGAATTTTTGTGATATGCGGTGAAATTTCTTTTTAGTGTCTAAATCTAGGAGTTTTTTTTAGTTCTTTACATTTAAGCGTGAGGGCTTTGAGATGCGCGCTGTGGAGTGAGAGTTTATGTTGTTTATTAAGGTCAGTTATTTGTTGCAGTACCTGTGCAATTTGATGACCATGCTCCCTTTTTTTTCTGGCACCGAGCTCGATTAATCGTCCCCGTATAGTGGCCTTATGAGCTTCCCAAACAATAGGTGGGGAAGCCACAGAGGGTATGTTCTCTTTGAAGAAATGCTTCAGGTGGGAGGCTAATATGGAGACTTCAGTTTGGTTAGAGAGGAGTGATTCGTTAAGTTTCCAGTTATTGGTGCTATGAGGTAAGGTGGGCATGGTCATGCGCATCGACACAGGAGCATGATCGGATAAGGTTGCTGTTACTATATGGGCAGATTTGAGGAGAGGGAGGTGGAAGTGATCCAAAAATATATTATCTATTCTAGAGTAAGACAGGTGTGTCGAAGAGAAGTGTGAGTAGTCTTTATCTTTAGGATGGAGAAGGCGCCAGACATCTATTAGTTGATGATCTAAGAGCCTTTTTTTAACAAAAGCTAAACAGTTAAATGATATGTTAGAGCGGCCCTGGGACGTATCCATTGTAGGATTGAGGGGCATGTTTATGTACCCTGTGAGGACAATGATACCTTTGGCAATTTGTGATAGTTTAGTGAGGATTTGCGAAAGAAAGGTTGGTTGATTCTTGTTTGGGGAGTAGATATTTGCAAACGTACATTGGGTGTTGCCTATAAAGCCCTTAAGAAAGAGAAAATGACCATAGTCATCTGCAAGCATTTCCGTTAGGCGAAAAGACACCCTACTGCTAAAACCAATGGCAACACCCTTAGCCTTGTTGGTGTCAGAGAGGCTGTAGTACCACTGCGGAAATTAGGGTAAGGTCAATCTGACCGGTGTGATATGGGTTAAATGCGTTTACTGAAGGAAGGCAATAGAGTAAGCATTGTGCCTTAGCTCACTCATTACTTGGTGTCGTTTAGCAGCGACATTAAGACCTCGGACATTATAGGATGTAATTGTCAGAGTCGCCAGTGGTACAGCGGAGAGGGATATGCTAGCCTATACTTCCACGCATGCCAACGTGGAGGGGGGAGAGAGGAGGAGGAATGGGGAAAGAAAGTTTGAGGGAGTAGAAGAAAGGAGATAAAACACATAGAGAAAGCATACATGTGTATTAAAACAATTATGGATATTACAAGAAAGACACGCACAAATCTGCAGTGGTCCCTGAGGGGAGAGAAAGAACGGGCGGCCATCCAAAACTCTGGAGAGAGTCTGGGTGAGAGACCTTATGGGCCGCCCGATCTTACCAACCCCAAAAGGAAGGGGGGCGGGGGATGCTCTGAGGTAAAAGAGCGAAGGAACAATGTGCCCCGCCAGCATTTGGCCTGTTAGGAAAATACATTATAATTACATGGAATGAGCTCCAGCAAAAAATTTAATGAAAAAATGAGAAAAAAATAAATAAAAATTTTAGAAAATAAAAAAGGGAAAAAGAGGGTAAAGTTATGAGAAGGTTATGAAAACCTAGGCAACAATATAATATTAACAATGGGAAATTAAACCTTACGAACCCTGCAAGAAAAAGTTTGCAACTGAACCGTTCAGATCCAAAAACAAAAAAGGAAAAACTAAAATTGGACCATGGGATACCCAAAAATAAAAATGAATGACGGGTCTATATCCTCTAAGCCAATGAGGCTAAAAAAGAATTCAAAGAGTCTGACCAGAGCATATCAAGCATTGAAAAAATGGGTATCAGTATACACAAAAAATAAAAGGAGAAACAAAGATGAGTAGAGAAAGGCATATCTCAGCCATGCTTCTGTGCGGATCTGGGGATTGACGTGCGCCTTTTCTTTGACAGAGTTTTACACCATGGAGGGTCCAAGGGGTTTGAAAATTTTGGAATGTGGTCTTGCCAGCCCGAGAGCTCAACTGGCGGAAGATTGAGATCTTGAGGAAAGGCAGAGAGATCCTCTGGGAAGCGAAGAGTGTGAGAACGGCCATTTTTGGTGGCTATCAAGCAAGCTGGAAAATCCCATCTGTATGTAATCCCGTCTGTGCGTAGGTGTTCAAGGAGCGGTTTTAGGGCTCTGCTGCGATCAAGGGTTTCCTTGGACAGTTCAGGGAAAATATTAATGACTGCTCCGTCAAAGTCAATGTTAGGAGTGTTGCGCAGTTTCGTCATGATAGCGTTTTTATCCTCAAAATAGTGCAAACGACAAATGACATCTCTGGGTTGGTCTGAATTAGCATTACGAGGTCGCAGTGCACGATGAACACGATCAAATCGCAGTGGGTCAGTGACAGGGTTTCCCAGAATTGTGTTGAGAATTCCACAGATCGATGGCTCTAGGTCATTGTCTCTAGTTGCTTCTGGTAGGCCTCTGATACGTAGGTTATTCCTACGATTACGGTTCTCGAGATCTTTGAGTTTGTAGAGAGAGGCACGATGAGCAAAGGCAAGCTGGGTAACAGTCTCCTGTAACTCTTTTATGGCTGTTGCTTGGGAGTCCTGACGCTGTTCCGTCTCCTCTACTCTAGCTAAGAGGTGGGACATGTCAGTTCTCACAGAGATAATTTCTTTCTTGATGGATTTCTCCAAACTGTGAAACATAGCAGCAAGTTTTTTTTTTAAGGCCACTCATCAACAATCTCATTTCTGAGCCAGCAGGGGATCCGGGATCCTCCATGAGGTCTGAGCAGTAAGATGAAACAGGGGAATTTTCCCTCACTGAGGCAGCATGGGAGGAGGGAGAAATACTCTGTCTTGAAGTTCTGGCTTGTCCACTGCCTGCACCAGCTAAATATTGCTGAATAGAGCCAGAGGCAACTGTATGAGATTTCAAACCATTTCCGGATATTTTGCCTATTGTGGAACGGGTTTTAGGTGTCTTGGTGGGCATAGCTGGAGCTGTAAGGCCGGTAGCTTGGCAGGGCTCCTCACACTCACATCAATTTACATGCACAAAAAGGCTGTAATTCTATTACTGAATATGGTAGGCAGGTACAAATGAGTCCCCTTGAATTACTGTGAGATAAGGTTATGAGCCACAAACTGCATAAGCTCTGGAGGGGAGGGGGACGTGCTGCTAATAGAGTAAAGCAAAAAGGAATGAAATCTGGTGTATTAGGAGTAGCAAGATGGCCACCTACTTCCAGGACTAGGCCGAAGCCGCAGACTTTCCTACTAGGGACAGCCGGCCGGGTAGACTCCTCTCCTCGCAGGACACAAAGTTCCCTCCGCAGGCTCTGATTTCAGGGCCCTGATGCTACAGCAGGTGAGAGTCTCTGTAGTGTGCAGGGATACAGGGGAGGGCTGCTACTCACTGTGTCCCTCGGGCGGGAGAGATCAGACCGGCAGGCCTCAAGATGGCGTCGGGCCGGAGCAAGGAAACAGGGATCCCAGGCGATTTGTCACAGCTGCCTTCCCGATCCAAGGGCTCCAGCAGCACGGCAGTCAGCCAGTCCTGGGAAAGCGTCCGTATTCTTCCCGGAACACAGGGACAGTGGGCAGAAGGCTCAGATCAAGTAACAGGCCCCAAGATGGCCGACCCCGCAGTATTTGCGTAAATGTTTATCAAAACAATATAATTGCAAAAAATACACTAAAACTAGCAGAGACAAAAACACAGCAAATTTTACAAAATTCCTACTAAATATAAAAGCTTAACCTATATTGCGTTAATAAATAACAAATATTTGTAACTTTTAAATTACGCTTTTTTGCGAAATAGTAGAAATTGAACAGGCGTAAAATTGAAATATCCAAATTTCTCTAAAAATCTGAAGGTTTTCATTTTTCCCTTACAGCTTTCAGAATTTGAGAGCATATGACCTCTAGAATAAAAGGAAGGTGCTACTGATTTTATAGTCCCCGGATTATTTGCACAAATGTTTATCAAAGCAATATATTGGCAAAAATACACTAAAACCATTATTAGCTGATAAAAACACAGCTAATTTTACAAAACTCCTGCTAAATCCCTACTAAATATAAAAGCTTAACCTGTATGGAGTTAATACATACCAAGAAATTACAATTTTTACATTGCACCTTTTTGCAAAATGGTGAAAATCAAACGTAAGCAAGATTGTAAATGTCCAAATTTCTCAAAAAATCTGAAGGTTTTCATTTTTCCTTTTACAGCTTTCAGAATTTGTGAAAGACCTTCAAAACCATATATTTTTCGAAAGCATATGACCTCTATAATAAAAAGAAGGTGCTACTGATTTTTTAGACCCTGCTGTATTTGTGCAAATGTTTATCAAACCAATATATTCGCAAAAAATACACTAAAACCATTATTAGCAGATAAAAACACAGCTAATTTTACAAAATTCCTGCTAAATTCCAACTAAATATAAAAGCTTAACCTATATGGAGTTAATAAATAACAAATCTTTGTACTTTTCAAATGGAGCCTATTTGCAAAATGGTGAAAATCGAACGTACCCAAAAATTTCTCAGAAAATCTGGAGGTTTTCATTTTCACTTACTTACTGAAAGCAAATGACCTCTGGGATAAAAATAAGGTGCTACAGATTTTTTAGGCCCCGCGGTAAAAACACACTAAAACCATTATTAGCAGATAAAAACACAGCTAATTAGGGGTGCTAGGGTGCCACCCCTCTGCAGGGTGTTGGACTCATATTATTTTTTTTTTCAAGCCACAAAATTAGAGCCTGAGGCTCTAATTGGCTTGAAAAAGGTTGGGCTCGGGGCACAGAGCATTGCATCCCGAACCCACCCACTTGTGACAATAACAAATTAATATTCACTATCATCTCCCGGTTTCTCCTCCTGGCCAATCAGGATGGATTGGGTTGGCCGGGAGGAAAAGCTGAGGTATACGTGGAGGGGTAAGTCAATTAGAGCCTCAGGCTCTAATCATGTGGCTTGAAAATCATGTGTTGTTCAAGCCACATGATTAGAGCCTGAGGCTCTAATTGGCTTGAAAAAGGTTAGGGCTTGGGGCGCAGAGCATTGCACCCCGAACCTACCCACTTGTGACAATAACAAATTAATATTCACTATCGTCTTCCAGCTTCTCCTCCTGGCCAATCAGGATGGATCGGGTTGGCCGGGAGGAGAAGCTGTGGTATCTGTGGAGGGGTGAGTGCGGGGGGGGGGGCGAACCGTCACCGTGGAGGGGTGAGTGCAGGCGGACTTACTAACTTACTATGTTTGTGTTTTAAAAAAAAAGTAACTTTTAAAAAAAAAATTATAGTAATTTATATATATATATATATATATATATTTTTTTTTTTTTTTTTTTGTGGGGGGGTGTCTTTGGTGAGATATCAGAGGTCTAAACATATAAACATAAAAACCAGCGCTCGCAAATGGTAAGTGGTATAGTGTTGATCAAACTAGCCTGTTGCAGCAGCAGAAACAAAAAGTGCTACACTTTTAGTGATATATATGACCAAAAAAGACTGCGCTAGCAACAAAATAAATTGAAAATAAAAGAGTGTCAGAACCAAATGCACTATAAAAAGGAATGTGGTGGATAAGACAAAATGTTATCTGACAAAAAGGGTAGGATAGGATATATATCTAACACAACACACCATGTGCCAAATAGAAGCATGCACGAATGCACTAACAAAATAAATAGCTCATATTATCATAAAAAGTGTACATAATAAACATGTGCAACTGTGGAGTGATATGGGTGAGCCTATCACTGCACTTGAACAAAAAATATATATAAATGTATGTACTCTCCTAGTTTTGCAAACACCAATATAGATAACACTGATGCGGACTTCTAGGGAAATGCTAGGTGAAATAATAAACGAAAAAGTCACCAATAACAAAATTGCAAACTAAAAGTATTAAGTTGGATGAAAATCTTCCATATTGGAGACAATAGGCAGACTACCAGTTATCCAGTCCATGTAGTAAGCAGGACAAACGGTAGACTGATGTTGGAGATGCCCAGAAGAAACCTTTGGAGGACCACAAAGACTCGCGTTCCGCAAAAAAGGAGAAAGAAAGGTATATGGTGTAAAACCTTACGGTACCATAGGGTCACCTGCGCATATACGCGCTACTCACGGGACCGGGATGCAGAGCAGGCAATCAGATACTAGGTCGGTTCGCCGCTGGCCAGCGTGCGTTCCACCAACTCCAGGAAGTGATGTCACTTGGTTTAGCGTAGGCAGGATGTTGCATCGACGCGTTTCGCCCCTCCCCCAGGGCGTTATCAAAGAAGCAGACCCCCATATCTATTTTTTGAAGCTGAGAAAGGAACTGAAGTTAGTCCCTTCCTCTGTAGCCATTTACATGAATGAATGAGGAATCTGTATAGAGATTCCATTCATTCATAAAATTACAGTCTGATACATTGTAACAAACACAGTTACAATGATCAGCTGTCAAGGAATATAGGAGTGATTGCTGCCTATATTCACTGTACTACAGGGGGGAGCTTAGTAAACACATGTTTGCTAAGCCCACCAAGCCCCTACTTCACCTCCACCAGCACTGATCCCCCCTCCCCCCCGCCGTGATCCCCAGCCTGACAGATCATAGAGATCTGTGCAGGGGGAAGCTGCAGGCAGTGGGAGGGATGGAGAGATGCCACTCTCAGCGGCCATGGATCGAGGGTGCAGGGGCAGTTGGGGGGCGATCTGACTGGTGGGGGGACATATGACATATCTTGATCCCCCCAAGCCCCATGAAGCACCTGAAGCTGGTGGGAGTTGAAGAGGAGGGATGCCGGCTAATGATGGTGGCTGCGGGGAGCGGGTTTGCAGAGAGAATCAGGTGGAGGGGGGTAATCGGGAGCAGGTTTGCTGGGGGAGTAAGAAAGGGGGTGAAGGAAATAGGAGAGAAGAGTGGGGGAGTAGTTTTAGATTGAAGGGATTGGCAGGGGTGGAGAGTCAGGGGGCAGGGAAGCGGCAGCATGGGTGGGGGGAGCAGTAACATTAGGGGTTAATGACTCTGATCAGCGGGTTGTAATCTGCTGATCAGATTTATAGAATTGTTCACCAGTCTGCTAAACAATTATGATATAAGCTTATGGTCATTGAAGTGACCATAAGCTTATAGGAGAGGGAGAAATATGGACTTGGCCACCTGCGGGCACTTCTGTAGGTCCGTATGGCATATGGACTTGGCAGTGAAAGGGTTAAAAACAGAACAGGACTAGCACAAGCAGGTCAGCAGATCATAAAGAGAAGGGGTCACTCCTTACCGAATGGCCACGATCCCCAACTACAGAGGATCATAGCTCGCAGATACACATTAGCACTGGCAATAGGAACCCACATCAGCATCCACTAGGGGTCATCACACCATCAGCAGTGAGCTCGTGGAAGGGGCGTACCATAAAACGAAAAATGGAACTCACATAGCGTAAAACCATAAAAGATATTTTATTCCAAAACTCATAAAATGAATACTTACAATATTCCAGAGAATAAACAGCCTTAAGTCCGGTCCGTTGGCCGTATGGACTTGGACAAACCTGTCCTACTGGAATGGAGCACAGATTGGAGGTGACGTCAGCACATCGTCTAGCTCTGCCCTACGCATTTTGTAACATCATCACGTCTTCCAGGGGCACAGGCGGTGCACTACGTCACCTCCTTACATAGGCGTGCGCACAGGGTGTGCCAGGTGTGCCTGGGCACACCCTAATCGCCTTGTGTGGTGCATATTCCCCCCTGTTTAGACCACTGATATTTCATCCCAAAAAAAATGTTACAAAATAAAATACTTTAAAAAGAATAAAAATAAAACTACTGACACTGTCCACTGCCCTACTGACACCATCTGTACATATACACATGCATATGTATTTGAGCTTTGGGGTGCACACCCTAATGCAAGAGGCTGCGCACACCTATGCCTCCTTAAGTAGTCTCAAATCTAACCAGGCCTTGAGACTACTTAAGGAGGTGACGTAGTGCGCTGCCTGTGCCCCTGGAAGACGTGATGATGTCACGAAACGCGTAGGGCAGAGCTAGACGACGCGCTGACGTCACCTCCAATCTGTGCTCCATTCCAGTAGGACGGGTTTATCCGAGTCCATATGGCCAATGGACCGGACTTAAGGCTGTTTATTCTCTGGAATATTGTAAGTGTTCATTTTATGAGTTTTGGAATAAAATATCTTTTATGGTTTTACGCTATGTGAGTTCCATTTTTCGTTTTATGGTACGCCCCTTCCACGTGCTCACTGCTGATGGTGTGACGACCCCTAGTGAATGCTGATGTGGGTTCCTATTGCCAGTGCTAATGTGTATCTGCGAGCTATGATCCTCTGTAGTGGGGGATCGTGGCCATTCGGTAAGGAGAGACCCCTTTTATTTCTGGTGGTGGATTCCTTCCTGTTTTTTCACAGATGAACATTTGTCAATCACTTGGACTTTTATATATATTGTTTTATTGGTGGTTTAGGGCCACCTCCTTTCATTGCAGTTTAACCACTTCAGCCCCGGAAGGATTTACCCCCTTCCTGACCAGAGCACTTTTTACAATTCGGCACTGCGTCGCTTTAACTGCTAATTGCGCGGTCATGCAATGCTCTACCCAAACGAAATTTGCGTCCTTTTCTTCCCACAAATAGAGCTTTCTTTTGATGGTATTTGATCACCTCTGCCGTTTTTATTTTTTGCGCTATAAACGGAAAAAGACTGAAAATTTTGAAAAAAAATGATATTTTCTACTTTTTGTTATAAAAAAAATCCAATAAACTAAATTTTAGTCATACATTTAGGCCAAAATGTATTCGGCCACATGCCTTTGGTAAAAAAAATGTCAATAAGCGTATATTTATTGGTTTGCGCAAAAGTTATAGCGTCTACAAACTAGGGTACATTTTCTGGAATTTACACAGCTTTTAGTTTATGACTGCCTATGTCATTTCTTGAGGTGCTAAAATGGCAGGGCAGTACAAAACCCCCCCAAATGACCCCATTTTGGAAAGTAGACACCCCAAGGAAATTGCTGAGAGGCATTGAATATTTTTTTTTTGTCCCAAGTGATTGAATAATGACAAAAAAAAAAAAAAATTTACAAAAAGTTGTCACTAAATGATATATTGCTCACACAGGCCATGGGCATATGTGGAATTGCACCCCAAAATACATTCAGCTGCTTCTCCTGAGTACGGGGATACCACATGTGTGGCACTTTTTGGGAGCCTAGCCGCGTACGGGGCCCCGAAAACCCAGCACCACCTTCAGGATTTCTAAGGGCATACATTTTTGATTTTACTCCTCACTACCTATCACAGTTTTGAAGGCCATAAAATGCCAAGATGGCACAAACCCCCCCAAATTACCCCATTTTGGAAAGTAGACACCCCAAGCTATTTGCTGAGAGGCATGGTGAGTATTTTGCAGCTCTCATTTGTTTTTGAAAATGAAGAAAGACCAGAAAAAAAATGTTTTTTTTTCTTTTTTCAATTTTCAAAACTTTGTGACAAAAAGTGAGGTCTGCAAAATACTCACTATACCTCTCAGCAAATAGCTTGGGGTGTCTACTTTCCAAAATGGGGTAATTTGGGGGGGGTTTGTGCCACCTGGGCATTCCATGGCCTCCGAAACTGTGATAGGCAGTGAAGAGTGAAATCAAAAATTTACGGCCTTAGAAAGCCTGAAGGCGGTGCTTGGTTTTCGGGGTCCCGTGCGCGGCTAGGCTCCCAAAAAGTCCCACACATGTGGTATCCCCGTACTCAGGAGAAGCAACAGAATTTATTTTGGGGTGTAATTTCACATATTCCCATGGCATGTTTGAGCAATATAACATTTAGTGACAACTTTGTGCAAAAAAAAAAAAAAATTGTCTCTTTCCCGCTACTTGTGTCACAATATAAAATATTCCATGGACTCGACATGCCTCTCAGCAAATAGCTTGGGGTGTCTACTTTCCAAAATGGGGTCATTTGGGGGTGGTTTGAACTGTCCTGGCATTTTATGCACAACATTTAGAAGCTTATGTCACACATCACCCACTCTTCTAACCACTTGAAGACAAAGCCCTTTCTGATACTTTTTGATTACATGAAAAAATTATTTTTTTTTGCAAGAAAATTACTTTGAACCCCCAAACATTATATATTATTTTAAAGCAAATGCCCTACAGATTAAAACGGTGGGTGTTTCATTTTTTTTTTTTCACACAGTATTTGCGCAGCGATTTTCAAACGCATTTTTTGGGGAAAAAACACACTTTTTTAAATTTTAATGCACTAAAACACACTATATTGCCCAAATGTTTGATGAAATAAAAAAGATGATCTTAGGCCGAGTACATGTATACCAAACATGACATGCTTTAAAATTGCGCACAAACGTGCAGTGGCAACAAAATTAATACATTTTTAAAAGCCTTTAAAAGCCTTTACAGGTTACCACTTTAGATTTACAGAGGAGGTCTACTGCTAAAATTACTGCCCTCGATCTGACCTTCGCGGTGATACCTCACATGCATGGTGCAATTGCTGTTTACATTTGACGCCAGACCGCCGCTTGTGTTCGCCTTAGCGCGAGAGCAGGGGGGACAGGGGTGCTTTTTATTTATTTATTTTTTTTCTTTATTATTTTTTTGCTTTTTTATCTTATTTTTAAACTGTTCCTTTCATTTTTTTTTTTAAATCATTTTTATTGTTATCTCAGGGAATGTAAATATCCCCTATGATAGCAATAGGTAGTGACAGGTACTCTTTTTTGAAAAAATTGGGGTCTATTAGACCCTAAATCTCTCCTCTGCCCTCAAAGCATCTGACCACACCAAGATCGGTGTGATAAAATGCTCCCCCAATTTCCCAATGGCGCTATTTACATCCGGCGAAATCTAAGTCATAAAATGCTCGTAGCTTCCGGTTTCTTAGGCCATAGAGATGTTTGGAGCCACTCTGGTCTCTGATCAGCTCTATGGTCAGCTGGCTGAATCACCGGCTGCATTCTCAGGTTCCCTGTTGAGACAGGAGAGCCAGAGAAAAACACGGAAGACGGTGGGGGGGGGGCATTCCCTCCCCATGCTTGTAAAAGTAGTCTAGAGGCTAATTAGCTGCTAGGATTGCTTTTACATGAAAGCCGACCGCTGGCTAAAAAGAATGATACCAAGATGATACCTAAACCTGCAGGCATCATTCTGGTATAACCACTCAAAGTCGTGAATGGCGTACATGAAGACAAAAAAATGGTTAACAATAAAGCACAGTAAACGGTAAAGTATAAAAAATTGCATACCTGAAAAGCAAACATGATAAAACATAATAACAATAAAACATTGCAGAATAGAATACAGTAAAAAAGAGCAGAACAATAGAGAGAGAGAATAGAGAGAGAGAACAATAAAACGACAACTATTTTTTTTATTTTTGTTTGTGTTTTTTTTTTTTTTTACACTTTTTTTTTGTAACTGTAACTTTTATAACTGTAACCGGTTCCAGGTTCGGGTCTCTCAAAATGCGATGGCATCTTGGGAGACCCTGTGAAAGTGTGCCTAGTCTGTGCAATGCTGTACCCTACGCTAATACTCAACTAGTGAATGGTAGCGTTCAAAACATTCACCAATGCAAAGACCAGGATTGTCAGGACAGGAGGGACAATAATAGTGAGTGTCACGCCTATATCCGCGCTTGCTGCAGACACAACATCTTTTTTGGGGGGGTTCGTTGGGTAGGGGTACTTGGGAGGATATATAAATGCCTCTCATGCAGCCGACTGCATTTGGTTGGGGATGTGAATGGGGGAAGTACGGGCGCTGCAGAAGCGGTGGGTTCCCAAATATGGATTGGCGAATGCAGCAGGAAGGGCACAATGGGCACAACGGGCCTGTGTTTGTCTTTTTGGTGGCAGCGGGACACTACTTGTGCTTGCCACCTCACCAGCTTGAACTGCACTTATGGGACTCGCCACGTCACCAAGTGTTACTGCAGTGCTGGTTTGACTACGACCGGGGTGTACTAGGCCGCTGGTGCTTGCCAGTTCACCAAAACGCTACAAAAAAAAGTGACAGTGATCGATTGATACTGCACTTGGGTGGGCTGGACTGGGCTGGGCCGGGCGGAAGGGGCAAAACGCAGGTGCTAGCAGGTATCTGGGCTGATCCCGCTAACACTGCGTTTTTGGGAACCCTAAACTGCTGGGGACGCCAGTATAGATCTGATCGGATCAGATATTGATGCGTTCAGATACTATACCACTAAGGGAGGTGTACGGTGCTTGTACGGTGCGTGCATGGGTGTTCGCGGTACTGGCGCTAATCTGACGCTGCCTAGGGCGACGCATATCACCGCCGGGCGATCAGGGGGCTAAACCTTTTTTCGGTAATAAACGGCGGGTGTCCTGACACTATAAAAAATAAACGAACTAACCAGCGTCACCCGTAACGGTTATACGGTGATCAGTGGTAAAAGGGTTAACTAGGGGGCCATCAAGGGGTTAAAACATTTATTAGATAGTATATGGGGGTCCCTGTCGCTATAAAACACTGACGGCGAACCTAAATATTTACGTCCCTAACTAGCGTCACCAGCGACACTAATACAGCGATCAGAAAAATGATTGCTTAGCGACACTGGCGACAGGGGGTGATCAAGGGGTTAAAACTTTATTAGGGGGGTAAGGGGGGTACCCTAGACCTACAGGGGGCTAAACTTTTATTTGGTAATAAACGGCGGGTGCCCTGACACTATAAAAAATAAACGAACTAATCAGCGTCACCCGTAACGGTTATATGGTGATCAGTGGTGAAAGGGTTAACTAGGGGGCAATCAAGGGGTTAAAACATTTATTAGGTAGTATATGGGGGTCCCTGTCACTATAAAACACTGACGGCGAACCTAAATATTTACGTCCTTAACTAGCGTCACCAGCGACACTAATACAGCGATCAGAAAAATGATCGCTTAGCGACACTGGTGAGGGGGGGTGATCAAGGGGTTAAAACTTTATTAGGGGGGTAAGGGGGGTACCCTAGACCTACAGGGGGGTAACAGTCACTACCCTAACACTGCTAACTGTCACAAACTGACACTATGCAGTAATCAGGAAAAAAAAAAAAAAAAAAAAAAAACCTGCTTGGTGTCAGTTTGTGACAGGGGGGGGTGATTGGGGGGGATCGGGGGGCGATCGGGGGGGATCGGGGGTGTAATGTATGCCTGGCATGTTCTACTGTGTGTGTGTGTGTGTGTGTTGGTGCACTTACATGTCATCTCCCCTCGGCGCTGGAACGGAAACTCCCGAGCCGAGGAGAGATGACATCACATCCTCTGCCTCTGTGTACTATACAGAGGCAGGGGATGTTTCTCATTGGCTGGGAGCGATCGCGAGGGGGGGCCACGAACGGATGGCCTCCCCCTCGTCTCCCATCGCTTCCAACCAAATGCCGACCGCAGCTGGCACCGGGGGGGGGGTCCGATCGGACCCCCCACCCGCGGGAAGGCAATCACGTTTCAGGTACGTGATTTTGCCTGCCCGTGCCGCTCTGCTCACGTATATAGGCGTGAGGCAGTCGGCAAGTGGTTAAGATCTATTTTTTGAACTACAAGCAGTTCTCACAAGGGTTTATTTATTTTTCACATTCACTCTGTGCATTAATTATTTTTTAAATTTTGTCACTGCTTAATTTATGTTCCATTTTTCATTTATTTAGCGCAATTCTTTTTTCTTTATAATTTGCATTAACAATTGATGTTTTATTGTTAGAATTGCTGCTTTATTCACAAATGTTTTTTTCATATCCTAATACCTTATAGCGCAGTTTTTTTCCCCTTTTTTTTCCAGGTCAGCAGATCAATTTAGACGAGGCAGTATTTTTTAGACAAGACCAAATTTTTAAAGAGGACACATTGGAATTACATATTTTTTATGTGGGCTGCCTTTGACCAAGGTTGTGCTTTTTTGTGCGTGCCTGGAACAGAAGATCACCTACAGCTCTGCTGCTGGTGACAATGATGAGCCGAACACCCCCCCGGTTTGGTTCGCATCAGAACATGAGAACACGGCAAAAATTTGTTTGAACATGTGAACACCGTTAAAGTCTATGGGACATGAACATGAATAATCAAAAGTGCTCATTTTAAAGGCTTATATACAAGTTATTGTCATAAAAAAGTGTTTGGGGACCTGGGTCCTGCCCCAAGGGACATGTATTAATGCAAAAAGAAGTTTTAAAAACAGCCGTTTTTTCGGGAGCAGTGATTTTAATAATGCTTAAAGTGAAACAATAAAAGTGTAATATTCCTTTAAATTTCCTACCTAAATTTGTGTTTATAGTATGCCTGTAAAGGGGCACATGTTTTCCGTGTTTAGAACAGTCTGACAGCAAAATTGCATTTCAAAGGAAAAAAAGTCATTTAAAACTACTCGTGGCTATAATGAATTGTCGGTCCGACAATACACATAAAAGTTCATTGATAAAAAGGCATGGGATTTCCCCACAGCGAACCAAAATAAAAAAAAAAGTGTGGGGGTCCACCTAAATTCCATACCAGGTCCTTCATGTCTGGTATAGATATTAAGGGGAACCCCGCACCAAAATTTCTTAAAAAAATGCGTGGGGATCCCCCTAAATTCCATACCAGGCCCTTCAGGTCTGGTATGGATATTAAGGGGAACCCCGCACCAAAATAAAAAAAATGGTGTGGGGTCCCCCTCAAAATCCATACCAGACCCTTATCCGAGCACACAACCTGGCAGGCCGCAGGAAAAGAAGGGGGATGAGAGAGCGCCCCCTGAACTGTACCAGGCCACATCCCCTCAACATTGGGAGGGTGCTTTGAGGTAGCCCCCCAAAGCACCTTGTCTCCATGTTGATGGGGAGAAGGGCCTCATCCCCACAACCGTTGCCCGGTGGTTGTGGGGGTCTGCGGGCGGGGGGCTTATCGGAATCTGGAAGCCCCCTTCATTGGGAGGGCAGGGTTACCGGGTGGCCCCGACCTCCGTTATTTAAGAAATGTCAGAAGAAGCGAAACGTCAGAAGCGTCACACGGCTGAAGACTCCCACTGGGGTGGATCATGTGGACGGAGTGGAGAAGAAGCCTGGAGGAAGATGCGGGACGAGAAGAGCAGAGGAAGAAGAGGATGGAGAAGAAGATGAAGAAGAAGATGGAGGAAGAAGAACACTGAAAGAACACCAGAAGAAAGAATATGGAAGAAGAAGCCGAAAGAAGAAGAAATTAATAAAGGACTTATCAAAAACTGTCTCTTGTGTTTTTTTAACCTTTTTGACACTATTTTTTGTGAAATGGTAAGGATACATTTGTACCCCATTACCAATTCACACAGGGGGGGCCGGGATCTGGGGGTCCCCTTGTTAAAGGCGGCTTCCAAATCCTGATAAGCCCCCCGCCCGCAGACCCCCACAACTATGGGCAAGGGTTGTGGGGATGAGGCCCTTCTCCCCATCAACATGGGGACAAGGTGCTTTGGGGGAGCCACTACCCCAAAGCACCCTCCCAATGTTGAGGGCATGCGGCCTGGTACGGTTCAGGAGGAGGGGCGCTCTTTCATCCCCCCCTCTTTTCCTGTGGCCTGCCAGGTTGCATGCTCAGATAAGGGTCTGGTATGGATTTTTGGGGGGACCCCACGCCATTTTTAAATTTTGGCATGGGGTTCCCCTTAAAATCCATAGCAGGTCTGGTATGGATTTTGAGGGGGGCCTCCACGCCACTTCTTTTAAATTTTGGCGCGAGGTTCCCCTTAATATCCATACCAGACCTGGAGGGCCTGGTATGGAATTTAGGGGGACCCCCACGCCATTTTTTTTTAATTTTGGCGCGGGGTTTCCCTTAATATCCATACCAGACATGAAGGGCCTGGCATGGAATTTAGGGGGATCCCCACGCATTTTTTTTAAATTTTGGTTCGGGGTTTCCCTGTGGGGAAATCCCATGCCGTTTTTATCAATGAACTTTTGTGTGTATTGTCGGACCGACAATTCATTATAGCCGCGAGTAGTTTTAAATGACTTTTTTTCCTTTGAAATGTCATTTTGCTGTCAGACTGTTCTAAACACGTGAAACACGCGCCCCTTTACAGGCATACTATAGACACAAATCCAGGTACGATATTTAAAGGAATATTACACTTTTATTGTTTCACTTTAAGCATTATTAAAATCACTGCTCCCAAAAAAACTGCCGTTTTTAAAACTTCTTTTTGCATTTATACATGTCCCCTGGGCAGGACCCAGGTCCCTAAACACTTTTTATGACAATACCATGCATATAAGCCTTTAAAATGAGCACTTTTGATTTCTCCCATAGACTGTTAAAGGGTGTTCCGTGGCTTTCGAATTTGCCGCGAACACCTCAAATTGTTCGCTGTTTGGCGAACTGGCGAACAGCCGATGTTCGAGTCAAACTCATGTTCGACTCGAACTCAAAGCTCATCCCTACTGGTGACTAATTTTCATCATCATCACCAATGCCAATGCTTGCAACATTACTTGTTGTCATCCATTCATTTATCATGATGATCAATCTGACCTCAGCACAATTAGCAGAGAGCTTATTTTCTGCCACAATGACTCATACATTCATTCAACCTGTACCTCCTCCCGGAATCTTACCAATGCATTACAAGGAACCATTGCTGCACCCTATATGTGCAGTCAAGAAAACATCTGCCTTTATCCAGAGTCTGCCCAAGCTTGGACTTGTTGCCAACATCAACAGGTGGATATTCCATTGTGTTGTCCTTAATGGTCATGCTTATTTTCTGGTTATTCTGAAGTTTTTTCTAATTCTCCTACAGTGACTCCCACAGTCATCCAAGCATCTTGTGCCTCCTTTTGGAACATTACCCATGTCATCCAGGAGACTATTGCTGCACTGTGTACTCACATTCAATCTTGCATCTCCTCCTACCACAGTCTGTCCAAGCTTAAATGTGTTACCAAACAAGCTTGTGAGTATTAATATGTCCTTGCCCTTAATGTTCATGCTTTTTTGCTTGTTATGTTGAAGTTTTTCTGATTCTCTTACAGTAACACCTACAGACATCCAAGTAGCCTCCTCCAAGGATCTTATATGTGGCATCCAAGGGTCCAATGCTGGACCTTGTACCTGTGGCCAGGCCTGATCCGCCTCCTGCCAGGGTTTGGCCCAAGTTAGGACGTGTCACCAATGAGCCAAATTTGCCTAAGTTTGGTTGAACAGATGTGTTCAGCTGACAGCTAAATGTACGGGTGGGAATGAGTCACTGGTTGTTATAATGCTAGAGGCTGCTGTCTCCCTAACAACCAGGAATCCTGAGCAGGGATCTTTCACATTTAGCAGCAGTAGTAATACCATTGCTAAATGTTTTGGTTCCTACTAAAGCTGGAGGTTTTACTCGGCCAAACACCCATTTATTTGGCCATTCTCCGAACCTCCCAATCCATGAAAGAACCCCCCCTGATAAGCATTGTACACTGTTCAGACACCTGATATTATTTCCCCTGCCAATTGAATGTTCTTTGTCCATAGTTGTAGGCTATTTTCAGAAAATAGCCTACAAGTCATAAATAGCCTACAAGTCATTATCAATACTGTACAGGCACCCATATTCTTACTGATATTGTAAGAATGGAACCATTTACCCTGTGTCTGGTAGAAGAAATCATGTGTTTAGCGAAAAATGTTTTCATTTGATAGTTTTATTTTTTTTTCCTTGTCAAAAGAAGTTTATTGAGTATACAATATTATAATGATACATAAAGTAAGTTTACAAGGATCTATAAAGTAAGCTCATTGTTTTACAGTAGGGTTTATATAGGTAAATATCATGAAATTTCAAATATTAAACCTTGGGTTCACGTAAACCTAAATTAAAGATATATATCATTTCCTTAGTTACTTTTGTAGGTATTTAAATGATTTATACCTACTATACATATTGTTTACAGGTAGAGTGTATATAGGTCAAATAAATTCTGATAATGAGCTTTAATCGTAAGGTGGAGAAAAGGAAAGAGAAAGAAGAAAAAGGGTAGAAAGGCAGAGGTATGGTCCACAAGGTTGTCCCGCTCGTCAGTTTATTATTCTTTTTAGTTCTCTTTGAAGCCTTAGAATGGGTGTCTCTGTAAGTCATTTAATCTGTTACCATGGCAACAGGACAGAGTCATTGAAATTTGACAGGAACTGTTGTTTTATCCAAGGATGCCAAAGTTTTTCAAATTTTGGAATTTGATTTTGATCGATTGCTACCATCTTAGCATGGGACATTGTATTATTCATTCTGTGAATTGTTTCTGCTAGTACCAATGTAGAAGATTTCCATGCCTTGGCCACTGTTTGTTTTGCAGTCGTTATTAGTTGGATCATAAGTTTGAATTGAGAGAGTGTTAACCATTCCGGTTTTAGATTAAGTAAAGTTATATATGGATCTGGTTGTATTATTTTTTTAATTATTTTAGATGCAATCATGAAGACTTCCTTCCAGAAGGTTTGGATTACTGGGCACGTCCACCATATGTGTAAATGTGTGCCTATTTCTGGGCATCCTCGAAAACAAAGAGCTGAGGTATTAGGTGAATATTTTGCCACTCTAGCAGGTACAAGGTACCAGCGAGTTAGGACTTTATAATTTGTCTCCAGTGCTAAGATGTTGGGTGAAGATGACTAATGCCGCGTACACACGGTCGTACTTTTCGTCTACAAAAGTCCAACGGACGCTGACGGACTAAAGCTGGCTGGTAATCCGATCGTGTGTGGGCTTCTCCGGACTTTCAACTGACTTTTTTAGCCTCAAATCCGACGTACTTTAGATTTGAAACATGCTTCAAAACTTTACTTCGTAACTACGACGGACCCCGAAATCCGCTCGTCTGTGTGCTAGTCCGACGGACAAAAAGCCACGCTAGGGCACCTATTGGCTACTGGCTATGAACTTCCTTATTTTAGTCCGGTGTACGTCATCACGTACGAATCCGACCGACTTTTGTGTGGTCGTGTGTAGGCAAGTCCGTTCGTTAGAAAGTAGGCCGCAAGTCCGCCGCAAGTCCACCGAAAGTCTGCCGGAAGTCTGTCGGAAAGGCTGTCTGACTTTTGTAGACGAAAAGTACGACCGTGTGTACGCGGCATTAGATGTGAGCCATATGTTAGACCAGTCCGTGTCTTCTAAAGTTCGTCCCAGGTCCTCCTCCCACCTCTGAACGTAAGAGGGTCTATTAAGATTTACTACTCCATATAATTGATTATAAAGTGATGAAATTGTACCTTTAGCAAATGGATCTTTTGTACAGATTGATTCAAAAATGGATAATTGGGATAATGGTGTATCCCCCTTTAGGAATGGTGTATAGAAATTTTTGATTTGGAGATATCTAAATATCTCAGAGTTTGGTAGATCATATTTTTCTCTAAGCGATGGGAATGAAAGGAATGATTTAGATGCTATGAAGTCATTTAGTGTCTGAATGCCTGATGTTGTCCAAGCTTTAAAAGAATTTGGGCAGATCCATGCAGGATAAAAGGCCGGATTTCTGATAAAAGAAAGGAGAGGATTGTGTGGAGATTGTAACTGATATTTGGTTTTTTGTTTATCCCAGAGAGATAAGAAGTGTTTAGTTATGGGATTATGAATTTTAAAGCGGTCTTTAGGATCAAGCCATAACAAGTTTGATATTAATAGAGGGTCATTTTCTGAAGCCTCTATAAATACCCATAATGGGATTTCCTGTTTTGCATGGTATTTGGACAGACTGGCCAAATGTGCTGCTCTGTAGTAGTTAGTAAAATTAGGGTATCCCAGGCCTCCTTTATTTTTGGGAAGATGTAGTGTGTGTATAGGTATACGTGGTTTAGAAGAGCCCCATATAAGCGAAGTTGCTCTTTTTTGTACTATTCTCAAAAAATAGGAAGGAATTGGAATAGGGAGGACTCTGAATAGATAAAGCAATTTGGGTAGAATAGTCATTTTGATTGCATTAATCTTCCCTATCCAGGATAAAGGAAGTTGCGACCATTGTTTTATTAGATTTGTGATCTGTCTTAATACAGGAGGATAATTGGTTGAGAATAAGTCAGAATGAGATGCTGTTAAATGAATTCCAAGATATGGGATTGATTTTTCTGCCCATGTGAATGGGAGTGCAGCCCTAGCCGGGATCAATTCCATGTTTGTGAGCGAAATATTAAGCACTAGGCATTTCTTAGGATTAATCATAAGGCCGGATAGGGCTGCAAATCCATCAAGAGCTGGTATTAAGTTAGGACCAGAGACCTGTGGTGATGATAGAAAAAGTAATATATCGTCTGCAAATATACATAATTTGTGTGTAATACCTCCTACTTCAATGCCAGTTATAGTTTGGTTTGTTCTGATGTATTGGGCCATGGGTTTGAGTATAAGGGCAAATAATAAGGGAGATAATGGACAACCCTGTCGGGTACCTCTTTCGATATTAAAGGCATCAGATTTGTATCCAGCATATTTTATATAGGCTTTGGGTTTATTATATAATGCTTTGATCCATGTTAAAAAGTGGGGTCCAAAACCCCATTTTTGTAATGAATATTGCATATATTGCCAGGATACTGTGTCAAATTCCCTCTTAATATCGAGAGATAGAAAACATAAAGGGATTTTCCGTTTTTTAGCAATATGTGCCAATAACACTGCCCTGCGTATATTATCGCCTGCCTGTCTATTTGGCATGAAGCCTACTTGATCTCTATGTATTAATTTTCCTATAATGCTATTGAGGCGTTTTGCTATTATTTTTGCTAATAATTTAATATCAAGGTTTAACAGAGCGATAGGCCGATAATTCACACAGGAAGTATCATCAGAAAGGGGTTTTGGGATCATACAAACAATTGCCATTAGTGTTTCTTGCCGAAAAGAATGTCCTTCTAGAAGTTTGTTAAAAGTTTCAGTGAGAATGGGAGAGAGTATTTCTGAGAATGTTTTATAGTATAAAGCCGAGTAGCCGTCTGGGCCTGGTCTTTTGTTAAGTTTTAGGTCTTTTATGGCGTTAGCAACTTCATCTATAGTTATAGGCTCATCCAAACTTCTTTTTTGATTCTGAGACAACTCAGGTAAGGTTATTTTTGAGAAGAAGGATTCAGCCTCTGTAGGATTAAATTCATTGTTTGTCTTGTATAAAGTTGCGAGATGTGAGTGAAATTTATGGACTATTTTAACTGGATTACAAGTATAAACATTTTTTGATAATTTCAAACGTATTGGTTTGAAAGATTTGTTAGTTGAATTTAATGCCCGAGCCAAATATGTACCTGGTTTGTTTGTATACATGTAGAAATTGTGTTTGGAGCGTTTGAGGGATTTATCAACTGACTCAGTGAGAAATAGATCGTATTCCAATCTAGATTTTTCCAGATGAGATTTTGTACTCTGAGATGGATTATCTTGGAATGATATGTAGGCTGCATTAAAATTGAGTTCTAGTTTTTTTGCCAGATTTTTGCATTCCCGTTTAAATAGTGCCATTTGTCTTTGTATTGTACCACACAAGACAGGCTTATGAGCTTCCCACAGTGTTATTGGGGAAATGTCTGTTGTATTATTAATTGATATGTATTCCTTTAAAGCTTGTTCAATGGCCATCTGATGTAGTGGGTGTTTGAGCATTATGTCCGGTAAGTACCACGTTGGGTCATGCGCTTTTGGTATGGCTGAGGCTATAGTAGTGTATACTGCATTATGGTCAGACCACGGAATCGGAATTATATCTGATGCAATAATTTCTGGTATCATTCCTATTGTTAGAAAAATATGATCTATTCTGGTGAAGGTTTGATGAGGGTGCGAGAAATAAGTGAATTTCTTTTTCATTGGGTTACTTTCTCTCCACGAATCTACCAGATTGTATTTGGAAAGAAGTTGAGAAAAAGGTAATCTAGAGGTTATTTTGGATGGTGTAAAAGGTGATTTATCTAGAAATGGGAGGAGGACCTGGTTCGAATCCCCGCACATTATCACTGTTCCTATTTTGTGTGTATTAATCACTTGTAATATATGTGAGAGGAATGGTGTAGGTTGTTTGTTAGGAGCGTAGTAGGAAATCACTGTGATTGCTGTATCCATTATATAACCCATGAGTATCAGGTATCTACCTTCTGGGTCTTTAATTTCTGATGATAAGGTGAATGGTGTGGATCGGTGAAATGCAATTAGAGTCCCCTTTGTTTGGTACAGGCAGAAGCCGTGTAAATTTGTTGATAAAAAGGAGAAATATATTTTGGAGTAGAATCTTTGGTGAAGTGTGTTTCTTGGAGGCATACTATGTGAGCCTTCTTGTTATGGAAAGTACGGAAGGCTTTGGTCCTTTTTTGAGGGACATTTATTCCCTGAACATTCAGGGAAAGTATATTCAGTGGTGCCATGGCAACAGATCAAATAGTTTTGACTTACTTTTTGTTATGCAGAGCTGACTGCGCAGATCAACCTGTGTGGACTGAAGAGATGAAAAGATAGAAAAGAAACCAGTGAATTCTGTAGTAAAGAGTAAACAAAAAACATATGAGATTAGATGATACATTGTATAAATTATTTTTTGCAAGTAATCACAATTTACCCGTGAAAGAGAATAAATATCTCTCTCAGGGGAATAAGTGCCTTTTTCACACTCCCACATAATATGGTTGGGAGAATGAGGAGGGCTAATGGGGGTACACGGATCTTCCGCTTACAGGAGAGAAGTGCTATGTCAAAAGACATCAAAATGATGATTCATTAATTGGAGTGCAGACAATAGTTTTTGTTGAAATTATTTATTCCAGGGTGGTTGTATATGGTTAGTCTTGCCCTAGGCTAAATAATTCAGTTAGAAAGGTACTGTTAATAACTTTGGTATTGATGAAGATAGTTTGAATTATTTTGGGATTTTAACCCTTTTAGAGCAAACAATTACATATTTTATTCATATGTAACTGTTTAGATATGTTAACTCATAAAATTGAGGTTGTATTGCTTCAGATTAGAATAAACAAAAACATAGTTCTAGGAACTAGTTAGGTAATAATATATTTGTTTTAAGAAAAGAAAGAAAAAGCTTCCATTACTTCTGGATTATTGAACATATTTGTCCTAAAAAGTAATAAATCTATTGTTATTACCTGAAAATATATAACTGAACAAGAATTTCCTTATTTCACTTATATATTCTAAGGCTATATGAATCAGAAGTAATAAGAAATATAACTGGAATGTAACATGATCCCACACAGTGTGTGACTATCAGAATGCAGTTACATTCAGTTATAAATACAGGTTTTTTATAGAGAACCATCTCTTGGTATATTAAATGAAGAGATATCAGGAATTAGGATGTCAGTCAATTGAATCTTCTTGGTCCATGGACGATGTGGCATAACGCCCTCTTTTGTGAGAATGATGATTCCCATTTTGTTCTGAAATATTCTGGGTGCTGCCTGAAGGTGAAGATGATGCCATTCTTCTGCGTGTGGGAGAGTTGCTGCTTGTGGGTTCTGTCAGATTTAATTTTAAAAGGGTTTGTTGTAGTTCATCTGCTGATCTGCTTCTGTAAATTGTACCTTGGTAGTTAAATCTGACTGAAAAGGGGAAGCCCCATTGATACATAATGTTGTGGCGTTGCAGTTCCATTAGTTGGGGTTTCATGGATCGTCTTTTAGTAATAGTAAGTTGGGATAGGTCAGCAAAAATTTGATAATTGTGTCCTTGAAAAATAAGTTCCTTTTTTTCTCTTGCAGCAATTAGTATTTGTTCTTTCATTCTGTAATAATGAAATTTTGTGATTATATCACGTGGGGGTCCATCTTTCTTTTTGGCTGTGAGGGCTCTGTGTACTCTGTCCAGTTCTAAACGTTCAATAGGGATATCTGGCTTTAGTTCTTGTAATAGAGCAGTAATAGTAGATTGCAGGTCTGTCACAGTTTCAAGTATTCCCCTTATGCGCAAGTTTGAACGTCTGGCTCTATTTTCGTAATCTTCGAGCTTAGTTTGAAGTATTAAATTCTCTTCTTTTAATTGTTCCAATTCTGTTATATTTTCTTGGGTTGTAATTTCAATTTCATCCATTTTTATTTCTAAGGCTGCGGTGCGGTTTCCCAGCTCTCTTATTTCTTTGGTTAGGCTTTTTGTTATTTGGTCTGAGGTTTGTTTTAAAGCCTTATGAAGCATCTTTTCAAATTGTAATAATATTACTGGGGATGCTGAGGAGGCTTGTGGAGAAGTTTGTGAGAGGATTTGTTCTGTATCTGACTCAAATGGAGAGTCTTGCTGTGACATTTTCTGTCTGTGAGAGCGCCCTGATGCTGTATATTGTGAGGTGACTGGAGCTGCTTTAGTTGCAGTGAGTGCCTGTGAGCTCTTTGTGAGGTGATTTTTATTTCTGCCACGGCTTCCTCCCAGTACCATATTTCCTGCCCAAACTTTCACAGTTTGTTCCCTGGGGCAAAAAGGTTCAAATGGATACCTTTTGAGCCTGCAGGCTCCGCTTTGTCCTTCTCTTCTCTCCTCAGCGGTGCGGAGCTCTAACAATGCATGTCTGCTCCGCTAGGCTCCGCCCATGCACCTCTTTTTATTTTTTTTTAATCCCTTCTGAAAAATTACAGCTTACAATGCTGGAAATACTGATATGCACCGAAGACAGTTAAACAAATGCTTGTTTCATTTGGTGGATCTTTTTTTTTTTCAGGAAAACTGTAATTCCTAGGAAAACGTGTGTGGGGTTGTCAGCAGACCATTCAAGTGGTACTATGGGAAAACTTAATGACCTACACAAGTTGGTTAGTAGCCAAAGCAATGCTTATGTCATCTTTTTATTGCTTGTGGTTGCAAACTACATTGTAATGTAACCATAATTTTAAATTTTTTTGTTTAATAATTGTTTATTAAAGATTAATATAGAAAAAGAATAGACATATAGCATTCGCTAAACAAACTTATAAGCAAAATACAAAGGTTCCTATGCTCACGTAGTCTCAACAAATAGCAAGATACAAACAATTGCCACTGTGGGTGTAGAGAGGGTCGAACAGACAAATATAGTCATAGATTTAACAGAGGCTTACAACTATGCGAACAGTAGAATCAATCCAAGTGAAAGGAGTTTATCTAGAAAAAGCGATTAATAAGAGAAAAAGATCAGGAAATAGGGGTAAAGGGAGAGGGAAGTAAATAGGGGGAGAGGGCTTAGAGAAAAGGTGTAGGGTGGGATAGGGAGGGATCACATTTTAGGGTAGATATAACAATTACTGTAGAGTCATGCAGGGAAATGATAAACCATACACAATGTTGCAAAAGGCAGTCTCATGGGGTTTGTGTTATGATTTCCTTAAAACAGGGCGAGGACGTGAATTTTTTTCCAGGGTGCCCAAGTTAAAGAGTGCCTCTGGGATGTACCTCTGAGACTGTGAGTAATGTCCCCCATAAGATGGACCTCAGCAACCTTTTGTAACCAATTTTTTATAGATGGGGTTGATGATTGACCCCAAAGAGTGGGGATTAGGGCCTTGGCAATGTTCAGCAAGTGGGGAATGAGTGAATGCTTATAGGTACCAATATGTTCTTTAGTAGCATGAAAGAGGACAGTCCAAGGATCGTTAGGAAGGTTGACGCCTGAGATCCATAGTATCAGATTAAGAACATTGGTCCAGAAGGAACGAATGAATGGGCAAAACCACCATATGTGTGCATGAGTAGCTATGCTCCCACAGCCCCTCCAGCACAATGGGGAGCTGTCAGGGAACATTTGGTGCATTTTGGCCGGGGTGTAGTGCCATCTGTTGAGTAGTTCTTGAAGCAGGTGAAGAGACATGAGCAAGTTTTAAAACTTTATCTTTCAGATTACTTGTGAGAGGGGAGTCTAAATCTATTTCCCATTTAGCCAATAAGTGTGGGTGTGAGGAGTTTGGGAGTTCAAAAAGAGCTTTGTAAAATAATGAAATAGTGTGCAGAGGAGGGTCCTTTGGGTGGAATATTACTTCTAGACTATTAAGATCCTTTAGACCTCTTAACAGATGAGGAAAGGATCGCATAAAGCGCTGCAGTTGGTGGAATCTCCACTTATCCAAAAAGGTGATAGTTTTAGGGCGAAGGATCTCAGAGAGGACTTGATGCAACAAGAGGTGTTCTTCTGACGACCAGTATTTTAATCCTGGGTCCAATAGGCCTGATAAAAAGTAGTGGTGATTACGGAGAGGCATCAGAGGGGAGTCATAACTCCAGGAAAGTTTCCTATGTAGAGCATCCCAAATGTCTAGTGAGGACGTGGTGAGTGCTGAAGCAGTGTGGGTAATGTTCCTGTAACCTCGCGGTATCCATGGGACAATAGAGAGATCTACAACACTCAGAGAGTGCTCAAGTTGCACCCATAGTTTCGAGTTAATAGCATATTTCCAGTCTGCTAGTTGGGACAATATAACTGCATGATAATATGTCTTCAAATTTGGGAGTACCAGTCCCCCAGAACACTTGGATCGAAAAAGAACATCTCTGGATACTCTGGGGTGGCTGTTCTTCCAAACAAAGCGGGAGATCATGGCTTGTAGAATAGTAAAGCACCCCACAGGCACACCCAGTGGTATCATTTGAAAAAAAAAAATTATGCTAGGGAGTATGTTCATTTTAATAATGTTTACTTTCCCCAACCAAGAGTGTGATAAGCGAGCCCATTTTCTTAGGTCTTCTCTGATACTATTTAGTAAGGGGATGTAGTTGTACTTAAAAAGGGAGTGGAGTTTAGATGTAAGATATATACCCAGATATTTCATGTGGGTTTGTTCCTATCGAAAGGGAAAGAGGGGTTTTAGGGTGGCCGCCTCTGATTTGGGGAGGTTAATATTCAGGATTTCGGATTTGGAAAGATTTATTTCAAAATTTGATATCATTTGGAAGGTGGAGAATGGTGACATTAAGTTGGGTAGAGAGATACGCGGTTGTTGAATAAAGAAAAGTATGTAGTTGGCGTAGGCGGCATATTTGTGGGTTCTGTTGCCTACTTGAATGCCGTGTATATTAATGTTGTGTCTAATTGTAGCTAGGAAGGGTTCTAAAGTAATAGCAAAAAGGAGGGGGGAGAGGGGACATCACTGTCTAGTGCCATTGTGCAGGGTGAAGGGGTCACTCAGCGTACCATTTATGCAAATTTGCGCCGAGGGATCGGAGTAAAGAGAAGAAATACAATAGTACATCTTTGGGCCTAATCCAAAATGATGTAGGGTCATCTTAAGATTAACCCAATCCACCTTGTCAAATGCTTTTTCAGCATCAGTGGAAAGGAGCAGGGTGGATTGGGTACACCTCCGAACATATTGGATTAGAGAACTTGTCCGTAGGGAGTTAGTTTCTCTATGGGGTATGAAACCTGTTTGATCTGCCGAGATCCAACTGGGTAATAAGGGGAGTATGCAGTTAGCCATTACCTTGGCAAATAGTTTGACATCAGTGTTTATCAGTGAAATTGGCCTGTAACTGCTGCATAGGGTGGGGTCTTTGCCGGGTTTGGGGATGACAGTAATGTGGGCTGAAAGGGATTCTGGACGTATTCCAAAGGAGTGTGAAATTGAGTTAGCATAAGCTGTAAGGCGAGGAAGTAAAATGTCACTGAATGTTTTGTAGTATAAGATAGTGAACCCATCAGGTCCGGGAGCTTTACCTGAAGGGGAGGATTTCAAAGCAGTCTGAAATTCTTCAAATGAGAAATCCACTTCCATTTCCTTAAGAGCTGATCTAGGTAATTTAGGAAGGTTTGCCTCTTTCAAATAAGAAAGCATGTGATTACGCCTCTCTGTTGAGGATAGAGAGGACAGACCATTTGTGACATTGTAAAGATCTGCGTAAAATTCCCTAAAAGCTTTGGCAATGTGTGGGGTTGCATTTACAAGCTCGCCTGTTGGAAGTTTAATTTTAGGAATAAACAACTTTGTTTGTTTAGCTTTAATGGATCTAGCAAGTTGTTTGCTAGGTTTATTACCCCATAAAACAAGTAAAAATTTGCGCTGAACTGAAAAAAGCAAGCGGCCAGCAAAGTTCGTAGATAACAAACAAAAAGTCACATGCATAAAAATTATTGCGGCGCTGAAAAGTTCAAAAATGAAATTGAAGAGTGGGAGGAATCCAATCACCAAATATATTGTGCAGATGTAGAAAGAGTCACTCGTCACCACGTGGTAATGTAGTCTGCTTACCAGAAGGTGTTAAGGATTAGGCATAGATGATAAATTCTCAATAGCATCCAGCAAATCCAGCCCACTGGAACCCCTCATCAGACCACAACATCCGTGGGATTTCCTTCACATATAAACATCTCCCAATGGTCACTTCAGAATTAGGCATTCAGCCATGTAGTCATCATATATCCGAGAAAAGAAAATGAAGGACCCATAGTGAAGCCCGTAATGATAGATAAAAAAACTTTTATTGTAGTAACTTACAGTTGAAGCTTAAAACAGCATGCATCAATGATAGGAACAAACAGCTGCAGCAATCAGCGTACGGGTGTCAGCCTGCCTGACATGTTTCATCGTAACAGATGTCTTCAGAGGCATGGCTACAGCTACAACCGCACGCTATATATATGGTATGGTTAGTGGGTGGATCAGAGGGGATATAATCAAACTCATCACTAACAGCTGGGTAGGATGTGTGTCTTGTGCAGAGCGCCCTGGTGCTAACAGGATAAACCTGGTTAGCAACTGATGACAGCACACGGCCAATCAGAAAAAACAGAGGATAGGAACAAAAAGAGGATGGCAACAGATGACTCAGTGCCACCTCATTGGTTAACCTATCTCTCAGTGAACAGAAAAATTGAAAAATGCCAGATAAGCATGAACAGGCGACGAGGAAGAGCGCCGGCTGTGCGGTCCGGCTCAGGGACATGAAAAAGGCTAAAAATGTATTTTTGATTGATCAGACAAAAGCCTGATATCATATAACTCAATATACACAATAAAAAAAGTGGAAGAGAATTAACACCCGCACAGATAAGCTATGAGATTAACGCCTGTCATGCAGTATAGATCAAAGGCATAGAATAAAACGGTAGACTTTGTATAACAAATCAGTGCCTGCATGGGAAAAAAACACTAACCTATGTATAACAAACCAGCGACTCACATGCAACTAAGCAATAGACATTGTGAATGAGATTAATCGCACACACTTCAATAAAAATACATGCATGCAATATACATCAATACATGTGTTAAAATCAATACAGATGATTGTAAACATCATTAAAAAAATATTGTTTTAAAAAAATATTGTTTTAAAAAACTGACCTAGACCCAAGATTTGCAAATAAATAAAGGAGAAAAAACAAAAAATAAATAGAACGAATAAAAGAGTATATTGATGCTAACTGTTATTAATGAAGCTATTAACATCCCACTCTACGTTTAATCCATATGGCGTATAGCATTTGAGGGTGTGTATCCATCGCTTTTCCAACCTCGAGATTTCTCTCTTGGTGTAACTACCTCTCCAATGGGGTGTGAAACGATCAATGGCGGTAATCAGAGTCCCTACTGGATTTCTGTTATGACATTCTAAATAGTGACGTGAGACCGTGTGCTTAGGAAAACTTTTCTTTATGTTTTTTATATGTTCCTTTATTCGCACATTCATGGCTCTCATAGTGCGGCCTACATACTGTAGACCGCATGGACAAGTCAATAAGTACACAACATTTTTTGAGGTGCAGGTGATGAAAGTATCTATATCATAGACCTTTGTGGTGGAGTTAGATTTAAATTGACAAATTTTCCCATTTTTAATCGCCATTTATGCGACACACTTTACATTTGCGACATGGGAAAAAACCTTTTGAGTTCTGAAAAAAGGGGACCCTATTGGGGGCATCAAGAACATTAGGGGCAACCTGCAGCCTTAGGGGGGGTACTCCCCTATAGATAACTTGTGGGCGTTTAGGTAAGGATGGGCCCAACACTTTATCGTTTTTTAACACGGCCCAATGTTTTCTAAGAATTTTCTTTATATCATAATGTTGTCGAGAGTAGGTGGTCACTAAAGAAAACTCATGAATATTATTATTCTTAGTGATTCTATCTGTGCCCTTTATCATATTGGCCCTATCCAAGCCAGCAACCTCATTTATGGTTTTGTCCAAGTCTGCACCAGAGTACCCCTTCTCCACAAATTTGGTTTTTAAGTCAGAGGCCTGCATCAAAAAGTCGTGTTTAAAGGTACAATTACGCCTTAGGCGAATAAACTGGCTTTTAGGAACCGCTTTTAACCAGGAGGGATGGTGACAACTCCCCTGACTAATATAGCCATTACGATCTGTCTCCTTGAAAAAAGTGGTGGTTGTAAATTTATTGTCACAGATCCGTATATTCAAATCCAAAAAATGGATAGCAACCTTGCTCATTTCGAATTGCAGAGAGATACCAAGGGTGTTCTGATTCAGCTCCTGCATGTAATTGGTCAATGATGTTTCATGTCCATCCCATAGGAGGAGGATGTTGGTCAATGATGTTTCATGTCCATCCCATAGGAGGAGGATACCTGCCCCAGTACACCAATTCTGGCCGTCTGTCAGCATAGACGACATCCTCCTCCCACTTGGCCATGAACAGATTAGTGTAAGCCTTGCAGCTTTCACATGCGTTTGCAAATGTGTGCTAACTAAACCCCTGCTTTTAACAGACGGTTAGACAGGCTAATTTGGTTGGTCAGCAGACTGGTTGGTGAGTTGAGCTATGGAATTGTCTTTGTCTTACATGTATATGCCCTCCATGTGCTCCTTACTGTGAAGGCCAGTTATGGGTGTGGGCGGTGGCCAGTGTTTTGTTACTGTACGTAAATTTGGGTCGGGGACACACTGGACACCTTTGCTGCCATTGTGCTCTTGCTGGGTGTCCAGTGTGCTCCTGTCCCTTTAAGGGGGCTTGGGCCGCCTCCAGGCTCACCTGCCTACACCTATCCATTCAATGCATGTGCTTCCACTGTGGAGACACTTATAAATTTAGTAGTGTTAGGACTGCAAGTATACAGGGTGCCTTGACGAGGCCTTGCAGCTTTCACATGCGTTTGCAAATGTGTGCTAACTAAACCCCTGCTTTTAACAGACGGTTAGACAGGCTAATTTGGTTGGTCAGCAGACTGGTTGGTGAGTTGAGCTATGGAATTGTCTTTGTCTTACATGTATATGCCCTCCATGTGCTCCTTACTGTGAAGGCCAGTTATGGGTGTGGGCGGTGGCCAGTGTTTTGTTGCCATGAACAGATTAGCCATACTGGGCGCAAATTTTGCGCCCATGGCTACACCTCTGGTTTGGAGGTAGCAAGAACCCCCAAACCAGAAGTAGTTATGCATCATGGCAAACCTTAGCAGGAGTAAGATGAACTCCCTCTGTGGGGGGGCCAGTTGGTCATCTCTACCAAGGAAGGTCTCAACTGCATGCATACCATCTGAGTGGGATATGATGGTATACAAAGAGGACACATCGGCAGTAGCCATGATGTAACCCTCCTTCCACACCAAGGTATCCAGTATCTGTAAGACCTGGGAAAAGTCCCTCAAAAAAGAAGGGGTCTGGGATACCAGGGGTTGTAAAAATCCATCTATATATTTCCCAATACGGGAAGTGACAGAATCTAGCCCGCTGATAATGGGCCTCCCAGGTGGGTTAACTAAACTTTTGTGAATTTTTGGTAAAAAGTAAATTACCGGAATCCTGGGAGCCATAGGGACCAAAAAGGCTTTTTCTTTTTTGTTAATCAGTTGTTCGTTAAACCCCTTTTCAATAAGTTTCTGCAATTCCCTTTTATATCTGACAGTAGGATCATGAGGAAGGGGAAGGTATGTGTCAGTATCCGAAAGAATTCTCCTCATCTCTGAGATGTAGGCAACCTTGTCCAAGACAACAATACCTCCCCCCTTATCAGCAGGGCGAACGATTATGTCGTCCCTATCTTTAAGGGTTTTCAACCCGTCCTGAAATTTCTGATTGTTTGGATCCCTCCGAATTTTCAATTTTTCCAGATCATTCAAGAATAGATCTTTAAAAACTGAAATAGATGGTGGCACAAAACCCGGCGGGTTGAATAACGAGGCATTCGCAAGGGCAGAATATCTAATTCCATTAGTAGTATGTTCGGATCTAGCAATGGGTTGAGACAGGAAGTGTCTTTTAATGCTCATCTTCCTGATATATTTCTGTACATCAATAAACGCATTGAATTTACTCAATGGTTTATCAGGTGCATATTTAAGCCCATGATTTAGTACAAATTTTTCATTTTCACTTAAAGTGGCCTTGCTGAGATTAAAAATCCCGATATTGTTTAGAGTCTCCTTCTTTTTCGTTCTGTGCCTCCTCCCCCCACTGGACCCTCTTTTGGTTCGCCGTCCCTCTTGTTCTTTTGGGAACCCTTCGGAAAAAAAGGGGGGGAAGGTGGACCCAGGGGGGTGGAGGACCTCTAGGTGGATATTGAGAATTTCTAGGCGGATAATAACCAGGAGAATCCCAATTAGAGCGTTCCCTGGTGTGATAACCAGCCCTGGGAGTGTGCTGTGATGGATGATCCACAATAATTTGATTGTCATATCCATCATAGTGGTCAGTGTATTCCCTATTAAGGGGTTCATAATAATTGTTAGTAGGAAAATGAGCAGAATTATTCCTAGGTGGATGGCTATACTGAACGTGACCTTCCCTTCCATCATGGGTCCTAGTCCGCGGCTGCCTTGGTTTAGGTCCTTTTCTAGGACCCACCTTCTTCCAGCCATTCCCGGGCTTACTCCCCCGAGAATTGCCAGCATGATGGGAAGGAATCACAGGCATAGAAGTGGATTCAACGTGTGGTCTATTCAGAGACTCATTATTTCCATTAGCCATAGCGGCTCTTCTAATTTGCCATTTAAAAACCTGATTGGTTCTGTAATCCTCCTGATCTGTGGAATACTTTTTCTTTTTCTTAAATTTCTGATCAATATCCTCTTTTTCCAAAGTTTTTTTAAGGTTGTCAGACTTATTTCTATATTCATCTAGTTCCTTATAGGGTATTAATTTGGTTTTAACCTCACTGATCTCTTCATCTAATTTATTAAGTTTTCTCCTTTTTCTCCCTATTAGAAAGCGTAAGAGATCCAATCCAACATCGTTGAAATATTTATACCACCCAGGGATATCAGTGTCCTCTTCATGGGGTGAAACCTCAAACCTGAGGCTTCTAGGAACCTTGATCATGATCATCCAAATATTTTTCTAGAAAGGCAACATCCCAGTTACCATGTATTTCAGCAACCATGAGGTTCTTTAAACGCATAAAAAGACCTCCCAAGTCATTATTCTGTTGATCAGCAGCATCATTAAAAACACCTTTAAGATCAATGCATCTAGAGCTACGAAACTCGAAGATATCCATAATAGTCACCTTAATTAATTACATTAAATATGTAATGCAATAGAAGAACAGCAGCAAATAAATATATCAAAACAATAATGGCATAAAACAAGTAAAAATTTGCGCTGAACTGAAAAAAGCAAGCGGCCAGCAAAGTTCGTAGATAACAAACAAAAAGTCACATGCATAAAAATTATTGCGGCGCTGAAAAATTCAAAAATGAAATTGAAGAGTGGGAGGAATCCAATCACCAAATATATTGTGCAGATGTAGAAAGAGTCACTCGTCACCACGTGGTAATGTAGTCTGCTTACCAGAAGGTGTTAAGGATTAGGCATAGATGATAAATTCTCAATAGCATCCAGCAAATCCAGCCCACTGGAACCCCTCATCAGACCACAACATCTGTGGGATTTCCTTCACATATAAACATCTCCCAATGGTCACTTCAGAATTAGGCATTCAGCCATGTAGTCATCATATATCCGAGAAAAGAAAATGAAGGACCCATAGTGAAGCCCGTAATGATAGATAAAAAAACTTTTATTGTAGTAACTTACAGTTGAAGCTTAAAACAGCATGCATCAATGATAGGAACAAACAGCTGCAGCAATCAGCGTACGGGTGTCAGCCTGCCTGACATGTTTCATCGTAACAGATGTCTTCAGATGGGGTTTATTACCCCATTCGTAAAATTTCTGCGATAGGCAATGGAATTTCCTTTTAATGTCTAGATCTAGAAGGTTTTTCAACTCTTCACGTTTAACTGTGAGCGCTTTGAGGTGTGTGATATGGAGAGAGAGTTTGTGTTGTTTATCAAGGTCCGTTATTTGCTGCAGAACCTGTGCAATTTGGTGGCCATGCTCCCTTTTTCTCCTTGCACCAAGCTCAATTAGTCGACCCCTCATAGTGGCCTTATGAGTCTCCCACAAAATCGATGGGGAAGCCACGGAGGGTGTGTTCTCTTTAAAATAATGCGTCAAATGAGAGGCTAACAGGGAAACTTCAGTTTGGTTAGAAAGAAGGGAATCATTAAGTTTCCAGTTATTGGTGCAACGTGTTAAGGTTGGCATGGTCATTCGCATTGTTACAGGTGCATGGTCTGATATAGTCGCGGTGCCTATGTGAGTAGATTTAAGGAGAGGGAGATGGAAGTGATCTAGAAATATCTTATCTATTCTAGAATAGGATTGGTGTGTCGCACAGAAGTGTGAAAAGTCTTTTTCTTTAGGGTGGAGTAGGCGCCAGACATCTATTAACTGAAGGTCTAGGAGCCTCTTTTTGACAAAAGCTAAACGTATAAATGATATGTTCGAGCGGCCCTGGGACGTATCTATTAAGAATGTCCTCACACATGAGGCGTTGGCCCTCCTCTATGTCCTTCAGTTTTGTGGCAGCCATGCAGGCAAAGGCCTCTTCACGAGTGGGGAAGACTCTCAGGGACGCAGAAGCCTCCTGAATCAACCTGAGTGCTGAAACCTGCTTGTTACTCCCCTTCCTGGGTCTTTTGTTTGGAAGGCGGAGGGGAGGGACCTGCGATTCTGTCAGGCTCCTACTGGGCCCGGCCTTCTCCTGGCTGCCACTTAGCCCTGCCTCCTCCTGGCTGCCACTAACCCCCGCCTCCTCCTGTGTGCCACATTCCACAGCCTCCTCCCGTGTGCCACATTCCACAGCCTCCTCCTGGCTGAGGTCTTCCTGTGTATGAAAAATGGACATAGTTTTAGTTTTTTCTTCATCAATCACACACAATTGACATCTCATGACTGTTGCCAATTGAATGTTAAGAAATATAACATACTATCATTCTGACCCCAGCATTTTTCATTATTGTCCCAATTATTTTTGCCCACTACTGTCTATTGATATGTAAAACACTTTATTAAATCAGCAATTAGTGATCAATAATAACATCTAGTAAACATCATTTATTTATTGGCCAGAAATCTGTAGAAGAATGCTATACCTGGCTCAAGCTGGGCTCCTTCACTTCTTCCTGGCTGGAAGTCCCAGGTTGGACATCGGAAGCCTCAGCTGGGGTGGAAGATAGGGTGGAAGGAAAAGTGGAAGGAAGAGTGGAGAGGGATTCCCTGACTTCAGTCTGGTCTGACAGAAATCGCAGTCTCTTATAGTACCACAGCCTGGGGACATAAACGTCATCTGCTGCAGCTCCTGATCTCTGGGAATCCTGGACCTTCTTGCGCTCCCTAAGATAAGTGCTCCTCAGGCCACCAATTTTGGCTTTTAAATAGGGGATTGTTGCTGTGGGGACCACCGGCTTCACCAACTCCAGCAGGATCCCCTAAAGAATTCACGTGGGTCGTGACGTCACGCTTAGGGACGGGACAGGCACTCTATGTTCGATTTGCATTACGAGCTCGCCGCTTGTCAGATCTCCGCTCAGTATCTTTGTTTTTAATGTGAGTATGTGTGTGTTTTAATAAAATTTGAACTTTTGCCAAACAATATTACACTATTGTGGGATCTTCCTTTTGGTTTATCTTGGTGACCCCGGGACACTACTTGAGGAGACGTATGTCCTTAAAGGAGACAAGCCAGGATAGGATTGTATTACTACCGCCCCCACTGCTGGTTGATTCCATGGTTTACCAAATAAAGGCTGCCATGCCTAAAAGTGGCTAAACGCGAGTACCCCATTACCCTCAGGTAAGGGGCCACTGCCCACCATTGTGTGCCGTGTTGCATGAAGAGAGAATAATCACTACTGTCACGTTCCCTGGCACCAAGTGGATCACTTGCATATATAATTTTTTTTGGACTTTAAGTTGACTATTATTTTCAAGTGGATCACTGTTATTTTTTGCATGCTCATTAGTGGACTCCATTTACTCTAATATCACACGGTTCCATTCAGACCGTCACTTTTGCTATGTATGTATGAGCACCATTCACGTTGTATATATACACCCGTTTGTTGTGTGCCGAGGTGTATCAGGTGCATATAAGTCCAGTCAGAGACTGTTATGCTATATATTACCTTTAGATTCCTTTGATGTTACCATATGTCTGTGCATAAGGGTGTAATTGTCACTTATATTATGTGTCTATGAGCACTAGACACTTTTTGTATATACTCGTTTAGTATATGTCTGGCTATCATCTTTAGCCAAATATTATTTATTATTCATTTTATACATTATTTTTTTACATAGGTCAAAGGATCACGTTATTTGTATTTCAGAGTCACGTATAGATATTCACGCTATGGTATATTTATATACACTTGTACTCCAGAGTCACTTATAATTACTGTGCCACCACATACACAGTTATTCGATTGAGACTTTCTCACATACATTGTAAGGATTAGCGCAGCACCACACTCTTACCCATTCATCTTTTAGCTAGGGGCAGGCTGTACCCTACCTGGTGCAGGCGGCTTTTCCTTATTTTATATACTTCTTTATAATTTTTCTTTCCTTATTCCCCTTCCCCCATATGCGATAGCGCAGGAATAGCCTCTATTTTCTGTGTGTCAACATGTGCTATCTGCCATCATGGGAGATTAATGTACACGTTTTGGGGGTGCAACCCCTTCCTCAATAATAAAGTAGCTGAGAGGAAGGGGTTGCACCCCCAAAACATGTTCCTTGATCCCCCATGATGGCAGCTAGCACATGTTGACATTCGGCAATTTGTGTGCATCTTAAAAATTTGGCTTTTCCAGGGGTGACTTCACCCCATCTGAACGCAACATCAAACACAGTTTATAAATACTCATGTCTGATATTGCCTTCAATTTCTAACAAAGTTTAACTTTGTAAGTTCCAGATTTGTGTATTTCTTGTTTGTTTTAAACATGCCTTTTTTACTTTAAATGGACATTAAATGGACATTTCTACTTTTATTAATGTGACCAAAAAAATTGTTAGACAACAAACATGTTGGTTTGTTTTAAAAACCTTTTATAAATGCACATGTGATTGTGCTTGTATTAAAAAGATAATCAACAATGTGTGGCTTCTTCTTTCAATGCTCCTAAATAGGGATGAGCCGAACACCCCCGGTTCGGTTTGCACCAGAACCTGTGAACGGACCGAAAATTTGCACGAACGTTAGAACCCCATTGACGTCTATGGGACTTGAACGTTCAAAATCAAAAGTGCTCATTTTAAAGGCTAATTTGCATGTTATTGTCCTAAAAAGGGTTTGGGGACCCGGGTCCTGCCCCAGGGGACATGTATCAATGCAAAAAAAACTTTTAAAAACAGCCGTTTTTTCGGGAGCAGTGATTTTAACCGGTTCAATACAGGACATTTTCACCCCCTTCCTTCCCAGACCAATTTTTAGTTTTCAGCGCTGTCGCACTTTAAACGACAATTGCGCGGTCGTGCGACGTTGTACCCAAACAAAATTGACGTCCTTTTTTCCCCCACAAATAGAGCTTTCTTTTGGTGGTATTTGATCACCTCTGCGTTTTTTATTGTTTGCGCTATAAACAAAAGAAGAGCGACAATTTTGAAAAAAACACAATATTTTTTTACTTTTTGCTATAATAAATATCCCAATTTTTTTTTAAAAAAAACACATTTTTTCCTCAGTTTCGGCCGATACGTATTCTTCTACATATTTTTGGTAAAAAAATCGCAATAAGCGTATATTGATTGGTTTACGCAAAAGTTATAGCGTCTACAAAATATGGGATAGATTTATGGCATTTACTAGTTATAGTGGCGATCGCAATTTTTTTCAGTGACTGCGACATTATGGCGGACACATTGGACACTTTTGACACATTTTTGGGACCATTCACATTTATACAGCAATCAATGCTATAAAATTGCATTGATTACTGTGTAAATGTGACAGCAGGGAAGGGGTTAACCATTAAGGGGCGGGGAGGGGTTAAATGTGTTTCCTAGGGAATGCTTCTAACTGTAGGGGGAGGGGACGCTCAAGGGGGGAGACCGATCAGTGTTTCTCCGTTCTGGGAACACAGATCGCTCTCCTCTGAGCTGACAGGACGTTTACACACAGAGATCCACGGTCCGGCCCAGTTAACGGGCAATCGCGGGTGCCCGGCGGACATCGCGGCCGCCGGGCACACGCACCGGGACCCGAGCAACGCACATGCCCCCTAGGCGGCCGGGAATCCCAGGAAGTCATATGACGTCCACCCAGGATGGGAGATCCCATCTGTGGACGTCATATGTACATACGCGGGTAGGGAAGTGGTTAATGATGCATAAAGTAAAAAAAAAAGGGAAATATTCCTTTAAATATCGTACCTGGGGGGTGTCTAAAGTATACCTGTAAAGTGGCGCATGTTTCCCGTGCTTAGAACAGTCCCTGCACAAAATGTCATTTTTAAAAGGAAAAAAAGTCATTTAAAACTGCTTGCGGATTTAATGTAATGTCAGGTCCTGGCAATATGGATGATACACAGTGAGACAAACGGCATGGGTACCCCCCAGTCCATTACCAGGCCCTTTGGGTCTTGTATGGATATTAAGGGGAACCCCGCACCCAAATTAAAAAATGGAAACAGCAGTATACAGGCTCTGTACTCTGAACAGCAGTATACAGGCGGTGCAAACAAGACAGGGACTGTAGGTTTGTTGTTAAGTAGAATCTGTTTGTAATTTTGAATGGGTACATTTTTAACGTGTTTAGCTCCAGCCAAAAAATCTTTTTTAAGCTTTTTGGAAAACATAGGGAAGGGTTATCACCCCTGTGACATTTGTTTTGCTGCCTGTCCTCCTCTTCAGAAGATTTCACCTCACTTTTTGTCCCAATGACAAATGTTTTTTGAAAATTTGGGGTTTTTTGTGGAACAAGGATTGGAAAGCATCAGTGGAAAGGAGAAATGTTTTTCCCATTTTTTTTTTTTTTCCAAAATAGATTTTTTTGAAAATAAAACAAATCAGCATAACAGTATCATCATACAGTTGTACAAGAAGCAAGGAACAGAAATTCTTGCGATTGAGACAAATGTGTCAATGAATTGGCTATAACAGAAAATCTCTTATATTTACATTACAACATATGTAAGACAAGAGAGTTTTAACTATTAGAATAAAAAAATAAGTTGACTGTAGAGAGAGTGATGCTGGTTACAATGGCAAAATTTTCAGTTGCTGTTACAACCACTGGGGGAAAATTACCATTCGTTGGATGATGGTGCAGGGATTTGTATGACAATTCAATCCATGTGCAGAGTAGAATTGCTGGTCGGGAGCTCTGTTAGGAGACCCGCACCGTAGAAGGTGTTAAGATGGGTTCTGGATGGATAGTGAAAAACATATGAAAGGAGGGAAGGGTGGGGGGGTGGCCTAGGGGATATGGGGGGGGGGATGGGGATACAGGAGGAAGATCAAGGTGACAGGGGGGTGGTTGTCTTCTCAGTCTCCGCCACTTGTAGTGTAAGTGCGGTCTGATATTGCTCTATGGTGAAGTAGATTAGGTTTGTATGACCCCTATTGTCGGAGAGTTGCACAGGGCTAATGTTGACATGCGACCTCCCATACTCGTCCCTTGTTTAGGGATGGGAGGTCCACGTCGTCTGGGGAAGAAGAAGAAGTATACGGGTGGTGAGGTTGAAGGGATTATGCAGCGTAGATAGTGGATGGTGATCATAAGTGAGCAGGTCATGGTCGAAAGTTAGTTCATCAATGTCAGGTATCTGTCGGTTGATCGAAAATGAATCCAGCATGTCCACATCTTGGAAAATCTAGCTGGGGAGTCTCGGGAGATGGAAATGAGTTCTTCCATTTCAGCTATTTTGTTAATTTGTGTGAACCACTCTGGGATGGTCGGAACGTGAGAAGAACCCCAATGTCTGGGGATGCACATTTTTGCTGCATTCAGTAGGGGTAAGATCAGTGTCTTACGGTAGTATGGAGTTGATAAATCTGAGTGATGAAAAAGGCATTGGGCTGGGGAGTGATCTAAGTTATAAGTTGATATTGATTCAGTGAGTTCTCGGACTTGCATCCAGAATGGTTGAATAGCTGGGCATGACCACAAAATATGTAGCAATGTGCCCGGTTCTCCGTCACATCTCCAGCATTTTTTGGGATACGAGGGGTTGAATTTATTTAAGATGGCTGGGGTTCTGTACCATCGTGTCAGGGTCTTATAGTTGTTTTCCTGAATGGAAACGTTTAGGGAGCCTTTATGGGCAATCGTAAACATATGTTCCCATTGGTCTTCTGATAGTTCTGATTGTAATTCTCTTTCCCATGTTTTGCATGCTTTCCCTTCTTTGGGGGAAGTTTCAGTAAATAGCATTGCATATATACTGGAGATTAAATGTTGTTGGGAGTTAGATTGAGAGCAGAGCTGTTCAAATGGAGAAAATGGTCGCGAAATAGAAGAGTCGCGATTGACTCCCTGTAAGAAATGGCGAATTTGAAAGTAGGTCCAGAATGGTAAAGGGTCGCTAGTGATGGTGGGTGTTAATGTGAGGCGGTCTAAAAAAGAACCATCGCGGAAGAATTGATGCGCTAGTATGTTTGGGAGTTGCCACTGACTTGCTAGGAATTGTGCGGACATACCCGGGAGGAAGGCAGGGTTCAGCCTTATAGGAGTTAAAGGTCCCGGAGTGGATGAGATGTGTAGTTTTTGGCAAGCTTCCCTGAAACAGCCGAGGGTCGGACCAATAAGAGGGTGTTCTCTGAGAGTGGGGGGGATATGTGTAGGCGCAAGCCAGGGTGTGGATCCCAAAGGGAAGGGAGACAGTGATCCTTCCAGTCTGACCCAATCTTTGTATTGAATATGTAGTGACCAGTCCACAATTTGGGTAAGGTGGCAGGCCCAGTAATATTTTTTCAGATCTGGAAAACCAATGCCCCCCTTTGTTTTAGGTCATGTTAGGAGATCGTATGCGATTCTCGGATGTTTTTGTTTCCATAGAAAATCTGTACATAGTCTTCTATAAGACAGGAAGAATGATGGGGGAAGTTTAATGGGGATAGCTTGTAGGATGTATAAGATGCGGGGAAGAATGTTCATTTTGATAATGGCCGCGCGCCCGAACCAGGAAAACTGTGTTTGTTCTAATTTTTGAGGTCGTCAGATATAGCTTTGATAATGGGAAGGTAGTTTTGGGCGAAAAGATCTAATAGGTTCGCTGTAAGGTAAATTCCAAAGTATTTAATTGCGTCGTGCCGCCATTGGAAGGGGAAGTTAGGTTCACACTGTGTAACAGTCTCTTGTGGGATGGTGACATTGAGGGCATGGGATTTGGTGAAGTTTATTTTAAAATTAGAGAGGCGTTGGAAGAGGTGAAAGTCGTTCAGTAAGTTTGGAATAGAGGTATGGGCTAAGGGAAAGTAGAATGTCGTCAGCAGAAGCTGCCAACTTATAGGTGTGGCCTGCTATGGGTATTCCTTTAATATTTTCATTTTTTCTGAGGCAATTCAAGAGAGGTTCAAGGGTTAGTACAAAAAGGATAGGGGAGAGTGGGCAACCTTACCTCGTTCCATTGGTTATGGAGAAGGCGTTTGACAGATGGCCATTAATCCAAACTCTGGCCGTGGGTGTCGTGTATAGGGACATGATTGAGTTGAACATACGATTTTGGAGGCCTAGGCGTCTCAACACTGCCCCCATATAGTCCCAGGCCAATCTGTCAAACGCCTTCTCCGCGTCCAATGACAGGAAGAAACCCTTATGTTTAGTGGTTGTCATCCAGTGGTGGAGATTTGTGGCTTTAATAGTGTTATCTCTTGCCTCTCGACCTGGAATAAAACCAACCTGGTCCTTATCTATCAGAAATGGTAATAGAGGAAGCAAGCGATTGGCTAAGATTTTTGCGAAGAGTTTTATGTCGACATTTAGTAGGGAAATCAGCCTATAGTTGGTTACTAGAGTCGTGTCTTTCCCTTCCTTTGGTATAACTGTAATGTGAGCTTCGAGGAGTCTGTGGAAGGGAAGCGTGGAGGAGGATAGGTAGTTAAAGGCTCTGAGAAAGGGGCCAGTAAGTGTCTCTGTGATGATTTTAAAATATACTGCTGTGAATCCGTCTGGGCCGGGACTCTTTCCGGCTTTTAATTGTTTGATTGCATTTTTAAGTTCATCTTCCGAGATGGGGAGTTCTAATTGGCGGGCGTCTTCTCTGTAAATGGGTTTAGGACAATGTTCTTTTAGAAAGTTTTTAATAAGGGATTGTCTAGTGTTGTTATTAGAGGGGCCGTCTGCGTGTGTGTCGAGGTTGTACAGAGTGGAATAGTACGCCTCGAATTGGGAAGCTATGTCTGGGGCTGTGACTTTCGACCTACCCTGGGAATCATTGATAGTATGAATGGTAGAACAAGCTTTGTTCTTTTGGATGGCTCTGGCTAAGTATTTGCCGCTCTTATTTCCAAATTCATAGAATTATTTCTGTTGTAGAATAAATTTACATTTCGTTTTGTGGGATAGTTCTGTGAGTAAATACTCTCTGGTTTGTGTGAGTTCTCGGTATGTCTGCTGGGCCTGAGTTTGTTTATGAGCTAGCTCTAGGGTTTTATTCTTCTGAATCAGGTTTGTGATTCTGGCTTGATGGGCTTTTTTCCGCGACGTTTTTAGGGCAATGAGTTTTCCCCTCAGGACGCACTTGTGGGCCTCCCATTGTGTTAGTGGGGCTGTTTCTCCGTTGTCATTGTCGATAAAAAAATTGTGTATGGCTTGCCTAATGTTCGTGATATCTCCTTCTGAGGTCAATAGAGTAGAATCTAAGCGCCATATCTTAGAGACAGTCTGGTGGTCAGGGAAGGTCAATGTCATTGTAATTGGGTGGTGATCAGATAGGAGCATTGGTTCAATTGTCGCATGGGAAAGAAAGGGAAGGTCTGGCTGGGAAAGGAAGAGGTAGTCAATTCTGGAATATCTGTTATGAGGGGCGGAGAAGAATGTGTAATCTTTTACATTTGGATGGAGAGTGCGCCAAGTGTCATGTAAAAGCAATTCATTAAATTGTAGTTTGATTTGGCGTAGGGTTCTGTATGGCAACGTTGTGGTGCCTGATGAGGTGTCTAATAGGGGGTACAGAGCTCCATTAAAGTCTCCCCAGAGCACAGTTAGACCAGTAGAGAAGCCTGATAGAAGTTGAGAGATCTGTCTAAAGAAACTAGATTGTGCAGAGTTAGAGCTGTAGATGTTGGCCAAGGTTACAGGCCGGCCCTGTATCTTACCTTTTAAAAAGATGTATCTGCCTTCCTTATCAAAAAGCGAATCAGTGAGTTCCCAGGTTAAGTTTTTGGAGATTAGGATTGAGACTCCCTTAGTTTTTGCCTGTGGGTTGGTAGAGTGATAGGAATGCGGGAACCAGTGATTTGTGAGCTTGGGAATCTTATCTGCGTGGAAATGGGTTTCCTGTAGGAAGACGATGTTGGTTTTTAGTTTGTGCATCAAAGAAAGAACTTGGCTGCGTTTCTGCAATATTGAGCCCTTTTACGTTTAGGGATGTCACTTTTAGCGTGTCATGTTTGGTGGTGGGTTTTATGTGTGACATATTGTTTTTTTTTTTGTTTTGTCTTTTTTTGGGGGGGGGGCTTTAGATGAATGAGAACTTCTGTTGGATTAGTCTATAAACCCCCTTAAGTGTGCTAGAGGGTGGATTGTGGGGATGTTGGTGGTCCGGGGGGGGTTCGGAGTGGCGATATTGAGGTGGCGGAGACCGAGGAGGCGGGGGAGGGGGAGTGGGGGAAGTGGAGGAGAGGTAGAAAAAACTGAGTGTGGCTGAGGAATAAGGAAGGAGAGGCAGAGGGGGGAAAGGGAGCTACGGAGGGGAGGGGGTACGGAGGAAAAAAATGGGATAGAAAAAAAAACAAAATAACTTTGAGGGAGAAAAGTGTTCCGGAGGTAAGGAAGGGTTCAAGGACCCCCCTTATGGGGTGGTACGTTGTCCGGTATAGGTCAATGGGAAAGATGAGTTCCCGTTGTGTGGAGAGGTGAAAGGTGCCGGTAGTAATGGAGTTGGATGGAAAGTATATTCCTCTGGCCCTCAGAGGTGTGTGGATGTTCGAGATAGGAGAACGAGCCAATAAGTTATAATATTTCGTTTGGGGATTATGGTTCAATCGGGGGAGATCTTGATTTTAAAATGGTGTCACGTCGTAAGACAAAATACCAAGTGAGGTCATTGGGGGCAGAAGATTATATCCGCTTAATTGGGGGAATGCCACCCTAGGCATTGTGAGAATAGGAAGTGGATGTCTACAGTTGAGTCATTCAAATGTTCATCGAAACAAGAAAGGAGTCAGCTAAGCAATTTACCTTGTAACATTAACCAAGCATTATATAATTAGCATGTATCCCTTACTGTGATTGTCACGTTTTTCACGTTTATCTTCCCCCCAGAGTAGGCCTCCAGCGTGTGCGGTCGAACCCCATTCGGTTTGAGCACAGGTATCCCGAGAGTCCACCATAAAGGTAAACCGACTTGACCCATCCGAGTGTATGCTCGTCTAAGCGGTCATGACATAAAAACCACTACATAGGTGGGGTGTAGGGGTCAAACACACACGCCAGAGGTCCACCTGAGTTCTTCTGCTTAGTTACTTAAGATAAGCAGCGTTGGTTGTGCTGCAACACTAATAAAAGAAAGTAGAACAACACAGCAATAAATGTTATCAGGCACAAGACAAGCCTTTAAATGAGGCCGGCCAATTAGTTGGGGGGGGGATCTAGCAATCTTCAACATATAGCCTTAACAATAAACAATGAATAATCGTATCATATCAGTAACAATATCAATAACATTACCACCTTGTAGGATTATTTGCCTTCTTTGGGTTTTAACTCAACTGGGGATAGTAGGTTAACTTTCTACGTCATTAAGAATACAGGGTGGGCGAATCCACACAGCGAAATGCTTCTACGGGGGTCGCTAGGATATACAGGGTAAACCTTGTTTGACAGCCTAGTGGATGTCAAGGCTTAAAGACCCGTTTTTCTCTATTGGTTGGTTTCAGGAGAGGGTGAGGGAGAATCTGAGCATACGAAGATGAGCTCTTTATGTTAGGGAGAAATCAATTGAGGTTGGGTAAAGAGGGATTGGGTGGAGGTAAGGGTGCAGCTTAGGTTCTGTATGGAGACGTCCCTCCAGAGAGGGATTTACACTAGTAACAAACAATTGTAAAAACCAGTCCTTTTTCGAAGGATTGCAAGTTAATATAAGAGGACTCTGTCTTGAAAGTGTGTCTTATACATTCCAATGCAGAGGGTGATATTTGCTCAGGAAGGTTCAAACAAGCTTGTTTGGGAGTTAAGTGAGGGGGTGGTAGGATGGGGAAATAGAGAGGGAATAGAGAGGGGGGAGACTATATGGAGGGCTATATAATAGTCTCATATATTATTCGTCTTCATGCATGCGTGGGTTATACTTGCGTGACAATGGTCTAGTTGATTGAAGTCCATTTGCATTGTATAAGTCACTGTTAGATGACTCAGATGAGGGAGATCGGGTGTAGTGATGGGTTCGTAGATCTTGCGTTGATTTTGTGGTGTGAGGAAAAAAAAGTGGGGGATGTTTTCTGAAAGTAGGCCAGTCTCTGGATCCAAGTGGTGGGCATCCGTCGGGAACTAGGTGAGGGGAGGGAATTGGACTAGTCCTTTGAGCCAAAATATCTTGCCTCTAATACGTCGGGTTTCTGTATGTAGGTAGTTGAGTTGTAGCAGTTTTGATTGAAGTCTGTCTTACAGAGTCATTTATAAGGTAGCAGGTTTAAGGGCTTCAGGTGACCGATAAGAGATGGGGAGCTGACCCATTATTCAGGGCCTCCATGGCGAGGTCGTCTGTGGGCAGGAGAAGCCATGGGGCTGTTGTCTGCGGGATTCCTGGGTCCTGTGGACGTGTTGGTCCTGGGTGAGTTGGATCTGCGCCTTCTTATATGGAATTCATCGCGGACTGGGATGGCATCCATGGAGTTAGATCTTCTGGGTTGAGGAGGTCTAAGAGAGCGGTACCAATCAGGTAGTTCAATGCAGGGTATATTCAGAGTTTCGCAGAATGTGGCGAGATCTTCAGGCACCCTCAGATTAGCTGTATGCCCTTGTGCTGATGCCGAGAGGCAAAAGGGGAACTTCCAGCGGTGCTGAATTCCGTTTGTGCGTAATAGATCAAGGAGAGGGCGCAAGTCTCTTCTATTTTGTAGAGTGATGGGCGATAGATCTTGAAAGATTTTTATTTCTGAGCCTTGGCATGATAGGTTGCGACAATCTCTGGCCCTGTGAAGGATTTCTTCTTTCAGCTTGAAATTAACTAGACAGCATACCACATCTCTGGGAGGATCTGTGTCTCTGCCCCTGGGTCTGAGAGCCCTGTGTAGGCGTTCACATTCAATGGGGGTCTCAGGGGGTCTGCCTAATAGATCATTAAATACAGCTATGGTTGCCTGGGCAAGTTGGGTATGATCGATTGTCTCTGGCATGCCTCTTACCCGTATGTTGTGCCGTCTGCCACGATTGTCCAGGTCTTCCATGTATCTGTATAGATCTCTGAGCTGGACAGAGTGCACTTGGGATGAAGTCTGGAGCTGATGGATGGCATTCTCATTGTGTGCTGTTGATTTCTCTATGTTCTCCATACAGACCGTCATGAACTGGATGTCCCTCCTTAGGTCCGTGATTGCTGATGGCAAAGTGGCTTTAATGTCCTCCGCCACTGATCTCAGGTCCCCTATGTTTAAGGGCTGCTCTGTCACCATGTGAGGTGTGGGTGAGTGCATCTGGTGTCTGCCAGAGGGGCTGAGGCTGTAGGAGCGTGCTGTGGAGGAGTAGGCCTGAGATGAAGCCGGGGCCTTGCGTGATTGCGTCCGGAATATCTCCGGTATACTGCGGCTCGCTTGGGAATCGGGTCTCCGCGGGGATCGGGAACGGGATGGGGATGGGTTCCCCTTAGATTTCCCCATGTTTGCGCTGTGGATGGCTCTGCTAGGCTGAGAAAAATACCTCTGAGGACTGGAGCGCAGGGATCAGGCGTCCATCAGAGTCCGGCACCAAACCAAGCCCCCCGTTTTTCCCATATTAATTCTTACAGGAGAGCATTTCCCTTCCTAGGGGTAGATTTCATCTCACTTCCTGTTGTCTCCTTCCGTTTGCAAGTAGGAGTCGTTTGTAAGTTAGATGTTTGAAAGTAGGGGCCTGACCTATATACTCAGCAGAAATTTGGGCCTTAGGTGTTGTTGTGGCCACAACACTGTAAGCCATCACAGGGCCCTGCTCTTAAATATTAGATCAAGAATTGTAATTGGTGGTGGTGCTGGTGCCACAACACTGTAAGTCCTCACTCGCTCTTGGTGGGTGCAGAAATGGGCCCTGCTGTGAAATATTAGATCAAGAATTGTAATTACATGCCCCTGTTGAACAAGGGCAGAAAAATTGGGCCTTTGGTGGTGATGGTGGTGCTGGTGCCACAACACTGTAAGTCCTCACTCTCTCTTGGTGAGCGCAGAAATGGGCCCTGCTGTGAAATATTAGATCAAGAATTGTAATTACATGCCCTTGTTGAACAAGGGCAGAAAAATTGGGCCTTTGGTGGTGGTGCTGGTGCCACAACACTGTAAGTCCTCACTCGCCCTTGGTGGGCGCAGAAACGGGCCCTGCTGTGAAATATTAGATCAAGAATTGTAATTACATGCCCCTGTTGGACAAGGGCAGAAAAATTGGGCCTTTGGTGGTGGTGGTGGTGCTGGTGCCACAACACTGTAAGTCCTCACTCGCTCTTGGTGGGTGCAGAAACGGGCGCTGCTGTGAAATATTAGATCAAGAATTGTAATTACATGCCCCTGTTGAACAAGGGCAGAAAAATTGGGCCTTTGGTGGTGGTGCTGGTGCCACAACACTGTAAGTCCTCACTCGCTCTTGGTGGGCGCAGAAATGGGCCCTGCTGTGAAATTTTAGATCAAGAATTGTAATTACATGCCCCTGTTGAACAGGGGCTGAAAAATTAGGCCTTAGGCCTTAGGCACTGGTGCTGGTGCCACAACACTGCAACCCCTCACAGATACTCTAGTTGAAACGCAGGAACGAGCCCTGCTGCAAAGTATTGCATCAAAAATTGTAATTACATGCCCCTGTTAAACATGGGCTGAAAAATTAGGCCTTAGGCACTGGTGCTGGTGCCACAACACTGCAACCCCTCACAGATACTCTAGATGGAACGGAGGAACGAGCCCTGCTGCAAAGTATTGCATCAAAAATTGTAATTACATGCCCCTGTTAAACAGGGGCGGAAAAATTAGGCCTTAGGCACTGGTGCCACAACACTGCAACCCCTCACAGATACTCTAGTTGGAACGCAGGAACGAGCCCTGCTGCAAAGTATTGCATCAAAGATTGTAATTACATGCCCCTGTTAAACAGGGGCTGAAAAATTGTGCCTTAGGCACTGGTGGTGGCGCCCAGAACCAAAAATGTTCTTACAAGCTATCAGCGTGATCATTGAGGAGGAAGAGGATAATTACTCAGGATAGTCACTCAGCATCAGCATAGGCAGTCTTTGAAGGGATCTGAGATTTCAAAAAAAATTATTCGGTTACATCAGCATCAGGTGCTTGGTAGCTGGTGGTGTTTCAAGACTGATTCATTTTTATGAAGGTCAGTCGATCGACCGAGTCGGTGGACAGACGCACCCTGTGATCGGTTACAAAGCCTCCAGCAGCACTGAATGTGCGTTCCGAAAGAACGCTGGATGCAGGACAGGCCAGTAGCTTAATTGCATACTGTGCAAGCTCTGGCCAATGATCCATCCTCAAGACCCAGTAACCCAGAGGATTTTCGGTGGGAAAGGTGTCCAAGTCACATCTTGCCCCTAGGTATTCCTGCACCATGTAAAACAGACGCTGGTGATGGTTGCTGGAACCGATCATACCTTGGGGCTGGGGACCAAAAAATTGTCTGAACGCATCGGTCAGACGGCCACCTTCTCCACCGCTCCTTCTTTGACTGACCAAAGCCTCAGCAACACGTTGTTCAGAAACAGGAGTTTGTAATCTCCCAGTCTCTGGGAACGCGTTGCACAGACCTTTCTGCAAGACCTCCTGAAGATGTTTCATCCTCTGCTCCCTCTGCAATGGCAAGATAAGGTCCGCAACCTTACCCTTGTAACGTGGATCAAGGAGGGTTGCCAGCCAGTATTGGTCCTTCTCCTTGATACCACGAATACGAGGATCCTTACGCAGGCTTTGCAGGATCAGGGAGGCCATGCAGCGTAGGTTTGCTGAGGCATTCGGTCCGGAGTCCTCTGGGTCACTAAGGACGACATGGTCCGCAGCCACCTCCTCCCAGCCACGTACAAGTTCATGTGTTTCTTGGGACTGATCCCTTAAAGACTGCTGCTGATGCTGAGTGCCAGGCTCCACCTCCATACTGACACAATCTTCCTCCTCCTCCTCCTCCTCGTCCTCTTCCTGTGTGATCGGCGGGCACGCAGGAACACTGTCTGGATAAAAGGGGCCTTGAGAGCTAAGGGAGTCCTCCTCTTCCTGCCTCTGTTCTGCCTCAAGTGCCCTGTCCATTATTCCACGCAGCGTGTGCTCCAACAGGTGGACAAGGAGGACAGAGTCACTGATGCATGCACTGTCACTGCTCACCATCCTCGTGGCCTCCTCAAATGGTGACAGGACAGTACATGCATACCTGATCATGGCCCACTGGCGTGGGGAAAAAAAAACAAGTTCCCCTGACCCTGTCCTGGTGCCATAGTCACACAGATACTCATTGATGGCCCTCTGCTGCGTGTGCAGCCGCTGCAGCATGGCCAACGTTGAGTTCCACCTGGTGGGCATGTCACAGATTAGGCGGTTCTTGGGCAGGTTAAACTCCTTTTGGAGGTCCGCCAGCCGAGCACTGGCATTATATGACCGGCGGAAATGCACACAGACTTTCCTTGCCTGCCTCAGGACATCCTGTAAGCCCGGGTACCTGCCCAAGAATCGCTGCACCACCAAGTTAAGGACGTGAGCCAAACAGGGCACATGGGTCATTTGTCCCTGTCGGAGGGCAGAGAGGAGGTTGGTGCCATTGTCGCAAACCACCATTCCTGCCTTAAGTTGGTGTGGCGTCAACCACCTCTGAACCTGCCCCTGCAGAGCTGACAGAACCTCTCCCCAGTGTGGCTCCTGTCCCCCATGCACACCAGTTCAAGCACCGCATGGCATCTTTTGGCCTGTGTACTTGCGTAGCCCCTTGAACGCCTACGGAGCACCGCTGGTTCCAAGGACAAAGCACAGGAAGAGGCCATGGAGGAAGAAGAAGAGGAGGGGGTGGAGGAGAGAGGTGTGTCACAATCATTAGTAGTGCCATTTTGGAGGCATGGTGGCGGAACAACCTCCAACACTATTGCACCTTGTCCTGCATCCTTTCCAGCTGCCAGCAGAGTCACCCAATGCGCCGTGAAACTTAGGTAACGTCCCTGTCCATGCCTGCTGGACCATGAGTCAGCGGTAATATGCACCTTACCGCTGACCGCCCTGTCCAGCGAGGTATGGACATTGCCTTCCACATGCCGGTAGAGAGCCGGAATCGCCTTCCGTGAGAAAAAGTGGCATTTGGGTACCTGCCACTGAGGAACCGCACATTCCACAAACTCACGGAAGGGGGCAGAGTCTACCAACTGAAAAGGCAGCAGTTGAAGTGCTAGCAATTTTGTCAAGCTAGCATTCAACCGCTGGGCATGTGGATGGCTGGGAGCAAACTTCTTTCGGCGGTGCAGCAGCTGGGGCAGGGAAATTTGCCTGGTACAATCTGACATCGGTGTACTGAAAGCAGATTGCCCACAAGTACTTGGCTGTGACACACCTAATTCTACACCTTCATTCCTCTCAGTGCAGGTCTCAGAGAGGACTGAAGGTCTAGTGGGGTTGGAAATCTCAGCTGATGAGGAGCAAGGAGAGGTCCTCTTTGTTGTTTGGTGTGGGTCTTTTAGATACGCTTTCCAACGAACTGCATGGCAGGTCAACATATGTCTGGTCAAGCATGTGGTACCCAAGCAGGAGATGTTTTGGCCACGCGAGATACACTTGAGACATATGTTGCAAATAGCAGCTGTGCAATCCGATGCACTCATCTCAAAAAAGGCCCACACCAAAGAAATTTTTGAATAACATGCAGAGACTGCAGCGCCCTGCACATGTGGAGCTTTGGGGTGTGATGCAGTCAGTGTGCTGCCCTTAGGCTGGCCCCTGGAGGGCATCCTGCCTCGTTGGTGATGTGCCGCCTCCTCCTCCTCCTCCTCTCTCCTATCAGGCACCCACGTTGAGTCAGTGACCTCATAATCCCCTCCCTCCTCATCACTGGAGCAAACCTGGCAGTATGCTGCAGCAGGGGGAGCATGACTGTCAGATTGCTGTCCTTCTTGGGCACCCCCTCTGTCCGTGCTCACAATACTGCCTTCATCAAGCTCAGTATCATCATCAGAGCCTTCCAAACGCTGGGCATCCTCCTGGAGCATGTACCAAACACTGTGGACAAACAGTTCGAGGGACTCCTCAGTAGGGATGAGGTTCGAGTTCAAATCGAACTCATGTTCGACTCGAACATTGGCTGTTCGCAAGTTCGCCGAACAGCGAACAATTTGGGGTGTTCGCGGCAAATTCGAATGCCGTGGAACACCCTTTAAAAATCTATGGGAGAAATCAAAAGTGCTAATTTTAAAGGCTTATATGCAAGTTATTGTCATAAAAAGTGTTTGGGGACCTGGGTCCTGCCCCAGGGGACATGGATCAAAGCAAAAAAAAGTTTTAAAAACGGCCGTTTTTTCAGGAGCAGTGATTTTAATAATGCTTAAAGTCAAACAATAAAAGTGTAATATCCCTTTAAATTTCGTAGCTGGGGGGTGTCTATAGTATGCCTGTAAAGGGGCGCATTTTTCCTGTGTTTAGAACAGTCTGACAGCAAAATGACATTTCAAAGGAAAAAACCCATTTCACCGACAATACACATAGAATTTCATTGATAAAAACGCCATGGGAATTCCCCCCAGGGGAACCCCGAACCAGAATTTTAAAAAAAAAATGACGTGGGGGTCCCCCTAAATTACATACCAGGCCCTTCATGTCTGGTATGGATATTAAGGGGAACCCCGGCCAAAATTTTAAAAAAAATGATGTGGGGGTCCCCCTAAATTTCAAACCAGACCCTTCAGGTCTGGCATGGATTTTAAGGGGAACCCTGCGCCAAAAAAAAACAAAAAAACGGCGTGGGGTCCCCCCAAAAATCCATACCAGACCCTTATCTGAGCACGCAACCTGGCAGGCCGCAGGAAAAGAGGGGGGGACGAGAGTGCGCCCCCCTCCTGAACCGTACCAGGCCACATGCCCTCAACATTGGGAGGGTGCTTTGGGGTAGCCCCCCAAAACACCTTGTCCCCATGTTGATGAGGACAAGGGCCTCATCCCCACAACCCTGGCCGGTGTTTGTGGGGATCTGCAGGTGGGGGGCTTATCAGAATCTGGAAGCCCCCTTTAACAAGGGGACCCCCAGATCCTGCCCCCCCCCCTGTGTGAAATGGTAAGGGGGTACTTACCCCTACCATTTCACTAAAAAAATGTCAAAAATGTTAAAAATGACAAGAGACAGTTTTTGACAATTCCTTTATTTAAATGCTTCTTCTTTCTTCTATCTTCCTTCATCTTCTTCTTCTTCTGGTTCTTCTGGTTCTTCCTCCAGCGTTATCGTCCAGCATCTCCTCCGCAACGTCTTCTATCTTCTTCTCCTCGGGCCGCTCCGCACCCATGGCATGGGGGGAGGCTCCCGCTCTTCTCTTCATCTTCTTCTCTGCTTCTCTTCTTCTCCGGGCTGCTCAGCATCCATGCTGGCATGGAGGGAGGCTCCCGCTGTGTGACGGTGTCTCCTCGTCTGACGGTTCTTAAATAACGGGGGGCGGGGCCACCCTCTGACGCACGGGACATGACGGGACTTCCCTGTGGCATTCGCCATTTCGGAGCGGCCCGGAGAAGAAAATGAAGAAGAGAAGAAGAGAAGAAGAGAAGAAAAGAAGAAGAGAAGAAGATGAAGAAGATGAAGAGAAGAGTGGGAGCCTCCCCCCATGCCATGGGTGCGGAGCGGCCCGATGAGAAGATAGAAGATGCAGCGGAGGAGATGCTGGACGAGAACGCCGGAGGAAGAACCAGAAGAAGAAGCCCCCCGCCCGCAGACCCCCACAACCACCGGCCAGGGTTGTGGGGATGAGGCCCTTGTCCTCATCAACATGGGGACAAGGTGTTTTGGGGGCTACCCCAAAGCACCCTCCCAATGTTGAGGGCATGTGGCCTGGTACGTTTCAGGAGGGGGGGCGCTCTTTGTCCCCCCCTCTTTTCCTGCGGCCTGCCAGGTTGCGTGCTCGGATAAGGGTCTGGTATGGATTTTTGGGGGGACCCCACACCATTTTTTTTTTTTTGGCGCGGGGTTCCCCTTAAAATCCGTACCAGACCTGAAGGGTTTAGTATGGAATTTAGGGGGACTTGGCATTTTTTTTTTTAATTTTGGCCGGGGTTCCCCTTAATATCCATACCAGACCTGAAGGGCCTGGTATGGAATTTAGGGGGACCCCCACGTCATTTTTTTTTTTAAATTTTGGTTTGGGTTCCCCTGTGGGGAATTCCCATGCCGTTTTTACCAATGAACTTCTATGTGTATTGTCGGACCAGCAATGCAAAAGCCGCGAGTAGTTTTAAATGTTTTTTTTCCTTCGAAATGTCTTTTTGCTGTCAGACTGTTCTAAACACAGGAAACATGCGCCCCTTTACAGGCATACTATAGACACCCCCAGGTACGAAATTTAAAGGGATATTACACTTTTATTGTTTGACTTTAAGCATTATTAAAATCACTGCTCCTGAAAAAACGGCCGTTTTTAAAACTTTTTTTTGCATTGATTCATGTCCCCTGGGGCAGGACCCAGGTCCCCAAACACTTTTTATGACAATAACTTGCATATAAGCCTTTAAAATTAGCACTTTTGATTTCTCCCATAGACTTTTAAAGGGTGTTCCGCGGCATTCGAATTTGCCTCGAACACCCCAAATTGTTCGGTGTTCGGCGAACTTGCGAACAGCCAATGTTCGAGTCGAACATGAGTTCGACTCGAACTCGAAGCTCATCCCTAATGGCCTGTAGCTGCACTAAGCTGGGATATATATATATATATAGCCTGCCTGTAGTATGAGAACACCACCAACCTTCTACAGGTAGCTTTAGCTGAACACTGTGCAGAGCTCTCAAAAAAATAACTTGTAGGTTTAGCTAAACACTGTGAGGAGGACGCACCACACTAACTTGTAGTTTTAGCTGAACACTGTGAGCAGGACACACTACACTAACTTGTTGCTTTAGATGAACACTGTGCAGAGGTCTCACTACACTAACTTGTAGTTTTAGCTGAACACTGTGAGCAGGACGCACTATACTAACTTGTAGCTTTACATGAACACTGTGCAGAGGTCTTACTACACTAACTTGTAGTTTTAGATGAACACTGTGAGGAGGGCGCACCACACTAACTTGTAGTTTTAGCTGAACACTGTGAGCAGGACGCACTACACTAACTTGTTGCTTTAGATGAACACTGTGCAGAGGTCTCACTACACTAACTTGTAGTTTTTGCTGAACACTGTGAGCAGGACGCACTATACTAACTTGTAGCTTTACATGAACACTGTGCAGAGGTCTTACTACACTAACTTGTAGTTTTAGATGAACACTGTGCAGAGGTCTCACTACACTAACTTGTAGTTTTAGCTGAACACTGTAAGCAGGACACACTACACTAACTTGTAGCTTTAGATGAACACTGTGCAGAGGTCTCACTAAACTAACTTGTAGTTTTAGCTGAACACTGTGAGGAGGACACACTACACTAACTTGTAGTTTTAGATGAACACTGTGCAGAGGTCTCACTACACTAACTTGTAGTTTTAGCTGAACACTGTGAGCAGGACGCATTACACTAACTTGTAGCTTTAGATGAACACTGTGCAGAGCTCGCAAAAAAATAACTTGTAGGTTTAGCTGAACACTGTGAGGAGGACGCACCACACTAACTTGTAGTTTTAGCTGAACACTGTGAGCAGGACGCACTACACTAACTTGTTGCTTTAGATGAACACTGTGCAGAGGTCTCACTACACTAACTTGTAGTTTTAGCTGAACACTGTGAGCAGGACGCACTATACTAACTTGTAGCTTTACATGAACACTGTGCAGAGGTCTTACTACACTAACTTGTAGTTTTAGATGAACACTGTGAGGAGGACGCACCACACTAACTTGTAGTTTTAGCTGAACACTGTGAGCAGGACGCACTACACTAACTTGTTGCTTTAGATGAACACTGTGCAGAGGTCTCACTACACTAACTTGTAGTTTTAGCTGAACACTGTGAGCAGGACGCACTATACTAACTTGTAGCTTTACATGAACACTGTGCAGAGGTCTTACTACACTAACTTGTAGTTTTAGATGAACACTGTGAGGAGGACGCACCACACTAACTTGTAGTTTTAGCTGAACACTGTGAGCAGGACGCACTACACTAACTTGTTGCTTTAGATGAACACTGTGCAGAGGTCTCACTACACTAACTTGTAGTTTTAGCTGAACACTGTGAGCAGGACGCACTATACTAACTTGTAGCTTTACATGAACACTGTGCAGAGGTCTTACTACACTAACTTGTAGTTTTAGATGAACACTGTGCAGAGGTCTCACTACACTAACTTGTAGTTTTAGCTGAACACTGTAAGAAGGACGCACTACACTAACTTGTAGCTTTAGATGAACACTGTGCAGAGGTCTCACTAAACTAACTTGTAGTTTTAGCTGAACACTGTGAGGAGGACACACTACACTAACTTGTAGTTTTAGATGAACACTGTGCAGAGGTCTCACTACACTAACTTGTAGTTTTAGCTGAACACTGTGAGCAGGACGCATTACACTAACTTGTAGCTTTAGATGAACACTGTGCAGAGCTCGCAAAAAAATAACTTGTAGGTTTAGCTGAACACTGTGAGGAGGACGCACCACACTAACTTGTAGTTTTAGCTGAACACTGTGAGCAGGACGCACTACACTAACTTGTTGCTTTAGATGAACACTGTGCAGAGGTCTCACTACACTAACTTGTAGTTTTAGCTGAACACTGTGAGCAGGACGCACTATACTAACTTGCAGCTATACATGAACACTGTGCAGAGGTCTTACTACACTAACTTGTAGTTTTAGATGAACACTGTGAGGAGGAGGCACCACACTAACTTGTAGTTTTAGCTGAACACTGTGAGCAGGACGCACTACACTAACTTGTTGCTTTAGATGAACACTGTGCAGAGGTCTCACTACACTAACTTGTAGTTTTAGCTGAACACTGTGAGCAGGACGCACTATACTAACTTGTAGCTTTACATGAACACTGTGCAGAGGTCTTACTACACTAACTTGTAGTTTTAGATGAACACTGTGCAGAGGTCTCACTACACTAACTTGTAGTTTTAGCTGAACACTGTAAGCAGGACGCACTACACTAACTTGTAGCTTTAGATGAACACTGTGCAGAGGTCTCACTAAACTAACTTGTAGTTTTAGCTGAACACTGTGAGGAGGACGCACTACACTAACTTGTAGTTTTAGATGAACACTGTGCAGAGGTCTCACTACACTAACTTGTAGTTTTAGCTGAACACTGTGAGCAGGACGCACTACACTAACTTGTAGCTTTAGATGAACACTGTGCAGAGGTCTCACTACACTAACTTGTAGTTTTAGCTGAACACTGTGAGCAGGACGCACTACACTAACTTATAGCTTTAGATGCACACTGTGCTGAGCTCGCAAAAAATAACTTGTAGGTTTAGCTGAACACTGTGAGGAGGACGCACAACACTAACTTGTAGTTTCAGCTGAACACTGTGGGCAGGATGCACTACACTAACTTGTAGCTTTAGATGAACACTGTGCAGAGGTCTCACTAAACTAACTTGTAGTTTTAACTGAACTATGAGCAGGACGCACTACACTAACTTGCAGTTTTAGATGAACACTAGGCAGAGGTCTCACTACACTAACTTGTAGTTTTAGCTGAACACTGTGAGCAGGACGCACTACACTAACTTGTAGCTTTGGATGAACACTGTGCAGAGCTCGCAAAAAAATAACTTGTATGTTTAGCTGAACACTGTGAGGAGGACGCACCACACTATCTTGTAGTTTTAGCTGAACAATGTGGGCAGGACGCACTACACTAACTTGTAGCTTTAGATGAGCACTGTGCAGAGGTCTCACTACACTAACTTGTAGTTTTAGCTGAACACTGTGAGCAGGACGCACTACACTAACTTGTAGTTTTAGATGAACACTGTGCAGAGGTCTCACTACACTAACTTGTAGTTTTAGCTGAACACTGTGAGCAGGACGCATTACACTAACTTGTAGCTTTAGATGAACACTGTGCAGAGCTCGCAAAAAAATAACTTGTAGGTTTAGCTGAACACTGTGAGGAGGACGCACCACACTAACTTGTAGTTTTAGCTGAACACTGTGAGCAGGACGCACTACACTAACTTGTAGCTTTAGATGAACACTGTGCAGAGGTCTCACTACACTAACTTGTAGTTTTAGCTGAACACTGTGAGCAGGACGCACTACACTAACTTGTAGCTTTAGATGAACACTGTGCTGAGCTCGCAAAAAATAACTTGTAGGTTTAGCTGAACACTGTGAGGAGGACGCACCACACTAACTTGTAGTTTCAGCTGAACACTGTGGGCAGGACGAACTACACTAACTTATAGCTTTAGATGAACACTGTGCAGAGGTCTCACTACACTAACTTGTAGTTTTAGCTGAACTATGAGCAGGACGCACTACACTAACTTGCAGTTTTAGATGAACACTGTGCAGAGGTCTCACTACACTAACTTGTAGTTTTAGCTGAACACTGTGAGCAGGACGCACTACACTAACTTGTAGCTTTAGATGAACACTGTGCAGAGCTCGCAAAAAATAACTTGTATGTTTAGCTGAACACTGTGAGGAGGACGCACCACACTATCTTGTAGTTTTAGCTGAACACTGTGAGCAGGACGCACTACACTAACTTGTAGCTTTAGATGAACACTGTGCAGAGGTCTCACTACACTAACTTGTAGATTTAGCTGAACACTGTGAGCAGGACGCACTACACTAACTTTTAGCTTTAGATGAACACTGTGCAGAGGTCTCACTAAACTAACTTGTAGTTTTAGCTGAACACTGTGAGGAGGACGCACTACACTAACTTGTAGTTTTAGATGAACACTGTGCAGAGGTCTCACTACACTAACTTGTAGTTTTAGCTGAACACTGTGAGCAGGACGCACTACACTAACTTGTAGCTTGAGATGAACACTGTGTAGAGGTCTCACTACACTAACTTGTAGTTTTAGCTGAAAACTGTGAGCAGGACGCACTACACTAACTTGTAGTTTTAGATGAACACTGTGCAGAGGTCTCACTACACTAACTTGTAGTTTTAGCTGAACACTGTGAGCAGGACGCACTACACTAACTTGTAGCTTTAGATGAACACTGTGCAGAGCTCGCAAAAAATAACTTGTATGTTTAGCTGAACACTGTGAGGAGGACGCACCACACTATCTTGTAGCTTTAGATGAACACTGTGCAGAGGTCTCACTACACTAACTTGTAGATTTAGCTGAACACTGTGAGCAGGACGCACTACACTAACTTGTAGATTTAGCTGAACACTGTGAGCAGGACGCACTACACTAACTTGTAGCTTTAGATGAACACTGTGCAGAGGTCTCACTAAACTAACTTGTAGTTTTAGCTGAACACTGTGAGGAGGACGCACTACACTAACTTGTAGCTTTAGATGAACACTGTGCAGAGGTCACACTACACTAACTTGTAGTTTTAGATGAACACTGTGCAGAGGTCTCACTACACTAACTTGTAGTTTTAGCTGAACACTGTGAGCAGGACGCACTACACTAACTTGTAGCTTTAGATGAACACTGTGCAGAGCTCGCAAAAAATAACTTGTATGTTTAGCTGAACACTGTGAGGAGGACGCACCACACTATCTTGTAGCTTTAAATGAACACTGTGCAGAGGTCTCACTACACTAACTTGTAGATTTAGCTGAACACTGTGAGCAGGACGCACTACACTAACTTGTAGATTTAGCTGAACACTGTGAGCAGGACGCACTACACTAACTTGTAGCTTTAGATGAACACTGTGCAGAGGTCTCACTAAACTAACTTGTAGTTTTAGCTGAACACTGTGAGGAGGACGCACTACACTAACTTGTAGTTTTAGATGAACACTGTGCAGAGGTCTCACTACACTAACTTGTAGTTTTAGCTGAACACTGCGAGCAGGACGCACTACACTAACTTGTAGCTTTAAATGAACACTGTGTAGAGGTCTCACTACACTAACTTGTAGTTTTAGCTGAAAACTGTGAGCAGGACGCACTACACTAACTTGTAGTTTTAGATGAACACTGTGCAGAGGTCTCACTACACTAACTTGTAGTTTTAGCTGAACACTGTGAGCAGGACGCATTACACTAACTTGTAGCTTTAGATGAACACTGTGCAGAGCTCGCAAAAAAATAACTTGTAGGTTTAACTGAACACTGTGAGGAGGACGCACCACACTAACTTGTAGTTTTAGCTGAACACTGTGAGCAGGACGCACTACACTAACTTGTAGCTTTAGATGAACACTGTGCAGAGGTCTCACTACACTAACTTGTAGTTTTAGCTGAACACTGTGAGCAGGACGCACTACACTAACTTATAGCTTTAGATGCACACTGTGCTGAGCTCGCAAAAAATAACTTGTAGGTTTAGCTGAACACTGTGAGGAGGACGCACAACACTAACTTGTAGTTTCAGCTGAACACTGTGGGCAGGATGCACTACACTAACTTGTAGCTTTAGATGAACACTGTGCAGAGGTCTCACTAAACTAACTTGTAGTTTTAGCTGAACTATGAGCAGGACGCACTACACTAACTTGCAGTTTTAGATGAACACTGTGCAGAGGTCTCACTACACTAACTTGTAGTTTTAGCTGAACACTGTAAGCAGGACGCACTACACTAACTTTTAGCTTTAGATGAACACTGTGCAGAGGTCTCACTAAACTAACTTGTAGTTTTAGCTGAACACTGTGAGGAGGACGCACTACACTAACTTGTAGTTTTAGATGAACACTGTGCAGAGGTCTCACTACACTAACTTGTAGTTTTAGCTGAACACTGTGAGCAGGACGCATTACACTAACTTGTAGCTTTAGATGAACACTGTGCAGAGCTCGCAAAAAAATAACTTGTAGGTTTAGCTGAACACTGTGAGGAGGACGCACCACACTAACTTGTAGTTTTAGCTGAACACTGTGAGCAGGACGCACTACACTAACTTGTAGCTTTAGATGAACACTGTGCAGAGGTCTCACTACACTAACTTGTAGTTTTAGCTGAACACTGTGAGCAGGACGCACTACACTAACTTGTAGCTTTAGATGAACACTGTGCTGAGCTCGCAAAAAATAACTTGTAGGTTTAGCTGAACACTGTGAGGAGGACGCACCACACTAACTTGTAGTTTCAGCTGAACACTGTGGGCAGGACGAACTACACTAACTTGTAGCTTTAGATGAACACTGTGCAGAAGTCTCACTACACTAACTTGTAGTTTTAGCTGAACTATGAGCAGGACGCACTACACTAACTTGCGGTTTTAGATGAACACTGTGCAGAGGTCTCACTACACTAACTTGTAGTTTTAGCTGAACACTGTGAGCAGGACGCACTACACTAACTTGTAGCTTTAGATGAACACTGTGCAGAGGTCTCACTACACTAACTTGTAGTTTTAGCTGAACACTGTGAGCAGGACGCACTACACTAACTTGTAGCTTTAGATGAACACTGTGTAGAGGTCTCACTACACTAACTTGTAGTTTTAGCTAAAAACTGTGAGCAGGACGCACTACACTAACTTGTAGTTTTAGATGAACACTGTGCAGAGGTCTCACTACACTAACTTGTAGTTTTAGCTGAACACTGTGAGCAGGACGCACTACACTAACTTGTAGCTTTAGATGAACACTGTGCAGAGCTCGCAAAAAAATAACTTGTATGTTTAGCTGAACACTGTGAGGAGGACGCACCACACTATCTTGTAGTTTTAGCTGAACACTGTGAGCAGGACGCACTACACTAACTTGTAGCTTTAGATGAACACTGTGCAGAGGTCTCACTACACTAACTTGTAGATTTAGCTGAACACTGTGAGCAGGACGCACTACACTAACTTTTAGCTTTAGATGAACACTGTGCAGAGGTCTCACTAAACTAACTTGTAGTTATAGCTGAACACTGTGAGGAGGACGCACTACACTAACTTTTAGTTTTAGATGAACACTGTGCAGAGGTCTCACTACACTAACTTGTAGTTTTAGCTGAACACTGTGAGCAGGACGCACTACACTAACTTGTAGCTTTAGATGAACACTGTGTAGAGGTCTCACTACACTAACTTGTAGTTTTAGCTGAAAACTGTGAGCAGGACGCACTACACTAACTTGTAGTTTTAGATGAACACTGTGCAGAGGTCTCACTACACTAACTTGTAGTTTTAGCTGAACACTGTGAGCAGGACGCACTACACTAACTTGTAGCTTTAGATGAACACTGTGCAGAGCTCGCAAAAAATAACTTGTATGTTTAGCTGAACACTGTGAGGAGGACGCACCACACTATCTTGTAGCTTTAGATGAACACTGTGCAGAGGTCTCACTACACTAACTTGTAGATTTAGCTGAACACTGTGAGCAGGACGCACTACACTAACTTGTAGATTTAGCTGAACACTGTGAGCAGGACGCACTACACTAACTTGTAGCTTTAGATGAACACTGTGCAGAGGTCTCATTAAACTAACTTGTAGTTTTAGCTGAACACTGTGAGGAGGACGCACTACACTAACTTGTAGTTTTAGATGAACACTGTGCAGAGGTCTCACTACACTAACTTGTAGTTTTAGCTGAACACTGCGAGCAGGACGCACTACACTAACTTGTAGCTTTAAATGAACACTGTGTAGAGGTCTCACTACACTAACTTGTAGTTTTAGCTGAAAACTGTGAGCAGGACGCACTACACTAACTTGTAGTTTTAGATGAACACTGTGCAGAGGTCTCACTACACTAACTTGTAGTTTTAGCTGAACACTGTGAGCAGGACGCATTACACTAACTTGTAGCTTTAGATGAACACTGTGCAGAGCTCGCAAAAAAATAACTTGTAGGTTTAGCTGAACACTGTGAGGAGGACGCACCACACTAACTTGTAGTTTTAGCTGAACACTGTGAGCAGGACGCACTACACTAACTTGTTGCTTTAGATGAACACTGTGCAGAGGTCTCACTGCACTAACTTGTAGTTTTAGCTGAACACTGTGAGCAGGACGCACTATACTAACTTGTAGCTTTACATGAACACTGTGCAGAGGTCTTACTACACTAACTTGTAGTTTTAGATGAACACTGTGAGGAGGACGCACCACACTAACTTGTAGTTTTAGCTGAACACTGTGAGCAGGACGCACTACACTAACTTGTTGCTTTAGATGAACACTGTGCAGAGGTCTCACTACACTAACTTGTAGTTTTAGCTGAACACTGTGAGCAGGACGCACTATACTAACTTGTAGCTTTACATGAACACTGTGCAGAGGTCTTACTACACTAACTTGTAGTTTTAGATTAACACTGTGCAGAGGTCTCACTACACTAACTTGTAGTTTTAGCTGAACACTGTAAGCAGGACGCACTACACTAACTTTTAGCTTTAGATGAACACTGTGCAGAGGTCTCACTAAACTAACTTGTAGTTTTAGCTGAACACTGTGAGGAGGACGCACTACACTAACTTGTAGTTTTAGATGAACACTGTGCAGAGGTCTCACTACACGAACTTGTAGTTTTAGCTGAACACTGTGAGCAGGACGCATTACACTAACTTGTAGCTTTAGATGAACACTGTGCAGAGCTCGCAAAAAAATAACTTGTAGGTTTAACTGAACACTGTGAGGAGGACGCACCACACTAACTTGTAGTTTTAGCTGAACACTGTGAGCAGGACGCACTACACTAACTTGTAGCTTTAGATGAACACTGTGCAGAGGTCTCACTACACTAACTTGTAGTTTTAGCTGAACACTGTGAGCAGGACGCACTACTCTAACTTATAGCTTTAGATGCACACTGTGCTGAGCTCGCAAAAAATAACTTGTAGGTTTAGCTGAACACTGTGAGGAGGACGCACAACAATAACTTGTAGTTTCAGCTGAACACTGTGGGCAGGATGCACTACACTAACTTGTAGCTTTAGATGAACACTGTGCAGAGGTCTCACTAAACTAACTTGTAGTTTTAGCTGAACTATGAGCAGGACGCACTACACTAACTTGCAGTTTTAGATGAACACTGTGCAGAGGTCTCACTACACTAACTTGTAGTTTTAGCTGAACACTGTGAGCAGGACGCACTACACTAACTTGTAGCTTTGGATGAACACTGTGCAGAGCTCGCAAAAAAATAACTTCTATGTTTAGCTGAACACTGTGAGGAGGACGCACCACACTATCTTGTAGTTTTAGCTGAACAATGTGAGCAGGACGCACTACACTAACTTGTAGCTTTAGATGAACACTGTGCAGAGGTCTCACTACACTAACTTGTAGTTTTAGCTGAACACTGTGAGCAGGACGCACTACACTAACTTGTAGTTTTAGATGAACACTGTGCAGAGGTCTCACTACACTGACTTGTAGTTTTAGCTGAACACTGTGAGCAGGACGCATTACACTAACTTGTAGCTTTAGATGAACACTGTGCAGAGCTCGCAAAAAAATAACTTGTAGGTTTAGCTGAACACTGTGAGGAGGACGCACCACACTAACTTGTAGTTTTAGCTGAACACTGTGAGAAGGACGCACTACACTAACTTGTAGCTTTAGATGAACACTGTGCAGAGGTCTCACTACACTAACTTGTAGTTTTAGCTGAACACTGTGAGCAGGACGCACTACACTAACTTGTAGCTTTAGGTGAACACTGTGCTGAGCTCGCAAAAAATAACTTGTAGGTTTAGCTGAACACTGTGAGGAGGACGCACCACACTAACTTGTAGTTTCAGCTGAACACTGTGGGCAGGACGAACTACACTAACTTGTAGCTTTAGATGAACACTGTGCAGAAGTCTCACTACACTAACTTGTAGTTTTAGCTGAACTATGAGCAGGACGCACTACACTAACTTGCAGTTTTAGATGAACACTGTGCAGAGGTCTCACTACACTAACTTGTAGTTTTAGCTGAACACTGTGAGCAGGACGCACTACACTAACTTGTAGCTTTAGATGAACACTGTGCAGAGGTCTCACTACACTAACTTGTAGTTTTAGCTGAACACTGTGAGCAGGACGCACTACACTAACTTGTAGTTTTAGATGAACACTGTGCAGAGGTCTCACTACACTAACTTGTAGTTTTAGCTGAACACTGTGAGCAGGACGCACTACACTAACTTGTAGCTTTAGATGAACACTGTGCAGAGCTCGCAAAAAATAACTTGTATGTTTAGCTGAACACTGTGAGGAGGACGCACCACACTATCTTGTAGCTTTAGATGAACACTGTGCAGAGGTCTCACTACACTAACTTGTAGATTTAGCTGAACACTGTGAGCAGGACGCACTACACTAACTTGTAGATTTAGCTGAACACTGTGAGCAGGACGCACTACACTAACTTGTAGCTTTAGATGAACACTGTGCAGAGGTCTCACTAAACTAACTTGTAGTTTTAGCTGAACACTGTGAGGAGGACGCACTACACTAACTTGTAGCTTTAGATGAACACTGTGCAGAGGTCTCACTACACTAACTTGTAGTTTTAGCTGAACACTGTAAGCAGGACGCACTACACTAACTTTTAGCTTTAGATGAACACTGTGCAGAGGTCTCACTAAACTAACTTGTAGTTTTAGCTGAACACTGTGAGGAGGACGCACTACACTAACTTGTAGTTTTAGATGAACACTGTGCAGAGGTCTCACTACACTAACTTGTAGTTTTAGCTGAACACTGTGAGCAGGACGCATTACACTAACTTGTAGCTTTAGATGAACACTGTGCAGAGCTCGCAAAAAAATAACTTGTAGGTTTAACTGAACACTGTGAGGAGGACGCACCACACTAACTTGTAGTTTTAGCTGAACACTGTGAGCAGGACGCACTACACTAACTTGTAGCTTTAGATGAACACTGTGCAGAGGTCTCACTACACTAACTTGTAGTTTTAGCTGAACACTGTGAGCAGGACGCACTACTCTAACTTATAGCTTTAGATGCACACTGTGCTGAGCTCGCAAAAAATAACTTGTAGGTTTAGCTGAACACTGTGAGGAGGACGCACAACAATAACTTGTAGTTTCAGCTGAACACTGTGGGCAGGATGCACTACACTAACTTGTAGCTTTAGATGAACACTGTGCAGAGGTCTCACTAAACTAACTTGTAGTTTTAGCTGAACTATGAGCAGGACGCACTACACTAACTTGCAGTTTTAGATGAACACTGTGCAGAGGTCTCACTACACTAACTTGTAGTTTTAGCTGAACACTGTGAGCAGGACGCACTACACTAACTTGTAGCTTTGGATGAACACTGTGCAGAGCTCGCAAAAAAATAACTTGTATGTTTAGCTGAACACTGTGAGGAGGACGCACCACACTATCTTGTAGTTTTAGCTGAACAATGTGAGCAGGACGCACTACACTAACTTGTAGCTTTAGATGAACACTGTGCAGAGGTCTCACTACACTAACTTGTAGTTTTAGCTGAACACTGTGAGCAGGACGCACTACACTAACTTGTAGTTTTAGATGAACACTGTGCAGAGGTCTCACTACACTGACTTGTAGTTTTAGCTGAACACTGTGAGCAGGACGCATTACACTAACTTGTAGCTTTAGATGAACACTGTGCAGAGCTCGCAAAAAAATAACTTGTAGGTTTAGCTGAACACTGTGAGGAGGACGCACCACACTAACTTGTAGTTTTAGCTGAACACTGTGAGAAGGACGCACTACACTAACTTGTAGCTTTAGATGAACACTGTGCAGAGGTCTCACTACACTAACTTGTAGTTTTAGCTGAACACTGTGAGCAGGACGCACTACACTAACTTGTAGCTTTAGGTGAACACTGTGCTGAGCTCGCAAAAAATAACTTGTAGGTTTAGCTGAACACTGTGAGGAGGACGCACCACACTAACTTGTAGTTTCAGCTGAACACTGTGGGCAGGACGAACTACACTAACTTGTAGCTTTAGATGAACACTGTGCAGAAGTCTCACTACACTAACTTGTAGTTTTAGCTGAACTATGAGCAGGACGCACTACACTAACTTGCAGTTTTAGATGAACACTGTGCAGAGGTCTCACTACACTAACTTGTAGTTTTAGCTGAACACTGTGAGCAGGACGCACTACACTAACTTGTAGCTTTAGATGAACACTGTGCAGAGGTCTCACTACACTAACTTGTAGTTTTAGCTGAACACTGTGAGCAGGACGCACTACACTAACTTGTAGCTTTAGATGAACACTGTGTAGAGGTCTCACTACACTAACTTGTAGTTTTAGCTGAAAACTGTGAGCAGGAAGCACTACACTAACTTGTAGTTTTAGATGAACACTGTGCAGAGGTCTCACTACACTAACTTGTAGTTTTAGCTGAACACTGTGAGCAGGACGCACTACACTAACTTGTAGCTTTAGATGAACACTGTGCAGAGCTCGCAAAAAATAACTTGTATGTTTAGCTGAACACTGTGAGGAGGACGCACCACACTATCTTGTAGCTTTAGATGAACACTGTGCAGAGGTCTCACTACACTAACTTGTAGATTTAGCTGAACACTGTGAGCAGGACGCACTACACTAACTTGTAGATTTAGCTGAACACTGTGAGCAGGACGCACTACACTAACTTGTAGCTTTAGATGAACACTGTGCAGAGGTCTCACTAAACTAACTTGTAGTTTTAGCTGAACACTGTGAGGAGGACGCACTACACTAACTTGTAGTTTTAGATGAACACTGTGCAGAGGTCTCACTACACTAACTTGTAGTTTTAGCTGAACACTGCGAGCAGGACGCACTACACTAACTTGTAGCTTTAAATGAACACTGTGTAGAGGTCTCACTACACTAACTTGTAGTTTTAGCTGAAAACTGTGAGCAGGACGCACTACACTAACTTGTAGTTTTAGATGAACACTGTGCAGAGGTCTCACTACACTAACTTGTAGTTTTAGCTGAACACTGTGAGCAGGACGCACTACACTAACTTGTAGCTTTAGATGAACACTGTGCAGAGCTTGCAAAAAATAACTTGTAGGTTTAGCTGAACACTGTGAGGAGGACACACCACATTAACTTGTAGTTTCAGCTGAACACTGTGAGCAGGACGCACTACACTAACTTGTAGCTTTAGATGAACACTGTGCAGAGCTCGCAAAAAAATAACTTGTAGGTTTAGCTGAACACTGTGAGGAGTACGCACCACACTAACTTGTAGTTTTAGCTGAACACTGTGAGCAGGACGCACTACACTAACTTGTAGCTTTAGATGAACACTGTGCAGAGCTCGCAAAAAAATAACTTGTAGGTTTAGCTGAACACTGTGAGGAGGACGCACCACACTAACTTGTAGTTTTAGCTGAACACTGTGAGCAGGAGGCACTACACTAACTTGTAGCTTTAGATGAACACTGTGCAGAGGTCTCACTACACTAACTTGTAGTTTTAGCTGAACACTGTGAGCAGGACTCACTACACTAACTTGTAGCTTTAGATGAACACTGTGCTGAGCTCGCAAAAAATAACTTGTAGGTTTAGCTGAACACTGTGAGGAGGACGCACCACACTAACTTGTAGTTTCAGCTGAACACTGTGGGCAGGACAAACTACACTAACTTGTAGCTTTTGATGAACACTGTGCAGAGGTCTCACTACACTAACTTGTAATTTTAGCTGAACTATGAGCAGGACGCACTACACTAACTTGCAGTTTTAGATGAACACTGTGCAGAGTTCTCACTACACTAACTTGTAGTTTTAGCTGAACACTGTGAGCAGGACGCACTACACTAACTTGTAGCTTTAGATGAACACTGTGCAGAGCTCGCAAAAAATAACTTGTATTTTTAGCTGAACACTGTGAGGAGGACGCACCACACTATCTTGTATTTTTAGCTGAACACTGTGAGCAGGACGCACTACACTAACTTGTAGCTTTAGATGAACACTGTGCAGAGGTCTCACTACACTAACTTGTAGATTTAGCTGAACACTGTGAGCAGGACGCACTACACTAACTTGTAGCTTTAGATGAACACTGTGCAGAGGTCTCACTAAACTAACTTGTAGTTTTAGCTGAACACTGTGAGGAGGACGCACTACACTAACTTGTAGTTTTAGATGAACACTGTGCAGAGGTCTCACTACACTAACTTGTAGTTTTAGCTGAACACTGTGAGCAGGATGCACTACACTAACTTGTAGCTTTAGATGAACACTGTGTAGAGGTCTCACTACACTAACTTGTAGGTTTAGCTGAACACTGTGAGGAGGACGCACCACACTAACTTGTAGTTTTAGCTGAACACTGTGAGCAGGACGCACTACACTAACTTGTAGCTTTAGATGAACACTGTGCAGAGCTCGCAAAAAAATAACTTGTAGGTTTAGCTGAACACTGTGAGGAGGACGCACCACACTAACTTGTAGTTTTAGCTGAACACTGTGAGCAGGACGCACTACACTAACTTGTAGCTTTAGATGAACACTGTGCAGAGGTCTCACTACACTAACTTGTAGTTTTAGCTGAACACTGTGAGCAGGACGCACTACACTAATTGGCAGCTTTAGATGAACACTGTGCAGAGGTCTCACTACACTAACTTGTAGTTTTAGCTGAACACTGTGAGCAGGACGCACTACACTAACTTGTAGCTTTAGATGAACACTGTGCAGAGCTCGCAAAACAATAACTTGTAGGTTTAGCTGAACACTGTGAGGAGGACGCACCACACTATCTTGTAGTTTTAGCTGAACGCTGTGAGCAGGACGCACTACACTAACTTGTAGCTTTAGATGAACACTGTGAGGAGGACACACCAAACTAACTTGTAGTTTTAGCTGAACACTGTGAGCAGGACGCACTACACTAACTTGTAGCTTTAGATGAACACTGTGCAGAGGTCTCACTACACTAACTTGTAGTTTTAGCTGAACACTGTGAGCAGGACGCACTGCACTAACTTGTAGCTTTAGATGAACACTGTGCTGAGCTCGCAAAAAAAAACTTGTAGGTTTAGCTGAACACTGTGAGGAGGACGCACCACACTAGCTTGTAGTTTCAGCTGAACACTGTGGACAGGACGAACTACACTAACTTGTAGCTTTAGATGAACACTGTGCAGAGGTCTCACTACACTAACTTGTAGTTTTAGCTGAACTATGAGCAGGACGCACTACACTAACTTGCAGTTTTAGATGAACACTGTGCAGAGGTCTCACTACACTAACTTGTAGTTTTAGCTGAACACTGTGAGCAGGACGCACTACACTAACTTGTAGCTTTAGATGAACACTGTGCAGAGCTCGCAAAAAATAACTTGTATGTTTAGCTGAACACTGTGAGGAGGACGCACCACACTATCTTGTAGTTTTAGCTGAACACTGTGAGCAGGACGCACTACACTAACTTGTAGCTTTAGATGAACACTGTGCAGAGGTCTCACTACACTAACTTGTAGATTTAGCTGAACACTGTGAGCAGGGCGCACTACACTAACTTGTAGCTTTAGATGAACACTGTGTAGAGGTCTCACTACACTAACTTGTAGTTTTAGCTGAAAACTGTGAGCAGGACGCACTACACTAACTTGTAGTTTTAGATGAACACTGTGCAGAGGTCTCACTACACTAACTTGTAGTTTTAGTTGAACACTGTGAGCAGGACGCACTACACTAACTTGTAGCTTTAGATGAACACTGTGCAGAGCTCGCAAAAAATAACTTGTATGTTTAGCTGAACACTGTGAGGAGGACGCACCACACTATCTTGTAGTTTTAGCTGAACACTGTGAGCAGGACGCACTACACTAACTTGTAGCTTTAGATGAACACTGTGCAGAGGTCTTACTACACTAACTTGTAGATTTAGCTGAACACTGTGAGCAGGATGCACTACACTAACTTGTAGCTTTAGATGAACACTGTGCAGAGGTCTCACTAAACTAACTTGTAGTTTTAGCTGAACACTGTGAGGAGGACGCACTACACTAACTTGTAGTTTTAGATGAACACTGTGCAGAGGTCTCACTACACTAACTTGTAGTTTTAGCTGAACACTGTGAGCAGGACGCACTACACTAACTTGTAGCTTTAGATGAACATTGTGCAGAGCTCGCAAAAAAATAACTTGTAGGTTTAGCTGAACACTGTGAGGAGGACGCACCACACTAACTTGTAGTTTTAGCTGAATACTGTGAGCAGGACGCACTACACTATCTTGTAGCTTTAGATGAACACTGTGCAGAGGTCTCACTACACTAACTTGTAGTTTTAGCTGAACACTGTGAGCAGTACGCACTACACTAACTTGTAGCTTTAGCTGAACACTGTGCAGACGTCTCACTACACTAACTTGTAGTTTTAGCTGAACACTGTGAGCAGGACGCACTACACTAACTTGTAGTTTTAGATGAACACTGTGCAGAGGTCTCACTACACTAACTTGTAGTTTTAGCTGAACACTGTGAGCAGGACACACTACACTAACTTGTAGCTTTAGATGAACACTGTGCAGAGCTTGCAAAAAATAACTTGTAGGTTTAGCTGAACACTGTGAGGAGGACGCACCACATTAACTTGTAGTTTCAGCTGAACACTGTGGGCAGGACGCACTGCACTAACTTGTACCTTTAGATGAACACTGTGCATAGGTCTCACTACACTAACTTGTAGTTTTAGCTGAACACTGAGCAGGACGCACTACACTAACTTGCAGTTTTAGATGAACACTGTGCAGAGGTCTCACTACACTAACTTGTAGTTTTAGCTGAACACTGTGAGCAGGACGCACTACACTAACTTGTAGCTTTAGATGAACACTGTGCAGAGCTTGCAAAACAATAACTTGTAGGTTTAGCTGAACACTGTGAGGAGGACGCACCACACTATCTTGTAGTTTTAGCTGAACACTGTGAGCAGGACGCACTACACTAACTTGTAGCATTAGATGAACACTGTGCAGAAGTCTCACTACACTAACTTGTAGTTTTAGCTGAACACTGTGAGCAGGACACATTACACTAACTTGTAGCTTTAGATGAACACTGTGCAGAGCTCGCAAAAAAATAACTTGTAGGTTTAGCTGAACACTGTGAGGAGGACGCACCACACTAACTTGTAGTTTTAGCTGAACACTGTGAGCAGGACGCACTACACTAACTTGTAGCTTTAGATGAACACTGTGCAGAGGTCTCACTACACTAACTTGTAGTTTTAGCTGAACACTGTGAGCAGGACGCACTACACTAACTTGTAGCTTTAGATGAACACTGTGCAGAGGTATCACTACACTAACTTGTAGTTTTAGCTGAACACTATGAGCAGGACGCACTACACTAACTTGTAGCTTTAGATGAACACTGTGCAGAGGTCTCACTACACTAACTTGTAGTTTTAGCTGAACACTGAGCAGGACGCACTACACTAACTTGTAGCTTTAGATGAACACTGTGCAGAGGTCTCACTAAACTAACTTGTAGTTTTAGCTGAACACTGTGAGGAGGACTCAATACACTAACTTGTAGTTTTAGATGAACACTGTGCATAGCTCTCACTACACTATCTTGTAGTTTTAGCTGAACACTATGAGCAGGACGCACTACACTAACTTGTAACTTTAGATGAACACTGTGTAGAGGTCTCACTACACTAACTTGTAGTTTTAGCTGAACACTGTGAGCAGGACGCACTACACTAACTTGTAGTTTTAGATGAACACTGTGCAGAGGTCTCACTACACTAACTTGTAGTTTTAGCTGAACACTGTGAGCAGGACGCACTACACTAACTTGTAGCTTTAGATGAACACTGTGTAGAGGTCTCACTACACTAACTTGTAGTTTTAGCTGAACACTGTGAGCAGGACACACTACACTAACTTGTAGTTTTAGATGAACACTGTGCAGAGGTCTCACTACACTAACTTGTAGTTTTAGCTGAACACTGTGAGCAGGACGCACTACACTAACTTGTAGCTTTAGATGAACACTGTGCAGAGCTCGCAAAACAATAACTTGTAGGTTTAGCTGAACACTGTGAGGAGGACGCACCACACTATCTTGTAGTTTTAGCTGAACACTGTGAGCAGGACGCACTACACTAACTTGTAGCTTTAGATGAACACTGTGCAGAGATCTCACTACACTAACTTGTAGTTTTAGCTGAACACTGTGAGCAGGATGCACTACACTAACTTGTAGTTTTAGATGAACACTGTGCAGAGGTCTCACTACACTAACTTGTAGTTTTAGCTGAACACTGAGCAGGACGCACTACACTAACTTGTAGTTTTAGATGAACACTGTGCAGAGGTCTCACTACACTAACTTGTAGTTTTAGCTGAACACTGTGAGCAGGACGCATTACACTAACTTGTAGCTTTAGATGAACACTGTGCAGAGCTCGCAAAAAAATAACTTGTAGGTTTAGCTGAACACTGTGAGGAGGACGCACCATACTAACTTGTAGTTTTAGCTGAACACTGTGAGCAGGACGCACTACACTAACTTGTAGCTTTAGATGAACACTGTGCAGAGCTCGCAAAAAAATAACTTGTAGGTTTAGCTGAACACTGTGAGGAGGACGCACCACACTAACTTGTAGTTTTAGCTGAACACTGTGAGCAGGACACACTACACTAACTTGTAGTTATAGATGAACACTGTGCAGAGGTCTCACTACACTAACTTGTAGTTTTAGCTGAACACTGTGAGCAGGACACACTACACTAACTTGTAGTTTTAGATGAACACTGTGCAGAGATCTCACTACACTAACTTGTAGTTTTAGCTGAACACTGTGAGCAGGACGCACTACACTAACTTGTAGCTTTAGATGAACACTGTGCAGAGCTTGCAAAAAATAACTTGTAGGTTTAGCTGAACACTGTGAGGAGGACGCACCACACTAACTTGTAGTTTCAGCTGAACACTGTGGGAAGGACGCACTACACTAACTTGTAGCTTTAGATGAACACTGTGCAGAGGTCTCACTACACTAACTTGTAGTTTTAGCTGAACTGTGAGCAGGACGCACTACACTAACTTGCAGTTTTAGATGAACACTGTGCAGAGGTCTCACTACACTAACTTGTAGTTTTAGCTGAACACTGTGAGCAGGACGCACCACACTAACTTGTAGCTTTAGATGAACACTGTGCAGAGCTCGCAAAACAATAACTTGTAGGTTTAGCTGAACACTGTGAGGAGGACGCACCACACTATCTTGTAGTTTTAGCTGAACACTGTGAGCAGGACGCACTACACTAACTTGTAGCTTTAGATGAACACTGTGCAGAGGTCTCACTACACTAACTTGTAGTTTTAGCTGAACACTGTGAGCAGGATGCACTACACTAACTTGTAGTTTTAGATGAACACTGTGCAGAGGTCTCACTACACTAACTTGTAGTTTTAGCTGAACACTGTGAGCAGGACGCATTACACTATCTTGTAGCTTTAGATGAACACTGTGCAGAGCTCGCAAAAAAATAACTTGTAGGTTTAGCTGAACACTGTGAGGAGGACGCACCACACTAACTTGTAGTTTTAGCTGAACACTGTGAGCAGGACGCACTACACTAACTTGTAGCTTTAGATGAACACTGTGCAGAGGTCTCACTACACTAACTTGTAGTTTTAGCTGAACACTGTGAGCAGGATGCACTACACTAACTTGTAGCTTTAGATGAACACTGTGCAGAGGTCTCACTACACTAACTTGTAGTTTTAGCTGAACACTGTGAGCAGGAAGCACTACACTAACTTGTAGTTTTAGATGAACACTGTGCAGAGGTCTCACTACACTAACTTGTAGTTTTAGCTGAACACTGTGAGCAGGACGCACTACACTAACTTGTAGCTTTAGATGAACACTGTGCAGAGCTCGCAAAAAAATAACTTGTAGGTTTAGCTGAACACTGTGAGGAGGACGCACCACACTAACTTGTAGTTTTAGCTGAATACTGTGAGCAGGACGCACTACACTATTTTGTAGCTTTAGATGAACACTGTGCAGAGGTCTCACTACACTAACTTGTAGTTTTAGCTGAACACTGTGAGCAGTACGCACTACACTAACTTGTAGCTTTAGCTGAACACTGTGCAGACGTCTCACTACACTAACTTGTAGTTTTAGCTGAACACTATGAGCAGGACGCACTACACTAACTGTAAATAGTCTAGCTGCCTGACTGTGGTACTAATAGGATCAAAAGAACACCAGCAATTTTCTTCAGGTAGCTGTAAATACTGTAACAAGACAAGCCTGCCTGTCAGTAGGAAGATAACAGGAACGGATCTAGCTAAACTGAATACAGTGTAAATATATATATATGCAACACCTGGGATGCATATATATACACAATACACTGTAAGTTCAGCTAACTCACTGATTGTCCTGCCTAATCTAGCTAACTCAAATGAAATGACACCGTCTCTCTGTCTATCTATGTATCTCAACGCCGGAACACACACTACACTGGGCCGCCGTGCAGGCAGGCCTTATATAGTGTGGGTCGTGTTCTAAACCCCCTGAGCCATAATTGGCCAAAGCCACTCTGGTTTTGGCCAATTATAGCTCTCTCTACCGACGACGCTGTGATTGGCCAAACATGCGAGTCATAGTGCATGCTTGGCCAATCATCAGCCAGCAATGCACTGCGACGCCGCAGTGAATTATGGGCCGTGACGCGCCATACGAATTTGGCGCAAATGGCCCATAACGTTCGGGATTCTACGAACGACCGAACAGCTGATGTTCGAGTCGAACATGGGTTCGACTCGAAAACGAAGCTCATCCCTACTCCTAAACTTTGTGTGGTAAAAGTGGTGTTTTCTGTGATATTGAGGGTTATTTCCTAAGGGCAAATGCACTTTGCACTACAAGTGCCGTTTCAGTGCAGTCTCAAGTGCACTGCCTTTAGTAAATAACACCCAGCAGTGCTTTCTAATATTACACAATCACGCCATTTTCAGGACTTGCCAAATTTCACTCAGGGTCAGCTAAAAGAAACACAAGCAGTAAATGTCAGCAAATATTTTAGTAGTTACATTTTTTTTTATTTAAAAAATGTCTCAGACATTGTCTGGCATATTGATGGCCCCCCTACCCACAAAGTTTTCCTTGTATCTTAGACGGACCTCGCGGGCACTCAGGGGGGGCAAGCCAGGACGGCCAGCTTCAAGCGCCGTCAGGGTTGGTTCCTTGAGATTAATTCCGGCTTCAGGCTTCAGGCTCAACTGAGCCAGCATAGTTCACAGAATTTCTCCTTAAAAAGTTGTGGAGAACACAGCAAGACAGGATGATATGATTGAGTTTATACTCCGCCATGTGTATGGGTGTAATAAATAGGTGGAACCGGCTGGCCATTATTCCAAACGTGTTCTCCACCACTCTTCTGGCTCTGGCCAGCCGGTAATTAAAAACCCCCTGGTCCGGGGTGAGGGTCCTCATAGGGAATGGCTGCATAAGATGGTCCCCCAGCGCAAACGCTTCATCCGCAACGAAGACGAATGGGAGTCCTTCCGCATTGTCTTCTGGAGGTGGCAAGTCCAAGCTGCCATTCTGGAGATGCCTGTAGAATTCCGTCTGGGCAATGACTCCACCATCTGACATCCGGCCATTCTTCCCCACGTCCACATACAGGAACTCGTAAGTAGTCAACACCACCGCCAACATCACAATACTATTGAACCCCTTGTAGTTGTAATAGTATGACCCTGAGTTGGGTGGTGGGATGATGTGGACGTGTTTCCCATCAATTGCCCCTCCGCAGTTAGGAAAGTCCCACTGCTGGGCAAAGTGGGAGGCCACAGTCTGACATTCCTGTGGGTTGGAAGGAAACTGTGGAGTCAAACAAGAATAAAAAATAAAATAATAGAATAAAAAATTAATCATTTTGCACATAAACATGGAAAGCAGATTAGACACAAACATTCTTGGCCAACATCAGTATAACTTTTTTAGGGAGTATTTAAAGACAAAGGTATAAGGTCCACCTATCAGATTCCTCCTCCCCTCTCATGGGCCATTTTTTTAAATTTTATGGGGGGGAGATGTTTTGGCCAGGTAACACTCTCCACTTCATTGAGAGATCAATGCCTAAATAATGTGGATTACTTTGGCCAGCCCCTATTTATTTTACAGTATTGGCAGCCCACTGGACAGCTAAGAAGTGTCATAATACAAATATATAAATACACACTGTACACATTTTAGCACATTTTTACATTCTGCTATTATCTATCAAGATAATAATAGGATGCAAAAACTTAAAACAGTACCATTTGAAAGTATTCAGTCAGGCCCTTGCACTACATGCTTTGGGGAATTCATCTATAAATCTGACCACAAAAGAGGTGGGTATAGTGTGTATGGGTTTGGCAAAGTCAGCAGATAGTGGATTGAGGATGGATAGAGGATTGGTATCAGCTGAGTTAGCAGTTGGGGGGGAGGGAGGGTTCCAAAAGATTTTGTGACCCAAAAAAACAAGCCTCTGGCACTCTGCCTGAATTTAAAGCACACATCACATTTTTACACATTTTAGGGAGTAGGGTAAAGCACTACTATGGAGCTGACAAAATACATTGTTAAGTGACTACACAAGGTGAATATAGGCCCAGGAGAGCATGCTGGGGAGGTAAGTGAAGGCAAATATGTATGAAGGACAAAAAAATTACATAAAAATCCAGCATGCATGAGGATAAAGAGGACATTCACAGCATATTACAATCATGGTAATTAGGGAATGAGGAAAGAAATACAATATATTATCAAACATAATATACAATAAAATGTGATGTTAAAAGATACAAATCTTACCTTAATATAGTCCTTCTGCAGGACCTGGATGATGGCAGAACAGGTCTCCGGGATAATGATCCCCAGAGCCTGGGGGGAGATGCCTGTCGAGAACTTGAGGTCCTGCAGGCTTCTCCCCGTTGCCAAGTACCGCAGGGTGGTGACTAGCCTCTGCTCCAGAGTGATGGCTTGCCTCATGCAGGTATCCTGCCTGCTGATATAAGGGGTCAGCAAAGCCAACAAATGGTGAAATACGGGGTCCGTCATCCGGAGAAAGTGCCTGAAATCATCAGGATTATTCTCACGGATCTCACAGAGCAAAGGCATGTGACATAACTGGTCACGCTGGAGCAACCAATTCTTGGTCCATGAACTCCTCCCCACCCTGTTCATGGACTGGGCTTGTGTCAAAGTAAGGACCCCAATACCAAGCCCCCACACAGCACAAACTCTACGAGGAGTACGTATACGCAACATGGCTAGAAAACGGTCAGCTGGTCAGAACGAAGTAACAGAATGCACTGAAGAACAGCAAGGCCTGTGAAGAGCGACCGGAAAATCAGTAACGAACGAACAAGAACACAATGACAGAGTCAAGGGTAACTCGCTGCACGCACTGAAGACCCGATACAAACCCACAAGCACAAACTGAACAGCAGAAATACGATCTGAAAACCATGAGTCTGAAAAAGCGCAAATCGTCTCTCACCAAACTTTTACTAACACGAGATTAGCAAAATGAGCCCAAAGGGTGCAGCGCTTTGTTCTGAATTGCCCTTTTATAGTCTCGTCGTACGTAGTGTATGTGACCCTGTTCTTGGCGCTCGAAATTCCGACAACTTTGTACGACCGTGTGTAGACAAAACAAGTTTGAGCCAACATCCGTCGGAAAAAATCCATAGATTTTGTTGTCGGAATGTCCGATCAATGTCTGACCGTGTGTACGGAGCATTACTCTTTTTGAGTGCTGCACTACTGTTCTTCATCTGAGCACTTTTTTGCAGATAAGAAAAAAAATCTTCACATTGTGAACTCTTTACAGGTAAATTCCCTGGAGTAGTTTTCTAAACCTGTAAGTACATGAGCTATCTAGTGTTAGCATTAAGCCACATACTATTTGAAACAGTGTTGATGGGATTCTTTTTTTTTTTTTTTTTTTCCGTTTAAAAATTTTTTTATTTTGAAAAGAGAGGGTATACAGATACAGTATAAAAAATATAGCAAAAATGATGACATAGATCAATTAGTGCAATACAGTAAATCAACATTAACTATATGTAAATTGACAGAGTAGAGGCTTATAAGCTCAGCCTATCAAAATATTTTGCAGATCTAGGTGTTATCTTGAAGTGTAACCTCCTACTCCGATGGAGCGGGATGCAGAACACCCTATTCCTATTAGGAAGAGGCCAATGGAGTTCAATCAGCCGGTGACACTCCACCCCTGTGGGATCAATCTGTGGAGGCGCCTACCGGTCTGATTGGATCTCCTTCCTGTTGAGGCACATAGGTCTCTTTTATACAGCAAAGAAAAGGAAACTGCCCCTCCATAGACCTGCCGAAACCTGAAACCCAGGTTTCGATATTCATGTAATAGGTTTTGTAGCGATATTCAGGACCCAAACTGATCCCTGAAAATAACAGAGAAATGGAACATTAAACCTGTACCTCTTGCATCAGTAGGCAGCATGGTACCACCTGGTTATTACCAGCCAACATGGGAGACAAGGGAGTCTCCAGCAGAAAAAGAGAGAAAGGTGAGAAAAGAGGAAAGGAGGGGGGGGTGGAGAGCATCTTCACTGTGTAGTCTCTCAAGTTCCAGGCTCCATAGACATGCCTGGGAATAAAGGGATCCCACAGTATCTGGCCCAAGGTTCCCATATATCAAAAAAGAGGCTACTTTTGTCATTCAATTTGGCTACAATTTGTTCCTGCGTCATAATCCAAGATACCTTCCTCTTAAATCCGACCATCGAAACTCTAGATTTTTTCCAACATTTGGCGATAGTTACTTTAGCCCCTAAGAGGATGAAGAATATCAGTTTCTGTGTTAGTTTAGAGATATCCTTAATCCTCCCGTGAAGCAGTGCAGTAATGGGATCTGGGGTGATTACTTTTTTTGATACAGTGCTAATGATCAGGAACACTTTCTGCCAGAATTATCTAATTCGCTGACATGACCACCATGTATGAATCATTGTGCCCTGTAGCTCGCATCCCCTGAAGCATAGAGGAGAGGTCCCTGGGAAGATGACTGACAGGCGAGCAGGAACATAATACCAACGGGTTATACCTTTGACACTAGCTTCTATCAGGGAGATGTTTAGAATACCTTTATAAGATCTGAGGAATCCGATCGACCATTCCTTTAGAGAGCGGACGCAGTCTGTGTCCTCCTCCCAGGCTCGAGCATAAGCAGGTTTTTCATCATTGGATTTTAGAGCTGTGTAGATTAGGGATATACCTACCCTCTGGATTATTGTGTTTGCACACCAATGTTCATACGGAGTTAATGAGGTGCAGTCAGAATTACGTGACCAAATTAATTGTAGGTAGTGGGATATTTGAGAGAATCTGAATCTCTCCGAGTCTGGCATTTCTAATTCTTTTCTACATTGCAACAGAGTGATCGGCCCTTATGTGAGAGAAAGTGTCCTATTCTATAGAGGCCTTTGTCCGTCCACCATTTGAACGCCTTAATGACCATCCCAGGAGGAAAGTCTGCATTGTGGAACAGATGTGATAGCGGTCTCATAGGAGAAATCAGATTGTGATTTTTAAAGAGGCCTGTGCCAAGGGCAATAGAATGTGAGAGGGTCGGGGACATGATGGCTGGTCTGACTCTAGGGTCACACCAAAGAAGGAAGTCTATAGTGTTTAACGGGGTGGCCTGACGTTCCATGGACACCCAGCTAGGTTTTGGACCTTTTGTAAAGACTACCGATATTTGCGAAAGTTGAGCCGCTTGATAGTAGCCCCATAAATCCGGAAGTCCCAGCCCCCCTTGACTCTTCATGCGGTAGAGAATGCTGGATGGACATCTATAACCCCAAACAAAGCGGAGAATCTCAGATTGAAATCTGTGGAGGGTTTGTTTCCTAATCGGAATAGGGAGGGAGCGAAATAGGTAAAGGAGGCACGGGAGAAGAGTCATCTTTATCGCGTGAATCCTACCCAGCCAGGACAGACCACATCTAGCCCATTTTTCCAGGTCCCCTCTGCATTTTTGGAACAGAGGGGGGTAATTAGCGCTGTAAAGGTTGGATATATCTGATGTTATCTTAATGCCTAGGTACAGAATCTCTGTTTGAGCCCAAGCAAAAGTAAAGTTGGCGGAAAGTTGAGTTATAATGTCTTGCGGGGCAGAAATATTTATGGCTATCGATTTAGATAAATTGACCTTTAGGCCAGAAATCATGCCAAAATTCTGTAATATTTTGTAGATCACAGGGGTGGAGGTAAGGGGTGAAGTGATATAGAGGAGGAGGTCATCTGCGTAAAGCGCACACTTATGCTCCTGATCTCCACATCGCACTCCTCTAACATCTGGATTCGTCCTTATCGCGATCGCCAATGTCTCAATGGCGATCGCGAACAGGAGAGGAGATAGTGGACAGCCTTGTCTAGTACCCCTCCCAATTGCAAATTTCTCTGAGTATCTCCCTAAGAGTCTGATCTGGGCTGAGGGGGTAGAGTACAGGGATTGAAACATGTTCAGAAAATAGGGTCCAAAACCCCATCTGCGAAGTAAGTCAGTGATGTAGGTCCAGTGAACTGAGTCAAAAGCTTTATGCAGATCGATGGAAAGGAGGAAACCCTTTTGATGTGGACCCCCGTCCCACCAGACTTGAGAAGGGAGATAACGATTTGGTCTGGTTCCTGTCTCCCCGGGATGAAGCCTACCTGGTCCTTATGAATATATGTTGGGATAAAGCTTGCTACCCTGTTCGCTAAGATCTTCGTAAAGATTTTAATATCATTATTAATAAGTGATATAGGCCTGTAGTTGACTACTTCACTAGGATCTTTCCCAGGTTTCGGTATTACCGTTATAAATGCTGTATTAAGCTCCTGTTCCAGGGTGGCTCCATCCCTAAGGGAATTAAAAAATTTAGTAAGATGGGGGGCTAGTGATGTGGCAAATTTTTTATAATAGCCTGTAGAAAAACCGTCTAGTCCCGGGGCTGAATCCTTCTTTAAGTATCGGATCGTATCTAGTACTTCCTCCACTGAAAAAGGGTCTTCCATCAGTTCCCTATGCTCTGTAGATAGTTTAGGTAGTGGAAGATTGTCTAAAAAGCTGTCACGTTGTGGATGTGGGGTGTGGTCAGATGCTCTGTACAGTTTAGTGTAAAATTGAGAAAAGGCCTCCATAATCTTTGTCGGGCTTTGAGTCAAGTCTCCTGCTAGGGTTTTAATTTTAGGGAAAGCTAACGTGCGTGGTTTAGGGGTAAGTTTGGTCGCTAGTTTAGCCCCTATTCGATCCGATTGTTGGTAAAATCTAGCACCAGTCCATCTTAGGTGTTTTTCTGCCGCTGAAGTCAGCGCAAGATTGAGGAGGGTACAGGATTGGTCTAGTTTGGTCAGGGATTCCGCTGTAAGAAGGTGTTTGTGTTCCCTTGCCGCAGTACGGTAGTCAGCTGTTAGTTTAAGGACGTCCGCTTGGTGAGCTGCTTTTAGGTGGGAAGATAAACTAAATGAAGTGTCCATGAATGACTGCTTTGTGTGCTGCCCATACGCTTGTCGGGGAGACTTCCCCCGTTTGGTTTATGGTGAAATAGTCTTTAATGGCTTTTTCAGTTTCTGCGTGAACTATAGTATCACTGAGGAGAGATTCCTGTAGTCTCCATCGAGGAAGTCCCTTTGTGGGTCCCATTCTCTGTGTTACTACCGAGACTATCGCGTGGTCTGACAGAGGGGAATCCAAAATTTTAGAGTTCATGATAAGTGGGATCGTACGGGAGCCGGAAAAGATGTGGTCTATCCTGGCGTATGAGTTATGGGGGGCGGAAAAGTGAGTATAGTCTTTTTTGTGTGGGTTAGCTTCCCTCCATACATCTATCAAACCCTCCTCAAACAGTAGAGCTGCAATCTTCATGCTTTGTTTAGTAGGGCGTTTGGGTCTAGAATGTCCATTTGCAAATCTGTCAAGGCCAGAGTCAAAGGCTATATTTGAGTCCCCTCCCATAAACACAGTACCTTTCAGGTGGATATGAAGTTTTTTGAGCATCAAATCAAAGAAATGCCTTTGACCCTTATTGGGTGCATAATAGGAGACGAAAGTGTAGAGTTCGCTATCTATGTTGTCCGAGACTAGCAGGAAGCGACCCTGCGGATCAACTACCGTTTCTGGTTGAGAAACATTTATATGTTTAGCGAAGCATATCGCTACCCCTTTGGTTTTATTTTCAGTGGAGGCTAGGAAAAATTGGGGGTAATGTTGGTGTATGAATGAGGGTTTATAACTAGCCAGGAAATGTGTTTCTTGGTGCAGAAGAACATCAGCATGCATGGATTTATATGTCTGGAAAATCTTTCTACGTTTAACCTGAGAGTTAAGTCCTTGCGTGTTGTGTGAAAAAATTCTAAGGGGATGATTCTGCTTTGAGGTGTTAGCCATAATCCAGAGGGGAGAGTACTATTTGGAGTATCTGAGCCTTACCGTCTCCTGGAGACTCCAGAGAAACGCGTGGGCCTGCTGCAGTAACATCTGGAATGCTCAAACCTGGGAAGACGAGCCAGAGGTTTCCTTTAAATCCTGAAGAGCCTACAATCGAGAATGGACAAATAGAGGGAGAAGGGTGGGAAAAAGAGATGAAATGGAAGAGAGAAAGAAGGAAAAGAAGAACAAATTGTGAACATTGCAATGTAAACAACCATGAGATCATACCTATCACAGTGGATTGAAGAAAAGTGGGATGGGGTCTTATACCCCAAACGACCCTAAGGGAGGGAGTGAAAGGTCGGTCCCTCCCTTGTATCCAGTTGAACTGGAACACACCAAGACAAGGGGTGCAACTAAGATCCCAAGGGACTCAAAAGTTCTCTTGGGAGCTAGGAGCAGCGCACTGGGTCCACCACAGCCCCAGCCCCTCTAACTCTATTGATTGAGGACTGTCTCGAGTCCATCAAAAACCTATGACAGAGCGTTAAAAAAGAGTAAATAACTTTTATAAACAGAATGAAAAAAACAAAAAAAAAAGGAGAATACAAGCGATGAAATGCTAAGGAAGTTGGCGAGACAGGCTCCCCCTCACAAGTGACGGGAGCCTAGGTCGCGATAGCCTGTCCGGGCTAGATCGTGGGTATTTCTTCCCGGGGGGCCCCCCTAGATCTTTCTCACCCCCCTGTCCTTTATAAGAATCATATATGCCAGTAATAATAAAAAAAAAAAGTAAGAAAACATTACACAAAAAGAAGGGAAAAATCCATTAACTTTGCCCTGGGAGGCCAGAATGGTAAAAACGGTCAAATACCAAAGAGAGAAGTGTCAGGCTTCCTTTAGCGTTAGCCATGCTAACTGTCCTCAATAGCAACAAAAAGCTTCTCTTGAGAGGGCCAGCTAAGGGAAATAAAAAAAAAAAAAGGAAAAAAGAACCGGGATGATTTATCCCCGGTATCCGGCAGGCTGGGATCAGCCTCAAACCAACATCTGTTGGGATTCAAACCATCATCAAGGGGAGTTGCTTTACGTCGGGAGATTGTCCTTTGATCTCTTGGGGCCTTGTTTCATCCAGGAAAGGTGAAGGGGACTTGCCGGAGGGGGTCTCTTGGTGGAGGTCGGGGGTTCCTTTGCTTGTCTGAGGCAAGGAGGGATTTTGATTAATTAGTCCCAGTTGTAGAAAGAGATGTTCACCCTCAGGAAAAGTGGAAAAGGCGCAGTTTCTGCCCTTATATGTGAAGTTAAGTCTCAGAGGGAATGACCATCTGTAGGGAATTTCTCTCTCTTGCAGTAATAGAAGCAATGGCTTAAGAGATCTCCTCTTTTGGACCGTGTAGGGGGACAGGTCAGCAAAGAGTTGAATTTTATGTCCATGAATAGTTAATTCCTTCATGTTTCTGGCTTTCCGCATAACCTCCTCCTTTACGGCGTAAAAATGTGGTTTAACAATTATGTCTCTTGGGAGGCCATCTTTGCGTGGGGGTTGTAGTGCTCTATGAGCCCTATCCAGCTCTAGGCGGTGTTCAGGTATCCCCGGGATGAGATCTCTGATAAGGTCTTAGACTGTACCTCTTGTTCGGCTTCCGGGAGACCCCGAACCCTGAATTTGTAACGTCTCGATCTGTTTTCGAGATTGTCTATTTTCGCAAAAGCCGCCTCGAGTTGATCCTGCATTTCTTGAATACGCGCCGTATTTTGGTTAATGCATGCTCCTGCTTGATCTGCTTTTTGTTCAATGTAATCTAATCTGAGGCCAAACTGCTGCATGTCAGCATGGATAGAGGATGTGATTTGAGCTGCATTCTAAGCCAGGCTTTTTGAAAGCATGTGAGCAAAAGCTTCCATCATGGAGGGGAAATCTGTGGGGGCTGCCTCCTGAGCTTCACTGACCGACAGTAGGAGGCCTGTCTGAGGGTCCATCATGGGGGTGGATGGTAATCCTGTTTGCAGGCTTAGCAGGAGCGATTCTGTGGAGGCTGGTGAATGAGTCAGGTGTTGCGGGCTGTGCACAGTACCTGGAGTATGTGGGGAGAGGACCTGGTCAGCTATTGAGTCCTCAGCAGCAACAGCCATGCTGCGGTTCGGAGATGCGGCGGCCATCTTAGCATAGCTGAGGGGTCCGTTCGCGGCCCTCATTTGGCCTGTGAGGTTCCTCCTGACGGAGCCTGATGACATAGGGGGCTTCCCGGGGGTTTCCCCTACCCTGTAGTGCCTTTGATTTCTGCAGGTGAGCGCTCTGTCAGCTCACGGGGAACGGAGAAGGCTGTGGTGGCGCGGAGCTTCAGATGCTGGTGGCCATCTTGGAAGCTGACGCGCATGCGCCCCCGATGGGATTCTTAATAGCTAGTCTATCAACCATTGTTGCAACCCGGTATAGAACTATAGATAGTAAGTACTGTATGTACTGTTTAAAAAATAAAAAATAAAGGAAAACAACAAGCATAGACAACCTGAAAGTATTTTATTTGTTTCCTCCCTTTACATATGCAATTATTGGGTCAGCTCTTCTTTAACTTACAAACTTTTCTGCTGAGACAGAAGGCTGCACTGGAAAGGTTGCCAATAACTTTTTTTTTTCCTGAAAATATCCTTGGACTATATGTGCATCCAAAAAAAAAAATCTCAATTAGCGCTACCTATCTGTGATTAAATAACAAATCTAAAATTGCTGCTAACACAAAAAAGTGTTTTCACCACACTCAGTATAGAAAAATATAATCCAATAGGCAGTGTGGTGCAAAATAAAAAAATTATTACCTCAATAGTACCACCATACAAATCTAAAATCAACGAAAAACATATATCTATATCAGTGTATAAATAGTGTATAAATACATCCAAAATAAAGTGCATAAATGTCTGTGTTTAGAAAGTCATAACACACTTCTTTTTTGAACCATAAAAATTGACTCCTAATGATAGTATTCTGCTACCGTGTTGAAAAAAAAACCACAAGGTGCCAATGTTGTCCTCCACCTATGCATACTAGTAGCTCACCTCATGGTTATGACCCCTGCATCACCAGTAGGTTAGAACAAGCTGTTCACCAACAGGGGATGTAAGGATGTTGGTATAGCGTTCTACCCCTTCATGTCTCCTATGCCAGCCTATCAGCTCCCAGAATCTCAGATGGTCCTAAAGGATGGGAACAGAACACATAGAATCTAGTTCCCCCCATTTAAAACATTTAATAAATAAGCTAAAAGTATTGCACTTACATAAAAAGCACTTGAGCAGTGCTAGCTGCTAAACACATATATTGGCTTTACAACTGCTCAAAGAGATGGCCGCGGGATGACGTCACATTTCAGGCTTCACCCCTATACGCCATACCTCCCAGGGTGTGGGATTCCACAACAAATCCCCCCTGCAATGCTTGCTTTGGAGTTTTGTTACCAGCATCTGGTAGTAATAACACATAGGGGTTGATTTACTAAAGACAAATAGACTATGGGGTTTATTTACTAAAGACAAATCCACTTTGCACTACAAGTGCACTGCAAGTGCACTTGGAAGTGCAGTCGCTGTAGATCTGAGGGGGAAATGCAAGGAAAATAAAAAACAGCATTTTAGCTTGCACATGATTAAATGATAAAATCAGCAGAGATTCCCCTCATTTCAGATCTTCCCCTCAGATCTACAGAGACTGCACTTCCAAAGTGGATTTGCCTTTAGTAAATAAACCCCATAGTCTCTTCTTTGCAGTTTATTTAGCAGTAGTGCAAATACACAGGATAACAAAAGTTCAAGATGAGAGCATTCTTCAATGAGGAACATGCAGTAGTCAGATCATGAAAATATTATTTATTGAAAAAAACTCACTTTAAACACCAATCCAGAAAAAGATATCCTGAAAAAACAGCATCCTTGCTAAGGATGATGAACGACCCATTCCTCTACATTTTCTTCAATGCCATGGAGGGAAGCCCGATGGGCTTTCTTTCAAAGGCATTTATAGACTTAACCTTCCACAAAGAAGGGGTGACTTCGACAGGATACTGTACCAGAAGGAAAAAATGTGGATATACAATATTAACAGTATGTATCCACAAGGGTTGAATAACGAGTGCAACCTTGCTGTGTTCCTTACACAGTAGCTCATTTATTACATCGTTCATTTTCTCCTTCTTACTGCTGGTTTGTCCTGTCGAGGTCCACCCGGTCTGTCATTAATTCAGTAACCCTAGCATTAACGGCTTCCCCCTTGGTCTCCTTCATCTACTCTCTAATCATACGTCTCATTGATAGTCCATCCAATTATAGTTTGTTTTACTTTCCCCCTCCTCTTTTCTTCTCCTTTTTTCTCCCTTTTTTTCTTTTCTACGCTAGCGTCTTTATTTTGTTTTGTTATTATTGTTCTAACTCTCTTCCCTTTTAATTTCTCTTCTGGGGTTTTCACTTATGTTGTCACCTTTTCTTCCAACCTTCCTTCCTGTTTGCACGTACTCACGGACCCGCCCCTATTACGTATGTGCTTTTAATTATTTGTTTACGTGTGTGGCTGTCAGTGATCAACGCCGTAGCTAGGTCAACAAGACGTGAAGCCCGTACGTGGTTCCGCCTTGATGCTTTATAAGACGATGAATTTAGCTACTGCGCATGCTCTGATGAAATCCATGTTACGGATGAAACGCGTCAGCATGATGCCATCACGCTGTCCATAGCGCTCCTTCAGACTTGCAGTTCCACCTACTAGCCCCGACATCATTGGCCCAGGAACGTATTGGCTGTTTGAATCAGCCCGCGGGAACAGCACGAGGGGAGTTTACTGTGCGAGGAGAGTCGGTGTTGTTTGCTGCATTCACCTTTCTATCTACTGCCATTCCCAAGACACCGCCACTGGAAACCTACTGAGGATGCTCTCCTAAGGGACGGAACTTTGTGCAACTGGGAGTCGGTGAGAGCTCTACTTTCTGCTCCTGACGTGGACCGCAGCCAGCTCCGGGTGAGACCTTACCTGTTCATATCCCCAGCTGGGGACGGTTATTCTTTATGATCATTTGGTGTCCACCACATGCTACCCGGTCCACCCAGTAAGCCATCCAGTTTGTCCCAGGCTCCCACTTCACCACTCCCCAGCCTCGTATATATCTTCATCTTCCGTCCTCTCACCAGACTCGGCCTCCAGTGTTGTGAACCACTACCTAATCAGAGAGACTTCCATTGCACAGTCGTGTACCCCTGCATATCCTCTCAGCCACTGCTGAACTAGCCCCTGGTCCCTCTGTCCCTGGTTTCCACCTGAAGGGCCGCTCTCTCTCTCCCCTCCTCCCTCCCAGTGAATTGTCCTGGGTTCCCCGTTCCACAAAGACTCCCACTGGGCCGATCACGTCAGTTACCCAACACCATCTAGGGAACCCTCAACGCTACTTGTTGTTTTTTCCTGGTATCTGTGGACTCTAGCCTATCAGTGTATCTAATTGTAGCCCTATGTATTACATTATCATGCATGAGTCTATAGATGTGGTGTGATTGGTTGGGTTGGTTAGGTGGCCATCTGCGTCTGTGTATGACCTAGTTGTCAATTTTAAATTGGTGATGGTACCTGTTTTTTCAGGATATCTTTTTCTGGATTGGTGTTTAAAGTGAGTTTTTTTCAATAAATAATATTTTCATGATCTGACTACTGCATGTTCCTCATTGAAGAATTCACCTTTTTCTCTGTTTTTTTGCCAATGTTCATTGAATTCAGAGGAACACACCCATTATTTATTTGGTGTTAGCAATCGTCTGTAGATCTACTAAGACAGGGCTTAATTCTGCCTTTAGTCCGCTAATTATATTTGACAGCAGAGTGTTTTAGTTCCTTTTATCATTTTTTCTTTTGATTATATTCTTGTGGGATTAGACTTCCCTTCCTGAACTTCACTCTGCATAATCACTTACGCCAATCCGTACCATCTACCAGCCTTTTTATCTGTGGTCGGGTCCGTGACTACCCATTCCTTTTTTTTTTTTTTTTTTTTTTTTTTTTAGTTTCTTAGTTCCTTTTCTTTTGTTCTCTATCTCTATTTCTTGTATCTATTTTTTGTTCTTTTTTCCCTTTTTTCCTTTTTTCGTTTTTAACAAATTGCTTTTTACCCCTTTTTCATTCCTTCTTGGTATGGCCTACCAGTTAGATGATGATATTGAACGAGAGATTCAGTCAGCTTTTGCGAGTGACCAACCTACCCCAAGAGATGGTGAAGATACACTTCAGTCTCTGTTCAAAAATCATAAAAGACTGACCATAAAATTTCTAAATAGGAAATGGGACATTTCGTCCCTAAAATCCCACATTGAAAGAGGCATTATCCCATGGGGCTTGAGAGAACGTGTCACTCCAGCTGGACATCTCCATACTCCTCGGTTTATTGAGGCATGGAAAGCCAGCTGTGTCAAACGTGGCTTAGAAATTATGCAAATGATTGTTGATGAAGAACAAATCCAGCTGAATGAGATTAAGGCAGATATTGAAGTAAGTGCTGGGTTACTTGAACCTTTTAAAACGAATCCCCTGTTTGACAAACACAATGATCTCCTCAAAAAAGAAGTAGAGAAAACACAAAAAAACCTAAAAAGTCATAAACAGGACAAATTTAAACAAAATCTACAGGATCTGGAACGAGGTGATCTCTTTGATCCCACAATTCATGTGGGCAGAAGTAGATCCCGTCGAAGTAGGGGTAGACACAACAGCTCTAAAACCAAATATAATCATCACTCATCTTCTGAGAGCGATAGTGAACGTAAAGAGCTTTCAGTGACTTTTTTAGACAAAGACCCACTACTCACAGACAACCCTACTACCTCCTCAGGGAAAGTGCAATCAAGTCTAAGGGGTTCAAAAATCACACACCAGTCCCCTCCCCATCTGGGAAGGGCACGAGAAACACGCAGGAGTCAGCGACAATTGAGGAACAAAACACACAGAACATAATGTACCCCACTATTATCCCTGACCCAACCGCCTCAATTTCCCTGCCAGATATGAAGGTAGTTAATCTTACCCAGTTCCCTTTAAACGAACATCATCTGTCACTACTTAAAAAGGGCCTCTCCTTCTCCCCCAGATCTGGGATGAATGAGTTTGAGGTTTATAAAGATATTTCTCTCTTCCTCAGAAAGGTAATTTTTAAATATTGGCATTCATCTAGAGAGGATAGGTCTCAACAGACACCCCTAGATCGGGAAGAGGGGAAGGCCCTTGACGCTCTAATCTCCCTCCTACAGGAGAATTCTGAGTTTGACTCAGATACTGAGACTTTAAGCTACCAACATGCATTGACCCGTTCGGCAAATTTGCCTATTAGGTCTACCAAAATGCCTCCACTTTCCAAGTACAAACCCATCGAATTTTTTCTAAACCAAGTTAAGAGGGATCTTTCCAAGGTAAATTGGAAATATAAGGGACTGGATAACATATCACCTGAGGAAAGAAAAGCGTTGAAGGAGCTTGAAGAAGCTCCCGGCATTGTTATTAAGGGCAGTGACAAGGGAGGTAATGTTGTTCTCCTAACCGAGAGGCAATATGAGTGTGAAGTCAAAAGATTACTTGCAGATGAATCCACCTACCGTAAGCTGCACTCTAATCCTTTCACTACCATTGTCAATGCCCTTAATCGCCTCCTTAGCCTCGGCCTGGAGGAAAGGCTGATCACTAAAAAAGAATTCAATTACCTGCGTGTACAACAGTTCAACACCCCTACATTTTATATCATTCCCAAGCTCCACAAGTCCCTGCAAAACCCCCCCGGCAGACCTATTGTGTCTGCCGTCAATGGTCCCCTCGAAAAAGTGGGCAAGTTCATTGATGCCCTCATCAAGGACCTGCTGTTTGACCTACCTTCGTTTGTACAAGACACCAGGGATGTCTTGCGGCAGCTTGATTCCCTGACCGTGCCTCCTGGAGCACTATTGGTAGGGATTGATGTTGAATCTCTGTACACATCCATACCCCATACTTGGGGTTTACGTGCAGTTCAATTTTTCCTTGAGCGGAGGTTCCCATCTCTTGGACAACAGAACGAATTCATAGGTGAAATTCTCACCTTTTTACTTGAGCATAACTGCTTCCAATTCTTGGGAACCTTCTACCAGCAAATAAGGGGGACCTCCATGGGAGCTCCGTGGGCACCCTCGTATGCCTGTTTACACCTGGGTATGTGGGAGGAAGAGCTAGTTTATCCCTCGTCAATGTACCTCGGCCACTGTCACATGTGGCTGAGGTACATTGATGATGTCCTCATGATTTGGGGTGGCTCCGAACATGAACTGCATTTATTCATGGATGAGCTGAATTCCAACGATCGAAACATTAGGCTCACCTTTTCCTCCAGTCCCCACACCCTCTCGTTTCTTGATTTAACAATACAAGTCAACAATGGTCTGATTAAAACCAAGACCTTTAGAAAGCCCACAGCAGCAAATACACTTCTTCTGGCTTCAAGTGATCATCCCAAATCCCTTATTAAAGCAATACCAGTGGGCCAATTTCTTAGAGCTCGTAGAAATTGCTCTAATCAAGAGGACTTTGCTGCTGAATCAAGGGAGCTTTACAAAAGATTCAGAGAGAGAGGCTACTCTCATTCCTGCATCAGGGAGGCCAGAAGGAGGGCGACTCAGACAGAACGGCCAATACTCCTTAAGAAGAAGGACCCTGTGCTCCCCAAAGACTCACAGGCGCCCCTTAGGATTATCACCAAATATGGTGCCCACTGGGACCAAGTGAGGTCCATACTCAACCAACATTGGCATATCCTGTCTGAGTCTCCCACCCTGGGCAAAATAGTTGGCACTAGACCACTTTTGACGGCCCGCCGCTCTAAAAATTTAAAAGATAGCCTTATACATTCCGAATATACAAGATCACCCACTCCTAACTGGCTTACCCAATTACCTCCCATGAAAGGTATGTTCAAATGTGGCCACTGTTCGGTCTGCAAGTATGTTGAACGTACTGACACGTTTACCGATTCTGAGGGCAAAAAGCACTTTACAATAGATAACTTTATCAATTGTAATACCACCAGGGTTATCTACATGCTTACCTGCCCATGTGGGAAACACTATGTAGGTAAAACAAAGAGACAGTTGAAGGTCAGAATGGGTGAACATGTTCAGAGCATCCTTGCTAAGGATGATGAACGACCCATTCCTCTACATTTTCTTCAATGCCATGGAGGGAAGCCCGATGGGCTTTCTTTCAAAGGCATTTATAGACTTAACCTTCCACAAAGAAGGGGTGACTTCGACAGGATACTGTACCAGAAGGAAAAAATGTGGATATACAATATTAATAGTATGTATCCACAAGGGTTGAATAACGAGTGCAACCTTGCTGTGTTCCTTACACAGTAGCTCATTTATTACATCGTTCATTTTCTCCTTCTTACTGCTGGTTTGTCCTGTCGAGGTCCACCCGGTCTGTCATTAATTCAGTAACCCTAGCATTAACGGCTTCCCCCTTGGTCTCCTTCATCTACTCTCTAATCATACGTCTCATTGATAGTCCATCCAATTATAGTTTGTTTTACTTTCCCCCTCCTCTTTTCTTCTCCTTTTTTCTCCCTTTTTTTCTTTTCTACGCTAGCGTCTTTATTTTGTTTTGTTATTATTGTTCTAACTCTCTTCCCTTTTAATTTCTCTTCTGGGGTTTTCACTTATGTTGTCACCTTTTCTTCCAACCTTCCTTCCTGTTTGCACGTACTCACGGACCCGCCCCTATTACGTATGTGCTTTTAATTATTTGTTTACGTGTGTGGCTGTCAGTGATCAACGCCGTAGCTAGGTCAACAAGACGTGAAGCCCGTACGTGGTTCCGCCTTGATGCTTTATAAGACGATGAATTTAGCTACTGCGCATGCTCTGATGAAATCCATGTTACGGATGAAACGCGTCAGCATGACGCCATCACGCTGTCCATAGCGCTCCTTCAGACTTGCAGTTCCACCTACTAGCCCCGACATCATTGGCCCAGGAACGTATTGGCTGTTTGAATCAGCCCGCGGGAACAGCACGAGGGGAGTTTACTGTGCGAGGAGAGTCGGTGTTGTTTGCTGCATTCACCTTTCTATCTACTGCCATTCCCAAGACACCGCCACTGGAAACCTACTGAGGATGCTCTCCTAAGGGACGGAACTTTGTGCAACTGGGAGTCGGTGAGAGCTCTACTTTCTGCTCCTGACGTGGACCGCAGCCAGCTCCGGGTGAGACCTTACCTGTTCATATCCCCAGCTGGGGACGGTTATTCTTTATGATCATTTGGTGTCCACCACATGCTACCCGGTCCACCCAGTAAGCCATCCAGTTTGTCCCAGGCTCCCACTTCACCACTCCCCAGCCTCGTATATATCTTCATCTTCCGTCCTCTCACCAGACTCGGCCTCCAGTGTTGTGAACCACTACCTAATCAGAGAGACTTCCATTGCACAGTCGTGTACCCCTGCATATCCTCTCAGCCACTGCTGAACTAGCCCCTGGTCCCTCTGTCCCTGGTTTCCACCTGAAGGGCCGCTCTCTCTCTCCCCTCCTCCCTCCCAGTGAATTGTCCTGGGTTCCCCGTTCCACAAAGACTCCCACTGGGCCGATCACGTCAGTTACCCAACACCATCTAGGGAACCCTCAACGCTACTTGTTGTTTTTTCCTGGTATCTGTGGACTCTAGCCTATCAGTGTATCTAATTGTAGCCCTATGTATTACATTATCATGCATGAGTCTATAGATGTGGTGTGATTGGTTGGGTTGGTTAGGTGGCCATCTGCGTCTGTGTATGACCTAGTTGTCAATTTTAAATTGGTGATGGTACCTGTTTTTTCAGGATATCTTTTTCTGGATTGGTGTTTAAAGTGAGTTTTTTTCAATAAATAATATTTTCATGATCTGACTACTGCATGTTCCTCATTGAAGAATTCACCTTTTTCTCTGTTTTTTTGCCAATGTTCATTGAATTCAGAGGAACACACCCATTATTTATTTGGTGTTAGCAATCGTCTGTAGATCTACTAAGACAGGGCTTAATTCTGCCTTTAGTCCACTAATTATATTTGACAGCAGAGTGTTTTAGTTCCTTTTATCATTTTTTCTTTTCAAGATGAGAGCATGTCTCAAACCAAACAATCCAAACACCTCCTTTAAAATCCAGACAGCGACCGCGCATGCGCTGTAGTGTGTGTATGTGTCCGTCCCAGCGATCCTTTCATCATAAATGATGTCATCAGGTGTACTTACATATGCCTATACCTGCGCTATAAATGATCCAATTGGGAGACAAGGAAGCACCGCCATTGGTCAAATAAATGAACTCAAAGACATTCATTGGTAGACGTGACTCAGCCGTCATAGGTGAAGTGAAAAGTTGACCTATGCAGTCGTTGGTGGATTAATATGTCCATCATCCTGGATGAACAGATCCTTTTATAAACAGCACTACAAAAGGCTCTAGAATACACAGCACCATCTTGTGAATAAAAATGAAACCTCACAAAATATGTAATTGAATCAATTAGGCTCACTTCCTTGTAATGCCAATGGACAATGCAAAATACATTTAAAAATCAGTATAAAATGAACTCAATTTATAGACTATGTGTAGTACAATACATGTGAAAAATACAAATACTCCATAAGATTAATATTTGGACCTATTAACCTAGAAAATGTTAGACCCAAAAATTAAATAAAATAGAAATATATATGTAAAATATTATTTAAAAATATTTATAAAAAGAGGGGACATTTGTTAGTATATAGTGGAGGGGACATCAGCTATTATTTATAAAAGCAGTTGATGTCCCACTCCACATTCAAACCATGAGGCACATGAGAGCCTAATTTATAAATCCAGTTTGTCTTAGCTCTAGAAATATTCCACTTACCATTACTCTCACGCCAATGAGGAACATATTTCTCAAGGGCAACAAATGTGGTGCCCCTGGAATCCCGATTGGGTTTCAAGTCATAATGTTTTGAAACATTACGCTAAGCAAAACCTTTTCGGATGTTGGCTATATGTTCCCGCCAGTCTAACATGTAGCATCCGAATAGTCCGCCCTACATATTCTAGGCCGCAAGGGCACCTAAGAAGATATACAACACTCTTAGTCGTGCATGAAATAAAAGACTTGATAGGATAGGTGACTCCTGTGCCCACTGAAGTAAATCCAGTAATCTTCCTCCCTCGATGTGTGTTAATTCTACAAGCTTGACACTTACCACAAAGATAGTAACCCTTCAGGTCACCAAAAAAGGTGGGTCTAATGGGGGGATTAGGGACATTGGGTGCTACTGTGTTGCTTAAGTTAGATGCTTCTCTAAAGATGACCTGAGCATGATCAGATGCTAGAGGACCAAGGGCACGGTCATTCTTAATGACTGGCCAGTGTCTCTTAATGATCTTCTTAATAGCCCAATGATGACTCGGCTATGTGGTGAAAAAGGCTAAACCAAAATCATCCACATCATCACTTTCATTTTTTTTTGTTTTATGTTTGCGTGATTTTTTATATGCGACATTATATTGCACATATCTTATGGTTTTATTACTCCATATTAATAATTGCACATATTGTATTTTATCACTTTACATTTGGATGTTTGCACATCACATGTGTTGTGCGATTCCCATGAATAGCACTCCTTTGCCTTAGCCCTGCACTTTATTACAATATTTTCTTTTATGCCTGATATCTGGGTTATAGTGTATAATGTATTTCATTTACTAAGTGCAGATATCTTTTTACACTTGAGCAATTAAATAGCCAGATGGTGGAGTCTGACTTATCTGTGGCAGGCAGACTGAAGGCCTGAGTAGGCCAAAAATAGCCAGGAGGCTGAACAATTTCTGTTGTATCAATGTGACACTAAAACATATGGAAAACTGTCTGTTTGAAAAAAGTGGATAGAAAACGGAAAATTGTATCATACTTACCGTAATTTTCCTTTCCTGGTGCCTATCCATGGCAGCATACTAGTGATAGAGCTCCGCCTCGACTCCTCCCTCAGGACCAGTGAATAGCATAAATTAAAGACGTAGTCCCTCCCCCAACATTCTCCGTAAAATAGAATACCGAGGGTGGGAGCGTATGCTGCCATGGATAGGCACCAGGAAAGGAAAATTACGGTAAGTATGATACAATTTTCCGTTTTCCTGGTGCCTCCATGGCAGCATACTAGTGATAAATAACTAGCTGACACGGGTGGGATAATGCTTAACAATAAATGTTTAATTAGAATGGGACATTGCAGCCTGAACTGCCCTTCTCCCAAACTCAACCGTTGTGAGAGCTCCTGGGTCGATACGGTAGTGTCTGAGGAAAGTATTGCGAGAAGACCAGGTGGCGGCCCTGCACACCGTCTCTAATGACACGTTAGCCCTTGCTGCCCAGGAGGTTGAGACTGCCCTTGTAGAATGAGCACTCACTCGGGATGGAGGTTCCATATTCTTTATCCTGTAGGCCTTCTGGATTAGTTTTACCACCCAAGATGCCAGAGTTCTGATGGAAGCTTCTTTGCCCCTGTATTTACCGAATGGAACAATCAAGAGTCTTTCTGAGTTCCTGAAGGATCTAGTGGCCTCTAGGTAGGCTCTGAGCACTCTGGATATGTCCAGTTCGTGACATGCTCCTGAATCTGCTTCAGCAAATACCGACAGTGCCCAGGGCTCCAAAAGGTGGCTTGGAGTAGTGACCTTAGTTGTGAACCCCCGAAGGGGACGAAGTTCTACTCTATCGTGAAAGAAAGAGATGTGGTCATCACCTATTCCCAACGAGTGGAGTTCTGAGATCCTCCTACCAGATGTAATGGCTAACAGAAAAACCGTTTTCAGAGTTATGTTCCATATTGTCAGTTGTTCCACTGGGGTAAATGGATGGTCAGAGAGGACTTCAAGGACCAGGGATAAATCCCACTTGGGAAAAGACCGTCTGGCAGGTGGCCGGATCTTCAGCACTCCTCTGAGGAAAGTGACTACTAAGGGCTCTTCCGCCCATCTTTTATTTGTTGCGGCAGAAATTGCTGCTACTTGCACTTTGAGGGAACTTAGGCCAAGGCCCAGATCAAGTCCTGATTGGAGGAAGCCAAGAACACCTGATGTAGAAGGAGAGATTGGATTAAACTCATTTGAGGCAGCAAATGACAAGAACTTGTCCCATATTCTAGAATATATAGCATTGGTTGCTGGTTTCCTGGCTCCTAGGAGGGTTATTATGACCCCTGGGGAGCATCCTAGGGACTCGAACCTTCGCCTCTCAACCTCCAGATTCGAAGGTTCAGCTTCTGAGGGTCTGGATGAACTAAACTGCCCTGCGTCAGAAGTTGCGGGAAAGGATGGATCCTGATTGGAGCGCTCACACTGAGACGCATAGCTAGAGGAAACCAAGGTCTCTTCGGCCAATATGGGAGTACTGCCAATACCTGGACCGTCTCTCTGAGAAGTCTCAGGAGGAATTTGAAAATTAATGGCCGGGGGGGAAAGGCATATGCGGTGGTGAACCTCCAGGGGCATGACAGGGCATCTATTTCCTCTGCTTGCGTATACGGCAGGCGAGAGACGAATCTGGTCAGCTTGCATTCTCCGGAGAGGCAAATAGATCTATCTGAGGAGGATCCCAGAGGTTGGCAATCTGACTGAAGACCTGGGGATGAAGAGCCCACTCGTTGTTGTCCAGGAAGTTTCTCGACAACGTGTCTGCTTCCGTGTTCAACCTTCCCGGGAGATACATCGCCCTGAGGTCTAGGATGTTCTTCTCTGCCCAGAGCATGATTGGCTCTACTTCCCTGAGGAGTGATGTGCTGCGAGTGCCCCCCTGCCTCTGCAGGTATGCGACAGCTGCCCTGTTGTCCAGGCGTAAGAGTATTCTCTGGCCCTTGATCTGAGATGCCAATGAAGTTAGTGCCAGGAATGCTGCCCTCATCTCCAGGATGTTGGATACTACTCCCTGGGTGGAACAGGACCATCTCCCCTGTATCCTGGTTTTCCCGCAATGGACTCCCCAGCCTTGTCCGCTTGCGTCGGACGTAATTGTGATCCAGGCGAGGGAACCCAGATGACGAGGTTTGGAGAGGTTTTCTGGCAGAGTCCACCAACGAAGGCTCCTGCGCATTGCTCCCGTCAGTAGAATTGTCTGAGAGAGTTGCTGTTTCTTCCACTGCGCCAAGAAACCCATCTGAAAATACCTCAAATGCCAATGGGCCCAAGGAATCATTGGTATACAGGCAGACATTGTGCCAATGAGGCTCAGGCATTGCGATGCCGTTAGGTATCGGCTCGCAATGGTTTTGACCATCTTCTGGATAATAATCCTCATCTTCAGGGATGGTAATGACACTGTCCCCTCCCGGGTGTCGAACATCGCACCTAGATAAATCATCCGCTGAGTAGGCGTGAGCTGACTCTTCTCTAAGTTTACCAACCATCCTAGTTCTTTCAGGGACTGGAGAAGAATATCTCGGTGATCCACCAGCTGACCCGGACTGCTTGCTAGGAGGAGGATATCGTCCAGATAGTGGTATATCCTCAAGCCCCTCTCCCGCAGGGGAACCAGAGCGGATATTAGAATCTTGGTGAACACCCTGGGGGAGGTGCACAGACCGAAGGGCAGGGCTTGAAACTGCAGGTGGATCTGACCTACTGCAAATCTGAGATACTTCTGGAAGGTAGGTAGAACTGGCACGTGTAAGTACGCGTCCTGCAGGTCGACTGAGATCATCCAATCTGTTGGTTGTACTGCCTGAATAATTGTTTGTAGAGACTCCATCTTGAAGCTTTCCGGGTGTATGTGCCTGTTGGGTCTTTTTGGATCGATCACAGGCCTCCATCCACCCGTTCTCTTTGGAACCAGAAATAGAGTGGAATAGAAGTCTGCGAAGCGCTCCGCCAAAGGAACCGGCACAGCTGCTCCCTGAAGTTGGAGTGACAATACGAATTGTCTTAGGGCTTGAGCCTTCAGCAGAGAGGATGGAATTTCCGTTCGTGTGAATGAATTTTGAGGTGGAGGATGAGAGAAACTCCAAAAGTGTCCCCATTGGATTGTTGAGAGAACCCAGGGATCCTGGCATTTGCTGGCCCAGACTGGAAGAAAGAATTTTAGTCTGGCTCCCACCGGGAGTGTCTGGGCTAATCTGGCGTCAAAAGGACTGCTTCTGCTCATGTGGAGTCTGAGGGGCCTTCGACTTTCTGCCCAAGAAAGACGCCTGAGTGCCCCTCCAGGGTCTTCTGCCGTCTCTGAACTGCCTTGCTTGTCTGAAATCTTTAGGGTTCGACTGGTGGAACCTGGAAGAACCCCCTCTGGATCTTCGCATCCTTCTGTCTTGGGGGAGCATACCTGACTTTCCCCCTGACAGTCTAGATATGGCTTTATCCATTTTGTCTCCGAATAATGCCTTCCCGTCGAACGGGATTTTGCACCAATTTTGTTTGGACGCCAAATCCGCCGTCCAGGGTTTTAACCACAAGGCCCTTTTTGCCATTACTGAGTGCAGCATAGATCTCGCTGAACACCTAATCGTGTCAATAGCTGCTACTCCAACAAAGTCTGCTGACAGTCTAATTTCTTCCAGAGCTTTAATTATGTCTTCCTTGGGGACATCCTGGCGTAGAGCTGTTTCAATGTTATCCGTCCAAGCTCTAATGGCATTAGATACGGAGGTGAGGGCGATCGCTGGCTTACATGCCGCTCCTGCAGCTAAATAGCTCCTCTTGAGATCTAGATCGATTCTTCTGTCAAGAGGATCCTTGAAAGAAGCGGAATCTTCCATAGGCAGGGTAATATTCTTTGCGAGTCGCACCACTGATGCGTCTACCACTGGCATGGAGTTCAGTGACTGTGTTCCCGACTCCGGTAGGGGGTACAATTTATTGAAACGGCCCAATGACAGTTTTTTATCAGTTCTTGACCATTCGTTTTGAATGATTTGTGTAATTTCTCCCATCAAAGGAAAGAAAGCCTGTTTCCTTTTGAGGAATGGAAAGTAGCTTTTTGCTTCCTGGGGAGGTTCTTCAGCGTCCTCCCAAGCTATTGCGGCTCTTACTGCCTGGATGAATGGCTTTACCAATGAATGGCTGAAGCCGGAAGGATCTGACTCATCTGACGAGTCGCCCGAAAGGTCTTCAGGTGGGGAATCTCTGGCCAGTCGGCCTGATGGAGGTAGAGGCGTACTGGCTGCGGAGAGACCAGGAAGAACAAGTTCAACATCCTGCGCTTGGGACGTCTGCGGGACTGGCTGGGCAGGAACCAAGGCCGCCAGCTCAGAGAAGGAGTCCTTCATAGTTCTTTTGAGCAGGTCCACCACCTGTTGGTTTTCTAACTCGCGGCTGGACGCATAGTCCGCGAAACAATCCTTGCAGACTACTTTATTCGGTAGCGGACTAGCCCCACAGGTCCAGCACTTCTTTTTGTAGGATCTAGGAGAGGAGGACCGATCCCGTCTTCTGGATCTTGATCTATGTCGCGAAGAATGGGACTCGCGTCTTGACGAGCGGGACCGGTGGCGTGAGGAGCGAGATCTGCGACTTGGGCTGTCGTCATCCTGGTGCCTTGAGGATTTTTCGGTCCTCTTGGAGTGGGCAGGGCTATGATTTAAGAAAAATCATGTCAGGCCAGCGAGCGCACTTTTTTTTTTTTTTTTTTTTATACTCACGTATAGGTGGTCCCATACCTAACGGAGGTGTGAGGATCTTTGTTACGAGATGAGTGGCTCATTTCGGAGTTGGGCACAAGGATCAGCTGCCGAAACAAAAAGACAAAGGAAAGAAAAAGAAGTTTTTTTTTTTTTTTTTAAAAGGTATATATTTAACTTCCTCTTTTTTTTTTTTTTTTTTTTAACTTACCGCAGCGTAGCTCAGAGAGACCTTTAGCAGGGCAGCCGAGGAAACTCTGACCACCCGACCCCAAAGCTGATGTTAAATAGCCCAAGGGTGGGGGGGGTAGTTCCCATAAACCCCCACACTCTCTGTCCCCACTTTTTTTTTTTTTTTTTTAAGAAAAGGGCAAGGGAATTCAAGGGAAGGCAAAGAATAACATAAAGTCGAGGGGGGAGAAGAAAAAATGCAACTTTCTTATACTTTTTTTTTTTTTTTTTTTAAAGAGATTAAAAGAGAATGTAAAATCACAGGCCTGGCAGCTGATCCTTCTGCGACTCCTCCGCCATCATCATAGGATATGGTGGCAGACTGCGTTCCAGTAAGGAAACTCTGCAAGAAGACCCCAACAGATCCACAGAGGGGTTCCCAGTCTTATTAGCGCTGTGAGCGGCCCAAGAACAGGGACTGCGCACGGGAAAGGCTAAACCCGGCGGACGCTGCCGACTGCAGAGGTATGGACATACTGCTACTCTTCACCAGCACAAGAGGTATGAGGAAAAAAAGGAGAATGTTGGGGGAGGGACTACGTCTTTAACTTATGCTATTCACTGGTCCTGAGGGAGGAGTCGAGGCGGAGCTCTATCACTAGTATGCTGCCATGGAGGCACCAGGAAAAGCCTTTAAACACAAGTTGGTGAGTGGATTAAAAGCTCTACCCTTGATGGTACAGGTAATATGCGACTTATCTTATTGCTCAACACCATGAGTTTTCAGGTTACACTATTATTGTGGTGCATCTTATTCTTGTGGGAAGCTTGTGCTGAAAACTATTGGTACTATGTTAGGTGTCATCTTTTTGTAGCGCAAGGGTTATAATGCTAAGTAACATTTTGTTGCTTAAGCAAGGGTTTGGCTCCCTCTAGTGACCGCTAAAACTTTGTCAGGACTTTTTCTTTAATTAAGAGTGCAAACAGTTATGCATTGTGGGATATGTAGTTTAAGGAGGAAGTGACTCATGTGGTTAACTTAGTTGGGGAACTACTGGACCCACAATGCCAAGACGCAAACCCACAATGCCAAGAGACAGTACAGCCTGCTGGGTAAGGAGATAAAAGGGACAGGGCGGCCATCTTTCAGCCTCTCGGGACGCCATTCAACAACCAGCAGGGAGGCCTGTGTGTGGGACCAAAAGACTGCGGCCTACGCGGCGCGGAGTGGGATAGCCAGCCTCTGAGGGACTTCAGAGTGCAGCCCGGCCAGCTTAGCAAGTGGATCGGTGTATAGTGCCAGGACACCTGGAAGTTTCCTGCATCCCAGACATCCGGAGGAGCGGTACAGCGCAGCGACGCCATCTTTCATCAGACTGAGACATCAGGAGGAGAGTCTGGAGGGAACCTCACAGCCTCTGGGTCTATTGTGGTGAGAGGGCACCTGCCCATTCCAGTAAAGTGTACTATTTGCTGAGTGAGTTAGTTACAGACTGCTGGTGAGACTTGTAGTTCCACAGACGTGATTCCACCTACTCACAGGCTGCATACAGCTGAACTATATGATTTGCTTTTCCCTGTGCTTTAAAGTAAGAACTGTACTACACCCACTGATAAAGGGGGAAGTGTCACAAGTACCATATATATACTCAGTTAACAGTTACCAGTGCATCATTTATTCTACGGTTTGCTTTCTCTTTGTTTCCCTGTTGGATTACAAATACTGCATTTTAAAACTACAGGCTAGCTGAAGATACCTGAAGACAAGGAACTTTTCTCATCTTTTACAAAGCGTCACAGTTCTACTTTGTAGTTGTGGCATTGAATTACAACCTAGGGGGAGCCCTTGAGTACAGGTTAAATATTGCATTGTGTTATCACATGTGAGAAACATTGCCTTGCCATTTGGTGTTGAGGTTTCAGTGGGAAGGTGTTTAGTATAGGTCTTTGAGAATTTTAAGCATTTGTCCCACTATACTTCTAACTATATATATATCTATATATATATATATCTATATATAGATATATATATCTATATATATATCTATATATATATATCTATATATATATATATATATATATATATATATATATATATATATATATATATATATATATATATATATAGATATATATATATATAGATAGATATATATATATATATATAGATAGATAGATATATATATCTATATATATCTATATATATCTATATATATATCTATATACAGTGCCTTGCGAAAGTATTTGGCCCCCTTGAACTTTTCAATCTTTTGCCACATTTCAGGCTTCAAACATAAAGATATAAAATTTTTATTTTTTGTGAAGAATCACCAACAAGTGGGACACAATTGTGAAGTGGAACGAAATCTTTTGGATTTTTGAAACTTTTTTAACTAATAAAAAAATGAAAAGTGGGGCGTGCAAAATTATTCGGCCCCCTTGCGTTAATACTTTGTAGAGCCACCTTTTGCTGCGAATACAGCTGCAAGTTGCTTGGGGTATGTCTCTATCAGTTTTGCACATCGAGAGACTAAAATTCTTGCCCATTCTTCCTTGCAAAACAGCTCGAGCTCAGTGAGGTTGGATGGAGAGCGTTTGTGAACTGCAGTTTTCAGCTCTTTCCACAGATTCTCGATTGGATTCAGGTCTGGACTTTGACTTGGCCATTCTAACACCTGGATACGTTTATTTGTGAACCATTCCTTTGTAGATTTTGCTGTATGTTTGGGATCATTGTCTTGTTGGAAGATAAATCTCCGTCCCAGTTTCAGGTCTTTTGCAGACTCCAACAGGTTTTCATCCAGAATGGTCCTGTATTTGGCTGCATCCATCTTCCCCTCAATTTTAACCATCTTCCCTGTCCCTGCTGAAGAAAAGCAGGCCCAAACCATGATGCTGCCACCACCATGTTTGACAGTGGGGATGGTGTGTTGAGTGTGATGAGCTGTGTTGCTTTTACGCCAAACATATCGTTTTGCATTGTGGCCAAAAAGTTCGATTTTGGTTTCATCGGACCAGAGCACCTTCTTCCACATGTTTGATGTGTCTCCCAGGTGGCTTGTGGCAAACTTTAGACGAGACTTTTTATGGATATCTTTGAGAAATGGCTTTCTTCTTGCCACTCTTCCATAATGGCCAGATTTGTGCAGTGTACGACTGATTGTTGTCCTATGGACAGACTCTCCCACCTCAGCTGTAGTTCTCTGCAGTTCAGCCAGAGTGATCATGGGCCTCTTGGCTGCATCTCTGATTAGTCTTCTCCTTGTCTGAGCTGAAAGTTTAGAGGGACAGCCAGGTCTTGGTAGATTTGCAGTGGTCTGATCGCTTGCACAGTGCTCCTTGGGATGTTTAAAGCTTGGGAAATCTTTTTGTATCCAAATCCGGCTTTACACTTCTCCACAACAGTATTACGGACCTGCCTGGTGTGTTCCTTGGTCTTCATGATGCTCTCTGCGCTTTCAACAGAACCCTTAGACTAGGGATGAGCCGAACACCCCCCTGTTCGGTTCGCACCAGAACATGCGAACAGGAAAAAAGTTCGTTCGAACACACGAACACCGTTAAAGTCTATGGGACACGAACATGAATAATCAAAAGTGCTATTTTTAAAGGCTAATATGCAAGTTATTGTCATAAAAAGTGTTTGGGGACCTGGGTCCTGCCCCAGGGGACATGGATCAATGCAAAAAAAGTTTTAAAAACAGCTGTTTTTTCAGGAGCAGTGATTTTAATAATGCTTAAAGTCAAACAATAAAAGTGTAATATCCCTTTAAATTTCGTAGCTGGGGGGTGTCTATAGTATGCCTGTAAAGGGGCGCATGTTTCCTGTGTTTAGAACAGTCTGACAGCAAAATGACATTTTGAAGAAAAAAAAAAACATTTAAAACTACTCGCAGCTATTGCATTGCCGACAATACAGAAGTTCATTGATAAAAACGGCATGGGAATTCCCCAAAGGGGAACCCTGCACCAAAATTAAAAAAAAAAGACGTGGGAGTCCCCCTAAATTCCATACCAGGCCCTTCAGGTCTGGTATGGATTTTAAGGGGAAGCCCGCGCAAAAAAAAAAAAAAAAACGGCGTGGGGTCCCCCCAAAAATCCATACCAGACCCTTATCCGAGCACGCAACCTGGCAGGCTGCAGGAAAAGAGGGGGGATGAGAGTGCGCCCCCCCTCCTGAACCATACCAGGCCACATGCCCTCAACATTGGGAGGGTGCTTTGGGGTAGCCCCCCAAAACACCTTGTCCCCATGTTGATGAGGACAAGGGCCTCATCCCCACAACCCTGGCCTGTGGTTGTGGGGGTCTGCGGGCGGGGGACTTATCGGAATCTGGAAGCCCCCTTTAACAAGGGGACCCCCAGATCCTGGCCCCCCCCTGTGTGAAATGGTAAGGGGGTACTTACCCCTACCATTTCACTAAAAAACTGTCAAAAATGTTAAAAATGACAAGAGACAGTTTTTGACAATTCCTTTATTTAAATGCTTCTTCTTTCTTCTATCTTCCTTCATCTTCTGGTTCTTCTGGTTCTTCTGGCTCTTCTGGTTCTTCCTCCGGCATTCTCGTCCAGCATCTCCTCCGTGGCGTCTTCTATCTTCTTCTCCTCGGGCCGCTCCGCACCCATGGCATGGGGGGAGGCTCCCGCTCTTCTCTTCTTCTCTTCTTCATTTTCTTCTCCGGGCCGCTCCTCGCCCATGCTGGCATGGAGGGAGGCTCCCGCTGTGTGACGGCGTCTCCTCGTCTGACAGTTATTAAATAAGGGGGGGCGGGGCCACCCGGTGACCCCGCCCCCCTCTGACGCACGGTGACTTGACGGGACTTCCCTGTGACGTCACGGGGAATGCCACAGGGAAGTCCCGTCATGTCCCGTGCGTCAGAGGGGGGCGGGGTCACCGGGTGGCCCCGCCCCCCCTTATTTAATAACTGTCAGATGAGGAGACGCCGTCACACAGCGGGAGCCTCCCTCCATGCCAGCATGGGCGTTATTTAGGAAACGTCAGGCAAGGAGACGCCGTCACACAGCGGGAGTCTCCCTCCATGCCAGCATGGGTGCGGAGCGGCCCGGAGAAGAAAATGAAGAAGAGAAGAAGAGAAAAAGAGAAAAAGAGAAGAAGGAAGAAGAGAAGAAGATGAAGAAGAAGATGAAGAGAAGAGCGGGAGCCTCCCCCCATGCAATGGGTGCGGAGCGGCCCGAGGAGAAGAAGATAGAAGACGCCGCGGAGGAGATGCTGGACGAGAACGCCGGAGGAAGAACCAGAAGAACCAGAAGATGAAGGAAGATAGAAGAAAGAAGAAGCATTTAAATAAAGGAATTGTCAAAAACTGTCTCTTGTCATTTTTAACATTTTTGACAGTTTTTTAGTGAAATGGTAGGGGTAAGTACCCCCTTACCATTTCACACAGGGGGGGGCGGGATCTGGGGGTCCCCTTGTTAAAGGGGGCTTCCAGATTCCGATAAGCCCCCCGCCCGCAGACCCCCACAACCACTGGCCAGGGTTGTGGGGATGAGGCCCTTGTCCTCATCAACATGGGGACAAGGTGTTTTGGGGGGCTACCCCAAAGCACCCTCCCAATGTTGAGGGCATGTGGCCTGGTACGGTTCAGGAGGGGGGGCGCACCCTCGTCCCCCCCTCTTTTCCTGCGGCCTGCCAGGTTGCGTGCTCCGATAAGGGTCTGGTATGGATTTTTGGGGGGACCCCACGCCGTTTTTTTTGGGTTTTTTTGGCACGGGTTCAGCTTAAAATCCATACCAGACCTGAAGGGTCTGGTATGGAATTTAGGGGGAACCCCACGTAATTTTTTTAAAAAATTTTGGCCGGGGTTCCCCTTAATATTCATACCAGACCTGAAGGGCCTGGTATGGAATTTAGGGGGACTCCCACGTCATTTTTTTTTTTAATTTTGGTTCGGGGTTCCCCTTTGGGGAATTCCCATGCCGTTTTTATCAATGAACTTCTATGTGTATTGTCGGCAATGCAATAGCTGCGGGTAGTTTTAAATGGGTTTTTTTTTCTTCAAAATGTCATTTTGCTGTCAGACTGTTCTAAACACAGGAAACATGCGCCCCTTTACAGGCATACTATAGACACCCCCCAGCTACGAAATTTAAAGGGATATTACACTTTTATTGTTTGACTTTAAGCATTAATAAAATCACTGCTCCTGAAAAAACGGCCGTTTTTAAAACTTTTTTTTGCATTGATCCATGTCCCCTGGGGCAGGACCCAGGTCCCCAAACACTTTTTATGACAATAACTTGCATATAAGCCTTTAAAAATAGCACTTTTGATTTCTCCCATAGACTTTTAAAGGGTGTTCCGCGGCATTCGAATTTGCCACGAACACCCCAAATTGTTCGCTGTTCGGCGAACTTGCGAACAGCCAATGTTCGAGTCGAACATGAGTTTGACTCGAACTCGAAGCTCATCCCTACCTGAGACTGTCACAGAGCAGGTGCATTTATACAGAGACTTGATTACACACAGGTGGATTCTATTTATCACCATCAGTCATTTAGGACAACATTGGATCATTCAGAGATCCTCGCTGAACTTCTGGAGTGAGTTTCTGCACTGAAAGTAAAGGGGCCGAATAATTTTGCACGCACCACTTTTCAGTTTTTTAATTGCTAAAAAAGTTTAAAATATCCAATAGATTTCGTTCCACTTCACAATTGTGTCCCACTTGTTGGTAATTCTTCACAAAAAATTAAAATTTTATATCTTTATGTTTGAAGCCTGAAATGTGGCAAAAGGTTGAAAAGTTCAAGGGGGGCCGAATACTTTCGCAAGCCACTGTATATATATATATATATGTGTATATCCTCCACGTGGATTATTAAATCCACAGTTTCATATCCGTATTATTGTTATCAACTGTCATTTATTGCTTATATTTGACCACATTGTTCCTTGTGATTAATACCCACTTTAGTAAACTTTCTGAGTTGTTAATTGATATTCTGTGTGTGTCTCTATTAGTACTACAGCAGGTGAAGGGGCGGGATTCAGGGCTATGGTAAATATATTTTGGTTTGTCATTGTTGTGTTTCTCTCTATTGCTGAGTCCCATACTGTACTAATATTACCGAGCAGGTGTGCCAGAGGGGTCGAGATCATTCTTAGGGTTGAGAGGCAGGATGCAGAACCAAACATTCATTAGCAGCTCCTTCGGGGGTAGTGCTACATTTCTTAGAAGGCTAGTAAATATTTCTAAATGGATTTGGTAAACAGTAAAACAGTTCTGTAATTTTTTTTCATTGTATTTTATTGTAGACTCCGTGCCCACTTTTAGCACAATTTAGCCACAACTAAAATTTGGCAAGGCACCCTTTACGCCTTCCTCTTTTCTCCTGCTTCCACAACCTTAGGTGGATGTCATATGATGTCCTTAGGTTGAAGTGAAGATATCTGAATGATGTTTGCAGCTGCAGGCATCATTCATATATTGGTATTTTCAATGATTCCCTCTCATGTAAAATCAATCATAACAGCTGTTCAGCCACTTGATTGCTTTTACAGGTGGCGGGAGCCTGTAATGCTTCCCCCCGCCTTGCCGGTGTGAGCGGTGGCTGTTTACTATAGAGCTAACTGTGTACCAGATGGTTCCCAGCCATCCCTATGACTACCAGTGTCGGCAGATGTAAACATTGCCATTTTTTTAGCTGGAAAGCCTGAGATCTTTTTTTTTTTAATCTCAGACTTTCCAGCATAGAGGAGAGATCTGGGGACTTATAGACCCCAGATCTCTCCATAAAGAGGACCTGTCATGCCCTATTCCTTTTACAAGGGATGTTTACATTCCTTGTAATAGGAATGAAAGTGATAAAAAAAAGTTGAAAGCGTCCCTGTCCCCGCATGCTCACACGCAGAAGCGAACGCCAATGTAGGTTGTGCCTGCATATGTAAAAGGTGTTCAAATCACACATGTGAGCTATTACCGCAAATGTTAGAGCGAGAGCAATAATTCTAGTGCAAGACCTCCTCTGTAACTCTAAACTGGTAACCTGTAAGCGTAGCCTATAGAGATTTTTAAATACCAAAGTTTGGCGCCATTCCACAAGTGTACGCAATTTTAAAGCATGACATGTTAGGTATCTATTTACTTGGCATAACATCATCTTTTACATTATGCAAAAAAAAATATGAAAGTGTTTTTTTTCCCCAAATTGCAATGACCGCCATTTTATTCCCTAGAGTCTCTGCTCTAAAAAAAAAAAAAAATATGTATATATATATATACAGTGCCTTGCAAAAGTATTCACATATTCATCTTGAGGATTTGCATCATTTAATTTGCAGAACATGCCCACAAATTTTAAGATTTTTTTTTGTTTTATTGTGAAGCAAACAACAAATAGGACAAAATAACAGAAAAAGTCAATGTGCATAACTATTCACCCCGTAAAGTCAATACTTTGTAGAGCCACCTTTTGCGGCTATCACAGCTCCAAGTTGCTTTGGATAAGTCTCTATGAGCTTGCCACATCTTACCACTGGGATTTTTGCCCATTCCTCCTTGCAAAACTGCTCCAGCTCCTTCAAGTTGGATGGTTTGCGCTTGTGAACAGCAAAACAGCAAGTCTGCCCACAGATTTTCTATTGGATTGAGGTCTGGGCTTTGACTTGGCCATTCCAACACATTTACATGTTTCCTCTTAAACCACTCAAGTGTTGCTTTAGCAGTGTGTTTGGGGTCATTGTCCTGCTGGAAGGTGAACCTGTCCTAGCCGCAAATCACACACAGAGTGGTACAGGTTTTGCTCAAGAATATCCCTGTATTTATCACCATCCATCTTTCCCTCAACTCTGACCAGTTTCCCAGTCCTGACTGCTGAAAAACATCCCCACAGCATGATGCTGCCACCACCATGTTTCACTGTGGGGATGGTGTTCTTAGGGTGATGTGATGTGTTGGGTTTGCGCCAGACATAGCGTTTGCTTTGATGGCCAAAAAGTTCAATTTTAGTCTCATCAGACCAGAGAACCTTCCTCCATACATTTTGAGAGTCTCCCACATGCCTTTTTGCAAACTCAAAATGTGCCATTTTGTTTTTTGCTGAAAGTAATGACATTCTTCTGGCTACTCTGCCTTAAAACCCAACTCTATGGAGCATATGGCCTTCTGTAGTCCTATGTTTAGATACTCCAGTCTCTGCTGTGGAACTCTGCAGCTCCTCCAGGGTTACCTTAGGTCTTTGTGCTGCCTCTCTGATTAATGTTCTCCTTGCCTGGTCTGTGAGTTTTGGTGTGCGGCCGTCTCTTGGCAGGATTGCTGTTGTGCCATGTTCTTTCCATTTGGTTATGATAGATTTGATGGTGCTCCTAGGGATCATCAACGATTTGGATATTTTTTTATAACCTAACCCTGACTTATACTTCTCAACAACATTGTACCTTACTTGTTTGGAGAGTTCCTTGGTCTTCATGGCAGTGTTTGGTTAGTGGTGCCTCTTGCTTAGGTGTTGCAGCCTCTGGGGCCTTTCAAAAAAGGTGTGTATATGTAATGACAGATCATGTGACAATTAGATTACACACAGATGGACATCATTTCACTAATTATGTGACTTCTGAAGGTAATTGGTTGCTCCAGAGCTTTTTAAGGGCTTCATAACAAAGTGGGTGAATACATACGGATATGCCAATTATCAGTTTTTTATTTCTGAAAAATAGTTTTATGTTTATATTTTTCTAATTTTACTTCAACAATTTAGACTATTGTGTTCTGATCCATCACAAATAATTCAGATTAAAAATCATTGAACTAAAGGCTGTAATGTAACAAAATAGGTAAAAAGCCAAGGGGGTGAATACTTTTGCAAGGCACTGTAATGTTTGGGGGTTCTGAGTAATTTTCTAGCAAAAAGTGATGAATTTTACATGTAGGAGAGGAGTGCCAGAGTAGGCCTGAGCTGGAAGTGATTAACCACTTGCCGACCGCCTCACGCCTATATACGTGAGCAGAATGGCACGGGCAGGCAAAATCACGTACCTGATACGTGATGCCTTCCCGCGGGCGGGGGGTCCGATCGGACCCCCCCTCGGTGCCAGCGGCGGTCGGCTTTGGTCTGGCAGCGATCAAAGATGAGGGGGAGGCCATCCGATCTTGGCCCCCCCCCCTCGCGATCGCTCCCAGCCAATGAGAAACATCCCCTGCCTCTGTATAGTACACAGAGGCAGAGGATGTGATGTCATCTCTCCTCGGCTCGGGAGTTTCCGTTCCGGGCTGAGGAGAGAAGACATGTGAGTGAGTGCACCAACACTACACAACACAGTAGAATATGCCAGGCACACTAAACACCCCGATCCCCCCCCCCGATCGCCCCCCGATCCCCCCCCCAATCACCCCCCCCCCCTGTCACAAACTGACACCAAGCAGGTTTTTTTTTTTTTTTTTTCCTGATTACTGCATAGTGTCAGTTTGTGACAGTTAAAAGTGTTTGGACAGTGAGTATTACCCCCCTGTAGGTCTAGGGTACCCCCCTAACCCCCCTAATAAAGTTTTAACCCCTTGATCACCCCCCGTCACCAGTGTCACTAAGCGATCATTTTTCTGATCGCTGTATTAGTGTCGCTGGTGACGCTAGTTAGGAAGGTAAATATTTAGGTTCGCCGTCAGCGTTTTATAGCGACAGGGACCCCCATATACTACCTAATAAATGTTTTAACCCCTTGATTGCCCCCTAGTTAACCCTTTCACCACTGATCACCGTATAACCGTTACGGGTGACGCTGGTTAGTTAGTTTATTTTTTATAGTGTCAGGGCACCCGCCGTTTATTACCGAATAAAGGTTTAGCCCCCTGATCGCCCGGCGGTGATATGCGTCGCCCCAGGCAGCGTCAGATTAGCGCCAGTACCGCTAACACCCACGCACGCAGCATACGCCTCCCTTAGTGGTATAGTATCTGAACGGATCAATATCTGATCCGATCAGATCTATACTAGCGTCCCCAGCAGTTTAGGGTTCCCAAAAATGCGGTGTTAGCGGGATCAGCCCAGATACCTGCTAGCACCTGCGTTTTGCCCCTCCGCCCGGCCCAGCCCACCCAAGTGCAGTATCGATCGATCACTGACACTTACAAAACACTAAACGCATAACTGCAGCGTTCGCAGAGTCAGGCCTGATCCCTGCGATCGCTAACAGTTTTTTTGGTAGTATTTTGGTGAACTGGCAAGCACCAGCCCCAGGCAGCGTCAGGTTAGCGCCAGTAGCGCTAACACCCACGCACGCAGCATACACCTCCCTTAGTGGTATAGTATCTGAACGGATCAATATCTGATCCGATCAGATCTATACTGGCGTCCCCAGCAGTTTAGGGTTCCCAAAAACGCAGTGTTAGCGGGATCAGCCCAGATACCTGCTAGCACCTGCGTTTTGCCCCTCCGCCCGGCCTAGCCCAGCCCACCCAAGTGCAGTATCGATCGATCACTGTCACTTACAAAAGACTAAACGCATAACTGCAGCATTCGCAGAGTCAGGCCTGATCCCTGCGATCGCTAACAGTTTTTTTGGTAGCGTTTTGGTGAACTGGCAAGCGCCAGCGGCCTAGTACACCCCGGTCGTAGTCAAACCAGCACTGCAGTAACACTTGGTGACGTGGCGAGTCCCATAAGTGCAGTTCAAGCTGGTGAGGTGGCAAGCACAAGTAGTGTCCCGCTGCCACCAAAAAGACAAACACAGGCCCATCGTGCCCATAATGCCCTTCCTGCTGCATTCGCCAATCCTAATTGGGAACCCACCGCTTCTGCAGCGCCCGTACTTCCCCCATTCACATCCCCAACCAAATGCAGTCGGCTGCATGAGAGGCATTTTTATGTCCTCCCGAGTACCCCTACCCAGCGAACCCCCCCAAAAAAGATGTCGTGTCTGCAGCAAGCGCGGATATAGGCGTGACACCCGCTATTATTGTCCCTCCTGTCCTGACAATCCTGGTCTTTGCATTGGTGAATGTTTTGAATGCTACCATTCACTAGTTGAGTATTAGCGTAGGGTACAGCATTGCACAGACTAGGTACACTTTCACAGGGTCTCCCAAGATGCCATGGCATTTTGAGAGACCCGAACCTGGAACCGGTTACCGTTATAAAAGTTACAAGTTTGCAAAAAAAACACAAAAAAAAAATAGTTGTCGTTTTATTGTTCTCTCTCTCTCTATTCTCTCTATTGTTCTGCTCTTTTTTACTGTGTTCTATTCTGCAATGTTTTATTGTTGTTATGTTTTATCATGTTTGCTTTTCAGGTATGCAATTTTTTATAGTTTACTGTTTACTGTGCTTTATTGTTAACCATTTTTTTGTCTTCAGGCACGCCATTCACGACTTTGAGTGGTTATACCAGAATGATGCCTGCAGGTTTAGGTATCATCTTGGTATCATTCTTTTCAGCCAGCGGTCGGCTTTCATGTAAAAGCAATCCTAGCGGCTAATTAGCCTCTAGACTGCTTTTACAAGCAGTGGGAGGGAATGCCCCCCCCCCCACCGTCTTCTGTGTTTTTCTCTGGCTCTCCTGTCTCAACAGGGAACCTGAGAAAGCAGCCGGTGATTCAGCCAGCTGACCATAGAGCTGATCAGAGACCAGCGTGGCTCCAAACATCTCTATGGCCTAAGAAACCGGAAGCTACGAGCATTTTATGACTTAGATTTCACCGGATGTAAACAGCGCCATTTTATCACACCGATCTTGGTGTGGTCAGATGCTTTGAGGGCAGAGGAGAGATCTAGGGTCTAATAGACCCCAATTTTTTCAAAAAAGAGTACCTGTCACTACCTATTGCTATCATAGGGGATATTTACATTCCCTGAGATAACAATAAAAATGATTTAAAAAATAATAATGAAAGGAACAGTTTAAAAATAAGATAAAAAAGCAAAAAAATAATAAAGAAAAAAAAAAAAAAAAAGCACCCCTGTCCCCCCTGCTCTCGTGCTAAGTCGAACGCAAGCGTCGGTCTGGCGTCAAATGTAAACAGCAATTGCACCATGCATGTGAGGTATCACCGCGAAGGTCAGATCGAGGGCAGTATTTTTAGCAGTAGACCTCCTCTGTAAATCTAAAGTGGTAACCTGTAAAGGCTTTTAAAGGCTTTTAAAAATGTATTAATTTTGTTGCCACTGCACGTTTGTGCGCAATTTTAAAGCATGTCATGTTTGGTATCCATGTACTCGGCTTAAGATCATCTTTTTTATTCCATCAAACATTTGGGCAATATAGTGTGTTTTAGTGCATTAAAATTTAAAAAAGTGTGTTTTTTCCACAAAAAATGCGTTTGAAAAATCGCTGCGCAAATACCGTGTGAAAAAAAAAATGAAACACCCACCATTTTAATCTGTAGGGCATTTGCTTTAAAAAAATATATAATGTTTGGTGGTTCAAAGTAATTTTCTTGCAAAAAAAAAAAACTTTTTCATGTAAACAATAAGTGTCAGAAAGGGCTTTGTCTTCAAGTGGTTAGAAGAGTGGGTGATGTGTGACATAAGCTTCTAAATGTTGTGCATAAAATGTCAAGACAGTTCAAACCCCCCCCAAATGACCCCATTTTGGAAAGTAGACACCCCAAGCTATTTGCTGAGAGGCATGTCGAGTCCATAGAATATTTTATATTGTGACACAAGTTGCGGGAAAGAGACAATTTTTTTTTTTTTTTTGCACAAAGTTGTCACTAAATGATATATTGCTCAAACATGCCATGGGGATATGTGGAATTACACCCCAAAATACATTGTGCTGCTTCTCCTGAGTATGGGGATACCACATGTGTGAGACTTTTTGAGAGCCTAGCCGCGCACGGGACCCCGAAAACCAAGCACCGCCTTCAGGCTTTCTAAGGGCGTAAATTTTTGATTTCACTCTTTACTGCCTATCACAGTTTCGGAGGCCATGGAATGCCCAGGTGGCACAAACCCCCCCCCCAAATGACCCCATTTTGGAAAGTAGACATCCCAAGCTATTTTCTGAGAGGTATAGTGAATATTTTGCAGACCTCACTTTTTGTCACAAAGTTTTGAAAATTGAAAAAAGAAAAAAAAAAAATTTCTGGTCTTTCTTCATTTTCAAAAACAAATGAGAGCTGCAAAATACTCACCATGCCTCTCAGCAAATAGCTTGGGGTGTCTACTTTCCAAAATGGGGTCATTTGGGGGGGTTTTGTGCCATCTTGGCATTTTATGGCCTTCAAAACTGTGATAGGTAGTGAGGAGTGAAATCAAAAATTTATGCCCTTAGATATCCTGAAGGCGGTGCTTGGTTTTCGGGGCCCCATACGCGATTAGGCTCCCAAAAAGTCCCACACATGTGGTATTCCCGTACTCAGGAGAAGCAGCTGAATGTATTTTGGGGTGCAATTCCACATATGCCCATGGCCTGTGTGAGCAATATATCATTTAGTGACAACTTTTTGTAAATTTTTTTTTTTTTTTTGTCATTATTCAATCACTTGGGACAAAAAAAATAAATATTCAATGGGTTCAACATGCCTCTCAGCAATTTCCTTGGGGTGTCTATTTTCCAAAATGGGGTCATTTGGGGGGGGGTTGTACTGCCCTGCCATTTTAACACCTCAAGAAATGACATAGGCAGTCATAAATTAAAAGCTGTGTAAATTCCAGAAAATGTACCCTAGTTTGTAGACGCTATAACTTTTGCGCAAACCAATAAATATACGCTTATTGACATTTTTTTTTACCAAAGACATGTGGCCGAATACATTTTGGCCTAAATGTATGACTAAAATTTAGTTTATTGGATTTTTTTTATAACAAAAAGTAGAAAATATCATTTTTTTTCCAAATTTTCGGTCTTTTTCCGTTTATAGCGCAAAAAATAAAAACGGCAGAGGTGACCAAATACCATCAAAAGAAAGCTCTATTTGTGGGAAGAAAAGGACGCAAATTTCGTTTGGGTACAGCATTGCATGACCGCGCAATTAGCAGTTAAAGCGACGCAGTGCCGAATTGTAAAAAGTGCTCTGGTCAGGAAGGGGGTAAAATCCTCCGGGGCTGAAGTGGTTAAGAAATGCAATTTATAAAGGTTTTCAGGTATGCCCATGACCCTCTTCCCTGCTTGATATGATATTTCCTAAGCCTCTTAAACTCCTTGTCAGGGTTCCCTCCCTATCACTAGAGGCTGCATATGCAGCAGAAGAATGTTGTGGAGGGGGAAATGCAGAAAGTGAAGAAGGAGTAGGAGGAGTGTGGGCCTTTTTCTGCTGACTTATGGATATGCTTCACCCACTGAGCTCTGTGGTGCTGCATCATGTATTTCCTCATGCATGTGGTACCCAAATGGCTGATACTTTTATTATAGCTGATGCAGGCAAAGCCATCAGGCAATAAGTGTGCTGTCAGCAGATATGTGCATTAAAATGCTTTTAAAGTAAAAATCTATCTAAAGATAGTTTTCTATTTAAGATATATTAATAATTTTGTTTATTCAGCATGAAATGGAGCTTAGTTATGTAGCATGTATATTCTCCAATATTTACATTTTTGGTAAACTCATTCAATGAATCCAAGCTCTGCAAGCTTAAATAATATGTACTGCATTGATGCATTCACACAATTCCACAGTAACCATAGGATAAAACAAAGTTCAGGAATATTCCTTTATCCCATTGTTTTGCAAGTCTATGTACACTACAAACTGTATGATTGAATCGGTTCTGATACCGCTGTTTTACTAACCTGACAGCTTGTTATTCTAAACAGGAAGCATTCATTTTGTTTGCAAATATTAAAGAGTCTAATGAGCACCCTCTACTTTAGGTAGGTGCTAGCAGTTGGATTTTTTGTTAGTACAGGTACATTTAAATAGGCCCAGCTGTGAGCTAGGCCTGTTTGTTTGGATCTGTGTGGGCTGGTAGTGACTCAGAGTAGGCTGGTGATTCACAGAGAGCATCACCTTCCTGTCTCCTCCCTCTTACTTCTAGAGGATTCTAGAAGGCAGTAGGGGAAGTGGGGAGGGGCTGTCTGGGGTGTCTCAGGGAGCCCTGACCAATCCCCAACTAGGATTGACAGGGGGCAGGCCTCCAGGGTCAGCTCAGCTGGAGAGGAGAGTTTGAGTGGAAGAACTGAGAGATGGAGTACTAGCTGTTGGGGGCCTGTGAGGAAACTCCCCAGTCTGGGGGGCCTAATCATGTGCTAGCTGTGCCTGAGGAGAATTGATGTGCTGGAGAGAGAGAGGAGGTAATAGTCTGCAAGGAGGTTTGTGCAGGAGGAGTGTGAAGTGTAAATATGTACAGGGATTGTATATAGTTCAGTCCCAATGCAAATGTTTCTATTCAAATTCTAGACATCTCATGAATCACCTAACCCTATCCAAGTTTAACCGCTCAATAAAAACACAAAAACAAAGTTAACGGGCTATTGATTGACTCTGTGTGCTTGAGAAAGTCAATGCCGGGCTGGGCAGGGTGACGGACGGACTACAACTTTCAGCAGCTCCTACGGGTGTACCGCTACGCTAACTACCAGCAAGAATAAGTCCTTACATTTAAAGAGCACCTGTCATTTCAGATCCATCATGGCAGCACCTGTTAGCGGGCATCCACTCTCCTGCTGCCGCCACGTCCCTCACCTTTTTGTGTCAATGCCGCATCACCTTAAAGTGAGTGGGACTGTTTGTGAGACAACAGCGGGTCAGAGGAGGAGACGCTGCAGGACAGAGGTGACAGTTACTCTTTAAAAATTATTATTTAAATCAAGCCTTTTTACTAGTGATTAAAATCATGATTTAAATTGTGATTTAAATTGACTTGATTTAGATCAAATCCACCCTGCTAACTATTATATGAAGCTTTTTCTCCTACTAATGGTCACAACCTGACTATAGGTACATTCTCTTTACCAACTGATGTGTAATATGAGAACCTACCTAAACTATCTGTTCAAGTTACTTCCAATAATACAATCCCTTGTACTGAAAAGTTATTGATAGATCTCAATTTTTTAAATTCACTATCAGACTGTAACATGTTTGGTTAGAATACATTTTTTCTCCAATGTATCTATATTGAAAATTACATTTTTTGAAAGTCTGGAGAGTTCAAATTAGATTTTTGATTGGTCATATTCTTGATTTAAAATGTAATCCAACATACAAATGTCAGATGCATTTGAGTGTCCCACGCTGTCTAGGATTATCTAGTTATCTTATTAGTTACATAATTATTGAGGCAAAAGCAGTGCAGTGTAGGCACTTTGAGGAGCTTGCAGCAACCTGCATTGTTCAAATTAACCAAACTGTCCCTGTTGAACTCCAGAGGAATTCAAGACTGACCCACATACCTGTTATTGACATTGGCACCTGTTTTCACCTTTGTTGCTGTTGAAGCCGGGTCAGGTTAATTGCAACACTAATTATAGCATCAGCTCTAGATCCATGTATTATAAAACATTGTTTCCAAGTATAGTTTGTAATTCTCCATGTATGGAGACTGCCATATTTGCTTATCACATACTGTCAGGAAAGACAAAATATATCCAGGCGCATAGTTATACATAGACGGAAAATCCTTATTACCCAAATCTATTGTCAGGAAAGAATCAATGTGAATAGGCCCATAAATATGCGTGAACAGAAAATTAATGTTAACCAGAACCGCACTCGTATAACTATGCATGCGTGAGTGTGTGTGCATGCCGGTGTGCATGCCCACCACTAGACTGGTACCAAGTGGGCTATTTAAACACCTCTGCTGCACTAGGACCTTGTCTTATGGTCTACAATGTTCTGCTTCCTGATCCTGTGCTTGTTCTCCTGTTGCCGTTCTGCTATTCATCTGACTATGCTTGAACTCTGCCTGAACCGAACCCTGGCTTACCCTTTGATGACGTCCCTGCCTGATCCTTCTGTCTATCTGTTTACCATTGCCAACTCCAGCCTGAACCTGACTATTCTTCTGCCTGCTGCTCTGTACCTGACTTGCCTGATATTTACTGACTCGGCGTGCCTAAGTCTGCTCTGTGTCCAGCCCGTGGAGGCCCTCCCTGATGCCTGTCAAGTACCTACAGTATTGTCTGCCACCTGTAAGCCTGCCAAATGCTTGCTGCCTGTGGCCTTCCAGCTGCCCAGTGCCTGCTGACTGTCTTCCAGCTTACTGCGCCTGCTGCCCTGTGTCATGTTCCAGCCTGCATCCAAGTGCACACAGACCTCTCATCTGCAACTGCCTTTACCAGAACTGCCAGGCACTCATGCCACTCCAGGCTCTTGTACTTCCTGTTACCTTATTAGGCATACCGAGCCAGAGGTGTAAGAGATCGCCTTTCTCTCCACGTCAGGCTCCATCACCAGGTACGTGACACACTCAGTCTTTGTTTTCTTTGTACTGATTTCCTTTTTTCCACTGCCACCTTACTAGACAGGGTCTGCTGGTTGAAAGCAACAGACTTGCCATCTCTAGAAGCTAGTAGCCAGCATGTTATTCAGGTTGTCTTCTTTCATGACAAGTAGTGATTAGCCAAACATACCTGGGTTCGGTTTGAGCAGGGTTCAGCAAAACACTACTGAGGTTTGGGTGTCGAACGTTAAAAACATGCATGCCCATTTTCTAGGCTAATAGACAAGGGATTGGCAAACAAATGGCATGGGTGGGCTAGGCACTGCACTGGGGGGACCAAAAAAACGACATTAACTAACATGTCTGGGGTATGCCTTGACCCTGCCTTTAAAGTTGCATCTTTGTGATGTATACAACATACTACAGCAAAACTGACATTTACAAAGAAAAATGTGTTTAAATTGCTGATAAAATGACAGCCCCAGCTGCTTCATTTTTCTTATCCTAGATGAAGGGCCTCTTCCCCACAACCATGACTCAGTGGTTGTGGAAGTCTGTGGGTGAAGGGCTGCAAATAAAAACACACAAACAGTTAAAAAAAAAAAAGTTCCTTGATATATATCCATCAACATTCAGGAATGTAGATCCATGTCAATCACAATGCCGCTCACCATAATTTCCAAACTACTTTGGGGGAAATAAAACAAATTTGGGGATTTGGCACCACCCATCCATCTCCCCACAGGAGCAATAGAGTCCTTTTCATGTGACAGTGTTAGCCTGGCAGTGTAAGCCTGGCAATTGGCCATTCATGTCCAAGTACTGCATCCTTAGAGGTGACATGCTTCCCCATACTCATAAGCCCTGGCTATTAACAGAAGGCCCTTGCATGAAAGCAGAACTTAAAAGAAGTGCAGTAAGGATAAGTATCAGTAGGTGGGGGTTAATCTTACAAAAGAACGTGTTACTTTGTCCATTCTTTAGGGCAATGTATTGCAGGTATGCGGATAATGCAACATCTTAGATCAAGGAACAGCCTCAGACTTTCCAGATGACTCTAAAGTCCTATAGATAACAAATGAATGCACATTCTTATTTTATGACTATAAAGCATCCCAGTCTACTTGTACTATGTTATGGCACTGACAACAGGCTGGACACTGTGAGAGCTGTTTTTCAGAACACTGTGGTGATGAAATTTATAACAATGGAAATGGGGCCTACAGTAATTACATGTCAATTGTATTGTCTACCAGACTTTAAAGCTTGTTACAATTTTGATGATCAGCGATGAACATGTGAAGATTACAGGCTTTGGCATTGCCCTAGAAACCAAATAACAAGATCGAAAAAAAAAATGTTTAGATTTCCCACTAGCAATAGACATTGTCATGAGAAATTATTCAATATCATAAGCAATTATTCCATAGCATAAATTTGCAATTGAAGCTGTCCTGTGGGAGGCATAAAGAAGGTTGTGAACTTAGCATGGAGGTTTGAAACATAAATGCTACCCTGACCTTTGTTTTAATGAGTCCTTTCCATATTGTGATCCAGTGAGTCTTCAAAACTCAAGTTGCACATGGTACCTGCTGATTTAACTTTAGAGATAGCATTCTGCAAGTTCGAATTGGTGTGTGCAAAATACATCATTTACTAGAAAGGATGCCAAAAGCACACTTCATAACCTTTCTTGTCATCACGATTAGAAGGGGGCCTTCAAAAGGTGCTGAGCTAGGGCAAAGGCTTCATCCCCATTAAATACACTGGATAGAGCAGGACCTGTTGTTTAAGGCAATTGGCAGTTCTATAATATAGCTCACTGTTGATTTGCTGACTATAAATTAAAATGCAGACTAGCAAAGGATTGACCACTTGCTAGGTACATAAAAAAATAAAAACAAAACAATCCTTTTTTTTCAATCGAAAGCTTAAAAATTCAATAAAAGAGCTTAAAAAATGGCTATGAGAGATACAGGAGGAGGGGGCGTGGCTTGATGGTGGAGCGAGCGGCCGCATAGACACACCGCTCCGGCTTCACACTGCCATCCTACAGGCATCCTGCGTCCTATCTCCTCACCGACGGTCTCTAATTGCTCCCCACGGCTGTGGGCACCAGACAGGCTGGCAACTATGGTGAAATATGGGCCGGCTTGGGCCACATCCATGTCGGACTGGCTGGCAGGCTTCCGGAGGCAAGATGGCGCCAGGACACAGGCTCCTCAGACAGACACGCTGCAGACATGCTCTCCTGCTGACCGTAGCTCTGCTAGTGGGGTGAGTGCCTCTACTCCAGCCATATTTCAGTCACAAATAGACCCCCAGCAACTCCATAACCCCCACAGGACTCCCAACATTTTGCTGATAATGTCTCAGAGGCAGCTTCTCCCTCTGCTGAGCCAACTTTAGCCTCCATTATGCTAGCAATACAAGATTGCAAAGCCTCACTCACTTCCCAAATAGCCTCTATAAGGATGGACTTTTCTCTCCTGAAACAAGAAGTCCAAAATCTCGTGACAGGGCTGGGGACATGGAAGAACGCATTAGTTCCATAGAAGATAATGTGCATCCCCTTTCTGTTAAAGTGCGTGATCATACTGGGGAAATGGCGGCCCTCCGCGCTAAAGTTGATGATTTGGAAAATCGTTCCAGACGGAACAACCTTCGCTTTGTAGGATTCCCTGAGCATGCAGAGGGCACGCACCTGAAAAATTTCTTTACTCCTGGTTAAGGGACATTTTTGGTACTGATGCACCCTCGTTCTCATATGTGATTGAAAGGGCACACCGTACCCCTCCACGTCCTCCCCCAGAAGGGGCACCTCCACGCCCCATTATAGCACGTATTCTCAATTTTCAAGACAAGGTGGCTATCCTGCGCATTGCAAGAGAAAAAGGTCCGCTTAAATACAATGGTAATAATATTTCAATCTATCCTGACTTCTCAGCTGAAGTTCAACGCCAGCGTATCTCCTTCTCAGCAGTGAAGAATCGGCTACGTGAAGAGGGACTGAAATACGCCATGCTCCGTATCATCCATGATGGTAAAGCTCAATTCTACACCAGTCCTAAAGAAGCCATGGCTTGGCTGAATGACCGCTACGGACCCACAGACAGAAGAAGAAGTAACAGATAGCAAGCCCATTGACTCCTTGATGCCTTCCATCTTGTAGTAGCACTACAATCCCTTATTTACAACGTGGCTGACCCATATTGGATGGTTGTTCACCTTTACTACTTGGACTATAAGTCCCAAGATAACATTTGATTTTTCTCCTTTTATATTTCTTTTTCTTTCCCTTTGAATGGCCTACTGTTTTTCTCTACCACGTAGAAGGACTACCTACTCTCTAAACTTCTACACATTTGCAGAGATGAACATCCTGGATCGGGACACGTACAATTTTTCTTTTTTTTTTTTCGGTTGGGAGCCACACCGGACTCCACAGTACCCCCTCACTGGTTAGTGGCGTGGCCACGGAATAGTTGAACCCTCGATAATGTTTCCCTTTTTTTGCTTATGGGGTAAGAGGGATTTCCTCAGGTTTAGGGGTCCAAGGCTCGCTAAGTTGGGGATGGCCGAGCGGGGTGGGGGATACGGGTTTTCAAGCAATGTTCTGTTTGGGTTCATTTTTTTCCTTTTTCTGTTTTTCTTTTTTCTATTTTTTTTTCTTTAATTGCTGCTCGGAGCAGCTTATTGGTATTCTCTGCCTTATCGATCAATGGTGTATACCTCTGTAAAAGATATTTGCAATGCAATATGGATGTAATTGAGTGGGGGTGGACTGGCACGGCCTGTGAGGTATTAGAGGTGAAAGTATTTACATATATATGTGATTATGGTATAGAATCTGTTTTAAAATGACCAGGTCACTGAAAATAGTGTCATGGAACACTAGAGGTATGAATGCACCTCAAAAAAGGTCTTTGGTCTTTTCAGTCCTAAAAAAATACAGTCCCCACATCATTTGCCTCCAGGAAACTCACCTGACTGATACTAGGGTGAGGGCCCTTAAGCGTCCATGGCTGGCTCAATGTTATCATGCCACCCATACAAATTACTCTAGGGGGGGTTCTATTTTATTGGCGAAATCCCTTCCAGCTGAAATTATACAAGTTAAGACAGACCCAAATGGGAGATTTGTTATACTCTCCTTACAAATTTCTTCTGTGACACTCACTCTAGTAAACATTTACATTCCTCCCCCATTTTCGGTGGAAATGCTGTCCGAATTGTCACTTCACTTGTTGAATAGACCCCCAGGGCCTTTACTCTATATGGGTGCTTTTAATGCAGTACTGGATCCAGCCATGGACCACTTGGGGGGTGGGGGTAGATCCTTTCCCTCCCTTCTGGATTGGATACAGGTTCATGACCTTACAGAACTTTGGCGGTGGAAACACCCAGACCATAAACAGTTTTCATGTCACTCTGACTCTTTCCGCACCATGTCTAGGATTGATATGGTCTTTGCCCCTGCGGACACTCTTCCCCTTGTTTCTGCGGTTACATATTTACCCAGAGGGGTTTTGGATCATGCTCCTCTCTGCGGACCTCGACATCCTTCCAGGCTCAGGTCCGGCCATTTGGCGGCTAAATTCTTACTGGCTGGAGGATGAGATGGTGCAAGAGACCTGTAGGAAGGGTATTGTGGAATACTGGAGAGACAATGTGGGAACGGCGGACCCCTCTACAGAATGGGAGGCCTTTAAGGCCACACTGAGGGGCACTTTCATGTCCATCACTGTTTTTTTGAGGAAAAATAATCAACAACTTACTGCAGAACTAGAGACCGCTATCGTGCAGGCAGAGTCTAGCTACGCCACTGACCCGTCCCCTGACAAGAGAGAGGTATGGTTACAGAGGCGTAGAGAATATGAGATTCGTTTACTAGATCTTACACAAAAACGACTACTACACACCACACAGAAATCATTTGAACACAGTAACAAAGCTGGACATCTCCTGGCATATCTAACGCGACCAGACCGACCTCCTGTATCTATTCCACGTATCCAGACCATACAGGGCCAAGTTAGTGATGTTCCTGGAGATATTATGGAGGCTTTTCTTAACTTTTGCAAAGACCTTTATACCTCTAGGGCTGAATACACTGAAACTCAGCTAGACGATTACCTCGCTGACATATCCCTCCCCTCCCTGTCTTCTGAGAGGAGGGATGAGTTGGAGGCACCCATATCGGTGGAAGAGATTGCTGCAGCCATTTCACAAATGCCAGCCCATAAAACTCCCGGGTTGGATGGTTACCCCACCGAATGGTACACACAGTTTAGGGAGTTGCTATGCCCACATCTATTGCATACATATAATAAAGCTTTAGGCACTGGGGTCCTTCCCCCCACTATGCGGGAGGCCTTGATCGTACTTCTGCTGAAACCCAGAAAGGATCCACTTAAATGTGAATCATACTGACCAATATCCCTCATAAATGTGGACGTTAAGATACTGGCTAAAGTGCTTGCAAATTGTTTAAATAAGGTGGTCACCACTCTGGTTAATAGTGACCAGGGGGGCTTCATCCCAGGAAGATCCACTAGAATGAATATTCGTACATTATTTCACAATTTGCAATATCCACATGATTGCCCCCCAACGCGGGCCATAGTATCCTTAGATACTTGCAAAGCATTTGACAGTGTGGAATGGCCGTATCTTTTTCGGGTGTTGCAGTTGTATGGTTTTGGCCCACGTGTGGTGGCATGGATAAGACTCCTTTATGCCTCCCCCCAGGCCAGGGTTCGAGTTAACTCCTCGGTCACTGAGACATTCCCCATTACTAGGGGTACAAGGCAGGGTTGCCCGCTGTCCCCGCTCCTATTCGCCCTAGCCATGGAGCCATTAGCAGCACGTATTCGTTCCTCTTCATCTATTAAAGGACTTCCTATTGCCACTATAGAAGAGCGAATTTCGCTCTATGCTGACGACACACTGGTGTATCTGGCAGATACCAACGGGTCACTTCAGTCTTTGCTGGCCGAAATATATATATATTCGGAGATTTCTCCGGTTTCCGGGTGAACTGGGATAAATCAAGTCTTTTCCCCTTGGATACAGCAGCGATTCCCCAGATTCATCTGGATTCTAAACTAAAAGTGGTGTCCTCTTTCCGATACCTCGGGGTCCTGGTACAATCGCCCTTATCCGCTTACATTTCTAATAATTTAGATCCCTTATTAAGTCGCTTACAGAAGCAAACTAAACAATGGATGGATCTGCCCCTTGACCTTATGGGAAGAGCAAATATCCTCAAAATGGTTTACCTCCCGAAATTGCTATATGTTCTGGCTAATTCCCCATGTGCAATCCCTAAATCTATTTTTAATCGTATTGACACGATATGTGTGACGTTCCTGTGGAGGGGGGATCCCCCAGAGTGGCACTTGAGACACTAAGGCTGCCGTTTCACATGGCCGGCCTGGCATTTCCAAATTTTTTTCTTTATTACTTAGCATCACAACTGATGCATATACATGACTGGTTACATCCAGCCTTGACAAATGCATGTACTACCACTGAAGGTGCCATTGCGACTTCCATGGAAACTCTCCACAATATCATTTATAGGGGCAGAGTACCAAATCGACCAGATACTCCCATGCTGGCAACTACACTCTCAATCTTTCAACACATAGTCAAAAAAAATTCTCGACACACTTGGTCAGCATCCCCGAGCAATCCTCTGTGGTTTAACCCTACTTTACAGGAACTAAACTCCTTACCCGACACTAAACATTGGTACTCCAAAGGGGTAAAGTATTTATGCCATCTATACAATGACCAAGGCTTTAAAACTTTTAAACAACTGAGACTTGACTTTGACTTACCAAGCTCCTACCTGTTCCACTATTATCAGCTTAGACATGCTATCCGAGCTCAGTTTGGCTCCCTAAATGACCCCACAGACTTGCCCCCACTGGAGAGACTGCTGAGACAACCTGATCCTAATAAACTCGTCTCTGCCTACTATGCTGCCCTAATGACAGATTTTAACCCCAGATTCAGTAACGTGCAGAAAAAATGGGCAGACATGGACATTTCACTTATGGAGGATGACTGGACTGAATTTAGTGACACATACAAAAACACTGTTATCTCATCTAGGGACCGGGTTATACAGATCAAGATTTTCCACCAATCTCATCTTACCCCAGCTAGGCTGTGTGAGAGGGGTTTGAAGCCCACTGCTGGATGTTTCAGGGGATGTGGGAGAGATGCTCATTTCCTACATTGCTTCTGGACTTGTCCGGTGGTTCAGGACTTTTGGAGGGAGGTGGATTCTTTCATTTCCTCTGCTCTAGGACTCCCCAATATTATTCACCCTAAGAATGGCTTACTGGGGGTCTTTGGTGATTTACAGATACCAACACAGGCTAAGAGACTATTACGTATCCTTTATTTTTATGTTAGAAAGTCTATATTGCTATCCTGGAAAGGTATACAAACACCTTTGAAATCTCTATGGCTAAAATTAATTAATGACGTCACACCGTTGTATAGACGTGCCTTTGAACTCAGGAAACGAAAAAAAATGTTCCACAAAATATGGGACAGGTGGCTGGCTAGCCCCATGACCCTCTCTATATAATGTGTGCTCAATCTGTACCACTCACAGGTCGTGCCAGGAAATGCATCATATATGTGAATTACTTTAACTCTTATTCATTAATAACTGGTTATGTATATACTTATGTAATCAATCTCAGATCGACTTACCATTAGTTATCTGTTTGTTTTTCTCCTCCCCTCACATATAGGCAATGTACTTGACAGGGTATACCAATGCTTAACCGTGATTTATTTAGTGACTGTTTGTGGTGCTTGTTTTTTGTACAACTGGTAAAAAAAAAAAGAGTGCTTCATGATCAGAGGAGTGGAAATGTAGCTGCAGCACATTGCACCTATATCCATGCAAAGGAACTCGATTTCCTTATACCAGTTGTGGAGGTGAGGAGGTGACATAGCTTCTGAAATTATTATTTTTTGAGTAATAGGTTAACATAATGTGGATGTTCTGTGATATAAAGTCAAATTTTGTATTTACAGCATGGAAAGCAGCTGGGAAACTTTCCAGGAACCCTAACACAGCATAAAATGCAGAGAATGCAGAGAATGTGGATCCCTGTCCACTAGAAGCATCCTTTCTTCCATAGTAACAATGCCTGATGAGGAGTCTACATCTTTCGAGAGTCCTTGCCCTGTAGCTAGGGAAACCTAAAGGATATCATGTGGAAGATCAACCAACAGACACTTTAACTGCCTTTTTGACATCATGTCTGAAATGTCTCGAATGGAAGTTCAAAACTCTAAGGAGATAGTCTTTGCTCAAAGCTTAGTATGCCTTTTTTTAAAGATGTTTAAAGAGCTGCAGATGGACATGAGAATAGAAGTCAAAAGGTACATTGCCACTTTCACCCCTCCTAATATATATTCATCATCTTCCATTCTCCTCAAACCTGTGCCTTCACAACCAGGTCCATATGCTTCACGCCCTACCCCTCCTTAGCCAAGTTTTTCCCAACAACACACATCTATCTACTTACCTAGCAATACATTCGCAACCACCTTTCGGTACCCATCCAATCAGTATCCTATATAATGGAGTAATTGCCATATCAATAATCATGAGTAAATATTTCTTTGGGTACCTTCATCCTTGATAGATATTTAAATAGGGAAAGATGGGGGGAGGAGGGAGAGAAATTAGTAGGGACTACTCCAATAGAGCCCCCCCCTCCGCCACCCCCTGAAATAATTGGACTATTCCGGTACCTCATACAACAATACAATTATGAGTAAAAAGACTGAGGAGATCATACATCATTATTGTTACTATAAGAAGTGCTTGTAAGTATGTGCCTCATTGAGTCCCGGGGGGATAAGGGCATTCAATCATTCTATCCAGTAAGATTGCCGTTTTAGAATTTCCTGGTCCCAGTCGCCCCCTCTGGGGTCCTCTGGGATGACCTCCAATACAGTGAATTTCACATGATCCGGATTGAATTTATGATGAATCCCAATGTGGCGCCCCACTGTAGTGAGTTTGCCATTTGTTGATGCGTATAAATGATCTCCCAGTCATTGCCTCAGCTCCCTGATGGTCTTCCCTACATAAAAGGTCCCGCAGTCGCAGGTCATTAGATATATAATACCTCTTGTACCACAATTGGCCGAATGTCTGGGAGCAAATAGCTCTCCATTGGGGAGCACAAATTGGTGTCCTTCAAGAATCCAAGGGCAGTGTGGACAATAGCCACATTTGTGGGAGCCCCGTGGTTCTTTGGATGTAATCCTAGGAGTTCTATAATGACTATGGGTGAGTTTATGTCTCAGTGAGGTGGCCCTTCTGAATACTAGTTCAGGGGTAGATTTAATGTATTTTTTGATAATATGATGATCTGTCAACAAATGCCAGTGTTTAGAAAGTATATTACGGAGCTGATGGTGATGGGTGGAGTATCTGGTAACTATTGCCGCATTGAAGGGTCGTTTGGTCAGGGGAGGACCATACAGCGGTGTTTGGCAGTTTAAAGCAAAGGCTTTGTTAAATGCTTTTCTCAGGTTCATACGGCTGTAGCCGCGTGCTAGTAAACGTATACGTAGTGCGTCCGCCTGACGGAAAAAGTCTCCGTCCTCAGTGCAGTTTCTCCTTATTCTCAAATATTGAGCGTAGGGGATACTGCGAATGAGGGGGCAGGGGTGTGAACTAGACGCGTGTAGCAGCGTAATGCCTGCCCTGGGTTTGCGGTATAAGTCTGTAATTCGTTTTCCTGAGGGATTTTTGGTAATCTGTATAGCCCAGGTTGGGTAGTGGTTGGTGAGTGTATTTGTATCTATATCTATTTGAAATGTATTAATACTCGAATGTTATATTTTTGTTAACAAATTTATTGTCATTCACTGTCTATGTAACTGCAGCTATTTGATCCTTTGAGAATTCATTGGACGCCTCCTGAAGAAGCAGTCAACCCGCGAAACTGTTGAGGGCACGGTCCCAAGTATTCTAAATACAGCCTCCAACCATCTTTGTGGGCAGTTTTAATAAATTTTTGTAATTCTGTACCGTTTGTGAGATCTATATTTTGATTATATAGATGTTTTAATAATTGATGTATTTTTGAATAAATCTAAAAATTTTTACTCATAATTGTATTGTTGTATGAGGTACCGGAATAGTCCAATTATTTTGGGGGGTGGCGGAGGGGGGGACTATATTGGAGTGGTCCCTACTAATTTCTCTCCCTCCTCCCCCCATCTTTCCCTAATCAGTATCCTAGCCATTCCCAAGGTCACACATCTTTTGCCTATCAACTCCTTGTCCAACCAAGTTCTATATTAGGATCCAGTGTGAGCTACTGTCCCTCCATCATTTAGCAACACCCACTATGCCATTTCCCTTCCTAAGATATTTCCCTTTTACATACACAACACATCCACATTGTCCACCACAACATCAGACCATGAGGTACTGTTATCCTATGACCCTTAACATTTCTATCAGTACCTGTCAAGTTTTCACATTTTTGGTTTGGCATGTCTACTCTGTTGGTAGGGTATTATTAATTTTCAAGGTGCTGGTACTGTTAATAGAGTACCCAAACCTGTCCACAAATTACTTTTTTAGGGTGTTAAAATAGTTTTGCCCATGTTATTTAAAAGAAAAAAAAAATGGGATTTATATTACTTTTTTCCATCCTATAATGTATATGTATGTTTGTGTGTATATTGCTCAACAGTGGTTCTCTGATAAAAAAAGATTTGGGATGTATTATAACAAAATAATTTAGACTCTTTTTGACAGTAAAAGAGATATACACTTAGAGTAATGTCATTATTAACCTTCCCATGAGCAGAAAGCAATTGCAGAAAATGTTCTTATACTTCAAATTGTCGGAGGCTAAACCTGGCAACTCATCAGAGCTATGAAGAAATAAAATGTGGGGTCAGTAACCTATAACTACAAGAGTCAGCATTGTACATGTGTCATTAGATGACATTGTGTCACTTTTACCTGCACATGCAAGATGGCAGTGTGATTATTTGAGTTATTATGAGGCTTTAGATTGTAAGCTCTAACATGCAGGGCCCTCTGATTCCTCCTGTATTGAATTGTATTGTGACTGTACTGTCTGCCTTCACGTTGTAAAGTCCGGCGCAAACTGTTGACACTATATAAATCCTTTATAATAATAATATGAAGCTTAACTCATCTACTCACCAAGATCCATGAAATTTTAAAAAATGCACAAAGCACCCAAAAATGTTCCAAGAAAGCTTGATAAAGCTCAAGTGTGAACCTAAACCTAAAATAACAAGCATACCATCCCAGATTTGTGGTGCTTGGAAGAACTTACTCAAAGATACTTGGATGGCATGGTGAAGAGAATTAAAAAAAAACTCATCAGCCAAGTCAGCTACCTGATATTTCAGACAATCCTTCCCACATTTATAATTTGCTACTTTTTATAACAATTTCCACTGTCCTCCCAAAACCTCTCACATGGGAATGAGAATTGTGTTAACATGTGTTGTTACTCCATTGTATTGAATGCATATTACCTATAAGCCTATAGTGCTTAGAAGGAATGACATGCACTAAGATGGATATAAAAACATATGTGCTTTGGCTGTTGCTTTCCTATCACTGTGGAATAAACATAAAAGAGCTATAAAATATTAAACCAGCATGAAAATGCAATTTATAAGAGCCTTTTTAAAATTATGTAAATAAGAGTAATACCTTTAGAGGCTAACCATAGTGGAAATAATAGTCTACTTGAAAATACAAGGGCTATTCATCAGACAATTACAAATGAAGTGCAGAAGAAATATCATTCTTCAAAGTACGCAGTCCTTTTGAAATGAAAACAAAGAGGCATAATTTATGAAAAAAAAACAAACAAACAGTACAACTGAAAAAAAAAAAACAACAATGTGGGGAAATCAAAAACTCATAACCAAATAATATTTTATTGTACTAGTCAAAAATGCATTTCAGTGACTACTTAAAAATACATTCATTGTTCTTTGAACATAAAAAACTGAAATGGCATAGCTAAAAATAAATAGGAAGAAAAAGAAATGTGATCAGCTGCTGTACTCAAAAAAAAAACTTTCTAATGAATATATAACAAGATGTGCTGCACTGAACAAACATAAGATGGTATGAAAAGTGATACTGTAGATATATCTATTTAACACAGTACAATGTGCCACAAGTGTATTGTGAACATTCCAAAAAATACATATGTGAATAAAAGCGTGAAACGTTCATAAATCAATCCGTGAAAAATATTAAAAGTTTAACTTCCCAAGAGCACTGTATATCTCAACATGTATGTGAATCTTCACCTCCATGAGGACCTATAGACAGACTTTTTACTCCTCACTTAGACCTTTAGATTACAACAGGTCTGGTCACTCCTGCTCCCTTCTATTAGCTGAGATTGATGAAGGTTCTGTACTCTTCACTTCAATGTGCTCAGCTCAAAGATAATGTTTTATATCTCCAGCCATAAAAAGAGACAAAAGGCTCAAAAGTAATGCTCACCATATAATGGTAATAAAACTTTTTTTAATTAAAACTGCATTTAACCACTTGCCGACCGCCGCACACAGATGTACGTCGACAGAGCGGCACGGGCAGGCATAAGGGCTTACCTGTACGTCCCTGCCTGCCCGCGGGTGGGGGGTCCGATCGGACCCCCCCCCGGTGCCTGCGGCGGTCGGATCGAGGTCAGGGTCGATCAAAGGTGAGGGGGAGGCCACTCATTCGTGGCCCCCACCTCGCGATCGCTCCTGGCCAATGACAGGCTTCCTCGGCTTCTGTGAATGTAAACAGAAGCAGAGGAAGTGATGTCATCTCTCCTTGAGCCGGTCTTTTCGTCCGGCGCCGAGGAGAGAAGACATCCAAGTAAGTGCACCAACACTACACATACAGTAGAACACGCAGGCACACTTGTCACCCCCCTGTCACCCCCCGATCACCCCCTGATCACCCCCCTGTACCCCCTGTCACTCTGACACCAATAGCAGGTTTTTTTTTTTTCTGATTTATTGCATTGGTGTCAGTTTGTGTCAGTTACAAGTGTTAGGGCCGTTAGGTTAGCCCCCTTTAGGTCTAGGGTACCCCCCTTTAGGTCCAGGGTACCCCCCTAACCCCCCTAATAAAGTTTTAACCCCGTGATCACCCCCCGTCGCCAGTGTCACTAAGCGATCGTTTTTCTGATCGCTGTATTAGTGACACAGGTGACGCTAGTTAGGGAGGTAAGTATATAGGTTCGCTGTCAGTGTTTTATAGCGACAGGGACCCCCATATACTACCTACTAAAGGTTTTAACCCCTTGATTGCCCCCTAGTTAACCCTTTCACCAGCGATCACCATATAATTGTTACAGGTGACGCTGGTTAGTTGGTTTTGGTTTTTTGTAGTTTATTACAGTTTTAGGGCACCCGCCGTTTATTACCCTATAAAGGTTTAACCCCCTAATTGCCCGGCGGTGATAGAAGTTAAGTTTTTAGGATCAGATAAGGTCTGCGTCGCCCCAGGCAGCGTCAGGTTAGCGCCAGTACCGCTAACACCTACGCACGCAGCATACACCTCCCTTAGTGCTATAGTATCTGAACGGATCGATATCTGATCCGATCAGATCTATACTCCCCAGCAGTTTAGGGTCCCCCAAAAAAACGCAGTGTTAGCGGGATCAGCCCAGATACCTGCTAGCACCTGCGTTTTGCTCCTCGGCCCAGCCCAGCCCAGCCCACCCAAGTGCAGTATCGATCGATAACTGTCACAAAACACTAAGCACACATAACTGTAGCGTTTGCAGAGTCAGGCCTGATCCCTGCGATCGCTAACAGTTTTTTGGTAGCACTTTGAATCAGTCGCTGACAGTCAGGAGCTTTTTTGCCTGTGAGTCTCACTAGTGTACCCCTAAATTTAGAGCCCAAAATGGCAAATAGAAGGTACACTAGTGAAGAGGCCTACAGGATTCTGAGCATGACAGATAGTGAAGAGGAAGTCACTCATCTGTCAAGTTCAAGCTCAGAATACGAACCTGTAGAGGACAGCGGCTCCATGACAGATAGCTCTGACGACGGAGTTGTGGTCCCTGCTAGGGTCAGGCGTACCAGACCCCGATCTTCTTCTTCTGTCCTTGAAGTGCAAGAACCGCAGGGCTCTCGTAGGGAGCAGAGAGGTACTAGTGCCGCTACTCCTTCTGGTGAACTGGCAAGCACCAGCGGCCTAGTACACCCTGGTCGTACATCCAGCACTGCAGTATCACGTGGTGACGTGGCGAGTCCCATAAGTGCAGTTCAAGCTGGCGAGGTGGCAAGCACAACTAGTGTCCCGCTGCCACCAATAAGACAAAGACAGGCCCGTCGTGCCCATAGTGCCCTTCCTGCTGCATTCGCCAATCCGAATTGGGTACCCACCACTTCTGCAGCACCCGTACTTCCCCCTTTCACTGGCCAACCCGGAATTCAGGTGGAAACAGTTGACTTTATGCCACTGGATTTTTATTCACTGTTTTTCACCGAAGATCTCTATAGATCTATTGTGGACCAAAGCAATTTGTACGCTGGTCAACACATCGCCGCTAATCCCCAGTCCTCCCTTGCCAGAGATTGGAGACCAATTACGGTCTCCGAATTTAAGATCTTTCTGGGCCTTTCCCTCAACATGGGCATAACCAAAAAGAGTGAGTTGCGGTCATATTGGTCCACTGACCCAATTCACCATATGCCCGTGTTCTCTGCTTCAATGGCCAGGGCACGATACGAGCAGATTTTGCGGTTCATGCACTTCAACGACAATGAACTCTGTCGTCCTCGTGGAGACCCTGCATACGATCGGCTCTACAAAATTCGGCCCCTCGTAAACCACTTCAACCAACGTTTTGCAGACTTGTTTACCCCCCATCAAGTTGTCTGCGTTGATGAGTCCCTGGTTAAGTTTTCTGGCCGCTTGTCCTTCAAACAGTACCTTCCCAGCAAGCGTGCCAGATACGGGGTCAAGATGTATAAGCTCTGTGACAGGGCCACAGGCTATACATGTAGATTCATGGTTTACGAGGGCAAAGATAGTCACGTAGAGCCGATAAACTGCCCTGACTACATAGGAAGCGCTGGCAAGATAGTGTGGGACTTGGTGTCACCCTTATTCGGAAAGGGGTACCACTTGTACGTGGACAATTATTATACGAGCGTGCCACTTTTTAGTCACTTGTTTGATCAGCAGATTGGAGCATGTGGCACCGTGCGACCTAATCGCCGGGGCTTTCCCCAGAGGCTTGTAGAGTCCCGTCTTAGGCTGGGGGAGAGAGCCTGCTTGAAGTATAATAATTTGCTCGCTATGAAGTGGAGGGATAAGAAGAATGTTTTCGTTCTCACCTCCCTTCATGCAGACACGACGACCCAAATTACTACGGCGACTGGTGTTGTGGAGAAACCCCTCTGTGTCCACGAATACAACCTTAATATGGGAGGGGTGGACCTCAACGACCAGTTGTTGGCGCCGTACCTAGTTGCCCGTAAGGCCAGACGCTGGTACAAAAAAGTGTCTGTTTATTTATTTCAATTGGCTTTGCTGAACGCTCATGTGCTATACAGAGCTTCAGGACGGACTGGATCCTTCCTTAAATTCCAGGAAGAGATCGTCAGAGCCCTTCTGTTTCCAGACGGTGCTCCACCTCACCTTCCCAATCCAAATGCAGTAGGCCGGCTGCATGAGAGGCATTTTCCTTATGTCCTCCAGAGTACCCCTACCCAACGAGCCCCCCAAAGAAAATGTCGTGTCTGCAGAAAGCGCGGATTTAGGCGTGACACCCGGTATTATTGTCCCTCCTGTCCTGGCAATCCTGGTCTTTGCATTGGTGAATGTTTTGAACGCTACCATACACTAGTTGAGTATTAGCGTAGGGTACAGCACTGCACAGACTAGGACACACTTCCACAGGGTCTCCCAAGATGCCATCGCATTTTGAGAGACCCAAACCTGGAACCGTTACAGTTTTAAAAGTTACAGTTATAAAAAAAAAAAAAGTAAAAAAAAAAATATAAAATAAAAAAACCAAAAATAGTTGTCGTTTTATTGTTCTCTCTCTCTCTATTTTCTCTCTATTGTTCTGCTCTTTTTTACTGTATTCTATTCTGCATTGTTTTATTGTTATGTTTTATCATGTTTGCTTTTTAGGTATGTAATTTTTTTATAGTTTACTGTGTTTTAAACATTTTATTGTTTTCAGGTACGCCATTCAGCTGCAGCGCGGATTTATTTATCTTGACAGCAACAGCGTTTGCTCCCACGATACATAAAGCCGTGACTCCAGCGCTGTCGGAGGTGATTTCACCACCACAGTTACATACTTCAGCATATATGCCGAAGCGTGGGGGCAGAAGTGGGTGGAGGAGCGATTTGCTCCTGCCTTTTGCGGGAGGATGCCCCCATGCTTCGGCATATATATATTTTAGGTAGGCACAGGTTGCGTTAAATGTTTTATTTTTTACTATGGTTTTTTTTTGTATTTGCTTTGCAGGTATGGTAAGTATTACTGTTATACTGTAATGTTACTTTGTTTTTTGTTAACCATCATTTGCTTAGCAGGTACGCCATTCAGTTGCAGCGCGGATTTATTTATCTTGACAGCAACAGCGTTTGCTCCCACGATACATAAAGCCGTGACTCCAGCGCTGTCGGAGGTGATTTCACCACCACAGTTACATACTTCAGCATATATGCCGAAGCGTGGGGGCAGAAGTGGGTGGAGGAGCGATTTGCTCCTGCCTTTTGCGGGAGGATGCCCCCATGCTTCGGCATATATATATTTTAGGTAGGCACAGGTTGCGTTAAATGTTTTATTTTTTACTATGGTTTTTTTTTGTATTTGCTTTGCAGGTATGGTAAGTATTACTGTTATACTGTAATGTTACTTTGTTTTTTGTTAACCATCATTTGCTTAGCAGGTACACCATTCAGTTGCAGCGCGGATTTATTTATCTTGACAGCAACAGCGTTTGCTCCCACGATACATAAAGCCGTGACTCCAGCGCTGTCGGAGGTGATTTCACCACCACAGTTACATACTTCAGCATATATGCCGAAGCGTGGGGGCAGTGGGTGGAGGAGCAATTTGCTCCTGCCTTTTGCGGGAGGATGCCCCCATGCTTCGGCATATATAAATGGTGCATGTATGCCCATCATTAGAAGTGGGTGGATGAAGGGAGGTATTCTAATGGTGGGCATACCCACCGATCAATATCTTTTTTTCGTTCAGCCCACAGGCTGCATGAAAAAAAAGTTTACAATATATGCCCAACAAGGACCAGCAACGTACTGGTATGTTGCTGGACTTTGAGTGGTTATACCAGAATGATGCCTGCAGGTTTAGGTATCATCTTGGTATCATTCTTTTCAGCCAGCGGTCGGCTTTCATGTAAAAGCAATCCTAGCGGCTAATTAGCCTCTAGACTGCTTTTACAAGCAGTGGGAGGAAATGCCCCCCCCCCCCCACTGTCTTCCATGTTTTTCTCTGGCTCTCCTGTCCCAACAGGGAACCTGAGAATGCAGCCAGTGATTCGGCCAGCTGACCATAGAGCTGATCGGAGACCAGAATGGCTCCAAACATCTCTATGGCCTAAGAATCCGGAAGCTACGAGCATTTCATGACTTAGATTTCGCCGGATGTAAACAGCGCCATTGGGAAATTGGGAAAGCATTTTATCACACCGATCTTGGTGTGGTCAGATGCTTTGAGGGCAGAGGAGAGATCTAGGGTCTAATAGACCCCAATTTTTTCAAAAAAGAGTACCTGTCACTACCTATTGCTATCATAGGGGATATTTACATTCCCTGAGATAACAATAAAAATGATTTAAAAAAAATAAAAATGAAAGGAACAGTTTAAAAATAAGATAAAAAATCAAAAAATTAATTAAAAAAAAAAAAAAAAAAAAAAAAGCACCCCCATCCCCCCCTGCTCTCGCGCAAAGGCGAACGCAAGCGTTGGTCTGGCGTCAAATGTAAACAGCAATTGCACCATGCATGTGAGGTATCACCGCGAAGGTCAGATCGAGGGCAGTAATTTTAGCAGTAGACCTCCTCTGTAAATCTAAAGTGGTAACCTGTAAAGGCTTTTAAAGGCTTTTAAAAATGTATTTAGTTTGTCGCCACTGCACGTTTGTGCGCAATTTTAAAACATGTCATGTTTGGTATCCATGTACTCGGCCTAAGATCATCTTTTTTATTTCATCAAACATTTGGGCAATATAGTGTGTTTTAGTGCATTAAAATTTAAAAAAGTGTGTTTTTTCCCCAAAAAATGCGTTTGAAAAATCGCTGCGCAAATACTGTGTGAAAAAAAAAAATGAAACACCCACCATTTTAATCTGTAGGGCATTTGCTTTAAAAAAATATATAATGTTTGGGGGTTCAAAGTAATTTTCTTGCAAAAAAAAAAAATTTTTTCATGTAAACAAAAAGTGTCAGAAAGGGCTTTGTCTTCCAGTGGTTAGAAGAGTGGGTGATGTGTGACATAAGCTTCTAAATGTTGTGCATAAAATGCCAGGACAGTTCAAAACCCCCCCAAATGACCCCATTTTGGAAAGTAGACACCCCAAGCTATTTGCTGAGAGGCATGTCGAGTCCATGGAATATTTTATATTGTGACACAAGTTGCGGGAAAAAGACAAATTATTATTATTTTTTTTTTTTTTTGCACAAAGTTGTCACTAAATGATATATTGCTCAAACATGCCATGGGAATATGTGAAATTACACCCCAAAATTCATTCTGTTGCCTCTCCTGAGTACGGGGATACCACATGTGTGAGACTTTTTGGGAGCCTAACCGCATAGGGGACCCCGAAAACCAAGCACCGCCTTCAGGCTTTCTAAGGGCGAAAATTTTTGATTTCACTCTTCACTGCCTATCACAGTTTCGGAGGCCATGTAATGCCCAGATGGCACAAACCCCCCCCCAAATGACTCCATTTTGGAAAATAGACACCCAAAGCTATTTGCTGAGAGGTATAGTGAGTATTTTGCAGACCTCACTTTTTGTCACAAACTTTTGAAAATTGAAAAAAGGAAAAAAAAAATACGTTTTTCTTGTCTTTCTTCATTTTCAAAAACAAATGAGAGCTGCAAAATACTCACCATGCCTCTCAGCAAATAGCTTGGGGTGTCTACTTTCCAAAATGGGGTCATTTTGGGGCGGTTTTGTGCTATCTTGGCATTTTATGGCCTTCAAAACTGTGATGGGTAGTAAGGAGTGAAATCAAAAATTAACGCTCTTAGAAATCCTGAAGGTGGTGATTGAATTTCGGGGCCCCGTATGAAGCTAGGCTCCCAAAAAGTGCCACTCATGTGGTATCCCCATACTCAGGAGAAGCAGCAGAATGTATTTTGGGGTGTAATTCCACATATGCCCATGGCATGTTTGAGCAATATATCATTTAGTGACAACTTTGTGCAAAAAAAAAAAAAAAAAAAAAAAAATTGTCACTTTCCCGCAACTTGTGTCAAAATATAAAATATTCCATGTACTCATCATGCCTCTCAGCAAATAGCTTGGGGTGTCTTCTTTCCAAAATGGGGTCATTTGGGGGGGTTTTGTGCCATCTGGGCATTTTATGACCTTCAAAAATGTGATAGGTAGTGAGGAGTGAAATCACAACTTTACGCCCTTAGAAATCCTGAAGGCGGTGCTGGGTTTTCGGGGCCCCGTACGCGGCTAGGCTCCCAAAAAGTCCCACACATGTGGTATCCCCATACTCAGGAGAATCAGCAGAATGTATTTTGGGGTGCAATTCCACATAAGCCCATAGCCTGTGTGAGCAATATATCATTTAGTGACAACTTTGTGCAAAAAAAAAAATAAATTGTCACTTTCCCGCAACTTGTGTCAAAAAATAAAATATTCCATGGACTCAACATGCCTCTCAGCAAATAGCTTGGGGTGTCTACTTTCCAAAATGGGGTCATTTGGGGGGGATTTGTGCCATCTTGGCATTTTATGGCCTTCAAAACTGTGATAGGTAGTGAGGAGTAAAATCAAAAAATTATGCCCTTAGAAATCCTGAAGGCGGTGCTTGGTTTTTGGGGCCCCGTACGTGGCTAGGCTCCCAAAAAGTGCCACACATGTGGTATCCCCGTACTCAGGAGAAGCAGCAGAATGTATTTTGGGGTGTAATTCCACATATGCCCATGGCATGTTTGAGCAGTATATCATTTAGTGACAACTTTGTGCAAAAAAAAAAAAAATTGTCACTTTCCCGCAACTTGTGTCCAAATATAAAATATTCCATGGACTCAACATGCCTCTCAGCAAATAGCTTGGGGTGTCTACTTTCCAAAATGGGGTCATTTGGGGGGGGTTTGTGCCATCTTGGCATTTTATGGCCTTCAAAACTGTGATAGGTAGTGGGGAGTAAAATCAAAAATTTATGCCCTTTGAAATCCTGAAGGCGGTGCTTGGTTTTAGGGGCCCCGTACGCGGCTAGGCTCCCAAAAAGTCCCACACATGTGGTATCCCCGTACTCAGGAGAAGCAGCAGAATGTATTTTGGGGTGTAATTCCACATATGCCCATGGCATGTTTGAGCAATATATCATTTAGTGACAACTTTGTGCAAAAAAAAAAAAAAAAAAAAAAAAATTGTCACTTTCCCGCAACTTGTGTCCAAATATAAAATATTCCATGGACTTAACATGCCTCTCAGCAAATAGCTTGGGGTGTCTACTTTCCAAAATGGGGTAATTTGGGGGGGGTTTGTGCCATCCTGGCATTTTATGGCCTTCAAAACTGTGATAGGTAGTGAGGAGTAAAATCAAAAATGTATGCCCTTTGAAATCCTGAAGGCGGTGCTTGGTTTTCGGGGCCCCGTACGCGGCTAGGCTCCCAAAAAGTCCCACACATTTGGTATCCCCGTACTCAGGAGAAGCAGCTGAATGTATTTTGGGGTGCAATTCCACATATGCCCATGGCCTGTGTGAGCAATATATCATTTAGTGACAACTTTTTGTAATTTTTTTTTTTTTTTTTTTTTGTTGTCATTATTCAATCACTTGGGACAAAAAAAAAAAATATTCAATGGGTTCAACATGCCTCTCAGCAATTTCCTTGGGGTGTCTACTTTCCAAAATGGGGTCATTTGGGGGGGTTTTGTACTGCCCTGCCATTTTAGCACCTCATGAAATGACATGGACAGTCATAAACTAAAAGCTGTGTAAATTCCAGAAAATGTACCCTAGTTTGTAGGCGCTATAACTTTTGCGCAAACCAATAAATATACGCTTATTGACATTTTTTTTTACCAAAGACATGTGGCCGAATACATTTTGGCCTAAATGTATGACTAAAATTGATTTTAATGGATTTTTTTTATAACAAAAAGTAGAAAATATCATTTTTTTTCAAAATTTTCGGTCTTTTTCCGTTTATAGCGCAAAAAATAAAAGCGGCAGAGGTGATCAAATACCATCAAAATAAAGCTCTATTTGTGGGAAGAAAAGGACGCAAATTTCGTTTGGGTACAGCATTGCATGACCGCGCAATTAGCAGTTAAAGCGACGCAGTGCCAAATTGTAAAAAGTGCTCTGGTCAGGAAGGGGGTAAATCCTTCCGGGGCTGAAGTGGTTAAATTGTGGTCAAAAACAAGATGCAAACAGCTATCACTGAACAGGATTTCACCTGCAGCTTACCGCTCTGAAGTCTGAATACCTACCAATGTTCTGCCCTACGTGTTACATCAATGTGACTTTTTAAAGCACAGGGAGGTATTCGGTCAAGGATGTATAAGAAGCAGCCTACAAGTACCAGCATGTAATATAAATTGCTTTAGGGCATAATAGTGTATAGCAAATCAATAAAAAACACAATTAGGCCTGGTTCGTTCGACTTTCACATGAAGCTGGCATGCCAGCGCAACTTCAGCACGACTTGCATATGACATCTTTAACAGAAGTCAATGCAAGTCACACCAAAAGTAGTGCAGGAACCTTTTCCTAAGTTGGAGTGACTCAAATCCTATTAGAACGGTTCCATTGCAATTAATAGGGCGCAAATTGTCATGCAACATGTGCTCTCAAAGTCGGTGCGCATGTCGCATCAGTTGGTCTTAATAGAATTTACAAAGAATGCCGGCAGAAAATAGACAATAAATAATACATCGAATAAATCCTATTAGACTGCTCCATTTATAAACAAAATGTGTGTGAGATAATAAATAAGATTTATAAAAAAAATAAATAAAATAAAATTTAATTCAATCTTATTTTATTGAAAAAAAAAGCATACAAGAAAATGTACTTCACATATACATCATTAGTAGTAGTAGTGTTAATAACAATAGATCCAGTGTATTCGCAGGATACATATTGTAGTACGTTATGTGTGCAGATCACAAGGAAAAAACATTGTTTTAATTAGCATAATGAGATATAACAAGGATAACCAAAGAGCCCTCACCATATATGGGAGGGGATTACATATAAACTTTGTGTGTTTTTACAATCAACTTATTCCAGGAACCTGTTATGTTGTATAGGATTAGCTTGTGCGGGTCGTATTCTGAATCTGGATTTTAAGGAGTACATTGATATGAAAAGGAGAAGAATTAGGGGGAAAGTAGAGAAACAGAAAGGTTAGGAACAGGAGTCGCTCCAGCATGGTCATGGGGCGGTACCGTCCAGGTTGCCCTCTGCCCAGGGGATGAAGTCCGATGAGTATCGGAACATGGACCACGAAGTCCACGTAAGAGAGAACTGGTTGTCTTTATTAGATTCCTCAGCCAACAGGCGTTCAAGGTCCCTGATGCGATCCACCTCAATAGCCCACTCCCCCAGGGAAGGTACAGTTCTTGACTTCCAATATCTTGGGATCACCATTCTAGCAGCAGCCAAGAAATGGCGTAATACATCTTTTTTAATGGATTTGAGCGTGCCCGGGAGCATGGACAAGAGAGCTATCTCGGGTGAAGGAAAGAGAGCCGTCGCCATCAGCCTGCAGTATAGTAGGAAGATCTGTTGCCAGAATTTTTGTATGGGTGGGCATTCCCACCAAATGTGGAGCATGGTGCCCCTGGAGTTTAAACATCGCCAACAAGTATCTGGGTTTGTCAAGTTGAAGTTATGTATTGTTGAAGGGCATCTATACCACCTCGTCACCAGTTTAAACCCCTTTTCTTGAGTTTTAGTGGCTAGGGAGAGCTTGTGTGTTAGAATAAAGCATTTTTGCCAGTCAATGGGGGAGATGGAGTGTTGGAGATCTTTTTCCCAAGCCTTCGTGTAGGGTGGGAGATCAGGGTGAAGAGCATTCAACAAAAGGGAATAAAGCTGTGATACCACGTGTGTTGGAGGATCGTTTTGGAGGAGCATATCCTCAAATCCTGTGGGTTCAGCTAGAATATCTTGTATTGATTGGAAGGTTTGGATATAGGAAGTCAGTTGTTGTTTCTGAAGCCATTGCATAGGGTATCTAGAAAGCGATTCGGGGGGAGTATCTGGCATTAGAGTGGGGTCTGTACGGAGAACCTGAGATAGCCTCCTATGGTCTTCTTTCCGCCAAGGTCCAAAGCTTGTCACGTGCATAGCCGGTGGGAAGGCTGGGGTCCCAAATAAGGGGGTCATAGGTCCCGAAGGATTGGATAAGTTACCTCCAGAGTTTAGGCGATCCCAAATTTGGATCGTTTGGCGGGTGAGGTCACAGAGGGGGAGTGAACCCCTACGAATTGCGGGTGTGGTCCATGGAAGAGCTGAGAGATCAATGGAGTTCATATGGCTTTCCAAGTGAACCCAGAGCTTAGTCGTATGGTTATGAAACCAGTCCAATATGTGAGTAAGTATTGCTGCCTTATGGTACAACTAAGCGTCCGGGGCTCCAGCTCCCCCTCTCGCTTTCGGAAGAGATAACGTTTTGTATCTAATTCTAGGACGGGTTGAATTCCAAATAAATTTAGAGAACAGCTGGCGCAATTTCTGAAAATAGGAGTTAGGTATGTATATAGGGATTGTCTGAAATAGGTACAAGAACCGGGGAAGGACATCCATTTTCAAGGTGTTCACCCTACCAAGCCAGGAGAGCCGTTTAAATGTGTAGTTAGACAGATCGGCCTGAGTTCTGAGAAGTAAGGGGGTAAAATTCTTGGAAAAGAGTTGGGATACATCCTCCGGTATCTGAATACCAAGGTATCTGATGGAGGTGGATCCTGTTTTAAAGGAAAAGGCAGTAGAAAGCCTGCGTAGGTCCGACTTTGGCAGAGAAATATTGAGAATTTCCGATTTATTATAGTTTACCTTAAAGTTACTGACTTCCCCGAATCTCTGGAACTCCTGCATCACCGAGGTTAAAGACAAGTGTGGACGTGTCACAAATAGAAGAAGGTCATCTGCAAACAGAGCAAGTTTAGTTTGAGTGGGTCCGACTGTTATTCTGTGCACAGAGGGATTGTTTCGCAAAGCAATGGCTAAATGTTCCATGGTGAGAACATACAGGGGGAGATAGGGGGCATCCCTGTCGTGTCCCGTTAGAGATAGAGAATGCCGACGACAAAGAACCATTCAGTCTTATCCTAGCGGATGGAAAGGAGTATAGGGACATTATCCTTGAGATCATGTGGGCTCCCAGTCCTATTTGTTGTAGAGATAACCGAAGGAATTGCCAATCTACTCGGTCGAATGCCTTCTCTGCATCGACTGTTAAGAGGCATAAAGGAATATTGTGGGTTCGGGCATAGTTGGATAAAAGAAGGGTTTTCAGGGTGTTATCCCTTGCTTCTCGGCCACTCGCAAATCCTACTTGATCCAAGTGGATCAAACTGGGCAACAATGGTTGTAACCTGTTGGCTAATACTTTAGCGAAAATCTTCAAATCCACCCCAATCAAGGATATTGGCCTATAATTTGTACATAAAGTCGGGTCCTTCTCTGGTTTTGGAATAAGGGAAATATGAGCCTCAAGTGTTTGTGGGGGAAACACTGAGCCCTCTGATACAGAATTGAATACTTTAGTGAGGAAAGGAATAAGGAGGGGAGCAAATAATTTATAAAACTTTGGGGTAAAGCCGTCCGGCCCTGGGCTCTTGCAATGGCTTTCGCAACTTCATCTGCTGTTATAGGTGTTTCAAGTTCGGTAATGGTGTCCTCATCCAAAGTGGGGAGCGCAGTTTCTCTGATATAAGAGGACTTGTGCTTCTCTGTAGTAGAGGGAGAGCCTGACGATTGGGCCACAGGGATGTTATATAGGGATTGATAAAAATCCCTGAATGTCTGCGCAATCTTAGAAGGTGAGGAGATTAATTCTCCATGCGGTCCTTGGATATGGGGGATGAAGGTAGAGGATTTTTTTGGGTGCAGGGAGCGGGCCAGTGACCTGCCACACTTGTCTTGGAATTTATATTGATGGAAAGCAAGTTTGTCCGCAAATGTACATGCAGATGTCTCATATAGACCTCTGAGATGTAATCGGGCTTTGGAAACCTCAGTGAGCGTTTCGGTTGTTGGGGAATGCTTATGGTCAGTTTCCAGGTTTCGGAGCTTCTGGATTGCATCCACTATAGCGGCTGAGCGTTCCTTTTTCAGACGAGATCCTAATTGAATAAAGGTTCCACGTAATACTGCTTTCAGTGCCTCCCATTGGATGGGGAATGACGTGGTATCTTGTGCGTGGTCCCCAAAAAAGTTAGAGATTGTTTCCGAGATACGTGTAATACAGTCTGAGTTAGCTAGCAGTGAGTTATTCAAGCGCCATGTCCACTCCTTGATAGGTGAGGAGGGGAGCGAGAATGTCAAGTATATAGGGGAGTGGTCTGACCAGATCATAGAATCTATTTCACACTCAGGAGACCAGTCTAGGCAACTGTGGTCACTCAATAGATAGTCTATGCGACTATAGGTCTGGTGTACCTGAGAAAAATGTGTGTAGTTACGAGTCTTGGGGTATAATACCCTCCAAACAAGGCGTAAGTCGTATAGTACGCGTTTCAGGGCCCTCAATTTGGGGAATGAGATACGTGACCTTGAAGTGGAGGAATCTAATGTTGGCTCCAGGGGAGTATTAAAATCTCCACCGAGGATGAGTTTGCCCTCCATGAATTCAGATAGGATCTTCAGATACTGCAAAGCTGATGGAACTTGGTTAACATTTGGCAAATATATATTAGCTATCGTAAATTTAACTCCCCACAGCAAAAATTTCACAAAGACGTAACTTCCTTGAGGGTCGGAGAGATGATCTAACAATTCAACGGGGAGGCTTTTGTGAAAAGCTACAGATACTCCCTTAGTTTTCTGGGATGGATTAGTACTATGGATCAATCTGTTAAAATATCTGTTAGAGCAAGGGGTGGAGGCTGATTGAAAGTGCGTCTCCTGCAAGAGGAGTACATTAACTTGGCATTTATGCATTTGATATAGCATTTGTCCCCGTTTAGAGGCAACATTGAGTCCATTTACATTGTATGAACATAATTTTAGTCGAGGGTGAGACAACACTGTATAGGCCATGGTGGAGCGAAGAAATAGAAAAGAATTTGAAAGTCTAGAAAAAGAGGGGGAGGCGGTTGGGGAAGATATGGAAAAGAGAAGGTAGTTGCAAAAGGGGAAGAGGAATGGAGAATGGCTAGTTAGAGGACACCTGGGAAAGGTGTCTCAAAACAAAATCTAATGTGTTCGCAGCAGCAAAACACTCCGTGAAATATCACGTACTAGGCACAAATTGTGGCAAACCTATTTGGGGAGGGAGGTCGGATTAGAGAGGTCTGAGTTGTGAACCCGACAACATAGCAGGCATATATAACGTATATGTATAACACCCGTCTATCATAGTATATTGCATACTTAATATTTTAGGTTATAGAAGAACATGGCATATATCTAATCAGTGTTTGAAAAAACACTTGAACACCCATAATCAGTCAGCTATCATCACAAGCGATAGTATGTATAACAAACATTTAAATGATGTAACATTGAGGAATTCAACTAGTTCTATGGTGTAGGATAAGCTAGGCCCTGGACTGAGAGGAGACCAAGAAGCCCATAACAGGTAATAAGGTATCTTCTGGAAGACTCCATGTCAGTCAGCGGGCCCCCAGGCCCAAAGAACTAGAAAGGCACATTGGTTACAGATATCACCCTAGAGACTTAGTGGTGAGCTCCACTCGGGCCAGGCCGCATCCCGAATAAAAGAATCATAGGGTTCTGGAAAATTGGATAACAGAGGAAGGTTTCTTAAGGAAACGATGCTTGTAGCATTCAATTTGGTCTTGGTATGGTCCATGTGTGGATAAGTGTACATTTAAAGCTAGGGACGTCTGGTGTCGAATGGAGCTCCCACGTAGCCAAAAAAAAAAAAAAAAACAGTAACATTACCACCGTCTAATCTACACCCTTCTTTAAATGTAACTGTCCCATTAAGGGCAACACAGCACCCCCCCACCTCCCGAGCTTAGTAGACTTCTATACTATCCCTGTAAATGGAGTGGTATAGTTAGTATGAGTTCATAGGAGGGTACAGAGAAAACACAGTATCATTGCAAACCTGGACCAGTCCCTTAATGAAACTGTGGAGTGAAAGGTGTAGATCCATTGTAAAACATTGAACAGGTAGAACAAGTAACAGTGTTGACTCACGTGGGGAGCCAAATCAGTCTTCCGGGGATGTTGGACGTCTTGATCTAGGACCAAAAGAAGCAGATCTAGATCTTGAGCGTCTGCGACGTTGTGGGAGAGGGCCCTGTAGTCGTTGACGATCCTCTGGAGGGTCTAGCCAGTGTGGGATGCTGATAGGGTCTTGTGCAAGGAAGGTGAAGAAGGCAGGAAGTTGTTCAGGGTCCGACAGAACAAACTTACAGTTGTCGTCTCGGGTTACCTTGATACTGAATGGATGGCCCCAGGTGTAGGAAGCCCCTGCTTGACGGATCAAATCCAAAAGTTGGCGGACCGCCCGTCTCATGTATAAGGTGTTGCAGGAGAGGTCCGGATAGAGGTGTACTGTAGATCCATCGAATTCTACAGGACCTAAGCGCCAGGCCTTACGCATAATCTCTTCCTTGAGGGTATAGTAATGAACCCGGCATAGGACATCGCGGGGGCGGTCGCTGCGGTCTCCCCCCATGCCTCCCACTCTATGCACTCTGTCCAGTTCAATAGGGGATGTAACTTCCCTGCCCAGGACCTGGTTGATGATAGAAACGACAGTGGGTTTTAGATCAGTACCTGAGGTTGCTTCCGGCACTCCCTGTATCCTAATGTTGTTCCTGCGGCTCCTGTTTTCGCTGTCCTCTATGCGGAGTTGGTGTTGCCGCAAGCGGGATAAATGTGATGTGGTTGCAGATTCCAGGGCCACAATACAAGCCGTATGATCATCTTGGGTAGTAGCCAGAACGGATACAGCATTCTCTGTCGTTGAAACCCGATGCTGGAGGGCTTGTAGTTCTACATGGAGGGAGGCTTCCATCTTGGACGCCCAGGATTCAAAGTCCGCCCTAAAGGCAGAAAGAAGGGCTGTAGTCGCAGAGCCGGCTGATCCGCCCGAGGCCGGAGGAAATAGCTCCGCGGGGCCATCTTCGGAGGGGATGTCAAGGGGCATAGCGGCCATTGAAGGGGCCGAGGGCTCACCCGTAGCGTCCTTGTACTTTGAGGAGTCCATGTGAGCCAGAGAAGGAGGTTTAGATTTGCCTGGGGTGCGACTGGCCGCCAGCTTGTCCTTTCCCGTGCGGGAGTCGAGCGATGATGTACGTAGTAGGTAGCACTGGATTGTACCTTGCTGCAGCTCAGCGGAGTCAGAGGAGTGAGAGCTTGAGGATGACATAGAGATTCCGGGTGTAGGTAATTTGCAACACCGCCTGATAATGTCGGGAGAGCACAGAGCTCAGTAGCCCATTTCTTCAGCCATCCATCGTCAGCCAGGAAACATGATATCTAGTATGGGGGATAGGACGGTCGCTACCTGCGACTCTGGAGCCAGGACTGCGTTCCCTGCTAGTTTTTTGCACCACAGTATGAGATGGAAACGTGTTGCAGAACTATGGCGAGGTAGCAAACTGTCAGCCAAGGAGTATTTATTCTGGGAAAGGAGTTACAAGGGGCAGCTGGGTCCTCTGGGCAGTTCTTGTGACAGTGTAGATACACAGTGATCCAGGAGCAAAGGGGTTAAGGAACAAGTGCATACACTGCAGCAGGGTGAAGCAAGATGGCCGCTCCACGTGGCCCCAGGGTTAGTGTTATAATCCACCCCACGAGTGGGGGTAAGTATTGGTTTAGTTCCTTTCTGAGGTCACAGTCTGCTATATCAGGGCACCCTGGTGTTTAGATTGGCCCTGGATTGAGCACAGGAGAGATGAGGAAGCTACTGAGGTGTAGTAAGATGGCCGCCACTTACTGTGTGTGATGGTAGTCCTACAGGCTGGCATGCAGGAGTGGCACAGGGGAGAATGCAGGCTTCGGTCAGTAGGCTGGGCTGCTCTGGTGTCTGTGTGGAAGTAGATCCAGGTGCGGAGTAGCCAGGAAGGCCTGGATGTGTAGGCCGGGTGCACCAATATGGCCGCCGCTCCCCCTGCCAAGGCCGAAGCCGCGGCCTGTAGTTAAAACGGCCAAAACACGGGACCGCCGTGTCAGCGGTCCCAGGCTAAGCCGTCCCTGTGTTCGTGTAGGGGGAGAGGCAAGTGTTGAGCGGCCAGGAAGATCCGGATGCGGCCTGTGCGAGCCGGGTGTACCAATATGGCCGTCGCTCCCCTTGTCAAGGCCGAAGCCGCGGCCTGTAGTAGATTCGGCCGGCTCTCGGGATCGACGTGTCAGCGGTCGCAGGTGACACCTCCGTGTGCAAGGGGACCCCCGGTTTGGTAAAAGTGGTGAGGCGGTCCTGCTAGGGGGAAACGGATGAAGATATTCCCCAAAACGGCAGGAGCTCTCACTGGGCACGTCTGTTCAAGTCTCTAGCCGGCCACGCCCCCCAAATATAAAATAAAATTAATAAAAGAGCACCATTAAATATTTAGAAAAATATGTATATGTACTGTATAACACAATATTAATGGAAATAATGGGATTTTTGAATATGATAAAAATGTAAATATAAAAAATGTAAAAAAATATTTTAAAAAGTATTAAATAAAAGGAATATATACAGTATCTCATATAGCATGGGTTCTCAACCTGTGGCCACCCAGCTGTTGTGAAACTACAAGTTACATGAGTCATTGCAAGGCTGACAGTTATAAGCATGACTGCCAAAGGCAGGGGAATGAAGGGACTTGTAGTTCTGCAACAGCTGAAGGGCCACAGGTTTAGCACCCATATATAAGGCAGCCCTCACATTTTCCACTCACTTACTTGCATTTTGCGAGTGGAAAATGAGGGCTGGCAAGGAGCTGGGCTGCCTGGGAGCGGGGGGGCGAGCACTATCGGTTGGCGGGTTGATTGGGAACCATTCTCCCAGTGATCGCCACGGGGGAAGAGAGCATGGAGGAAAAGGAGAGCCACGGGATAGCAGAGCATGATAGCATACCAGAACAGCTTACATTACAATTGCCTCTGCTCGCCGTCACATACAGCCCTGTCTCCTCCTGACCCTGCACCAGTGATAGACAGAATGTGGGTCCAATGCTGGGATGCGTTCTGTCTATCACAGGCACGGGGTTAAAAGGAGGCAGGGCTGTGTATGGCGGCGAGCAGAGCGGAGGCAATTGTAATGTAAGCTGTTCCAGCATGCTATACTGCTCTGCTATCTCGCGGCTCTCCTCTTCCTTCAGTCATGAGACGGCTGCCCACTCTCTTCCTCTGCCCAGGCGAGGCTGCAATGGTGGGCACAGTGAGGCTGCAATGGTGGACACAGTGAGGCTGCAATGGTGGGCACAGTAAGATTACAATGGTGGGCACAATGAGACTGCAATGGTGGGCACACTGAGGCTACAATGGTGAGCACAGTGAGGCTGCAATGGTGGGCACAGGTGAGGCTACAATGGTGAGCACAGTGAGGCTGCAATGGTGGGCACAGGTGAGGGTGCAATGGTGGGCACAGGTGAGGCTGCAATGGTGGGCACAGGTGAGGCTGCATTGATAGGGACAGGTGAGGCTGCAATGGTGGGCACAGTGAGGCTGCAATGGTGGGCAGTGAGGCTGCAATGGAGGGCACAGGTGAGGCTGCAATGGTGGGCACAGGTGAGCCTGCATTGATGGGCACTTGTGAGGCTTTGCTGAGTGGCACTAATAAAGTTGTTGTTAATATTTATTTTTGTGGGGGCGTGGTTTGGCGCCGGACTCTAATGGACGCCTGATCCCTGCGCTCCGGTCCTCAGAGGGTCTAACAACAGCTTTTCAGAGCCATCCACGAGCCAAAAACATTGGGAAATCTAAGGGAAGCTCATCCCCATCCCGTTCCCGATCTCCGCGGAGACCCGATTCACAAGCGGGCCGCAGCATCCCGGAAATCTTCCGGACGCAGCCACGCGAGGCCCCGGCTTCATCTCAGGCCTACTCGGCCACAGCGCGCTCCACCAGCCTCAGCCCCTCTGGCAGACACCAGACACAAACGCCCTCACAGCATGTGCTGACAGAACACCCCCTGAACATAGGGAACCTCAGAACAGTGGCAGAGGACATCAAAGCCACCTTTGCAGCAGTCATCTCTGACCTGAGGAGAGACATCCAGTCCATGACGGTCCGCATGGATAACATTGAAGAAACAACAGCACACAGTGAGAATGCCATCCACAGGCTCCAGAACTCATCACAAGCACACTCCGTTCAGCTCAGGGACCTATACAGATACATGGAAGACCTGGACAATCGTGGCAGACGACACAACCTACGGGTAAGAGGCATGCCAGAATCGATCGATCATACCCAACTTGCCCAGGCCACCATAGCTGTATTCAACGATCTCCTAGGCAGACCCCCTGAGACCCCCATTGAATGTGAGCATTTACACAGGGCCCTCAGACCCCGGGGTAGAGACACTGACCCTCCCAGAGATGTGGTATGCTGCCTAGTTAACTGAAAGCTGAAAGAGGAGATGCTTCGCAGGGCCAGAGATCGCGGCAATCTCTCTTGCCAAGGCTCAGAAATAAAAATCTTTCAAGATTTATCGCCTATCACTCTGCAAAATAGGAGAGACCTACACCCTCTCCTTGATCTACTACGCACAAACGGAATCCAATACCGCTGGAAATTCCCTTTTTGCCTCTCAGCATCAACACAAGGACGAACAGCTAACCTCAGAGTGCCCGAAGACCTCACCACATTCTGTGAAATTCTGAACATCCCGCTTATTGAATTGCCTGACTGGTACCGCTCTCTCAGACCTCCCCAACTCAGAAGATCCAACTCCATGGATGCCATCCCAGTCCGCGATGAGTTCCACATAAGAAGGCGCAGATCCAACTCTCCCAGGATCAACACACCCCCAGGACCCAGGACAACAGCTCCACAGCTTCTCCTGCTCACAGGCGACCCCGACACGGGGGTGCCGAATAACGGGGTAACCCAACACTATCTCCTGTCGCTCACTTAAAACCCTTTCACCTTCTACACTACAAAGGCCTATGCAAGACAGACATCAATCCAAAATATGACCATCCGACTGCCTGCTAATGGATCTTCTTCAAGCCAGAAGCAAGATGATTTGACTCAAAGGATCAACACAATTCCTCGCCTCCCCCCCACGATGGACGCTTATCACCTAGTCCCACAGACTGGCCTAACCCATGAAAACATTCTCCGCCCCGCCACCTCTCCCCCTCGTTCCCGTCTGATCTCACAGCAAATTCAACACAGACTTCAAGCAACGGAACATGAGCCACGCAAGTATAACATGAACATGCACGAAGATAACTAATGTTTGGGAACACATTACAACCTCTCCAAATAATTATAGTCCCTTTCTTTATTTCACCTCCTACCCCCCATCTTGTCACCCCCCTTAATTAACCCTCAATCAGGCCTTTATGACCCTCCTTAAGCAAGTGTCAGTCCCTGCTGTGTCGGACACAAGTCACATCCCCGGGCCAAAATCCCCTTATTCTAACCGACTCCCTTTTGAAAACAGACCGGGACTCAAGATTGTTTGTTAATGATGCTGTCTTCTCTTTAGCGGGGCGATTCCACACAGAACCTCAATCTCACATCCTTATCTTCACCCAATCTCCACATATCCAACCCCTATAGATGTCCCCCTAATACTAAGAGCTGATTTCCATATAATCAGACCCCCCCTTTCACCTAATCAAACGATTACCCTACTAGTTAACGGGTTTCTAAACCCTGACAGCCACTAAGATGGCAAACAAGCTATAATCTGCACACCCCAATGACCCCAGTAAAAGCATCAACCTGTGTGGAGTCGCCCACCCGTTATGTATATTGACATAGAAAGTTATTTTGCTATCCCAAGTTGAGTTTCAACTCGGAGGAAGCTAACATTCCTACTAGAAGGTATCGGTTCCATTGTTATTATTGTTATTCCTGTTATTACCTGAATACCCGATATACAATGACCTAACATATATGTTGAATATTGATAGACACCTTACCAACTAAATGGCCGACCCCGTTTGGGGCAGACCTGAGACCCAGGTACTTAACATGTAATGATATGTCATTTTACTTCTTTATATTCTTGTTTTCTTTATTAACAACTTAACTCAACATACAATGTTTGTTTTTGGCAACCAAGCGAAAGAACCCGGATGGACCTCCGGCATGTGTGACTGACCCCCATATTCCGCCTGGTTAACGGTTTCTAGATTATGACATTTAGACGAATGATCACACGGGTAGGTCGGGCCGGCCTACCTTTATAGTGAACTTGTGGGCTACCTATTCTTATACCATGTGGGGCTCGGTCGCACAGGCTGGAGGCCTATTCTGAGAACAAGGCGAGCAATATTAACGCAAGAGATACATACTAAATATATAGAGTTTGGTTAATGTTATAAGATTGATTGTACAGTTGACTCCTTACTAGGGATGAGCCGAACACCCCCCGGTTCGGTTCGCACCAGAACCCGCGAACGGACCGCAAGTTCGCACGAACGTTAGAACCCCATTGACGTCTATGGGACTCGAACGTTCGAAATCAAAAGTGCTCATTTTAAAGGCTAATTTGCATGGTATTGTCCTAAAAAGGGTGTGGGGACCCGGGTCCTACCCCAGGGGACATGTATCAATGCAAAAAAAACTTTTAAAAACGGCCGTTTTTTCGGGAACAGTGATTTTAATGATGCTTAAAGTAAAAAAAAAAAAGTGAAATATTCCTTTAAATATCGTACCTGGGGGGTGTCTATAGTATGCCTGTAAAGTGACGCGTGTTTCCCATGTTTAAAACAGTCCCTGCACCAAATGTCATTTTTAAAGGAAAAAATCTCATTTAAAACTGCTTGCGGGTTTAATGTCATGTCGGGTCCTGCCAATATGGATGAAAATCAGTGAGACAAACGGCATGGGTACCCCCCAGTCCATTACCAGGCCCTTTGGGTCTTGTATGGATATTAAGGGGAACCCCGCACCCAAATTAAAATAAGGAAAGGTCCCTATATACTCTGAACAGCAGTATACAGGCGGTGCAAACAAGACAGGGACTGTAGGTTTGTTGTTAAGTAGAATCTGTTTGTAATTTTGAACATTTTTAACGTGTTTAGCTCCAGCCAAAAAATCTTTTCTAAGCTTTTTGGAAAACATAGGGAAGGGTTATCACCCCTGTGACATTTGTTTTGCGTCTTTCCTCCTCTTCAGAAGATTTCACCTCACTTTTTTGTCCCAATGAAAAATGTTTTTTGAAAATTTGGGGTTTTTTGTGGAACAAGGATTGGAAAGCATCAGTGGAAAGGAGAAATTGTTTTCCCATATTAACTCTTACATGAGAGAATTTCCCTTCCTAGGGGTAGATTTCATCTCACTTCCTGTTGTCTCCTTCCGTTTGCAAGTAGGAGTCGTTTGTAAGTTAGATGTTTGAAAGTAGGGTCCTGCCCTATATACTCAGCAGAAATTTGGGCCTTAGGTGTTGCTGTGGCCAAAACACTGTAAGCCCTCACAGGGCCCTGCTGTGAAATATTAGATCAAGAATTGTAATTACATGCCCCTGTTGAACAGGAGCTGAAAAATTAGGCCTTAGGCACTGGTGCTGGTGCCACAACACTGCAACCCCTCACAGACACTCTAGTTGGAACGCAGGAACGAGCCCTGCTGCAAAGTATTGCATCAAAAATTGTAATTACACGCCCCTGTTAGACAGGGGCAGAAAAATTGGGCCTTAGGCACTGGTGCTGGTGCCACAACACTGCAACCCCTCACAGACACTCTAGTTGGAACGCAGGAACGAGCACTGCTGCAAAGTATTGCATCAAAAATTGTAATTACACGCCCCTGTTAGACAGGGGCAGAAAAATTGGGCCTTAGGCACTGGTGCTGGTGCCACAACACTGCAACCCCTCACAGACACTCTAGTTGGAACGCAGGAACGAGCCCTGCTGCAAAGTATTGCATCAAAAATTGTAATTACACGCCCCTGTTAGACAGGGGCAGAAAAATTGGGCCTTAGGCACTGGTGCTGGTGCCACAACACTGCAACCCCTCACAGACACTCTAGTTGGAACGCAGGAACGAGCCCTGCTGCAAAGTATTGCATCAAAAATTGTAATTACACGCCCCTGTTAGACAGGGGCAGAAAAATTGGGCCTTAGGCACTGGTGCTGGTGCCACAACACTGCAACCCCTCACAGACACTCTAGTTGGAATGCAGGAACGAGCCGTGCTGCAAAGTATTACATCAAAAATTGTAATTACACGCCCCTGTTATACAGGGGCTGAAAAATTGTGCCTTAGGCACTGGTGGTGGCGCCCAGAACCAAAAATGTTCTTACAAGCTATCAGCGTGATGATTGAGGAGGAAGAGGATAATTACTCAGGGATAGTCACTCAGCATCAGCATAGGCAGTCTTTGAAGGGATCTGAAAAAAATTATTCAGTTACATCAGCATCAGGTGCTTGGTAGCTGGTGGTGATCCAAGACTGATTCATTTTTATGAAGGTCAGCCGATCGACCGAGTCAGTGGACAGACGCACCCTGTGATCGGTTACCACGCCTCCAGCAGCACTGAATGTGCGTTCCGAAAGAACGCTGGATGCAGGACAGGCCAGTAGCTCAATTGCATACTGTGCAAGCTCTGGCCAGTGATCCATCCTCAAGACCCAGTAACCCAGAGGATTTTCGGTGGGAAAGGTGTCCAAGTCTGATCTTGCCCCTAGGTATTCCTGCACCATGTAAAACAGACGCTGGCGATGGTTGCTGGAACCGATCATACCTTGGGGCTGCGGACCAAAAAATTGTCTGAACGCATCGGTCAGACGGCCACCTTCTCCACCGCTCCTTCTTTGACTGACCGAAGCCTCAGCAACACGTTGTCCAGAAACAGGAGTTTGTAACCTCCCAGTCTCTGGGAACGCGTTGCACAGACCTTTCTGCAAGGCCTCCCGAAGATGTTTCATCCTCTGCTCCCTCTGCGATGGCAAGATAAGGTCCGCAACCTTACCCTTGTAACGTGGATCAAGGAGGGTTGCCAGCCAGTATTGGTCCTTCTCCTTGATACCACGAATACGAGGATCCTTACGCAGGCTTTGCAGGATCAGGGAGGCCATGCAGCGTAGGTTTGCTGAGGCATTCGGTCCGGAGTCCTCTGGGTCACTAAGGACAACAACGTCCGCAGCCACCTCCTCCCAGCCACGTACAAGTCCATGTGTTCCTTGGGACTGATCCCTTAAAGACTGCTGATGCTGAGTGCCAGGCTCCACCTCCATACTGACACAATCTTCCTCCTCCTCCTCCTCCTCCTCCTCCTCGTCCTCTTCCTGTGTGATCGGCGGGCACGCAGGAACACTGCCTGGATAAAGGGGGCCTTGAGAGCTAAGGAAGTCCTCCTCTTCCTGCCTCTGTTCTGCCTCAAGTGCCCTGTCCATTATTCCACGCAGCGTGTGCTCCAACAGGTGGACAAGGGGGACAGTGTCACTGATGCATGCACTGTCAGTGCTCACCATCCTCGTGGCCTCCTCGAATGGTGACAGGACAGTGCATGCATCCCTGATCATGGCCCACTGGCGTGGGGAAAAAAAACCAAGGTCCCCTGACCCTGTCCTGGTGCCATAGTCGCACAGGTACTCATTTATGGCCCTCTGCTGCGTGTGCAGCCGCTGCAGCATGGCCAATGTCAAGTTCCACCTGGTGGGCATGTCACAGATTAGGCGGTTCTTGGGCAGGTTAAACTCCTTTTGGAGGTCCGTCAGCCGAGCACTGGCATTATATGACCGGCGGAAATGCACACAGACTTTCCTGGCCTGCCTCAGGACATCCTGTAAGCCCGGGTACCTGCCCAAGAACCGCTGCACCACCAAGTTAAGGACGTGAGCCAAACAGGGCACATGGGTCAGTTGTCCCTGTCGGAGGGCAGAGAGGAGGTTGGTGCCATTGTCGCAAACCACCATTCCTGCCTTAAGTTGGCGTGGCGTCAACCACCTCTGAACCTGCCCCTGCAGAGCTGACAGAACCTCTGCCCCAGTGTGGCTCCTGTCCCCCAAGCACACCAGCTCAAGCACCGCATGGCATCTTTTGGCCTGCGTACTTGCGTAGCCCCTTGAACGCCTACGGAGCACCGCTGGTTCCGAGGAAGAGGCCATGGAGGAAGAAGAAGAGGAGGGGGTGGAGGAGAGAGGTGTGTCACAATCAGCATTTTGGAGGCGTGGTGGCGGAACAACCTCCAACACTACTGCACCTTGTCCTGCATCCTTCCCAGCTGCCAGCAGAGTCACCCAATGCGCCGTGAAACTTAAGTAACGTCCCTGTCCATGCCTGCTGGACCATGAGTCAGCGGTAATATGCACCTTACCGCTGACCGCCCTGTCCAGCGAGGCATGGACATTGCCTTCCACATGCCGGTAGAGAGCTGGAATCGCCTTCCGTGAGAAAAAGTGGCGTTTGGGTACCTGCCACTGAGGAACCGCACATTCCACAAACTCACGGAAGGGGGCAGAGTCTACCAACTGAAAAGGCAGCAGTTGAAGTGCTAGCAATTTTGCCAAGCTAGCATTCAACCGCTGGGCATGTGGATGGCTGGGAGCAAACTTCTTTCGGCGGTGCAGCAGCTGGGGCAGGGAAATTTGCCTGGTACAATCTGGCGTCGGTGTACCAAAAGCAGATTGCCCACAAGTACTTGGCTGTGACACACCTAATTCTACACCTTCATTCCTCTCACTGCAGGTCTCAGAGAGGACTGAAGGTCTAGTGGGGTTGGAAATCTCAGCTGATGAGGAGCAAGGAGAGATCCTCTTTGTTCTTTGGTGTGGGTCTTTTAGATATGCTTGCCAACGAACTGCATGGCAGGTCAACATATGTCTGGTCAAGCATGTGGTACCCAAGCGGGAGATGTTTTGGCCACGCGAGATACGCTTGAGACATATGTTGCAAATAGCAGCGGTGCGATCTGATGCACTCGTCTCAAAAAAGGCCCACACCAAAGAACTTTTTGAATAACGCGCAGAGACTGCAGCGCCCTGCACATGTGGAGCTTTGGGGTGTGATGCAGTCAATGTGCTGCCCTTAGGCTGGCCCCTGGAGGGCATCCTGCCTCGTTGGTGATGTGCCGCCTCCTCCTCCTCCTCCTCTCTCCTATCAGGCACCCACGTTGAGTCAGTGACCTCATCATCCCCTCCCTCCTCATCACTGGAGCAAACCTGGCAGTATGCTGCAGCAGGGGGAGCATGACTGCCAGATTGCTGTCCTTCTTGGGCACCCCCTCTGTCCGTGCTCATGTTACTGCCTTCATCGAGCTCAGTATCATCATCAGAGCCTTCCAAACGCTGGGCATCCTCCTGGAGCATGTACCCAACACTGTGGTCAAACAGTTCGAGGGAATCCTCATGAGGACATGGTGGAGCTAGGGAAGGAGTCACTGATGACATTGAGCTGAGGGAAGAGGCCGCTGCTTTGCCAGACAAAGCACCCTGGGCATGGGTGAGAGAGGATGAGGAGGATGAGGACGGCTTGGTCATCCACTCGACCAAGTTTTCCGCATGTTGCGGCTCAACACGGCCAGCTGTCGAAAAAAAGGCCAAGCGTGTCCCATGGCCACGTGCTGATGAGGATGCACCGTCTCCACGACCAGCACTAGACACAGAGCCTGCTTGCCCTCTCTTATTGGCTTGTGACTGTCTGCCTCTCCTTCTTGGCCTTCCAGACATACTAATGGCCTGTAGCTGCACTAAGCTGGGATAGAACACCTGTAATTTTCTTCAGGTAGCTTTATATACTGTAACCAGACAAGCCTGCCTGTCAGTAGGAAGATAACAGGAACGGATCTAGCTGAACACTGTGAGCAGGACGCACTGCACTAAATGTAAATAGCAGGAACGGATCTAGCTGAACACTGTGAGCAGGACGCACTGACTGCACTAAATGTAAATAGCAGGAACGGATCTAGCTGAACACTGTGAGCAGGACGCACTGCACTAAATGTAAATAGCAGGAACAGATCTAGCTGAACACTGTGAGCAGGACGCACTGCACTAAATGTAAATAGCAGGAACGGATCTAGCTGAACACTGTGAGCAGGACGCACTGACTGCACTAAATGTAAATAGCAGGAACGGATCTAGCTGAACACTGTGAGCAGGACGCACTGCACTAAATGTAAATAGCAGGAACAGATCTAGCTGAACACTGTGAGCAGGACGCACTGCACTAAATGTAAATAGCAGGAACGGATCTAGCTGAACACTGTGAGCAGGACGCACTGACTGCACTAAATGTAAATAGCAGGAACAGATCTAGCTGAACACTGTGAGCAGGACGCACTGCACTAAATGTAAATAGCAGGAACGGATCTAGCTGAACACTGTGAGCAGGACGCACTGCACTAAATGTAAATAGCAGGAACGGATCTAGCTGAACACTGTGAGCAGGACGCACTGCACTAAATGTAAATAGCAGGAACGGATCTAGCTGAACACTGTGAGCAGGACGCACTGACTGCACTAAATGTAAATAGCAGGAACAGATCTAGCTGAACACTGTGAGCAGGACGCACTGCACTAAATGTAAATAGCAGGAACGGATCTAGCTGAACACTGTGAGCAGGACGCACTGACTGCACTAAATGTAAATAGCAGGAACAGATCTAGCTGAACACTGTGAGCAGGACGCACTGCACTAAATGTAAATAGCAGGAACGGATCTAGCTGAACACTGTGAGCAGGACGCACTGACTGCACTAAATGTAAATAGCAGGAACGGATCTAGCTGAACACTGTGAGCAGGACGCACTGCACTAAATGTAAATAGCAGGAACGGATCTAGCTGAACACTGTGAGCAGGACGCACTGCACTAAATGTAAATAGCAGGAACGGATCTAGCTGAACACTGTGAGCAGGACGCACTGCACTAAATGTAAATAGCAGGAACGGATCTAGCTGAACACTGTGAGCAGGACGCACTGACTGCACTAAATGTAAATAGCAGGAACAGATCTAGCTGAACACTGTGAGCAGGACGCACTGCACTAAATGTAAATAGCAGGAACGGATCTAGCTGAACACTGTGAGCAGGACGCACTGACTGCACTAAATGTAAATAGCAGGAACAGATCTAGCTGAACACTGTGAGCAGGACGCACTGCACTAAATGTAAATAGCAGGAACGGATCTAGCTGAACACTGTGAGCAGGACGCACTGACTGCACTAAATGTAAATAGCAGGAACGGATCTAGCTGAACACTGTGAGCAGGACGCACTGCACTAAATGTAAATAGCAGGAACGGATCTAGCTGAACACTGTGAGCAGGACGCACTGCACTAAATGTAAATAGCAGGAACGGATCTAGCTGAACACTGTGAGCAGGACGCACTGCACTAAATGTAAATAGCAGGAACGGATCTAGCTGAACACTGTGAGCAGGACGCACTGCACTAAATGTAAATAGCAGGAACGGATCTAGCTGAACACTGTGAGCAGGACGCACTGACTGCACTAAATGTAAATAGCAGGAACAGATCTAGCTGAACACTGTGAGCAGGACGCACTGCACTAAATGTAAATAGCAGGAACGGATCTAGCTGAACACTGTGAGCAGGACGCACTGACTGCACTAAATGTAAATAGCAGGAACGGATCTAGCTGAACACTGTGAGCAGGACGCACTGCACTAAATGTAAATAGCAGGAACGGATCTAGCTGAACACTGTGAGCAGGACGCACTGCACTAAATGTAAATAGCAGGAACGGATCTAGCTGAACACTGTGAGCAGGACGCACTGCACTAAATGTAAATAGCAGGAACGGATCTAGCTGAACACTGTGAGCAGGACGCACTGACTGCACTAAATGTAAATAGCAGGAACAGATCTAGCTGAACACTGTGAGCAGGACGCACTGCACTAAATGTAAATAGCAGGAACGGATCTAGCTGAACACTGTGAGCAGGACGCACTGACTGCACTAAATGTAAATAGCAGGAACGGATCTAGCTGAACACTGTGAGCAGGACGCACTGCACTAAATGTAAATAGCAGGAACGGATCTAGCTGAACACTGTGAGCAGGACGCACTGCACTAAATGTAAATAGCAGGAACGGATCTAGCTGAACACTGTGAGCAGGACGCACTGCACTAAATGTAAATAGCAGGAACGGATCTAGCTGAACACTGTGAGCAGGACGCACTGCACTAAATGTAAATAGCAGGAACGGATCTAGCTGAACACTGTGAGCAGGACGCACTGACTGCACTAAATGTAAATAGCAGGAACGGATCTAGCTGAACACTGTGAGCAGGACACACTGACTGCACTAAATGTAAATAGCAGGAACGGATCTAGCTGAACACTGTGAGCAGGACGCACTGACTGCACTAAATGTAAATAGCAGGAACGGATCTAGCTGAACACTGTGAGCAGGACGCACTGCACTAAATGTAAATAGCAGGAACGGATCTAGCTGAACACTGTGAGCAGGACGCACTGCACTAAATGTAAATAGCAGGAACGGATCTAGCTGAACACTGTGAGCAGGACGCACTGCACTAAATGTAAATACCAGGAACGGATCTAGCTGAACACTGTGAGCAGGACGCACTGACTGCACTAAATGTAAATAGCAGGAACGGATCTAGCTGAACACTGTGAGCAGGATGCACTGACTGCACTAAATGTAAATAGCAGGAACAGATCTAGCTGAACACTGTGAGCAGGACGCACTGCACTAAATGTAAAGAGCAGGAACGGATCTAGCTGAACACTGTGAGCAGGACGCACTGCACTAAATGTAAAGAGCAGGAACAGATCTAGCTGAACACTGTGAGCAGGACGCACTGCACTAAATGTAAAGAGCAGGAACAGATCTAGCCTAATCTAGCTCTCAAATCAAATGACACTGTCTGTCTCTCTCTCTATCAGCACACCGGAACACACTACACAGGGCCGCCGTGCAGGCGGCCTTATATAGTGTGGGGCGTGTACTAAATCCCCTGAGCCATAATTGGCCAAAGCCACCCTGGCTTTGGCCAATTACAGCTCTCTCTACTGACGGCGCTGTGATTGGCCAAGCATGCGGGTCATAGTGCATGCTTGGCCAATCATCAGCCAGCAATGCACTGCGATGCCGCAGTGAATTATGGGCCGTGACGCGCCACACGAATTTGGCGCGAACGGCCCATAACGTTCGCAATTCGACGGACGGTCGAACAGCCGATGTTCGAGTCGAACATGGGTTCGACTCGAACACGAAGCTCATCCCTACTCCTTACATATCTCTCTGAACAACTGATTGACTCACTACCAGACGCCCAATACGCATCCCCACAACAGCCAAGGCCGTCTTCCCCTTAATCAGTCGGATTCATTTTTATTCATTTTTATTCTCCTGCCTCAAGAGACCTCACTTGATATCTTGCCCCGGGCAATGACTCTACTTTAAATTTAAGATCTCACTCATTCAGTCCACAATCCCCATGACTATGACTAATACTACAACTTATAGGCTCACTCCTCTATCTAGACCATCCATACCCCTCTGAGGACCAGAGGATTACACTATATTTCCAACCCGTTAATACCAGCTCCTTACACCTCCCCACACAACGGGAACCTATCGCTCCCGTTGACCCACACCGGACAACGTACTACCCCATAAGAAGGGTCCCTGAACCCTTCTTTACCTCCGGTACATCTAGACCCTACATATACATCTAGACCTTTTCTCGTTCTTTTTTATTTCCTCTTCTTTTCTTTTCTCCCTTCTCACCCCTTTTTTTCCTCTTCTCCCTTCCTCTCCCCTTCCTCTACCCCCTAGAGACCCCTTTTCCACTTCGGATTCCCCCTCCTCGCCCCATATTTGTATTCAGTTTTTTTCAAGCCCATCTCTATCACCCTTACCCACCCCCCTCCCACTGCCCCCTCGGTCTCCGCCACCTCCACTTCACCACCACTACCCCCTCCTGATCCAACAACAACCCCACGAACTGCCCCTAACACACTCGAAGAAGTGTATAGACTAAGCCAACAAAAGACCACATCCTTTTAAAGTATGCCGCACGTACCACCTACTACCAAACACAATTCGCTAAAAGTGACATCCCTAAATGTAAAAGGGCTCAATATCCCAGAAAAACGCAGCCAAGTTCTGACTATGATGCACAAACTAAAATCCAACATAGTCTTCCTCCAAGAAACCCATTTCCGTGCAGATAAGGTTCCTAAGCTTACAAATTACTGGTTCCCTCATTCATACCATTCTACCAACCCCTTGGCAAAGACTAAGGGAGTCTCAATCCTGATCTCTAAAAACTTATCCTGGGAACTCACTGATTCACTTATTGACAAAGATGGCAGATACATCTTTTTGAAAGGCAAGCTGCAGGGCCGGCCTGTAACCTTGGCTAATATTTACAGCCCTAATTTTGCACAATCTAGCTTCTTTAGACAGATCTCTCAACTTTTATCAGGCTTCTCCGTTGGTCTAACCGTACTCGGGGGAGACTTTAATGTTGCCCTATACCCAATTTTAGACACTTCTTCAGGCTCCACATCGCTGCCATACAGAACTCTGCGCCAAATAAAACTGCAACTGACCGACTTGCTTTTACATGATACCTGGCGTACTCTCCATCCAAATGTCAAGGACTATACTTTCTTCTCCGACCCTCACGACAGATACTCCAGAATTGATTATCTCTTCCTCTCCCAACCAGACCTTCCATTCCTTTCCCATGCGACCATTGAGCCAATGATCCTATCTGACCACCACCCCATTACAATGACACTGACCTTCCCTGAGCATCAGAATGTTTCTAAAATCTGGCGCCTAGATTCTACCCTATTGACCTCAGAAGGAGATATCGCAGACATTAGACAAGCCATACACAATTTCTTTATTGATAATGACAACGGAGACACATCTCCGCTAACACAATGGGAGGCCCACAAATGCATCTTAAGGGGTAAACTTATTGCCCTTAAAACGTCACGGAAAAAAGCCCACCAAGCCAGTATTTCAAACCTGATCCAGAAGATCAAAACCCTAGAGCTAGCTCACAAACAGACTCAGGCCCAACAGACATATCAAGAACTCACACAAACCAGAGAACATCTACTCACAGAGTTATCACAAAAAACAAAACGTAAATTCATCCTACAACAGAAATTGTTCTATGAATTTGGAAATAAGAGCGGAAAATATCTGGCCCGAGCCATCCAGAAGAACAAAGCCCGCTCCAATATCCATACGATCAACGACTCCCAAGGCAGATCAAAAGTCACAGCCCCTGACATAGCCTCCCAATTCGAAACGTACTATTCTACACTATACAATCTCGGCACACCAACTGACAGCCCATCTAATAATATAGATAGGCGATCCCTTATTAAAAATTTTCTAAAAGACAACTGCCCTAAACCGATTGACAGAGAAGACGCTCGCCAATTAGAACTCCCCATTTCGGAAGCTGAACTTAAAAATGCAATCAAACAACTAAAAGCCGGAAAGAGTCCTGGCCCAGACGGCTTCACAGCCGTATATTTTAAAACCTTTACAGAGACACTTACTGGCCCCTTTCTCAAAGCCTTCAACTCCCTGTCCTCCTCCACACTTCCCTTCCACAGACTCCTTGAAGCCCACATCACAGTTATACCAAAGGAAGGAAAAGACGTGACTCTGGTAAACAACTATAGGCCGATTTCCCTACTAAATGTTGACATAAAACTCTTTGCAAAAATCCTAGCCAACCGCTTGCTTCCTCTGTTACCATCACTGATAGATGGAGACCAAGTTGGTTTTGTCCCAGGCCGAGAGGCAAGGGACAACACCATTAAAGCCATAAATCTTCATCATTGGATGACAACTAATAAACATAAGGGTTTCTTTCTATCATTGGATGCGGAGAAGGCGTTTGACAGACTGGCATGGGACTATATGGGGGCAGTGCTGCGACACCTAGGCCTCCTAAATCGCATGTTTAACTCAATCATGTCTTTATACACGACACCCACAGCCAGAGTTCGGATTAACGGACATCTGTCAAACGCCTTCTCCATAACCAACGGAACGAGGCAGGGTTGCCCACTTTCCCCTATCCTCTTTGTATTGACCCTTGAACCTCTCCTGAACTGCCTCAGGAGGAATGAAAATGTCAAAGGTATACCCATATCAGGCCACACCTATAAGTTGGCAGCTTTTGCTGACGACATCCTACTTTCCCTTAGCGAGCCTCACACCTCTATTCCGAACTTACTAAAAGACTTCCACCTCTTCCAGCGCATCTCTAATTTTAAAATAAACTTCACCAAATCACACGCTCTCAATGTCACCATCCCAAAAGAAACAGTTGCACAGTGTGAAACTAACTTCCCATTCCATTGGCGACGCAACGCAATTAAATACCTTGGCATTCACCTTACAACAAACCTATCAGATCTATTTGCACAAAACTACCTTCCCATCCTCAAAACGATCTCTGCTGATCTCAAAAATTGGAACAAACCCCAGTTTTCCTGGTTCGGGCATGCAGCCATTGTTAAAATGAACATTCTTCCCCGCATCCTATATATTCTACAAGCTGTCCCCATTAAACTCCCCCCATCATTTTTCTTATCCTATAGAAGGCTTTGTACAGAATTTTTGTGGAAACAAAAACATCCGAGAATCGCCTACGATCTCCTAACACAACCTAAGACGAAGGGGGGCATTGGCCTTCCAGATCTGAAAAAATATTACTGGGCCTGTCACCTTACCCGTATTGTGGATTGGTCATTACACACCCAACACAAAGATTCGGTCAGACTGGAGGGATCACTGTCCCCATTCCCATTGAAATCCGCTCCCTGGCTGGAGTCGACACATATTCCCTCCAATCTCAAAGATCACCCTCTTATTGGACCGACCCTGGGATGCTTCAGGGAGGCCTGCCGAAAATTACACATATCGTCCTCCCCGGGCCCTTTAACCCCTATACGACAGAACCCTGCCTTCCCTCCGGGAATGTCCGCACACTTTCTAACACAACAATGGCAACTACCTAACATACAAGCGCATCAGTTCTTCCGCGATGGCTCTTTTCTAGACCGCCTCACACTAACACCCGCCATCACCAGCGACCCTTTACCATTTTGGACATACTTCCAAATTAGACATTTAAGGGAAATCAATCGCGACTCTTCCATATCACGACCACTCACTCCTTTTGAGCATTTATGCTCTCAATCTAACCCCCAACAACATTTAATCTCCAGTATATATGCTATACTATTTACTGGAACTTCCCCCAAAGAAGGGAAATCTTGCAAATCATGGGAAAGAGAATTACAAATAGAACTAGAAGAAGACCAATGGGAACACATATTCACGATTGCCCATAAAGGCTCCCTAAATGTGTCCATTCAGGAAAATAATTATAAGACTCTGACACGATGGTACAGAACCCCAGCTATATTGAACAAAATTAACCCATCATTCCCCAATAAATGCTGGAGATGTGGGGATGAACCGGGCACTCTGTTACATATTCTGTGGTCATGCCCAACTATCCAACCATTCTGGACGCAAGTCCGAGAACTCACGGAATCAATATCGACCTATAACTTAGACCATTCCCCAACCCATTGCCTGTTTCACCACTCAGATATATCTACGCCATACTACCGTAAGACACTGGTCTTACCCCTACTGAATGCAGCGAAAATGTGCATCCCTAGACACTGGGGCACGTCTCATGCTCTGACCATCCAAGAGTGGTTTTCGCAAATTAATAAAATAGCTGACATGGAAGAACTCATTTCCATATTACGAGACTCCCCAGCTAGCTTCTCCAAGACGTGGGCCTGCTGGACTCACTTTCGGTCAACCGACAGATACCTAACACTGATGAAATAATTCCCGACTTAATACTGCCCACCTGAGACCACCACCCAACACCCGACTTTTACACTATTTAAACCTCTCAGCTGCACCTCTCATATACCTCGTCTTCCTCCCCAGATGGCGTGGTCCCCCCACCCCTAAACAAGGGACGAGTATGGGGGGGCACACGTCGAAATTAGCCCAGTACTACTCTCCGAGAGTAGAGATCGGACAAACCTGACCTACCTCACCATAAATTAATACCAATCCTAATCTACACCACAAATGATGGAGACCGAGGGGACATTCACCCCTCTATTTCCCTCGACCCCCCCCCCCTTCTAGTTCCCTCTCCTCCCCCCCACCTCCCATAGATATCCTCCTCCCCCCCCCCCCTTTTTTTTTTTTTTCTTTTCTCTCTTCTCTTCTCTCCTTTACTTCTCCTTCTTTCTTCACTTACTTCTCAATATCCACACACAACCCCTCTTAAACCCCTATACGGTACGGATCTCCTAACAGAGATCCCGACCAATACCTCCTTTGAATATGTGGATTGAATTGTCATACAAACCCTTACGCCTTCACCCAACGAGTGGGAATTCCCCCCCCAAAATCATAACTGCAACGTGGAAAGAGGGGAGGGAAAGAAAGAGGGGGGAAAAATAAGAAGATATATTCTATGCTACCACAATTAACACTAACCTCTCGACAGTTACTTCAATGTGATAATGGATTAGCCCAAACCACCCCGCCATACATATACTATAAAGCATCAGCAAGAGATTGTCTGTTATAGCCGATTCATTGTTATCTTTGTATCAATTGTAAGAATCTATGTCTACTCCCCAACTCTTGTACAATTGTATGATGATACTGTTACACTATCATATCATATTGTTTTATTTTTCTTTCTTTCAATAAAAATATATTTTGTAAAAAAAAAAAATATATTTATTTTTGTAACTTAATTCTGCATAAAACATTTAAGTGTCATTTCATGAGAGAATTTATGAGGGCGTGTTTAGGGGCAGAATTAGGGGCTGGGAAGGGTAGGGGTTAGCTGCGGAAACTGGTGGCAAGTTACCCTTGAGGCCTGGCTAGTAGCTCAAATTTTGAGCCCTGATATAGGGTATAAATATAAAAATGCAAAACCTTGTTGGTGTATAGGAACCATAATGGTGTGGACCTCCAATTCTTCATTAAGCCCTCTTAGTGCCCAAATGTTTTGAGTAAGGGCCCAAAAGGTCTCTCTCCAGCATAACTTTTGGAATCTTTCTGCCATTAACTGACATCTGGGAATGGACTCTATAACCCTGACCTTAAAGGAGAAGTCCAGGCAAAACCTCACTAATGCTAAACCTGCTCTGTGCCACATTCTAAACCTAATCTATCTAACCCTGTAAAGCAAAAATCACTGTACTTACCTATCCTGCAGCCGATGTGATCTCGTTCCAGCATCAGCTGTCAGTCATGGCTTCGCTGTGTAGGCAGGTGCAGGAGAGGCATCCGACAATGGAGCACCAGAGTGACATCACTTCCTATTCATTTCACAGCTGTTGTCAGTGCTCTTCTGCACACAGCATCCGCTGCTGGAGACCGGCCCAGATCGGGTGTAGAACAGGTAAGTACAGCGAGTTTTGCTTTACAGGGTTAGATAGATTAGGTTTAGAATGTGGCGCAGAGCAGGTTTAGCCTGGACTTACACTTTAAGATCTTTAGTAGGTTTGTGTTTCATGGTGAATCGTCTGGGGACGCTGCGGTTAACGTTACCTTCCTTGATAAGCCTCCGTGGTTCACCAAATCTGAGTTCCAGGGTCAGTCTCCATGTATTGCACTTGGTCAGCTTTATGGATTTTGTCCATAAATGTAGCTATTTTTTTTATTGAAAACGTATATTATGAACTCTGAGTGTCTTTGTGTACACTTACCTGTACATAAAAAGTGTTTGTTTTTTTGTTTTTTACTGTATTGTGGGAATTTTTTTTCACCTGCACCTTATATTGCTCTTTGTCTATTTACATGGATGACCTCAAAGCTCTTCTCTTTCTTAGGCAAATGAGGTTGGAGAATAATCTTTCACAAATTCCTGCCTCTAGCATGACAGACCAAAATATTTCTCCACAGTCCATTCCCCGATTTCCCACCACAATTTGATCACAATATGCGAAAATAAATTTATAGATAGGAAGATCCCCTCCAGTCAGAGAATACTAAGAGATGGGATATTTCATTCCTGAGCAGGTACCATGAACTCTGTATAACCCCTAGGGGGGCTTCATATTTACAAAGAATGCAATTTTTTAGATTCTGACATGTTCAAAAACTGGAGACAGGTTTCCAAATTTTTTACTATGAAATGGATAAAAATGATCAACCAACAAAGGAATATGAAGTTAGGAAGACATAATAAAGAGGTCCAGCTTCTATATACTGATCTTGAAAAACACTGTAGACAAAGTAGATAGGGATCTAAATGATAATTAAGAAGACACAATGGTTTTTGGGCTGCTTGTAGGTGTACAAAATGCCAACGGCAAGCCACTATTGTGCCTGTGCCACCTATAAGCCTTAAACCAACCTCCAAATTTGACTTAAGCCATATGAGAAAATATAAGAATTATCCTGAAAATTAACCTGAAAAAATTGATCCTGCTAAAAATCCCCTCTTTCCTTGTAGGATGCACTTAGATTGACATGGTGTATTGCCTGTGGAAAGGATACATCTCATCTAATATTCAAAAAATACCCACGCAAGACATTACATTCTGCTAATATCCCACGGACTTATGATCCTAGTCAGACTATTCCTCTTTTTCTTGAAAGAAACCCCAACCCTACCCGCTGGCAATAATATTGAGGTTTCGGTTCCATCAAGAGGCAATCATGATACAATAGATATTTCCTTCCAGTGAATTTTTTTGCACTGCCTCAATAAAAAAAGGAAAAGAAAGAAAAAAGGCAGAAGAGATGTGAAGCAAAAAAAAATAAAAAATGTAAGACTACCTCAGATACGTACAAATAAACAAAAGAGGTTAAATGTATCCTCTCATACGACTATGTCTCAAGAAATTTCACAAAAAAAAAGGTATGGTCTTTATGGACTCCATTTCACTACCCTAACCTGTTATTCAAGGATTTAAATACATTTATATGTTAAAATAACACTCCAATATTATCACAACATGAAAGACAAACCAGCTGCCACTGAATCTACAGTAACTCCATTGACCAGCTTGATGGGAGCTGTATAGATTGGTACATGATATGGCTGCTTTGTATAAATTAGAGGAGATGTGGTCTGATAATCACACATTTAAAGTAAACTTTTTTTCTGCTGGATATACCCAGGTAGTTCATATTGAGTTTAAACCAAAATGTTTTCTTCTGGTAAACGCTAAGGGCTCCTTCATTGACACCTTCTGTCAGATCAGATCACATATTCAGACATCCTTAAATGATGCTTATCCCTAAATGTTTCCAAAAAGAAATATCATAATTTTAATTTACTAGAAAGGATAGCCCTGGATACTGTAATGGAGAATGATGAAATGGTTATCAAGGAGGTGTTGATAAAGAGGAAAAAATAGGTCTAAATACATAGCTGAAGCAACCAGACTTCTTTCTGATGACAACACCTATCATAAATTGCCTTATGATCCCCTAGTGGTCTTTTTAAAACCTCCTACTTTTACCATCTGCCCAAGTTTCATAAAGACCCTATAAACCCTCCAGGTAGGCCCATTATAGCCTCCATGGTGAGTCTACGTGATTTTGCCTGCCCTTGCCATTCTGCCGCAGTGTATCTGCGTTAGGCGGTCGGCAAGTGGTTAAATATCGTACCTGAGGGTGTCAATAGTATACCTGTAAAGTGGCGCGTGTTTCCCGTGCTTAGAACAGTCCCTGCACAAAATGACATTTCTAAAGGAATAAAAGTCATTTAAAACTGCCCGAGGCTTTAATGTAATGTCGGGTCCTGGCAACATGGATAAAAATCAGTGAGACAAATGGCATGGGTACCCCCCCCCAGTCCATTACCAGGCCCTTTGGGTCTTGTATGGATATTAAGGGGAACCCCGCACCCAGATTAAAAAAAGAAAAGGCGTTGGGCCCCTATGCCCTATATACTCTGAACAGCAGTATACAGGCTGTGCAAACAAAACAGGGACTGTAGGTTTGTTCTTATGTAGAATCTGTTTGTAATTTGGAACAGGTACATTTTGTAAGAGTAGCTCCAGCCAAAAAATCCATTTTAAAGCTTTTTGGAAAACATGGGGAAGGGTTATCACCCCTGTAACATTTGTTTTCCTGTCTGCACCCCTGTTCAGAAGATTTCACCTCACTTTCTGTCCCAATGAGAATTTGATTTTGAAAATTTGGGGTTTTTAAGGGAAACAAGGATTGGTGATCAATCAGTGGAGGAGACACCTTTTTTCCCATATTAACTCTTACAGGAGAGAATTTCCCTTCCTAGGGGTAGATTTCCTCTCATTTCCTGTTGTCTCCTTCAGTTTGTAAGTAGGAGTCATTTGTAAGTCGGATTTTTGAAAATAGGGGACCGCCAGTAAATACTATACGGTCTACCCTATACACTCTGCAGAAAATCGGGCCTTAGGTGTTGGTGGTACCAAAACACTGCAAGCCCTCACAGTTACTCTTGGTGGATGCTGAAATGGACCCTGCTGTGAAATATTATATCAAGAATTGTAATTACATGCCCCTGTTAAACAGGGGCAGAAAAATTGGGCCTTAGGCGATGTTGGCGGTGGTGGCACAACACTGTAAAGCCTCACGGATACTTTTGTTGAGCACAGGAACAGGCTCTGCTGTGAAATATTAGATCAAAAATTGTAATTACATGCCCCTGTTAAACAGGGGCATAAAAATTGGGCCTTAGGCAGTGGTGGTGGTTCCACAACACTGCAATCCCTCACAGATACTCTTGTTGAGAGCAGGAACAAGCCCTGCTGTTAAATATTTGATCAAAAATTGTAATTACATGCCCCTGTTAAACAGGGGCAAAAAAATTGGTCCTTAGGCAGTGGTGGTGGTGCCACAACACTGCAACCCCTCACAGATACTCTTGTTGAGAGCAGGAATAAGCCCTGCTGTTAAATATTTGATCAAAAATTGTAATTACACACCTCTGTTAAACAGGGGCAGAAAAATTGGGCCTTAGCCACTGGTGGTGGTGCCCAGAACCAAAAATGTTCTTAGAAGCTATCAACATGAACATTGAGGAGGAATAGGATATTCACTCAGCATAACAGGATAGTCACTCAGCATCAGCATAGGCAGTCTTGAAGGGACCTCACATTCATAAAAAAATTAATCAGTTACATCAGCATCAGGTGCTTGGTAGCTGGTGATCCAAGACTGATTCATTTTTATGAAGGTGAGCCGATCAAATGAGTCAGTGGACAGGCGCACTCGGTTACAAAGCCTCCAGCGGCACTGAATGGGCATTCTGAAAGAACGCTGGATGCAGGACAGGCCAGTAGCTCAATTGCATCCTGTGCAAGCTCTGGCCAGTGATCCATCCTCAAGACCCAGTAACCCAGTGGAATTTCGGTTGGAAAGGTCTCCAAGTCTGATCTTGCCCCTAGGTATTCCTGCACCATGTACAACAGACGCTGGTGATGGTTGCTGGAACTGATCAGACCTTGGGGCTGCAGACTAAAAAATTGTCTGAACGCATTGGTCAGACGGCCACCTTCTCCACCACTCCTTCTGTGACTGACCAAGGCCTCAGCAACATGTTGTCCAGGAGGACTAGGAAATTGTAACCTCCCAGGCTCTGGAAACGCATTGCACAAACCTTTCTGCAAGGCCTCCTGAAGATGATTCATCTTCTGCTCCCTCTGCGATGGCTGGATAAGTTCCGCCACCTTACCCTTGTAATGTGGATCAAGAAGGGTTGCCAGCCAGTACTGATCCCTCTCCTTGATGCCACAAATCCGAGGGTCCTTTCGCAGGCTTTGCAGGATCAGGGAGGCCATGCATTGTAGGTTTGCTGAGGCATTCGGTCCAGAGTCCTCTGGGTCACTAAGGACGACCTGATCCACAGCCACCTCCTGCCAGCCACGTACAAGTCCATGGGTTTCTGGGCAAACAAGAAAAACGAAAAAATCCCCACGCTATCAGAAAACCCCCCAGGGTAGCAGCAGTTCAACTGTGAAAAAACACAAAAAAAAAAAAAGAAAGAACTGCGCTATAAAGTGAAATTACAGAGAATAAACATGTGCAATAAATTTAGTATAAACAATAAACCCACATGAATGTGTCAAAAAAACATCAAATCATAATTAATGATAATAATAAAGTCCATAAATATAAAGGAGGTAAAAGGAATCCTCTGGTAGTTCTCCGTGAGAGTCAGGTGAGAAAGTGGAATAACAAACACACCCTGCACAGTGATCCTCCACCACCAAACATATGTGCTTACCAGATGGAAGGCACAATAAGGCACATCTCAGGATAATATCCAAGTCAGGCTGCTAGGCAGTACACCACTTATCCAGATACTGCTAGGGATGGTAAGCATGTAAACATGGGTTCTGATAGCCAACATACGATATCCCTCCGTAAGCGTGACTCCAATCAAACCACAACCCGAATTAGCCACATAAGGGTAAAAGAAAGGTAGCCATAGCGTAAATCCAATATGATGGTTTATTTAAAATAGGTTAAAACACTTACAAAACTGTAGATAAAAAGAGCATTCGCCAAGCCGACAATCAAGTGCCCGTTCAAAGATGAGTGCGATGACGTCAGAGCGTCAACCTCCCGATGTACATTTCATCCTGTCACTGACGTTGTCTGAGGAATGGGCGACGCTCTGACACATCGCACTAAAAAACAAAAGAAGCCACGCCCCGCTATGACACCTCGGAGACGCCAGGCACAAACAGCCAATCAGCTGTCGAAACGGAACATGGAAACAACTAGACCAATTGTTCGATACTCAGGCTGAAAACAACCATAGGAAGACCAGCCAAAATCGCAAAACCCAAGCAGTACACGCATTGAACAAAACATCAAACAAATGACACATAAATTACGTGTCTAAATGGGGACTCACAATAGAGTTAAGTCATGCTACTTATGATTATAAAGGACACCCAAGTGAGTCTATGAGATTACGGCATAGCGCCAGCTTGTGGAGAAAAAATATACCACCCCGATAAATGTCAACTAAGAACGTAAAATAAGGGGATATCTATAGACATATTAAATTCCGGCATAACGCCATATTGTGAGAAGAAAAAATATTTTTATTTGTATATACCACCCAAAACAAGGTCAGTAAAAAGTTATATATTATAAAAAAATCTTTTATGGCCATATCCGCATTTGATACATGGACCAAAGCTTACAATGGCATACTATTAAATGCAAAGCATATATGAGACAGCCCCACATTCTTACATATGGGGCTGTCATCCAGCAGCAACAATACAGTGTTATTAGTTCAGAAAGTAGATAAATAATATCATACACTTCCCACAAAATATGAAGATGTTACATGAACATATTATATCGATACCCTCTAAGACGGAAAAAATAAACAAATTGTAGAAGGTGCAATTAAGGAAAATTGATATACAAAAGCACCTACATACATCTAGTATGTAGTCAGTATATTCGCCTGAGACGCAACTGTTCAGACAGTGGCGAGTTTCTTCTACAGGCGGATGTCCTGACCAAATGGTTTTTAGAGAAGGGTTACCCTGACACCCACCTAAGAGATACCCTTGAAGAGGTATCACGCATTGATAGGAGGGAATTACTCAAAGAGAGGGCACCCAATACCAACAGGGCACCCTCTACTCCCTTTATCACAACATATTACATCCAACATAGGACAGTGAGCCAACTGATTAAGAAGCATTGGCACATTCTGGTGTATAGGGGGGGCACCCTCCCTTAGAAATACTATCGCCAATAACATCATTGACCCCCCCACCTTCAAGAAAGAGTTTTTTGATAGTCTTACTGGATTTTATCAATGCAGGAGATGTAGAATTTGCTCGCTAAATGGTTGTCCTCATAGGAGAACTCATTCTTTTAGATCTAATAGTACCCAGGTTGAGTTTGGGATCAAGCCTTTTATCACATGCTCTACCAAGGGGGTTGTGTACCTGCTCCAGTGGCCATGCGGGCTGCAATATGTGGGCAGGACTAAACGACCCCCGATGGTTAGACTCAACGAGCATGTAACAAACATCATTAATGGCTTTCCGAAGCATCCTGTGTCTAGGCATTACCTAGAAGTTCACAATAAGAATCCAGATAAAACTGTATTTTTGGGGATAGACAAGTTTACCTGTCCCTGGAGGGGTGGCTCTTTGGTCCGTGGTATCTCGTGCCTTGAAATGGCTTGGATTTATCGAATTAAGAGTTACACATTTGGGCTGAATGTAGAGGTAGATCTAAATGCGTTTATCGATAATGCTTAGGAATGCTGTCTTCTATATAAATTACAAATTTTTTGATTTTTTTTTTTTGGTCGATACTACCTAGTATCCCTTTAAGTAATTCGTTTAATATTACAGGATTTACGTTGCATGCTGTTGTGTTTTTAAATATGAGCAGTGTTTGTATTTTCATGTTGACACTGCCATACATGCTTCTGTGAACTTGTTGTGACATCTCGGAGACCTAATTGGCTTAGATGTATGTAGGTGCTTTTGTATATCAATTTTCCTTAATTGCACCTTCTACAATTTGTTTATTTTTTCCGTCTTAGAGGGTATCGATATAATATGTTAATTGTCTACTTACTGAACTAAGAACACTGTATTGTTGCTGCTGGATGACAGCCCCATATGTAAGAATGTAAGGGCTGTCTCCTATATGCTTTGCATCTAATAGTATGCCATTGTAAGCTTTGGTCCATGTATCAAATGCGGATATGGCCATAAAAGATTTTTTTATAACATATAACTTTTTACTGACACCTTGTTTTGGCTGGTATATACAAATAAAAATATTTTTTCTTCTCACAATATGGCGTTATGCCGGAATTTAATATGTCTATAGATATCCCCTTATTTTATGTTCTTAGTTGACATTTATCGGGGTGGTATATTTTTTCTCCACAAGATGGCGCTATGCCGTAATCTCATAAACTCACTTGGGTGTCCTTTATTAGGGATGAGCTTCGAGTTCGAGTCGAACTCATGTTCGACTCGAACATTGGCTGTTCGCAAGTTCGCCGAACAGCGAACAATTTGGGGTGTTCGCGGCAAATTCGAATGCCGCGGAACACCCTTTAAAAGTCTATGGGAGAAATCAAAAGTGCTAATTTTAAAGGCTTATATGCAAGTTATTGTCATAAAAAGTGTTTGGGGACCTGGGTCCTGCCCCAGGGGACATGGATCAATGCAAAAAAAAGTTTTAAAATGGCCGTTTTTTCAGGAGCAGTGATTTTAATAATGCTTAAAGTCAAACAATAAAAGTGTAATATCCCTTTAAATTTCGTAGCTGGGGGGTGTCTATAGTATGACTGTAAAGGGGCGCATGTTTCCTGTGTTTAGAACAGTCTGACAGCAAAATGACATTTCGAAGGAAAAAAAGCCATTTAAAACTACCCGCGGCTATTGCATTGCCGACAATACACATAGAAGTTCATTGATAAAAACGGCTTGGGAATTCCCCACAGGGCAACCCCGAACCAAAATTAAAAAAAAAAAAAAGGACGTGGGAGACCCCCTAAATTCCATACCAGGCCCTTCAGGTCTGGTATGGATATTAAGGGGAACCCCGGCCAAAATTAAAAAAAAAGACGTGGGGTTCCCCCTAAATTCCATACCAGACCCTTCAGGTCTGGTATGGATTTTAAGGGGAACCCCGCGCCAAAAAAAAAAATAAAAACGGCATGGGGTCCCCCCAAAAATCCATACCAGACCCTTATCCGAGCACGCAACCTGGCAGGCCGCAGGAAAAGAGGGGGGGACGAGAGTGCGCCCCCCCTCCTGAACCGTACCAGGCCACATGCCCTCAACATTGGGAGGGTGCTTTGGGGTAGCACCCCAAAACACCTTGTCCCCATGTTAATGAGGACAAGGGCCTCATCCCCACAACCCTGGCCGGTGGTTGTGGGGGTCTACGGGCGGGGGGCTTATCGGAATCTGGAAGCCCCCTTTAACAAGGGGAGCCCCAGATCCCGGCCCCCCCTGTGTGAAATGGTAAGGGGGTACTTACCCCTACCATTTCACTAAAAAACTGTCAAAAATGTTAAAAATGACAAGAGACAGTTTTTGACAATTCCTTTATTTAAATGCTTCTTCTTTCTTCCTTCATCTTCTTCTGGTTTTTCTGGCTCTTCTGGTTCTTCCTCCGGCGTTTTCGTCCAGCATCTCCTCCGCGGCGTCTTCTATCTTCTTCTCCTCGGGCCGCTCCGCACCCATGGCATGGAGGGGAGGCTCCCGCTCTTCTCTTCATCTTCTTCTTCATCCTCTTCTCTTCTTCCTTCTTCTCTTCTTCTCTTCTTCATTTTCTTCTCCGGGCCGCTCCGCATCCATGCTGTCATGGAGGGAGGCTCCCGCTGTGTGACGGCGTCTCTTCGTCTGACGGCTCTTAAATAATGGGGGGCGGGGCCACCCAGTGACCCCACCCCCCTCTGACGCACGGGACATGACGGGACTTCCCTGTGGCATTCCCCTTGACGTCACAGGGAAGTCCCGTCAAGTCACCGTGCGTCAGAGGGGGGTGGAGTCAGCGGGTGGTGGAGTCAGCGGGTGGCCCCGCCCCCCGTTATTTAAGAGCCGTCAGACGAAGAGACGCCGTCACACAGCGGGAGCCTCCCTCTATGACAGCATGGATGCGGAGCGGCCCGGAGAAGAAAATGAAGAAGAGAAGAAGAGAAGAAGGAAGAAGAGAAGAGGATGCAGAAGAAGATGAAGAGAAGAGCGGGAGCCTCCCCTCATGCCATGGGTGCGGAGCGGCCCGAGGAGAAGAAGATAGAATACGCCGCGGAGGAGATGCTGGACGAGAACGCCGGAGGAAGAACCAGAAGAGCCAGAAGAACCAGAAGAAGAAGAAGATGAAGGAAGAAGCATTTAAATAAAGGAATTGTCAAAAACTGTCTCTTAATAAGTGAAGAAAAAACTGCGCTTTAGGGCCTGGCTATAGGGTCAGAAACCACAGGTTGCTGCCTCCCTTTCCACAAAGTCCCTAAAAGTTTATTTGCACAGTGTATAAAGGTAAAGAGTTAGGGTATGTTGGCGCTACCTATAAGCATTAAATACTGGGATAGCCTATAAGTATATCCCCCCTTACTTATAGTGATAAATCTATAAGGTGAGTAGGTTATCTAAATTCCCCTTATAGTATAAATGATACCCCAGCAAACAATTATATGCCTACTAATCATAAATTATGGTAAATTGTAACACACATCAAGTGTCGCACAACATAGAGGGTCCTACAGCGTCTAGAAAAAAGGCCAGAGGCTATATTCCAATATGTGCATTTGCTAAAAAACCATATACCAATGCGGTGATGTGCATATAGGTAATATACTAGATTGATACCATATGCGTTTTAGACATAACTTGAAATCGCATACAAACAAAACAGCTAGTAGAAACACAGAACATCCAGCAGATAGATCTCCAATATATATTATGACAGTCCATATACTGATGTTACTATGATAATATTCAGATTCCCAATGGTGACTTTGGTGTTGAATCAATTTGTCAGGTGACTCTCGTGCTCCCCCTATTGGTTGCCTACTCACCAGCTTCCAGAACCCCACCAGGGGTATAACGCCTGTGGCGTAGTATGCTGGGTCACTTCACTTGCTGCTTCATCTGGTAGATATTGCTGTAATCGGCTCCCCAGACCCCACGCCGGGGAAATGCTCCTATGTTGGAAAATGGGCCGTCTAGCTGTTGTATATTGTGCTGGGTGACTCCTATATTTTTCAATCCATAGATGCGTTGCTTCCCCTCATATATTCAAAAAGAAAGAGCTTCCATGGCATAATAAAGTATGACCACTTTATTTAAAAATATATATGCCCACAAAACAAGGATACTGGGCTAAATATAGTAAATTAAAACAAACAAGGCTAGACCACAGAAAGTGATTTGCAAACCAAAAAAAATTAAAAAGTAAATAAAAAGTAAAAACGGAAAGATCCAGGCACTAATATGTATCTCTGTCCAGATGGAATAGGACAGCAGTAGACCTGAACAATGTACCATTTAAAAAGTCCCTCCAAATAGGCAAACAGCGAGGTGGGGGTATGTATCCACCAGCCGCTACACAGCGTTCTCCTCCCTCGTATGCCCTGGAGCTGACTGACAGAGCGTGATGCCGTTGGTGGGGTCAGCGGGTGGCCCCACCCCCCGTTATTTAAGAGCCGTCAGACGAAGAGACGCCGTCACACAGCGGGAGCCTCCCTCCATGACAGCATGGATGCGGAGCGGCCCGGAGAAGAAAATGAAGAAGAGAAGAAGAGAAGAAGGAAGAAGAGAAGAGGATGCAGAAGAAGATGAAGAGAAGAGCGGGAGCCTCCCCTCATGCCATGGGTGCGGAGCGGCCCGAGGAGAAGAAGATAGAATACGCCGCGGAGGAGATGCTGGACGAGAACGCCGGAGGAAGAACCAGAAGAGCCAGAAGAACCAGAAGAAGAAGAAGATGAAGGAAGAAGCATTTAAATAAAGGAATTGTCAAAAACTGTCTCTTGTCATTTTTAACATTTTTGACAGTTTTTTAGTGAAATGGTAGGGGTAAGTACCCCCTTACCATTTCACACAGGGGGGGGCGGGATCTGGGGGTCCCCTTGTTAAAGGGGGCTTCCAGATTCCGATAAGCTCTCTGCCCGCAGACCCCCACAACCACCAGCCAGGGTTGTGGGGATGAGGCCCTTGTCCTCATCAACATGGGGACAGGGTGTTTTGGGGGGCTACCCCAAAGCACCCTCACAATGTTGAGGGCATGTGGCCTGGTATGGTTCAGGAGGGGGGGCGCACTCTCGTCCCCCCTCTTTTCCTGCGGCCTGCCAGGTTGCGTGCTTGGATAAGGGTCAGGTATGGATTTTTGGGGGAACCCCACGCCGTTTTTTTTTTTTGGCGCGGGGTTCCCCTTAAAATCCATACCAGACCTGAAGGGTCTGGTATGAAATTTAGGGGGAACCCCACGTCATTTTTTTTTTTAATTTTGGCCGGGGTTCCCCTTAATATCCATACCAGACCTAAAGGGCCTTGTATGGAATTTAGGGGGACTCCCACGTAATTTTTTTTTTTTTTAATTTTGGTCCGGGGTTTCCCTGTGGGGAATTCCCATGCCGTTTTTATCAATGAACTTCTATGTGTATTGTCGGCAATGCAATAGCCGCGGGTAGTTTTAAATGTTTTTTCCTTCGAAATGTCATTTTGCTGTCAGACTGTTCTAAACACAGGAAACATGCGCCCCTTTACAGGCATACTATAGACACCCCCATGGTACGAAATTTAAAGGGATATTACACTTTTATTGTTTGACGTTAAGCATTATTAAAATCACTGCTCCTGAAAAAACTGCCATTTTTAAAACTTTTTTTTGCATTGATCCATGTCCCCTGGGGCAGGACCCGGGTCCCCAAACACTTTTTATGACAATAACTTGCATATTAGGCTTTAAAATTAGCACTTTTGATTATTCATGTTCGTGTCCCATAGACTTTAACGGTGTTCGCGTGTTCGAGCGAACTTTTTTCCTGTTCGCATGTTCTGGTGCGAACCTAACAGGGGGGTGTTCAGCTCATCCCTATCCTTTATAATCATAAGTAGCATGACTTCACTCTATTGTGAGTCCCCATTTAGACACGTAATTTATGTGTCGTTTGTTTGATCTTTTGTTCGATGCGTGTAATGCTTGGGTTCTGTGATTTTGGCTGGTCTGCCTATGGTTGTTTTCAGCCTGAGTATCGAACAATTGGTCTAGTTGTTTCCATGTTCCGTTTTGACAGCTGATTGGCTGTTTGTGCCTGGCGTCTCCGAGGTGTCATAGCGGGGTGTGGCTTCTTTTGTTTTTTAGTGCGATGTGTCAGAGCGTCGCCCATTCCCCAGATGACGTCAGTGACAGGACAAAACGTACATCGTGTCACTTGTCGGCTTGGCGAATGCTCTTTTTATCTACAGTTTTGTAAGTGTTTTAACCTATTTTAAATAAACCATCATATTGGATTTATGCTATGGCTGCCTTTCTTCTACCCTTATGTGGCTAATTCGGGTTGTGGTTTGATTGGAGTCACGCTTACGGAGGGATATCGTATATTGGCTATCAGGACCTATGTTTACATGCTTACCACCCCTAGCAGTATCTGGATAAGTGGTGTACTGCCTAGCAGCCTGACCTGGATATTATCCTGAGATGTGCCTTATTGTGCCTTCCATCTGGTAAGCACATATGTTTGGTGGTGGAGGATCACTGTGCAGGGTGTGTTTGTTATTCCACTTTCTCACCTGACTCCCTCGGAGAACTACCAGAGGATTTATTTTACCTCCTTTGTATTTATGGACTTTATTATTATAATTAATTATGATTTGATGTTTTTTGACACATTCATGTGGGTTTATTGTTTATACTAAATTTATTGCACACATTTATTCTCTGCGATTTCACTTTATAGCACAGTTTTTTCTTTTATTTTTCATGGGTTTCTGGGGCCTGAAAACGATCCCTTGAAGACTGCTGCTGATGCTGAGTGCCAGGCTCCACCTCCATCCTCCTCCTCCTCCTCCTCCTCTTCCTGTGTGATAGGCGGGCCTGCAGGAATACTGTCTGGATAAAGGGGGCCTTGAGAGATAAGGAAGTCCTCCTCTTCCTCCCTCTGTTCTGCCTCAAGTGCCCTGTCCATTTTTCCATGCAGCGTGTGCTCCAACAGGTAAACAAGAGGGACAGTATCACTGATGCATGCACTGTCACTGCTCACCATCCTCTTGGCCTCCTCAAATGGTGACAGGACAGTGCATGCATCCTTGATCATGAGCCACTGGCGTGGCGAAAAAAAGCCAAGCTTCCCTGACCCTGTCCTGGTGCCATACTCGCACAGGTAGTCATTGATGGCCCTCTGCTGCGTGTGCAGCATTGCCAACATTGAGTTCCACCTGGTGGGCATGTCACAGATGAGGCGGTTATTGGGCAGGTTGTATTCCTTTTGGAGGTCAGCCAGCCTCAGGAGATCCTGTAAGCCCGCGTACCTGCACAAGCACCGCTGCAACACCAAATTAAGGACGTGAGCCAAACAGAGAACATGGGTGAAGTGTCCCTGTCGGAGGGCGGAGAGGAGGTTGGTGGCATTATTGCAAACCGCCATTCATGGCTGAATCTGGCGTGGCATCAACCACTTCTGAGCCTGCCCCTGCAGAGCTGACAGAATCTCTGCCCCAGTGTGGCTCCAGTCCTCTAAGCAGACCAACTCAAGCACCGCATGGCATCTTTTTGCCTGAATGCTTGCGTAGCCCCTAGAACACCTACGGGGCACCGCTGGTTCCGAGGACAAATCTGCACAGGAAGAGGCCATAGAGGAAGAAGAAGAGGAGGGGGTGAAGGAGAGAGGTGTGGCAGAATCACCACTACCAGCATTTTGGAGGCATGGTGGTGGAATAAGCTCCAACAATACTGCACCCTGTCCTGCATTATTCCCAGCTGCCAGCAGGGTTACCCAGTGCACCATGAAAGAAAGGTAACGTCCCTGTCCATACCTGCTGGACCATGAGTCAGCGGTAATATGCACCTAACTGCTGACCGCCCTGTCCAACAAGGCCAAGACTTTGCCTTTCACATGTTGGTAGAGAGCCGGAATGGCCTTCCGAGAAAAAAATTGGCGTTTGGGAACCTGCCACTGAGGTACCGCACATTCACAAATTCTCGAAAAGGTGCAAAGTCTACCAGCTGAAAAGGCAATAGTTGGAGAGCCAGCAATTTAGCCAAACTATCATTCAGCCGCTGAGCATGTGAATGGCTGGGACCAAATTTCTTTTAGCAACTGGGGTAGGGAAATTTGCCTGCTACAATCGGATGTTGGTGTACCGCTAGCAGATTGCCCGGAAGTGCTTGAGGCACCTAATTCTACACCTTCATTCCTCTCAGTGCAGGTCTCTGAGAGGACTGAAGTTATAGTGGGGTTGGAGATCCCAGCTGATGAGGAGCAAGGAGAGGTCTGCCTTGTTCTTTGGTGTGGGTCTTTTAAGTACTGTTGCCAACGGACTGCATGGGAGATCGACATATGTCTGGTCAAGCATGTGGTGCCCAAGCAGCTGCTGTTTTGGCCACGCTTGATACGCTTCAGACATATGTTGCAAACAGCAACGGTGCAATCTGCTGCACACGTCTCAAAAAAGGCCCACGCCAAAGAACTTTTGGAAAAACGCGCGGAGTCAGCAGCGCCCTGCACATGCAGAGCTCTGCAGTGTGATGCAGTCGGTTGCCTGCCCTTAAGCTGGCCCCTGGAGGGCATCCTACCTCATTGGAGATGTGCCTCCTCCTCCTCCTCTCTTCTATCTGGCACCCACATAGAGTCAGTAACCTCATCATCCCCTCCCTCCTCGCCACTGGAGCAACCTGGCAGCATCCTCGTGCAGCATGTACACTACACTGTGGTCGAACAGTTCGGGGGACTCCTCAGGGCATGATGGTGGGGCTAGGGAAGGAGTGACTGATGACATTGAGCCGATGGAAGAGGCTGCTTTGGCTGCTGCATTGGCAGACAAAGTACCCTGAGCCTGGGTGACAGAGGATGAGGAGGATGAGAACGGCTTGGTCATCCACTCTACTAACTCTTCTGCATGTTGTGGCTCAACATGGCCAGCTGCCACGTGCTGAGGATGCACCGTGTCTACGACCAGCACTGTTGGCTGTAGACACAGAGCCTGCTTGCTCTCTTTTAGTGGCCTGTGAGCATCTGCCTTTCCTTGGTGGTCTTCCAGACATACTGTACAATTAGATTAGCAAAACAACGCCTGAAGTTTACTAAAAACAGTACACCAGGAATGGCCTACAGTCAGGTATAGGCTTGGCTAGACTATATATATTAAACGAACTGCAGTCACCTGCCTGCCTGCCTGAAAGTGTCTTCGAGCACGCACTCCATGAATGTCCTACAGTCAGGTATAGGCTTGGCTAGACTATATATATATATATATATATATATATATATACACATATCAACTGCCTGCCTGAAGTATATTAGAAACAGTACACCAGGAACAGTCTGCAGTGCGATGAAGCTAAACTGTATACAGTGTATATATATATATATATATATATATATATATATATATATATATATATATATATATATAACCGGGATGCATATATATATACTAAAGATACACTGCAGCTAACTGATTCGCCTGCCTGCTCAAACTAAATGAAATGACACTCTCTCTGCCTCTCTCTGTCTCTCTCTTAACAACGCCACCAACACACTACACACAGCTGACATGCAGGCGGCCTTACTGTATATAGTGTGGGGCGTGGACTTAACCCCCTGAGCCATAATTGGCCAAAAGCACCGTGCCTTTGGCCAATTATGGCTCTCTTCGCTGATGGCGCTGTGATTGGCGAAAGCATGCGGATTATAATGCATGCTTGGACAATCATCAGCCAGCAATGCACTGCGATGACACAGTGCATTATGGGCCATGACGCGCCGCTCAAATTTGGCGTGAATGGCCCATAATATCCGATCTTCATCAAACGATTGAACTGCCAATGTTCAAGTCGAACATATGTTCGACTCGAACAGACAGCCCATCCCTAATAGGCAGATGGAAAGAATAGTTCATCAACATTTGGGTATTTTACACCAAGGTCCTAAGTTAGGTTTTGTTATCCTTGGAGACCAAGATTTGTATATAAGATTTCCTCCAGAAAGATAAGAGATTAAACCCCCCCCCCCCTCATTCTCTTGTCACTTTAAAAATAAAACCCTGCAAGGTAATGGCATAATGTGTTAGTATACAACGCATATTAGTACATTATGAAATACTTACCTTAGAATGAAGCCCTCCAGCTGTCACCAATAACATGGCTTCCATCCTCCCCAGTCTTTCTTCCAGATTTGCAGGCTCCAGCTGTATGAGTGGCTAAGGGCCGTGATGACGTCAGTCCTGTGCATGTGCGTGGGAGCCCTCGGCTCCGGCACGAAGCTCTGAAGGTCCAGCACGGTATGCCAGACCTTCAGAGCCCATGCACCGGTGACATCACTGGCTGCATGCCGTGTGAATATTTCCTAAATAAGATGATATTCACTGTACCTACAGGCAAGCCTTATTATAGGCTTACCTGTAGCTACAAGTTCAAATAATGACTTTACTATCACTTTAATGATTATTACCTCTAAATACAGGACATCACCATGGGTGCTTCATTTGTGCCAATGGTGAGAGGAGTCCTGTATTTAGAGTAATAAATCATTTGCAGCCAACATAATTTTTTTGGTGGTATATTGCCAATATAATAATGTAATAATAACAGCATGGGTCTTTCCATTACACATGTGTGGAACCCCTCTTCTCTTACACTGAAGGTAGGATAATTTCCAAAACACCCTTCAAACCATCCTCTGGGAATTCCTACCTACACTCTAAAAGCCACCATCTCAAGTGGTTTGATAACATTCCAAAAGGGCAATTTTGTTGACTAGCTGTACTCTGGATGCAGAATATGTCTGACAAGGGCAAGTACTAAAAGATAGGTTCCTGGATAAGGGATATAATCCAGAGCTCATAGACAGACTCCATGATGAATGCCGTACTGTTTCATCTAGGATGACTAACAAAGAGATAACATTCAATTAAGACATTCAATTTATCACTCAATTCTACTACAAATATACAGTGCCTTGCAAAAGGATTCACCCCCCTTGGCTTTTTACCTATATTGTTGCATTACAGCCTTTAGTTCAATGTTTTTTTTAATATGAATCATATGTGATGGATCAGAACACAATAGTCTAAATTGTTGAAGTAAAATTAGAAAAATATATACATAAAACTATATTTCACAAATAAAAAAACTAATAATTGGCATGTGCGTATGTATTCACCCACTTTGTTATGAAGCCCATAAAAAGCTCTGGTGCAACCAATTACCTTCAGAAGTCACATAATTAGTGAAATGATGTCCACCTGTGTGCAATCTAAGTGTCACATGATCTGTCATTACATACACACACCTTTTCGAAAGGCCCGAAAGGCTGCAACACCTAGTGTTTGGTTAGTGTTTTGCAAGAGGCACCACTAATCAAACACTGCCATGAAGACCAAGGAACTCTCCAAACAAGTAAGGGACAATGTTGTTGAGAAGTACAAGTCAGGGTTAGGTTATAAAAAAATATCCAAATCTTTGATGATCCCTAGGAGCACAATCAAATCTATCATAACCAAATGGAAAGAACATGGCACAACAGCAAACTTGCCAAGAGACGGTCGCACACCAAAACTCACGGACTGGGCAAGGACGGCATTAATTGGAGAGGCAGCACAGAGACCTAAGGTAACCCTGGAGGAGCTGCAGAGTTCCACGGCAGAGACTGGAGTATCTGTACATAGGACTGCAATAAGCCATCCCCTCCATAGAGTTGGGCTTTATGGCAGAGTGGCCAGAAGAAAGCCATTACTTTCAGCAAAAAACAAAATGTCACGTTTTGAGTTTGTGAAAAGGCATGTGGGAGACTCCCAAAATGTGTGGAGGAAGGTGCTCTGGTCTGATGAGACTAAAATTGAACTTTTTGGCCATCAAAGAAAACACTGTCTGGCGCAAACCCAACACATCACATCACCCTAAGAACACCATCCCCACAGTGAAACATGGTGGTGGCAGCATCATGCTGTGGGGATGTTTTTCAGCAGACGGGACTGGGAAACAGTGGAGGGAAAGATGGATGGTGCTAAATATAGGGATATTCTTGGGCAAAACCTGTTCCACTCTGTGTGTGATTTAAAGCTCGGACCGAGGTTCACCTTCCAGCAGGACAATGACCCCAACACACACTGCTAAAGCTACACTTGAGTGGTTTAAGGGGAAACATGTAAATGTGTTGGAATGGCCTAGTCAAAGCCCAGACCTCAATCCAATAGAAAATCTGTGGTCAGACTTGCTGTTCACAAGCGCAAATCATCCAACTTGAAGGAGCTGGAGCAGTTTTGCAAGGAGGAATGGGCAAAAATCCCAGTGGTAAGATGTGGCAAGCTCATAGAGACTTATCCAAAGCAACTTGGAGCTGTGATAGCCGCAAAAGTGACCTCAGGGTTTCTGAGCCTTTGTGCTTTTTGACACCATGCAATACTGTTTTTTATCCTTTATTTTTTATGTGATCACTCCCTGTACCCACCCGAGTAGGTGGATTGTACTGTTAAGCTTTTGCTGTTTTAATAAATTTTTATTTTTTGGATTAACGCACTATGTGGAAGCCCTTCAGATTACAAGCGCCATCAGATTACATACAGTGAGAATCTCCTGTTTACTTGGCAGCCTCTGTAATAGGAAGTCCTGTCTCCTGGGCTGCCATTGACCCACTGTTCTGCCTATCATAGGAGATTCTCACTGTATGTAATCTGTCGGCGCTCGTCCCGCCCCCTCCCTGTCTCCTCTAGGCTGCAGATGGGCATTGTTCAGGCTGCACTGATGGCAATGGTGAGGCTGCTGCATTGATGGCAATGGTGAGGCTGCATTGATGTGGACTGATAAGGCTGCATTGATGGCACTTGTGAGGCTGCAGACGGGCATTGATCAGGCTGCATTGATGGCAATGGTGAGGCTGCAGATGGGCACTGACCCTTATTTTGCTTCAAAGTCCCTTATTTAAAATTTAAGTTTTTTTCCTGAAACGTCCCTCTTAAAATGAATGTGCGTGTTATACGCCTGTGTGTGTTATACGCCGATAAATACGGTATTTTTTTGATTTATTATTTTTTGTTTATTTTCTGCTGACATTTTTCATCAATTATATTAATTGTGTGTCTGTTGATTTGCTGTCTCTTGTAGTCCACCTCATATACACTATTATACCCAAATACAACATTTTTTATTGCATACTGGTACTTGTAGTCAGCTTCTTATACATCACTGCTGTGCTTTGAAGTTGGCTTAATCCCCATTCAGGCAGACTGCACAAGGTTAGTGGGGCCCCTTGGAATGTGTCGCTGCAGTACAGTGAAATCCATATTGTCCTGGTTTGTTAAATCTACTGTGTACATCCAAACTTTAAAATAAATCTACAGTATGTGCATTCAACACTGAAATGTTGTGGTTCGAGCCATTTTGTCTGTAGAGATGACGCAATGACATACCTTACACTTTTTATGCCAATGAGAGAACTTTCTATCCTCTTTCCCATTAAAGGAAGAACATGGTAATAAGGTTTCCTGATTATGCAGTGTTAAAGTGGTGGCTTTAGCAGAACATATTTGAATCTGCTGAACCTATGCAATATCGGTTGTCATTGCCTGGGCAATTTTAAGAGTACTCCCAGCCTTGGTCTATATACTGTTTGTTTCTTGTTCTTTGTCTATATTGCAGAGGTTTGGCCCTGGTCATGGTTTGCACATACTGTAGGTCTGTGGATCTGGTCTTGCATAATTTTATTATTGGTATGAAATGTCCACTTTTATAGTAAACATGTGGCAGGGCTAACATTAACACCTACATAAGCTTAGCAAGCAGTAAATATAATTTACAACACATCTTTACTTGCTTCTGTAGCTGCAGGTATTGTGGATCAATTATTCCTTACATTTCATAACAGAGGCACAATAGTTGGGTTCTATTTTTTTTTTTTGGGGGGTGGGGGGTTAGCTTTTTAATCTTTCCCTGCCCCCCCTCCCCCTCTGCAGTGGTGCAGTAGCATTAAATGTAAATACAGTTCAGGTGTTCTCTGTTCACATTAGAAAACCCACTTGACGACCAGTGACATATCCGTACGATGTTAAACTTCAAGTGGTTATGCCAGGATGATGCCTGCAGCTGTAGGCATCATCTTGGTATTGTTTTTTTTAAAACCAATAGTCGGCTTTCTTGTAAAAACAATCCTAGTGGCTAATTTGCCACTGGATTGCTTTTAAAAGCAGCCGGAGGGGACATACCCCCCTTCTGCCCCTTCTGTGACTTTCTGTGACTCTCCCATTAAATTGGGAGACCCGAGTGACCAGTCGGCGCTTCTACTTGCTGATCATAAAGATAATCAGAGACCCAAATGACTCCAATCACCTATATGGTATAGGAACCTGGAAGCAATGAGCATTCATCATTTCCAGTTTTGCTGGATGTAAACAGTGCCATTTTTAAATGGGAAAAGTATTTGATCAAACTAATATTGGTGTGATCAAATGCTTTTAGAGGTAGAGGAGACATCTGGGGTCTAATAGACCCCAGATGTCTCCATAAAGAGTACCTGTCACTGCCTAGAGGATATTTATATATTTATATTCTTTGTGATAATGATACAAGTGATAAAAACAATAAAATAAATAAATAAAAGTAACAGTGTAAAAATAAAAAATAAATAACATGAAATATATTTTAAAAAAATGAAAGCACCCCAACCCCCCAAGTTCCCTCACAACGGTATTTTTTTTTACAGCAAGTGGTAACCCGTAAAGGCTTTTAAAGAATCACCTATGAATAGTAAAATGTATGTCGTTTGTCGCTGTTGCACAGGCATGCGTAATTTAAAGCTGACATCTATTTACACGGCGTAACATCATCTTTTAAATAATACCAAACAATTGGGTATTATATTGTGTTTTTGTGCAATAAAATTCAAAAAGGTGTATTTTTTCCCCCAAAAAATTTTGTATGCAAAAATCACTGCACAAACACCATGTGACATAAAGAATTGCAACACTCACCAAATACTGATTGTTACACATAAACAATAAGGGTCAGAAAAGGCCTGGTCTTAAAGTGGATACTGGAAAGCTGTGAAACTGTGAAGAACCTGACTAGAGTGGCTCTGTTAGGTTAAATTGCTGCAGAATGCCTGCAGCCAGTAAAGCCAATGAGGGCTTGTTTTAAATCTTATTTTCTGCTGCCTGAATCAATGTTTCATTCACTCCTCCAGTGCTCTGTCCAAATTCTGGAAAGAAAGAGAAAAAAAAAAAAAACTGTAGCTTCAAATATGGGGTAGCATGTTAAGCATTTCCTTCCTCCCATGTAACGGCACTGGTGCTTCTGACACAGCACCTCATGGTGTCAAATGGAGGTGGAGAGAGAGTATCCATCCTTGATAAAGCTCACAGCTATAAATTAAATGGTGGGAGAAAAAAAACGATGTGCGGTTGGGGTAGGGGAAGAAGGTAAAATGAGCCTGTTGCTAATTTTGTGGCAGTCTTTAGTTGCTTCCCGCTTTGGCCAGTTTAGGACTAGACCATTGGTGGCCCCTCCATATGTTGCCCCCCCGATCCATGCAGCCAGGCCCTAATCTAATGCACTGCACCCTGAGCCCACCCAGTTGTGTGACAGTAGCAAATGAATATTCACTATTTTACCCGGGGCGTAGCTTGGACATGCAAGCATTATTTATTAGGTCACATCTATGGTGAACTCCTGCTTCTACCTGGGCTTTTGGTGCTTTAATAGAGGGACTTCACCATCGCACACCTGCTACATTCTGCTCGGGAGCCCTGGACACTTACTTTGCCAGCGGATAAAGAGGGTGCCAAGATGGTGCCAAGTCGTTGCCCAGTGACCATGACCTCTTCTTCCTGCTTGGATCCACAGCCCTCTCCACCGCATTGGACCAGCTACAGTGCCACAGCTCAGCTCCCTCACATGCAGACTTCCTGCTGGGAGACCATCTCCCGCAGGGTGGGGGCAGAGTACTTGTGGTGATGGCCACCTTCCCGTCCGTCTCCCCTGGAGGGGGGTGACATTCGTTTGCCACCCCCCTGAAATACTTTACACCAGAGGCCACTGGACTAGACTCTAGCTTGGTTAGCTTCAACAGCTTCAGAAATGACCTCGAAATAGAAAGTTCAGAATTTATCCTATAATTTTGTAAACTATTCTCAGTATTATATATATTGTTTTTAACAATCTACTAAGGGAGACATTAAATTAATACTGCATAGCAGATCTGTGTCCTAGACCAGCAGGCGGGGCAAAACAGGGGGTGTGGACAGAGCAGCGCTGGCTGAGACCATACAAAGCCATATCATCATCTGAAGCACAGGTGTCTTATCCCACATATACTCACACTTCTGAATTAGTGCCTGACGCCAGCAACCACTTTCTGAATACCGGTTATCCTCCAGCTTTGAGCAGCGCTCCAAGTTTACACATAAGCACTGCATAGCTAAACTCTCCTAATCTGCCAATCGCATGACAGGAATTGCTGAAAAGCTGCATAAGATTTGTGGCATTTATAAGCAGCATGACTGAAAGCAACCATACCAGAGTCCTGGAGACCTTTTAAGAAAATACATGACTTTTTACAATATATTAAACAACAGAGCAGGTACTTTCAGGTACATTTTATTTTCAAAGCACCCCTGAAACTTCGAAATCTATGGTGCTTTACTGTAAAAATTGCAACAAATGTGCATCTCAATTTATTCCAAAGTATCCATATATGTTCTTATTGGTCTCTTTAGCCTTCCTTTTACAATGCCCAGGACTAAAATGAAGGGCACAGGAGAGAGATAGGCCAGAATGTACACACTCATCTCCATTTGTATAGACAAAAATACCTGGGCCCATCAGGAAACAAAAACTGAAAACACAGGCATCTACTACATTCCAGTAGTCATTTTAACATATTTTATAAAGCCACAGGTAGACTCTGTAGACATGGTGAGGGTTAAATTGTGCCTTCTACCATCCAAAATTAGAAAAACAACTTTAGGCAGAGTTCTGCCTAAATATACCTTTTACATAAATTAGTAAATTAATGTCCAGAATTATCCTTTACGTCAGTACAATTTAACTTTCTTTTATAGGTTATACAAATGCAGCTAATGATAAGCTTCTTGTTTTCTTCCCTATTCTTTCTAACACAAAGAAAAAAAAATCTCAGTGCTACTGTAATTGGCAGGGTCAGATACTCAGAATTCTGGCACAGTCAATCGCTTTAAGATGATCTGTGATGATGATAATTTTATCGGCTATACTGCTTCAAAATCATAGGTAGAAACTGGAAATGATATGTCTGAAAGAAAACAAAACAGCAGGCATCAAGATGATAGAAAGGACAATCCTGTAATATATAGTCTCAGCATGAAAATGAAATGACAGAAACTCACCAGCAAACTAGGGATAAATTTGTGTTACCCTGATGGTAATGGAGGAAGAAACATTTGTGAGTTTCTGAGAAGAAATGATTGTTCAATGTTGATGAATATGTATCCATCCTGAGACAGTAGCACTGCACAGAATTCTGTATTTTGTATTGCAGTGACATGACTTGCTCAATACAGACAGCCTCAAACATATTTTAAAAGTAAAGAACATAAAAGTTTATTTCATCTTGGCTTTCCTCGTTTGAGAATATGCAATTTATGATCTATTCAGATGTCCATTGATAAATTCATAATTTTTAGTTTTAACCACCTCGGCTTTAGGAAGGTTTACCCCCTTCATGACCAGAACATTTTTTGCTATTTAGCACTACGCTACTTTACCTGGTAATTGCGCAGTCATTGCAACAAAATTGATATAATTTTTTTCACACAAATAGAACTTTTCGTGGTGTTTGATCACCATTAGGTTTTTTTATTATATAAATGAAAAAAGACCGAACATTTTGAAAAAAAATTATATATTTTTTTACTTTCTGCTATAAAACATATCCAATAAAAAAAATCTAATTTATTCAAAAAGTTTGGCCAAAATGTATTCTGCTACATGACTTTGGTAAAAAAAAATCCCAATAAGTGTATATTGATTGGTTTGCATGAAAGTTATAGTGTCTACATATATGCTGGAATATTGATTTTTATACTACTAATGGTGGTGATTAGCGACTTATAATGGGACTGCGATAGTGCAGCAGGCAATTTGACACCTACACTGAGTGGAAACTAACTAGCTGCCACTGACATTACAAGTGACACTGATACAGTGATCAGTGATAATAATATACACTGTCACTGGACTAATGACACTGACTGAGAAGGTGTTAACATTTTGGGTAATCAAATGATCAAATATGTGCCTAAAATGTGTTGTGTAATGTGTGCTTTTTTTACTGAAGATCTCTTTGCTTTTTCATCCTACTTTGTTGATTGTTAATACAGGGCTCTGGCCATACATCATTGGCCGGGAACTGCTGACAGACTCCCACTGTGTACAACCACAGTGGGAGTCGGCAGGAGGCCCGCATGCACATGCTCTAAACCTGGAAACAGGCAGTAACCTACCAGTACATTGCTATGCCTGTACAGGCTGCCTGTCCACGGTACATTGTGGCCAGGAAGGCTGGAAGTAAATAACTGCTTGCCGACCGGCTCACGCCAGTATACGTAGGCAGAATGGCTCTGCAGGGCGAAACGACGTATTGGTACGTTGTTCCCTTTAAGAGCTGCCGGAGGCCCGCTGCACGACAGGGGACCCAATGCGCATGGTCGGCGGGCATGATTGCCGCCGGCCACCCGTGATCGAGGACACGAGAGCCAGCACAGGGATTTGTGTGTGTAAAAGGGGAGAGTCAGTTCTATCCCCATACAGTTAGAACACAGCCAGGGAACACACATTTAACATTTAACCCCTTGATACCCCCTAGTGTTAACCCCTTCCCTAGCATTGACATTTACACAGTAATCAGTGCATTTTTATAACACTGATCGCTGTATAAATGTCAGTGGTCCCAAAAATGTGTCAAAAGTGTCCACTGCAATGTCGCAGTACTGCTAAAAATCTCAGATCACCGCCATTACTAGTAAAAAAAAATGCCATAAATCTTTCTCATAGTTTGTAGACGCTATAAGTTTTGCGCAAACCAATCAATATACACTTATTGCAATATTTTTTACCAAAAATATGTAGAAGAATATATATTGGCCTAAACTGATGAAGAAACGTGTTTTTTAAAAACATTTTTGGGGATATTTATTATAGCAAAAAGTTGTCGCACTTTTTTGTTTATAGCGCAAAAAATAAAAAACGCAGAGGTGATCAAATACCACCAAAAGAAAGCTCTGTTTGTGGGAAAAAAAGGACGCAAATGTAGTTAGGGTACAGTATTGCATGACCGCACAATTGTCAGTTAAAGCGGCGCAGTGCCAAATTAAAAAAAGTGCTCTGGTCAGGAAGGGGGTAAAATCTTCTGGGGCTGAAGTGATTAAACAACGCATAAACAAGGTAAGGATGTCTTCTAAGTATACCAAGTTGGGGATTCTTTTGGACATTAGTCTACTGCTTCATGGGGAACGCTGTGAGCAATATATATGGCAATATACAGTCATAAATAAAGGCATTCATATCTATGTGCAAGATTTGGAAAGGTTAACAAGTTGGGGAAAGGTTTGTGACCAATTCTTTATATCAGCTGGCAGCTTTATTTATTATGCTAATAGGGACTATACAATTGCTGGGGTGCAGAATTTAACCATTTGAAGACCAGACTGTTACACCCTCTTCAAGACCAGACCATCTTTCAATTTTCAGTACTGTCATATTTTGAATGACAATTACTCAGTCATGGGACATTGCAGCCAAATGAATTTTTATATCTTTTTATACAGATAGAGCTTTCTTTTGGTGGTATTTAAGCACCATAGGGTTTTTTATTTTTTACTTTATAAAGGAAAAAAGACCAACAATTTTGAAAAACATTCTTAGTTTCTGCTATAAAATGTTGCAAATAAATAATCTGTCTTTATACGTTTAGCCAAAATGTAATCTACTACATTTCTTTGGTGAAAAAAGTGTATATAATTTGGCCTGTGTGAAAGTTATAAAGTCTACAAAATATAATATATATAATATATATATATATATATATATATATATATATATATATATATATATAATATATATAATATATATATATATATATATATATATATATATATATATATATATATATATATATATATATATATATATATATATATATATATATATATATATATACACACATACATATATACATATACATATATATATATATATATATACACACCCCTCACATTTTTGTAAATATTTTATTATATCTTTTCATGTGGCAACACTGAAGAAATAACACTTTGCTATAATTAGGGATGAGCCGAACACCCCCCTGTTCGGTTCGCACCAGAGCATGCGAACAGGAAAAAAGTTTGTTCGAACACGCGAACACCGTTAAAGTCTATGGGACACGAACATGAATAATCAAAAGTGCTAATTTTAAAGGCTTATATGCAAGTTATTGTCATAAAAAGTGTTTGGGGACCCGGATCCTGCCCCAGGGGACATGGATCAATGCAAAAAAAAGTTTTAAAAACGGCCGTTTTTTCGGGAGCAGTGATTTTAATAATGCTTAAAGTCAAACAATAAAAGTGTAATATCCCTTTAAATTTCGTACCTGGGGGGTGTCTATAGTATGCCTTTAAAGGGGCGCATGTTTCCCGTGTTTAGAACAGTCTGACAGCAAAATGACATTTCAAAGGAAAAAAAGTCATTTAAAACTACCCGCGGCTATAATGAATTGCCGGTCCGACAATACACATAAAAGTTCATTGATAAAAACGGCATGGGAATTCCCCACAGGGGAACCCCAAACCAAAATTAAAAAAAAAAAAATGACGTGGGGGGGTCCCCCTAAATTCCATACCAGGCCCTTCAGGTCTGGTATGGATATTAAGGGGAACCCCAGCCAAAATTAAAAAATATATATATAACGTGGGGGACTCCCCTAAATTCCATACCAGACCCTTCAGGTCTGGTATGGATTTTAAGGGGAACCCCACGCCAAAATTAAAAAAAAAAAATGGCGTGGGGTCCCCCCAAAAATCCATACCAGACCCTTATCCAAGCATGCAACCTGGCAGGCCGCAGGAAAAGAGGGGGGACAAGAGAGCGCCCCCCCTCCTGAACCGTACCAGGCCACATGCCCTCAACATTGGGAGGGTGCTTTGGGGTAGCCCCCAAAACACCTTGTCCCCATGTTGATGAGGACAAGGGCCTCATCCCCACAACCCTGGCCGGTGGTTGTGGGGGTCTGCGGGCGGGGGGCTTACCAGAATCTGGAAGCCCCTATTAACAAGGGGACCCCTGGATCCCGGCCCCCCTGTGTGAAATGGTAAGGGGGTACAAAAGTACTCCTACAAATTCACAAAAAAACTGTCAAAAATGTTAAAAGTGACAAGAGACAGTTTTTGACAATTCCTTTATTTAAATGCTTCTTCTTTCTTCTATCTTCCTTCATCTTTTTCTTCTTCTGGTTCTTCTGGTTCTTCCTCCGGTGTTCTTGTCCAGCATCTCCTCCGCGGCGTCTTCTATCTTCTTCTCCTCGGGCCGCTCCGCACCCATGGCATGGGGGGAGGCTCCCACTCTTCTCTTCATCTTCTTCTCTTCTTCATCTTCTCTTCTTCATCTTCTTCTCCGGGCCGCTCCGCATTCATGGTGGCATGGAGGGAGGCTCCCACTGTGTGACGCGTCTCCTCTTCTGACGGTTCTTAAATAATGGGGGGCGGGGCCACCCAGTGACCCCGCCCCCCTCTGACGCACAGTGACTTGACGGGACTTCCCTGTGATGTCATGGGGAATGCCACAGGGAAGTCCCGTCATGTCCTGTGCATCAGAGGGGGGCGGGGTCACCGGGTGGCCCCCCCCCCGTTATTTAAGAACCGTCAGAAGAGGAGACGCGTCACACATCGGGAGCCTCCCTCCATGCCAGCATGGGTGCGGAGCGGCCCGGAGAAGAAGATGAAGAAGAGAAGAAGATGAAGAGAAGAGCGGGAGCCTCCCCCAATGCCATGGGTGCGGAGCAGCCCGAGGAGAAGAAGATAGAAGACACCGCGGAGGAGATGCTGGACGAGAACACCGGAGGAAGAACCAGAAGAGCCAGAAGAAGAAGAAAAAAGAAGAAGAAGATGACGGAAGATAGAAGAAAGAAGAAGCATTTAAATAAAGGAATTGTCAAAAACTGTCTCTTGTCATTTTTAACATTTTTGACAGTTTTTTAGTGAAATGGTAGGGGTAAGTACCCCCTTACTATTTCACACAGGGGGAGGGCCGGGATCTGGGGGTCCCCTTGTGAAAGGGGGCTTCCAGATTCCGATAAGCCCCCTGCCCGCAGACCCCCACAACCACCAGCCAGGGTTTTGGGGATGAGGCCCTTGTTCTCATCAACATGGGGACAAGGTGTTTTGGGGGCTACCCCAAAGCACCCTCTCAATGTTGAGGGCATGTGGCCTGGTACGGTTCAGGAGGGGGGACGCTCTCTCGTCCCCCCTCTTTTCCTGCGGCCTGCCAGGTTGCGTGCTCGGATAAGGGTCTGGTATGGATTTTTGGGAGGACCCCACGCCGTTTTTTTTTAAATTTTGGCCAGGGTTCCCCTTAATATCCATACCAGACCTGAAGGGCCTGGTATGGAATTTAGGGGACCCCCACGTCATTTTTAAAAAAAAATTTGGTTCGGGGTTCCCCTGTGGGGAATTCCCATGCCGTTTTTATCAATGAACTTCTATGTGTATTGTCGGACCGGCAATGCAATAGCCGTGAGTAGTTTTAAATGACTTTTTTTCCTTTGAAATGTCATTTTGCTGTCAGACTGTTCTAAACATGGGAAACATGCGCCCCTTTACAGACATACTTTAGACACCCCCCAGCTACGAAATTTAAAGGAATATTACACTTTTATTGTTTCACTTTAAGCATCATTAAAATCACTGCTCCTGAAAAAACGGCCGTTTTTAAAACTTTTTTTGCATTGATCCATGTCCCCTGGGGCAGGACCCAGGTCCCCAAACACTTTTTATGACAATACCATGCATATAAGCCTTTAAAATTAGCACTTTTGATTTCTCCCATAGACTTTTAAAGAGTGTTCCGCGGCATTCGAATTTGCCGCGAACACCCCAAATTGTTCATTGTTCGGCGAACTTGCGAACAGCCAATGTTAGAGTCAAACATGAGTTAGACTCGAACTCGAAGCTCATCCCTAGCTATAATGTAAAGTAGTAAGTAAATAGTAAACTTGTGTACAACCAGCCTGTCTGGTTTTCCCCGAGTGATCAGTGCACTCAGCTATAGCCGGCATCATTGTATTCTGTTGGCGGTGAAGTACGGTGCCTTGAAAAATTATTTATACCCCTGGACATTTTCCACAATTTATTATGTTACAACCAAAAACGTAAATATATTTTATTGGGATTTTATGTGATAGATCAACACAAAGTGGCACATAGTGGCTTGCAAAAGTATTCACCCCCTTGGCATTTTTCGTGTTTTCTTGCCTCACAACCTGGAATTAACATGGTTTGAGGATTTGCATAATTTAATTTACAGAACATGCTTACAACTTTTAAGTTTCACCCCCCTAAAGTCAATACTTTGTAGAGCCAACTGTTGCAGCTATCACAGCTCCAAGTCACTTTGAATAAGTCTCTATGAGCTTGCCACATCTTACCACTGGGATTTTTGTCCATTCCTCCTTGAAAAACTGCTCCAGCTCCTTCAAGTTGGATGGTTTGTGCTTGTGAACAGCAATCTTTAAGTCTGAACACAGATTTTCTATTGGATTGAGGTCTGGGCTTTGACTAGGCCATTCCAACACATTTATGTTTCCCCTTAAACCACTCAAGTGTTGCTTTAGCAGTGTGTTTGGGGTCATTGTCCTGCTGGAAGGTGAACCTCGGTCCTAGCCTCAAATCACACACAGAGTGGTACAGGTTTTGCCCAAGAATATCCCTGTATTTAGCACCATCCATCTTTCCCTCAACTCTGACCAGTTTACTAGTCCCTACTGCTGAAAAACATCCCCACAGCATGATACTGCCACCACCATGTTTCACTGTGAGGATGGTGTTCTTAGAGTGATGTGATGTGTTGGGTTTGCGCCAGACATAGCGTTTTCTTTGATGGCCAAAAAGTTCAATTTTAGTCTCATCAGACCAGAGCACCTTCCTCCATACATTTTGGGAGTCTCCCACATGCCTTTTCGCAAACTCAAAACGTGCCCTTTTGTTTTTTGCTGAAAGTAATGGCTTTCTTCTGGCCACTCTGCCATAAAGCCCAACTCTATGGAGCGTACGGCTTATTGTAGTCCTATGTACAGATACTCCAGTCTCTGCAGGTCTCTGTGCTGCCTCTCTGATTAATGCCCTCCTTGACCGGTCCGTGAGTTTTGGTGTGCGGCCGTCTCTTGGCAAGTTTGCAGTTGTGCCATGTTCTTTCCATTTGGTTATGATAGATTTGATGGTGCTCCTAGGGATCATCAAAGATTTGGATATTTTTTATAGCCTAACCCTGACTTGTACTTCTCAACAACATTGTCCCTTACTTGTTTGGAGAGTTCCTTGGTCTTCATGGCAGTGTTTGGTTAATGGTGCCTCTTGCTTAGGTGTTGCAGCCTCTGGGGCCTTTCAAAAAGGTGTGTATATGTAATGGCAGATTTGTTTTATGTATATATTTTTCTAATTTTACTTCACCAACTTAGACTATTGTCTTCTGATCCATCACATATAATTAAGATTAAAAAAACATTGAACTAAAGGCTGTAATGTAACAAAATAGGTAAAAAGCCAAGGGGGTGAATACTTTTGCAAGGGACTGTAAGTGTGAAGTGGAAGGAAAATGATAAATGGTTTTCTAAATTTTTTACAAATAAATATGTGAAAAGTGTGGAGTGCATTTGTATTCACTCTCCTAAGACAAAACTTTGTAGAACCCCTTTTTGCGGCAATTACAGCTGCAAGTCTTTTTGGGTATGTCCATATCAGCTTTGCACATCCAGAGAGTGAAATTTGTGCCCATTCTCCTTTTCAAAATAGCTCAAGCTCTGTCAGATTGGATCTATGAACAGCAATTTTCAAGTCTTGCCACAGATTCTCAATTGGATTTAGGTCTGGACTGGGCCATTCTAACACATGAATATGCTTTGATCTAAATCATTCCATTGTAGCTCAAGCTGTATGTTTAGGGTTGTTGTCCTGCTGGAAGATGAACCTCTGCCCCAGTCTCAAGTCTTTTTCAGACTCTAACAGGTTTTCTTCTCAGATTGCCCTGTATTTGGCTCCATCCATTTTCCCCATCAACTCTGACCAGCTTCTCTGTCCCTGTTGAAGAAAAGCATTCCCACAATATGATGCTGCCACCACCATGTTTCACAGTGGGGATGGTGTGTTCAGGGTGCTGTGTAGTGTTAGTTTTCTGCCACACATCGTGTTTTGCTTTTAGGCCTAAAAGTTCCATTTTGGTCTCATCTGACCAGAGCACATTCTTCCACATGTTTGCTGTGTCCCCCCCATTGCTTCGCACAAACTGCAAATAGGACTTCTTATGTCTTTCTTTCAACTATGGCTTTCTTCTTGCCACTCTTCCATAAAGGCCAAATTTGTGGAGTGTACGACTAATAATTGTACTGTGCACAGATTCTTCCACCTGAGCTGTGGATCTCTGCAGCTCCTCCAGAGTTACCATGGGCCTCTTGGCTGCTTCTCTGATTAATGCTCTCCTTGCAGTTTAGGTGGACAGCCATGTCTTGGTAGGTTTGCAGTTGTGCCATACACTTTCCATTTTTGGATGATGGATTAAACAGTGCTCCATGAGATGTTCAAAGCTTGGTGTATTTTTTTTTATAACCTAACCCTGCATTAAACCTCTCTACAACTTTTTCCCTGACCTGTCTGGTGTGTTCCTTGGTCTTCATGATGCTATTTGTTCACTAAGGCTCTCTAACAAACCTCTGACGGCTTCACTGTATTTATACTGAGATTAAATTACACACAGGTAGGCTCTATTTACTAATTAGGTGACTTCTGAAAGCAATTGGTTCCACTAGTTTTTAGTTAGGGGTATCAGAGTAAAGGGGGCTGAATACAAATGCATGCCACACTTTTCAGATATTTTTTTGTTAAAAATGTTGAAAACCATTTATCATTTTCCTTCCACTTCTAAATTATGTGCCACTTTGTATTGGTCTATCACATAAACTCCCAATAAAATACATTTACATTTTTTGTTGTAACATGACAAAATGTGGAAAATTTCAAGGGGTACGAATACTTTTTCAAGGCACTGTAAATGATCCAAATCCTCCATCCACCTGGAATGTGTGGATCGGGAATTGGAAATGTTATTTCATTCAGCCCACTGATTGAATGAAAATATATATATAAATGTATGGACTGCCTTAGTGACCAATTCATATGCTTGTTGTATTACAGTTTGTGCTTATGAGTTTTATTGCTATAATCATAACATATGCATTCCATATAGTTGCCTATCTGTATTTTAGATCATTTGTTGAATGTACAGTGTAACGTATGCATTACAAACACGCATAATACAATTTCTCTGCTTTAAAAAGTACACCTCTCCCCTCTGGGAATCTCTAATTGGCTGCATTTTCTCCCCAGGTGTCTTAATTATGCAGAGAAAAAAACAAAAAAGAATAAAAATTTTACATCAGCAATCACCCCTCTACTTACACAGCACCGTATGCATTTAGCAAGAGTGTAAACTTTACACTAGATAGGGTAAAGGCATTGTTATTATTTTTATTTAAAAGGATAGCACCATATGGGTTCAAGACAGGAAGAGTGTGAAACCGATAAGGTTATTGTAGTTGCACTCACACAAATCCACAAAAGAAGCATGGCATTTCTCTTATATAAATATATCCCTGTTCTTGTGTATTTTGTATACTAAGTCATATACTAAATTAGAAAATGACCATCTACAAATCTAAGCAATAGACTCCTATACAGAACGTATAATCCCTTTTAGTGAAAAGAGTATGTTCAAATTAAAAAAAAGGAATCAATATCAGCTATAGCATGTTATTACTTTCGCTTCCTTGCAGGCCTATTTGTTAAAGAAAATGACTTTTTCTTTTTAGTACTCTCCTAATTGTATTTATTTTTTTGCATTTGAAATTAGATCATGCTGAGTTTTCATTAAGTGTTTCTTTCCATTATTTTCTTTTTAATGTTATTTTGATGATTTGGATAATAGACATCAGTAGATACCAGTGAACTTTGTGGGTTTGATTTATTGTTGTCAGTCATCCAAAGTTTGACTTTTTAAGCAAATACCACTAGCAAAAGAGCTGGAAAAAGATAGCGCGGGATCCGGAAGAGGATACCGGAGAAGAACCGGACAGCGACAGAAGATCCGGACAGCAGCAGAAGACCGGGCCCCCGCTAGCAAAAGATCTGGAAGAAGATAGCGGGGGAGGCCAGCAGAAGATACCGGACACCGGGAGAAGAGGCCGGACAGCGCAGAGAAGAACCGGACACCGGGAGAAGATGCTGAGAGAGCGGAAGAAGACCCCCGGAGCTGCATAATAAATTACTTTAAAAACCTGTGTAGTGTGTTTTTTTCTTGACACTTTGTTTCCCTAGGTGAATGGGTAGGGGAACGATGTACCTCATACTCATTCACATAGGGTGTGGGGCCGGGATCTGGGGGACCCCTTATTAAAGGGGGCTCCCGGATTCTGATAAGCCCCCCGCCCGCAGACCCCGACAACCAACAGCCAGGGTTGTCGGGAAGAGGCCCTTGTCCTCATCAACATGGGTACAAGGTGCTTTGTGGTGGGGGGGCCCGCAGCGAGCCCCCCTTCCCCAAAGTACCTATCCTCTATGTTGAGGGCATGCGGCCTGGTACGGTTCAGGAGGGGGGTGCTCGCTCGTCCCACCCCCTTTCCTGACCGGCCGGGCTGCGTGTTTGGATAAGGGTCTGTTATGGATTCTGTGGGGACACCCATGCCGTTTTTTCCTTTAGCGAGCCAGCTCGGCGCTGCTATCTGCAGCTGACACAGTGCACTGCGATTACCGGCGGTTATGTGCGGATAGCTGTGCTAAATCGCTCCTGGACGCAGTCAATTCTATTTTTTCTATCCGCACAAAACGGCATGTTATCAAAACGCAGTGAGTGAATGGGGCCATAGGAAAGCATTGTGTGCGTTTAGCTGCGGTAGAAAACACCACTAAAAGCATTATTCTATCCGTCCGTGTGAAAGGATAAGGCCCCTTTCACACTGGCACATTTTTCAGGCACTAAAAATAGCGCCTGAAAAACGCCCTAAAGAAGTGGCTACATTCACTCCAGTGTGAATCGGGCTTTCACACTGGAGCGGTGCACTAGCAGGACAGTAAGGCCCCTTTCACACTGGGGCGGCGGGGGCATCTGCGGTAAAGTGGTGCTATTTTTAGCACCGCTTTACTGTCCTTTTAGCTGCATTATTCGGCTGCTAGCGGGGCGGATTTAACCCCCCTGCTAGCGGTGGAATAGGGGTTAAATACACACAGCGCTGCCCCATTCATTTCAATGGGGAGGACCGGTGAGTTCACCGCTCCAAAGAAGCTGTTGTCAGGACTTTTTGTGACGCCCTGCCAGCGCACCGGTCCAGTGTGAAACCCCTCACTGGAGTGAATGGAGCCGCTTCTTTAGGGCATTTTTCAGATGCTATTTTTATACACTGGCCAGTCAGTTAGATCTTCCATAAATTAGATTCAGTGCAAGAGCCTGTTTGGTTTTCTACAATTAGAAGTAATTCTTACAGTGCATCTTCCTATTACCGCTTTAGCCTAATGCTCTCTTTCCACTATTTCAACCCCAAAGTTGCGTGATTTACAATGTGCTTTTCGGCTTGTTTTCCACTATTGCAACTTGTCATGCCACTAGGGACTGAAAAGTTGCATCACAAGTTCTACCCCATGATTTACAATTAGTACCATTCATATGTCTGCGACTTCAAGTTGCAGGAACTTCAAAGTAGTCCCTGCACTACTTTGGTCCCACTTTCCTGCGATTTGAGGTCCATAGACCTCAAAAATACACAGGCTTTGCTTCAAGTTTCGGCAAAAAGTTGCGGGAAACTCGCGGCAAAAAAAACACGCATCTTTGGGCTTGCAATAGTGGAAACCGAGCCTTAATGCCATGTCATGCGACTAGTTCAAAACATCGGATAAAAAGTCGCACTGAAGTTGGAACAAAGTAGTGCAAGAACTTTTTTCGAGTTGCACCAATTAGAACGGGGGAACATTGAAATACATGTGTCCTGCAATTCACATGTGTCAAGTCGCACAACAACTCGCAGTAGTGGAAAGACAGCCTAAGACCACTTGGGACTGAAAAGTTGCATCACAACTTCTACCCCATAATTTACAATGAGTACCGTTATGCCCATGCCGTATACACAGTGGGCACACATCTTTATTACAGAAATCCATATTTGGCATGGAAATTAACCACTTGCTTCCTGGGCACTTAAACCCCCCTGCTGTGCAGACCAATTTTCAGCGCTGATGCACTTTGAATGACAATTGCGCGGTCATACTTAGCCAAATGTTTTTTTTTTAAAGTTCCCACAAAAAGAGCATTCTTTTGGTGGTATTTGATCACCTCTGTGTTTTTTTTTTTTTTTTGTTCCAAAAAAAAGAAAAGACAGATTTTTAAAAATTATTTTGTATATTTTTGTATATTTTGATATTAAATTTTGAAAACAGGTAATTTGTCTCCTTTATTGATGTACGCTGATGAGGCGGCACTGATGGGCACTGATTGGTTACACTGATAGGCAGCACTGCTTGGGACCACTGGTGGGCATTGATAGGTGGCACTGGCAGGTGGTACTGGTGGGCACAGATGAGGCAGAATTGCCTCTTCAGGACCAATGTCCCTTGCACCTAAGCCGGTGATCAGCTTTTATTTTATCCTCATGCTGTCAGCGTGAGGAGAAAAAATAAACAATTACCGAGCTTTAGTTTACATCATGTGATCAGCTGTCATTGGCTGACAGCTAATTGCATGGTAAGGGGTCGGGATCGGCCATTACTTCGATCTGTGATCACCCGAGTCTCAGTGACTCAGTGCGCGCTGCGCGCCCTGCAGGGAACATGCGGGGAGCCCGTCCTATGACAGCCTCCCAGAAATTCAGGTCCACGCTGTGGCCGTTGTTTGGCTATAGCACAGACACCAAGTGGTTAATAGTAAAACAGATGCAGATTTCTAGGACTGGCCAAAAATCATGTTTAGAGTCAAAGGCAACTGATGACTTTCTATTTCTAAATGGGCCATTAACATGCATCACAATTGAACTTAGAAATGTGTCTTTGCAAAGTTAAACTAATTAAAATCCTTTCTTATTTTTGCTTGAGGATAGACTGCAGAGGGATTAGAAGTTTTGTCAGATGTCTACACCCCTGATAGGGTGAAGACATCTCCCAAATTTTGCCAATCTCTCATTCAAAATTATTCACTTCCTGTCACATAGCCAAACAGGAAGTGAGGGTAAAACCCTACCAATGTATGTCCATGGGGACACACAGGTCAATATAAATAGTTTCTAGACATGTGCATTCGTTTTCGTCCGAATGCATTTTCGTCCGAATTTCAAGTATTTTCATTATCGTTTTAACAAACGATAACGAAAGTGCAGAATCCGAAAAATGAAAGATTCGACATAAACAAATACAACAGTTCGATATAGATAGGAGATTCGACATGATGATGACAATAACAATCTGTGTCCATCAAACCTGTGGTCGAATGTGCCTAACCTTAACTCTATTAGTCCAAGATTTTTCTACATAGAGAGAAAAGATTCGACATAGAGAGAAAAGATTCGACGTAGGGGAGAAAAGATAAATAAAAATAATGATGATGATGATGAATGTTATTGGCTGATTGTAACCAAACAGGAGGAGCAGTAAAATAGCTAGAACTAAGTACACACGTACTTTGGCTTATGGTGTCTGTTGAAAGTTCTAAGAAGATTCGACGGAGCAGGTAAACTATACGGCGTCGTACAGTTTAGCTGCTCCGTCGAATCTTTGAACATTCAACAGACACCATAAGCCTTCAATGACAGATTCGACCTTAATTTGGATTTTCGGACGAATGAAAATTTTTAAAGAACAACGAAATAAATAAAAATGAATTTCGGGAGTAACTAAATAAATGTATTTTTCGGACGAAAACGAAATTACGAAACAAAATATTTCAGTGTGCACATGTCTGATAGTTTCCCCATTCGGAAAATTGCACTCTAGCATTTTGCATGTACATCCCAAATTATTATGTATCTTGGGGTTTATTTACTAAAACGTAAATCCATTTTTCACTGCAAGTGCACTTAGAAGTGCAGTTGCTGGAGATCCGAGGGGGACAAACAAGGAAAAGAGAAAAAAAAAACAGCATCTTTGCCTCTACATGATTGGATGATAAAGTCACCAGTGCTTCCCCTCAGATTTTCATCAACTACACTTGTATTGCAGAAAGGATTTTCCTTTAATAAACCCCAAAATACCTAATAATTTGGGGTGTACACAACAAAGTGCTAGAGTGCAATTTGCATAGTGGGGGCACTAGTTAGATTGACCTGTGTGTCCCCAAGGAAAAATATTATTAGGGTTTTACTCTCACTTCCTGTTTGGCTATGTGACAGGAAGCAAAGCCAATTTTAAGAAAAGGGACACAAAGCCCAACCTTAAAAAAAAAAAAATAATAAAAAAAAAATGTCCACAATTACAATAGGATTGTCTTCAGCTTGATTTTAGTTCAGTGCTTCTCAACCCTGTCCTTAAGTACCCCCCAACAGGCCATGTTTGCAGGTTTTCCTTCATCTTGCACAGGTGTTTTAAATCAAAGTCAATGGTTTTGTATTTTGGACAGCTATTTTAGAGAAGATACAATTTCCTAAACATGTCCTGTCGGGGGGGGGGAGGGGGGGGTACTTGAGGACTGAGGCTGAAAACCACTGCTCAAAAAGAAAATTGAATACATATATGTGTGTATATGGAATGTGGGGTAAGGAGAAGGCGGTCTATAGGAAGAGGAATGTTGTATTGATCATAGTGGACAGGAACAAAACATATATATATATATATATATATACATACACATACATACACACATATCTATATATATATATACATATATACAGTACATACACGTCAACATATATGGGAAGGGAATACAAAAATGCAGAAAATGGTATGTAATTAAATAGGTATATAATTATAGGGAGAGATTGGTGGTATATATGAGAAGAAATGACGCAATGATGGAAAAGGGGATAAAACATGTACAATGTATATAGGTGTGTAAACACAAAGAACCGTTTATAAAGGATCCCTTCACACACACATACACATATATACACATTTAAATGACGCGTAAGATTGGGACAAAAGGAGGGGGGGGGGTGTGTTTCCAGACGGGTATTTGGGAATGAGAGGAATGTTATGGGAAATACTGGAAAATAAATAAATAAAAGTAAAAATAATAAAAATATATAGAAATATAAATAAAAATAAAGATAAATATAAATATATATATGTAAAAATAAAAATACAAATGGTATGTGTTGTACACTAGGGCTATGTGGATAGGGGTAATGGGTGGGAGACGGGTATACCCATACACGTGCTCCACATAGACTGTAAGTTAATGGGGTAGTGACTAGATGATGGATAAAACAATAAATGAGACAACAGGTAGGACAATGGATGAAACAATACGTGGTGAATTGAGATGAGATGATGTGATGAGGCAGGGATATGGTTGGGGTCACAGCAAAATGTTAATTTCAATGCCTTCATTGAGGCCTCCTGGTGATAAAGTGTCCAGTGTGTATATCCAGTAGTTTTCTCTTTCACACAACCTTTTGTAGCGTTCAGCAGTAGGGAGGGTGGGTGGAATAGACTCAATACCCCACACGCGTAGCCCTGAAGATGTTTGTCCATGATGTTCTTTAAAATGTCTTGGTACACTATGCTTGTCAATGCCCTTCTCTACAAGGTTACGATGCTCACCAAACCTTTTGCGGAGCGTGCGTATAGTGCGGCCTACATATAGTAGGCCGCAGGGGCATGTGAGGCAATAGACCACATAATCTGAACCACAATTGAAGAAGTCGGGGATGACATATAGTTTACCCTTATGGTGGAAGTCTTTTTGCCTATGTGTAACATGGGCGCATGTGAGGCAGAGGGGCTTCCTACATTGATACATGCCTTTGATGTTAAAGAAGGTTAAGGGGGCACTGGCGGTGGGGCGTGCTGTTTTCACTTTGCTTGGTGCTATTTGGGCCTTTATATTCTTAGCCCGTCTGTAGGTGACCAGTGGTTTATCACTTATGGTGGGTTTTAGATGCGGATCCTCACGCAGAATGGACCAGTGTTTGGTGAAGATCTTTTCCATTTGCTTAAATCTGTTGTGGTATTGTGTCACAAATCTGACGGGTTGGGTAGTGTCGTCTGTACTGGTTTGTCTCTTGTCCTTCGCGTTTTCACTGAGACAGTATTGGAAGGCATCTTCTATGATGTGGTCTGGATAACCCTTGTCTTTGAATTTGGCTTTGAGTAGTAGGCTGTGTGTTTCATAGTCCTGTAGGCGCATGCAATTGTGTTTCAGGCAGCAGAACTGGCTTTTTGGGATGTTTTTAACCCATCGTGGGTGATGGCAACTGTTAAGGTGTAGGTAAGAATTTCCTGAGGTGGATTTTGTATAATTCTGGGCGCAGATGGTGTTTTCATAGTGGAATAGTTCCAGATCCAAAAAGGCCAGTTTGTTATTGTCTGTGACTGATGTAAATGATAGACCCATGGAGTTGTTGTTGCAGTGTTGGACGAAGGGTAGGATGGTGGTTTCTGGACCATCCCAGATAATGACTACATCATCTATGTAGCGCCCGTAATAGACTATGTGGGGCGCATATGGGTTATTGTTGTGTATATATTGTAGCTCCCAGTAACCCATGGTAAGGTTTGCGTAGCTGGGGGCAAAATTGGCACCTATGGCAGTTCCTTTTGTTTGAATATAGAAGTCTCCATGGGATTCAAAATAATTGTGGGTTAGGCAGAATTCTAATATTTCCAGTAAGAATTGGTTCTGACGTGGGTTGAGTGATGGATCATTGTTGAGGTAGTGTCGTACAGCTTGTAAACCAATGTTATGGGGAATGGACGTGTATAGTGAGACCACATCTAGCGAGAGCCAGCGGTATGTCGGTTCCCAGGAGTAGTATCGTAGCATGTTCAGAAGGTGGATGCTGTCTTTAATGTAGGAAGGTAGGTTCTGTACTATACCTTGTAGAAAATGATCAATGTAGATAGAGAAGTAGCTGGTTACGCTTTCCATGGGCGCCACTATTGGTCTACCAGGAGGGTGTGTGGGGTCTCTGTGCACCTTCGGAAGGTGGTAAAAGTAGGGCCTTTTGTAAAAGTCGTGTTTAAGAAATGAGGCCTCGGATGAAGTAACTATACCATCTGCTTGTGCTCGATCTATTAGGTTGTGAGCTTCAATAGAGAATTTGGGTAAGGGATCTCCGGAAAGTTTTTTGTATGTGGATGTGTCCGATAGGGGTCTAATTGTTTCCAGCATGTAGTCTGCACAGTTCTGGACTACGATACCACCTCCTTTATCTGCGGGCTTAATAACCAGTTGTCTGTTGTTGGTGAGTGATTTAAGAGCCGTGTGTTCTGCTGGGGTTAAGTTAGATGGTGGATTGGAACGTGAGTTGGACATTTGACACATTCGTAGTATATCAGCATATACAACCTGATAGAAGGTCTGGACGTAAGGTCCTTTGACAAATGTGGGATAAAAGATAGATTTCGGTTTGAAATTAGTGTGTAAGATGGGTGGAGAGGTAGGTGGATGTTGAGTTAGAGATTCAATCTGGTCGTCAATGTAGAGATCTTCCAACTGGTCTAGGGCTATGAGTTCTGCGGGTCCTAGGGTGGAGGAGTCTTCTGTAGTAGTACTGCATTCAGCGTGGTCATTAGTAGTATATGGAGTAGTGTTTGGGGTAATGTTTGGGGTACCATTACCTTTCTTAGTGTCTTGAATGTTGAAATATCGTTTGATGGTGATATTTCTAATGAACCTATTGAGATCCAAGAAGAGAGTGAAAGGGTTGGGAGGTGCTGTGGGGGCGAAGGTGAGCCCGCGTGCCAGTAGAGATTTTTCAGGCATGGATAAGGTGTGATCAGAGAGGTTGAAGATTTTTACAGTCTGCGCAATTTCTCCCTCCTTTTTGTGTCTGTGTCTCCCCCCCTCTCCTGCCTCGTCGGTGAGCTTTCTTTTTGGGCAGGGTTGGGGGGTGATCACTAAAAAAGAGGGGGTAGGGGTGGGAGATATATGTTTATTGGTCGGACTGTAAATGGGGGGTGATGAGATGGCATGGATACTGGGGTGGTCCATGGTGGGCCCAGATGCATGAGTGATCTTGGGCTGTGCGGTGTGTAGATTCCCAATACCAAAATCCAGAGTGGATGACTGGGGGTCCTCATAAGTGTTGTGATCTGATATGGCACTGCCGGTCTGTGTTTCTTTGAGGGTAACCGGTATGGAAGGGATTGAGGTAAGGATGCCAGTGTGGGGTTTCTTCTTTATACTTTTGGAAGTTTTGGGTGTACTGGAGGAAAAAACTGGCACAGGGGGTGGTGGACGATGATGGTCCTCTTTTGGTGTGGGTGTGGGCTGTAGCCGTCTGGAAGGTGCCGGTGGCCTATGTGGTTTATAAGGCTTGGTGGAGGGGCCTTGAAAGGATAAGAGGGCCGTTGTAGGCCTAGGTACACATTCCATCAGGGGGACTGGGGCGTGGTTCTCTTGCCCTGATGGGGTGTGGAGATTGGGGTGGTTGTTAACTTTGGGGGGGTGTGTATTGCATCTGGGTTTTTTCCAACAGTGGATCCTGTTGGAGTTGTAATCGTCAAAGTCTCTGCGTATCTTCTGTAATTTACATTTGATGAGGCAATCCTCTTGGTACTTAGTGTTAAGTTTCAGTTTTTTGTACCATGAGGTGGGTAGGGGTGTAATGTACGATCTTAGTTCATCTATAAGATTAGTTAATTTGGACGATAATGAGTTGAATAGGGTATCCCTTTGCTTGATGATGATTTCCATCCATTTTTGAGTGCAGAATTCAGATATGGTGGACCATTCAGCGGCTAAATCTGCGCCCAGAAATGAGCAAGTCTTTTGGTTTCTGAGACCTCTGGGAGAATTTTTGTAGTTCAAATACAGTTCCAAGAAGAACTTATCCCACCATTGTTGGTTGATGTTATTGATGGTGTCCTCTATTTTGCGAAACTCCTGAGAGGGGGAACTTGATGGTGGTAGTTAATGTTTCACAACAAGTTTGGGTATTAGTCCATGTAAGGATAAAATGATGCTGAATAAATGGAAGGCAGCCAGTCTATAAAAGCTAGAAGAAGCTCTGGAACAAATAAAAAAGAAAGAAGGACAGCGCCCTCTAAGTGCAGCATGTATGTTAAAATATTTATTACAATAGATAAAAATACTCACATTTGAGTTGCTAAAAACCAGCATGTAAAGTAGTTTCATCCGCGTGCTCTCGGGGGATGTGGGTGTCACGGGCCAGTGTAAGGGGTTCCTGGGATGTGAGTCCTGTGACCTGGGTCCTGGTAGCTGTTCCGGTGGTGCTGAGGGTCCTCAGAGCCTCCGGGCAGCCAGGATATCGGTCATGGATCCTCCGTGGAGTGCCGTGCTGACCTGCATCTTCACTTCCGGGAGCGGGGTGAGGCGGGCGGTGCTTCGCGTTCGGAGCATGCATGCTCCTTCATCAGGCTAGCTGGTGGCCATATTCAGTGTGGGAATTTATACCATAGGCAATGGGAGGGGTGGAGAGGTAATTGAGAGGAGGGTGGGACTATGTATAATGATTGGGCACGTAGGTAACCATGGAGATGGGGTGTACACAATGTGGAAGGGGAGTGAAGGGAGACGGGGAGTGGGCGGGGCGGGGAGTGGGGAGGCCATGGAAAGCGTAACCAGCTACTTCTCTATCTACATTGATCATTTTCTACAAGGTATAGTACAGAACCTACCTTCCTACATTAAAGACAGCATCCACCTTCTGAACATGCTACGATACTACTCCTGGGAACCGACATACCGCTGGCTCTCGCTAGATGTGGTCTCACTATACACGTCCATTCCCCATAACATTGGTTTACAAGCTGTACGACACTACCTCAACAATGATCCATCACTCAACCCACGTCAGAACCAATTCTTACTGGAAATATTAGAATTCTGCCTAACCCACAATTATTTTGAATTCCACGGAGACTTCTATATTCAAACAAAAGGAACTGCCATGGGGGCCAATTTTGCCCCCAGCTACGCGAACCTTACCATGGGTTACTGGGAGCTACAATATATACACAACAATAACCCATATGCGCCCCACATAGTCTATTACGGGGGCTACATAGATGACGTAGTCATTATCTGGGATGGTCCAGAAACCACCATCCTACCCTTCGTCCAACACTGCAACAACAACTCCATGGGTCTATCATTTACATCAGTCACAGACAATAACAAACTGGCCTTTTTGGATCTGGAACTCTTCCACTATGAAAACACCATCTGCGCCCAGAATTATACAAAATCCACCTCAGGAAATTCTTACCTACACCTTAACAGTTGCCATCACCCACGATGGGTTAAAAACATCCCAAAAAGCCAGTTCTGCCGCCTGAAACACAATTGCACACGCCTACAGGACTATGAAACACACAGCCTACTACTCAAAGCCAAATTCAAAGACAAGGGTTATCCAGACCACATCATAGAAGATGCCTTCCAATACTATCTCAGTGAAAACGCGAAGGACAAGAGACAAACCAGTACAGACGACACTACCCAACCCGTCAGATTTGTGACACAATACCACAACAGATTTAAGCAAATGGAAAAGATCTTCACCAAACACTGGTCCATTCTGCGTGAGGATCCGCATCTAAAACCCACCATAAGTGATAAACCACTGGTCACCTACAGACGGGCTAAGAATATAAAGGCCCAAATAGCACCAAGCAAAGTGAAAACAGCACGCCCCACCGCCAGTGCCCCCTTAACCTTCTTTAACATCAAAGGCATGTATCAATGTAGGAAGCCCCTCTGCCTCACATGCGCCCATGTTACACATAGGCAAAAAGACTTCCACCATAAGGGTAAACTATATGTCATCCCCGACTTCTTCAATTGTGGTTCAGATTATGTGGTCTATTGCCTCACATGCCCCTGCGGCCTACTATATGTAGGCCGCACTATACGCACGCTCCGCAAAAGGTTTGGTGAGCATCGTAACCTTGTAGAGAAGGGCATTGACAAGCATAGTGTACCAAGACATTTTAAAGAACATCATGGACAAACATCTTCAGGGCTACGCGGGGTTATTAATGTGGGTTATTGAGTCTATTCCACCCACCCTCCCTACCGCTGAACGCTACAAAAGGTTGTGTGAAAGAGAAAACTACTGGATATACACACTGGACACTTTATCGCCAGGAGGCCTCAATGAAGGCATTGAAATTAACATTTTGCTTTGACCCCAACCATATCCCTGCCTCATCACATCATCTCATCTCAATTCACCACGTATTGTTTCATCCATTGTCCTACCTGTTGTCTCATTTATTGTTTTATCCATCATCTAGTCACTACCCCATTAACTTACAGTCTACGTGGAGCACGTGTATGGGTATACCCGTCTCCCACCCATTATCCCTATCAACATAGCCCTAGTGTACAACACATACCATTTTTATTTTTATATTTATATTTATTTTTATTTTTATTAAAAAATATTTTATTTTTAATTTCCTTATTTTTATATTTTTTTATTTTTATTTTTTTTTTTATTTATTTGTACTTGTATTTGTATTTTTATTTTTACATATATATATTTATATTTATATTTATTTTTATTTATATTCTATATATTTACTTTTATTTATTTATTTCTCAGTATTTCCCATAACATTCCTCTCATTCCCAAACACCCGTCTGGAAACACACTCCCCCCCTCCTTTTGTCCCAATCTTACGCGTCATTTAAATGTGTATATATGTGTATGTGTGTGTGAAGGGATCCTTTATAAACGGTTCTTTGTGTTTACACACGTATATACATTGTACATGTTTTATCCCCTTTTCCATCATTGCGTCATTTCTTCTCATATATACCACCAATCTCTCCCTATAATTATATACCTATTTAATTACATACCATTTTCTGCATTTTTGTATTCCCTTCCCATATATGTTGACGTGTATGTATATATGTATATATATAGATATGTGTGTATGTATGTGTATGTATATATATATATATATATATATATATATATATATATATATATGTTTTGTTCCCGTCCACTATGATCAATACAACATTCCTCTTCCTATAGACCGCCTTCTCCTTACCCCACATTCCATATACACACATATATGTTCTTACCACAACACACTCATTTGCATATCTCCTTTCCCCCCCCCCTCCCCACTCCCCGCCCCGCCCACTCCCCGTCTCCCTTCACTCCCCTTCCACATTGTGTACACCCCATCTCCATGGTTACCTACGTGCCCAATCATTATACATAGTCCCGCCCTCCTCTCAATTACCTCTCCACCCCTCCCATTGCCTATGGTATAAATTCCCACACTGAATATGGCCACCAGCATAGCCTGATGAAGGAGCATGCATGCTCCGAACGCGAAGCACAGCCCGCCTCACCCCGCTCCACCCCGCTCCCGGAAGTGAAGATGCAGGTCAGCACGGCGCTCCACGGAGGATCCATGACTAATATCCTGGCCGCCCGGAGGCTCTGAGGACCCTCGGCACCACAGGAACAGCTACCAGGTCCCAGGTCACAGGACTCACATCCCAGGAACCCCTCCACTGGCCCGTGACACCCACATCCCCCGAGAGCACGCGGATGAAACTACTTTACATGCTGGTTTTTAGCAACTCAAATGTGAGTATTTTTATCTATTGTAATAAATATTTTTAACATACATGCTGCACTTAGAGGGCGCCGTCCTTCTTCTTTCTTTTTTATTTTTTATATGCACAATCCATGCATGTGCTACCATGAAGGCACCAGGAAAGTAACTTAAAACTAAAAAAAAAAGAAAAAAAAACTAAAAAAGGGATTTGTCTAAGACATGCCAATCAGCCTAGTTAAGCTGCAGCTGGGAAATCCATTGCATGAAAAGAACACACATAAAACATAAAAAATTGGAAACAATTTTATTGGTCCAAAAAAAAACAGGACTTGAAAAAGAAGCAAGGAAAGCAAAATACACACATGTATGTTCATTTGAGACACTAACAGAATATGTTTGATGTTTGACCCTTTTGCAGTGTAAATTAACAGGAGTTAAAAGGAGTGCACACACAAATGGACATCTATTAAGGATTAAAACAACATTAGGCACAACATCTTGAGAAAGAATTTAAAAAATAATGCAGCACAGACAGTTAAATCAAAGTGAACAATGTAAAAACAACAAAAATTGCCAACATAAAAAAGATTTCATAGTAAAATAAACACCACCACCCCAAAAAAAACCCCAAACCAAAGTAACAAATAAATTGCATAAAACACACGCACACACGCACACACACACACCTCTTTTCAGGGCAAAGTTATATGCAAGCTTTGTATATCAGAGGTCTGAAACATCCAAGTAATGTTCACACCAAAAAAAACAAAGTCCCTGAGCATGCCCAGACCAACCCAAATGCATTTCACATACCAAAAGGCACAGGAAAAAACCAAAGTCCCTGAGCATGCCCAGAACAACCCAAATGCAGCGAGCACAAAAAAGGGCCACCCCCTGTCCAAAATTAAGCACATCATCCAGCATGTACCAAAATTACAGATGGAACAAAACGCCCCCCCCCCCCCCCGTTCTGGGGAGTAACTAAAGAGCCTAACATGTGCAATAGTTATACAACAAATACCATTGCAGTCTAAGGGAACTGCCTTGGCAATTTTACTAGTTCCCACTTGGCTGGCTTATCTTCTAGTTATTGGCCTAAAAATGGGTATGGGGCCCAGGTCCCACCCTAAGGGACATATATCAATGTCACCAATTGGACAACCCCAAAAAAGAAACAAGGAGAAATGCATTTAAATATGCCAAATTGCTTAAGGGCCAGTTCACACCAATGCAGTCCAGTGCATATATTATGCATCAAAAATGCATGGAAATTCGGTTATATGGTTTTTCAATGGCGTAGTTCACACTGGAGCTTGCAGCTCCAGTGCGTTCCAGTTCCAGAAAAAAGTAGAACATGCTGCATTTTTTTTTCTGCACTGGACTGTACTGGAAAGCTGTAAAACGCATCAAAAATGCACTGGAACGCGCTTGTCCTTATTTAAGGTTAAGAAAAAAGAGGGAGGAAAAAGAGCACTGAACTGCATCAAAAATGCACCAAAAACGCACTGGAATGCATCAAAAACGTGCATGCAGAAAAGCACCTGGAACGCGTCTGGACTGCGTTTCTATGGTGTGAACTAGCCCTAAGGGCCCTACGGGCCAGATCACACTATAGAAACGCAGTCCGGATGCGTTCCAGGTGCTTTTCTGCATGCACGTTTTTGATGCATTCCAGTGCATTTTTGATGCATTTTACAGCGTTCCAGTACAGTCCAGTGCATAAAAAATGCAGCATGTTCTACATTTGTTTCTGGAACTGGAAACGCACTGGAACTGCAAGCACTGGTGTGAACTATGCCATTGAAAACCATATAACCTACTTTCCGTGCATTTTTGATGCAGAAAAAAAATGCACTGGACTGCATGTGGTGTGAACTGGCCCTTAAAGAATAAAAGTTATTTAAAAATACTCGCGGCTATAATGAAATGTCGGTCCGGCAATACACATAAAAGTTTGTTGATAAAAACAGCATTAAGAAAAAAAACAAAATTAAGAACAAGAAATGGCGTGGGGGTCCCCCTCAAAATCCATACCAGGCCCTTCAGGTCTGGCATGGATTTTAAGGGGAACCCCGCGCCAAAATTTTTTTTAAAAAATGGCGTGGAGTCCCCCTAAAAATCCATACCCTTATCCGAGCACGCAACCTGGCAGGCCGCAGGAAAAGAGGGGGGGACGAGAGAGTGGCCCCCCTCCTGAACCGTACCAGGCCGCATGCCCTAAACATTTGGAGGGTGCTTTGGGGTCCCCCGCAAAGCACCTTGTCCGGTGGTTGTGGGGGTCTGCGGGCGGGGGGCTTATCGGAATCTGGAAGCCCCCTTTAACAAGGGGACCCCCAGATCCCAGCCCTGCCCCCTGTGTGAAATGGTAAGGGGGTACAAAAGTACCCCTAACATTTCACAAAAAAAGTGTCAAAAATGTTAAAAATGACAAGAGACAGTTTTTGACAATTCCTTTATTTAAAGTCTTCTTCTTTCCATCTTGTTTCTTCCTTCATCCTCTTCTTCTGGTTCTTCCTCCGGTGTTCTCGTCCGCCATCTTCCTCCGCCCGGTGACCCCGCCCCCCTCTGACGCATGGGGACTTCCCTCTCCGCCCCCTCTGACATCATGGGGAAAGCCTCGGGGAAGCCCCCATGCGTCAGAGGGGGGCGGGGTCACAGGGTCAGAAGACGAGAAGCGTCACACAGCGGGAGCCTCCCATGGATGTGGAGCGGCCCGAGAAGAAGGGAAGAAGACGCCGGTGCCGCAGAGGAAGATACAAGTGGTTTAAGATTAGAAAATTGTATATAACTTTATTAATTTGAAAAATGCTAATTACAAAAAAAAATCAGATCACTTATACAATTAAAATATGACAACGTTGTCAAAAAAGCACACCTACATGACATCACCTCTATTGCATCTCCCAGGGGGATAAGACTTTATCTCTCCCCCCGTGAAGAGCAGAGATACCATATGGGAGGGTTGGAAGAGAGAGGTGGTGGGACAATGGAGACCAAGCTAGACAGTGGGAAGCAAATGGACCGTAAGTCGCTGACATCAGTTCGTGGTGTACAAGTGGCTGGACGAACCCACACAGAGCAAGAAAGGGGATCCCCGACAATAGGACGAGGGAGGAAGCTACCTGAGAGAAACATCCCTAATGCTAAGCAACACTCTCCAAGCACGGGAAAAGATACAGTAGGGTGGGGACAAGACAGTCTGGGGCCTGAAGTGGGCGTGCCTAATATGGGAAGGATGGAAAAAGACAAAGAGGGGGCGAAAATAAAGAAGGAGACACACAGAAAGTGGACACTTTGATATTGGAACATAGCCCCCCCCCCCGAACCCGCAAATAGTAAGGCTCTGGACGCTTCATCCTTCAAGGGAGACTTGGCTATGGTAGCGAGAGGGACCCCATTTGTGGAGGGAGAATCAGTAATGAGGGAGGAAAAACAAACACTGGCAGGCCACGGCTACTCTACGGATCCCCCATTGGAAAAAAGGAAGATATGGCCCCCGGTTCCAAGGGGAGAGGCGGGAGAAGCTGAGAGAGAAATTAGGGAAATCAAAGATCTACTGAGGGCCCTCCCTACAAAGACTGATATTCAGCAACTAATCAGCACAGTGGAGCAGGCTTTCCAGCAGGCGATAGAGGATCTAAAAGAAGATACAAGGGCACTGGGGCATAGGTTGGAAAGCTTGGAAGAGAACCATGAGGTAATGATACAGGCAGTGACGGAGGGCCAGGATTTGATCAAAGAACATGTGGATGCCCTAAATCTATATAAGAATCAGCTAGACGATTACGAGAATAAAGACAGAAGGCAGAACATACCTATAAAAGGGTTATCTAAAACAATCCAAACAACTGATTTAACCTCAGTAGTCCAAAAAGTTTTTTGTCAGATTATGGGGACCTCCGCGCCTGAATGTATTGAGATCGATCGGATTCACCGAGTCCCCACATATTCCACTCAAAATAGGGAGAAAGCTAGGGATGTTATATGTAGAGTACATAAGTATACAATAAAGGAAACCATTATGAAAATGGCCCGCAGCAGCCCTGAAATCCTATTTGAAGGCATGACCCTATCACTATATCCAGATCTAACACGCAGGACTTTGTTCCAAAGTCAAGCGGTTTGGCCTCTGCTTGAAGCCCTGCGTTTAAAGGAGGTGAATTATCATTGGGGGTTCCCATTTAGCTTGACAGCTTCTAGAAATGGCAGAACAGCAACTCTATGTACGAAGAATGACCTACAGTCATTTGTGGAAACACTGGATCTTCCGGCAGTAGACTTCACAGATTGGAGGACACAAAAAAGGGGACCTTCCTGCAGCGGCCTGAACAATGGCATCAAGTCTCCCCTAAGGCCGAACGTAGAAATCGCCATGGGAGGCATAACCCCGCTTAAAAGAATAAGATAACCTAATTGTATAAAATATATGGGACTTAATTCTAAGTGAATGGGTTCAGGGAATGGTATGAGCGGTGGACTTTAGTATATAAAATATGTATAATAGGTGATACATAGGTGATAGGTGTAGGTGGAGGAAATTAGTGGTTACTACAGAGTGAGGGGGGGGGGGGATATACGCTGACCCTACGAGTGTATGATATAGTATAGGAAGCAGCTACAGGGAATTCTTTAACATAAAAAAAAAAGGATTTTTAGATGATATAGTTAAGATTTAGACACAGGGGGATTATAAGAGAAAGTGCTTGGGAAGGAGGGAATCAGAGGGGGACATTTAGGGTTATTCTGTTCCCTTAGGTAGGTCCCGATATAATGGGATTGGTTGAACTGGTATCAGTGAGGGGGTGGAGGGGATCAGGCACAGGGGGTGTGCGTGGACCCCCTGACCAGTTCGATAGGATGCCCTGAATGGGGAGATATTTTTGGAGTGTCTTGGGGGGGCGGTACAAGGTTGTGTGAAAAGTTGTTTTTTTTTTTTTTTTTTCTCCCGGCAAATGGCAAATATGGTATTGTTTTTTTTTTTCTCTCTTGAAAGATGGCTACACCATTAAAGATTGTATCCTATAATGTGAAGGGACTGGGCTCACAACACAAAAGGAGCCAACTTTGGCATGAATTACAATATTATGCAGCGGACATAGCATTTCTACAAGAAACTCACTTTAGGGAGAGATCAACACCTAATCTGCCGGGACATATGTTCAGCCATTGGTATCATGCAACATCACCGATTGCAAGGGCAAGGAGGGTCACAATAGTGTTTAAGAAAACTTGCCCATGGGTACTAACGTCTGTTCAAGCAGACAGAAGGTCATTTTTTATTTGTCAAGGGTACAATACACAGCCAGCGATATACATTTGCTGCGATTTATGCTCCAAATATGGGGACAGTTAAATTTCTTGTCGAAATGCTGAGGACGCTGGAGAATTTCAGGGAAGGGTGTTTGATCCTGGGGGGAGACATTAACATGGTGTTGGACCCAGGTCTGGATACAACATCAGGGAAAACCTCTATATCTTTTAGAGCCCTAAAGTATTTAAAACAACGCCTACGCACCCAACACTTGGTTGATAGCTGGCGGGTATTGCATAATGAAGTAAAGGATTATAGTTATTATTCTAAAGCACATAAAATGTTTTCGCGTATTGATGTATTCATGGTAGATCAATTCTATCTGGAAAATGTCCGAGATTGTACCATCGAGGCTATAACTATCTCGGATCACGCCCCAATAACGTTAACACTCTCCCCGATCCAGACAGGGCATATAGAACGAACCTGGCGATTGAATGAATCACTATTGGATAACAAAAGGATAACTGAAGAGTTAACAGCTAAAATACGGGAATATTTCAAAAGGAATACGCCAGGAGAGGTGTCAGTGTGGGAGGCCCATAAATCAGTTATAAGAGGAGAATTAATAGCTTATGGATCCTATATCAAGAAAGAAAGGAAAAGGGAAGTGACAGAGCTATTGGAGAAAATTAATATACTAGAGATTAAACATAAAAAAAACTTAGACCCCTCAGATATTCAACAATTAGGGAACCTTCGAACAGAACTCGCACAATGCTTAGATCGAAGAATAAACAATAAATATAGATACTTCGCCCATAGGTTTTATGAGCAAGGGAACAAATGCGGGCGACTACTGGCCAAACAACTTAAAAAACAACAAGATTCTAGACATGTCCATAACCTATTAATTCACAACAGGAAGGTAGTAGAAACACAGGCCATAGCGAAAGAATTTCATAAATTCTACGAGACCTTATATAATATTCAGATACCGGAGACAGCCCAATTAGGAAATAAAGAGAGCCAAAGAAGGGAGGAAATACGAGAATATATTAGGGAATCATCTATGCCGACCCTATCTGAGATGATTAAAGCAGAAATGGACCATCCAATTACAGTGAATGAGTTGAGCAGAGCAATAGCGGCCTTACCGGCGGGGAAAAGTCCTGGCCCGGATGGCCTGACAAATGTTTACTACAAAAAATTCTCCTCGGAGCTGATAAAACCACTATGCAATTATTTTAACTCAATTAATGCAGTCAATCCATTGCCCCCAGAAGCCCTGGTGGTGTACATAACTATAATCCCCAAGGATGGGAAAGACCCTCAGTATTGTGCCAACTATAGGCCTATTTCTCTGCTCAACTCAGATACTAAACTGCTCGCTAAAATCTTAGCTTTGAGACTGCAAGAACATATAGGGGATTTAGTGCATCCGGATCAGACAGGCAAGGGATAATACCATCCGGGCACTTCACCTGCTCCACTGGATACAACATGGCCCAGAGAAAGCCCCAAAGATCGTACTATCGATGGATGCAGAAAAAGCCTTCGATAGGGTGAACTGGGGCTTTATGAATGAAGTTCTGAAGGGAGTGGGTCTGGGTGACCGTATGATGGGATGGATAATGGCCCTTTAGGCAGATCCAAAAGCAAGAGTTAAAGTGAATGGTACAATCTCGGACTATTTCAACATATGAAACGGAACAAGGCAAGGGTGCCCACTCTCCCCATTAATATTTGCTATAATATTAGAACCATTTCTTTGTAAGATTAGAGGCAATGGGGAGATATTGGGAATAGGTGTTGGGGACGTGGAACATAAGGTATCAGCTTATGCTGATGATCTGTTGTTCTACCTCTCAGCACCTCAGATTTCCTTAATGGCTCTCATGCAGGAAGTAGACAGATACGGTCTCCTATCTAATTTCAAAAATCAATACTTCTTCCCAGTCATGTTCCTCAAGAGATAGCAAGGATGTTGAAGAGGGAATACCCCTTTGTGTGGAAGAAGGACTCACTGTTTTATCTAGGGGTTCATGTCACTTCGGATCAAAAAATGTTATACGATCTTAACTATGCCTCCCTAATAGCTGGGTTAAAGGAGGACTTAAAGAAATGGACAGGACAATATTTAACATGGTTTGGAAGAGTGAGTGCCATTAATATGTGTATACTACCCAGAATTATTTATATGCTATATACAGTTCCGATTAAACTACCAGGAATCTTTTTCAAACAGATACGGAAGGCTTTTATAACATTTGTGTGGAATAATAAAAGACCAGGGTTGACATATGACATCCTGCGTAGAAGTAAGGCAGAAGGAGGATTGGGTCTGCCCGATATATTAGTATACTATAAGGCAATGTCGCTGGTCCGTATTCTGAATTGGTGTCATGACTCTCCTAGTAAAATGTGGGTCCCACTAGAGAAAGCTATAACGGGGAGGAATTTGGCAGGAGCCCCCTGGATTCCGGATGCGGGAAGAGGACTTTCGAAATGGACGTCCCCCCTGACTTGGAATTCTTTGACAACATGGGACAACTTGAATAGAACAGGAGATTACTCCCCCCAGGTGTCCCCCTTAGCTCCACTGGAGGGATTCCCATGGTTCCCACCGGGGGAGGGAGGAGGATTCCTGGGGGCATGGGGGAGGGATGGAGATGTCACTTGTGGCAAGTTTGCCCCGCGGGGGACCTTAGAAACTTACCCAGAGCTGGTCACAGCACTAGGGAATATATCCATATCAGGATGGAGATACAACCAAGTGACAAGTTTTTTTTTAAAAAGATGAAACCCCCTCTAAGACCATTAAATTCAACAACTAGATTTGAGAGCTGGTGTGTACACCTGGGGGAAAGTAGACATATATGTTGTCCCAGATGTACAGCCTGATACTTAGTACCCAAAAGAAAATAATCTCATACTTTATTAGGGAATGGGAAAGAGAACTAAATAAAGTATTGCCAGATGAACAAATTAAAAAAATTATCGAATCAACTTATTCAACGTCCATAAGCTCATACGCTCAGGAAATGGCCTATAAATTCCTGACAAGGTGGTATAGGACACCAGTAAGACTAAATAGGATATACCCAACAGCAGATGCCCGGTGCTGGAGAGGGTGTGAGCAAAGGGGCACATTCCTTCATTTGTGGTGGGAATGCCCCAGGATCAAAGAATTTTGGGAAGCAGTTGCATCATGGATTGAGAGGTTAGCCCCAAGACCTATAGAGTGTGCACCTCTGGACTTCCTATTTCATGGAACAACCGGCCCAATTAAAGTCTATAGGAAGAGCATTACACCACATCTATTAAATGCAGCCAAAATATTAAATTCCCAGATTCTGGAAACAGACCGCTTGCCCAACATTAGAAGATTGGAAAAGTGAGGTCAACCGGACAATGGAAGCTGAAAGGTGGATTCATGTAGTAAAGGATAAAAAAAGGGGGAATTTAAGGACATATGGGCAGGCTGGATACAGTGTGTACATGGGATAGATTAAGAGGAAAACATGAAACGAGAAGGTGAAGGGAGCTATGGCCCTATAAAGGCCTTAGAATATTCACATATGGTTTTAGCCGGGGAAGTTTTTCTTTTTCTCTTTTTTTTTTTTTTGTTCTGCTGTCTCCTCCCTCCTCCCCTCCCCCTTTACCCCTATAATGAGATACCTGCCCTGGTGAAAGGGGAGAGGGAGGCGGTAAGTTGATTCGTAGAGAGTTTGGCACTTAAAAGCTGGGAGTAGTGGGTTGTGAAGTTTGTTTATAATTAGGGTACAACACTTTTTGCATTATTTATTTATTTTTTTTCTCACGTGTTGTTAGGGTTTGTTTAATGTGTTGGCTTGTAGGCGTTTGGAGTGTCACTGAGGAATGGGATATATAGATTAAAACACACAATCATATTTTGTTTTTGTTTTTTATTAATTTTTCTTTTTTTTTTTTTTTTTTTTTTTTTTTATACATGTTATACTTTACTATGGCCGTTAGTGGCCTCTTACATTACAGGGGGTTTGGTAACACATGGAGGTAGGAGAAGGGTCCCATTTTGGTTTTAATTAAATTATTTTAATATATATATATATTTTTTTTTCTCTTCTTTATCTCTGTCACTTAGAAGTGAAGAATTAGGCCATGAATGGCGAATATACACAATTATGGAATAATTAATAATAATCACAGGGACTGTATGGGCGGGGTTGTGGGGGTTTTTTTTTTGTTTTTTTTCTTGATAGATGTTATACTATATTATGGCCGTTAGTGGCCTCTACATTACAGGGGGTTTGGTAACACATGGAGGTAGGAGAAGGGCCCTACTCTGGTTTAAATAATCTATTTTAACTAATATATATATATATATATATATATATATATATATATATATATATATATATATATATATATATATATATTTATTATATATATTATATATTATATATATATATATATTATATATATTTTTATCTCTGTCACTTAGAAGTGGAGAAGTAAGCCAAGAAAGCCAATATACACAATTATGGGTAATTAATAACAATCACAGGGTCTGTATGGGGGGGGGGGGTTGGGGGTTGGGGGGGGATTTCTTCCTCCTCTCTTTTTTCACGTGTTTGGGTTTGTTTAATGTGTTGGCTTGTAGGCGTTTGGAGTGTCACTGAGGAATTGGATATATAGATTGATACACACAATCATTGGGAACTACATCAGTCACAGGGTACATTGGGTTGTTTTTTTTTTTTGTTTTTTTTTTCTTTTCTATCTTTTCTCTCCCTTTTGATACAGAGAGGTTCGGTAGGCGAACACATGATGGGAAGACCAGAGAGTGTCGGGTTGGGGAGGGGGGCCGAGACAGACAACGCTTTCAAAAAGGGAATTGGGCTGGGGGGTCCTTTTTTTTTATTTATTTTTTTTTTTTCTTTGGGAGGGGATAGGGTTAGTATAAATGTTTATCTGCTGACAAGAGAACTGTGTAACCAGCTGGTCTCTCGTCAATGTTTAATATGTTTAATTGTGTAGTTATTGTAAAAGTATGAAATGAAGGATGTATAATTGTGAACTGTGGAATTTATAATAGAAAATAAAGGAAAAATTTTGATTATAAAAAAATAAAAGAACTGGTGGTAAGCAGGAGTAGTTGGAGACCAGCAATATACACATAGTGTGTTGAGAACATTGCTATAATTTAAGGGGTCACTTTATTTGGGGCACTTTATTAAATGGAAAATTGCACAGCAGTTTATGTGAATGCTTATGGTGCAACATATATGAATTAGGCATGATTTGTAGTCATTTTGTTTGCATATTTTATTAGCACAGAAAATGATATGGTAAATGTTAGAGTGATATTGGGTTTTTATTTGTTTGATTGTTTGATATATAGCACATTACGCTGCACCTTCTTTAACCACTTCAATACAGTGCACTTACACACCCTTCCTGCCCAGACCAATTTTCAGCTTTCAGCGCTCTCATAATTTGAATGACAATTAGTCAGTCATGCAACACTGTACCCATATGAATTTTGCGTCCTTTTTTTTTTTTTTTTTTTTTACACAAATTGGGTTTTCTTTTGGTGGTATTTAATCACTAGTTTGTTTTTTATTTTTTTGTGCTATAAATAAAAAAGGCCGTACATTTTGTGAAAAAAATGCCTTTTTCTTTATTTCTGTCATAAAATTTTACAAATTAGTAATTTTTCTTCATAAATTTTGGCCAAAATTTATACTGCTACATATCTCTAGTAAAAATAACCCAAATAAGTGTAAATTATTTGGTCTTTGTGAAAGTTATAGAGTCTACAAACTATGGTGCCAATCACTGAAAATTGCTCACATCTGATCACACCTGATCTACTGAAGGCCTATCTCATTTCTTGAGACACTAACAAGCCAGGAAAGTACAAATACCCCCCAAATGACCCCTTTTTAGAAAGTAGACATTCCAAGGTATTAAGTAAGTAGCATGGTGAGCTTTTTTAAGTTGTAATTGTTTCCCACAATTCTTTGCAAAATTAAGATTTTTTTTTTTTACAAAATTGTCGTATTAGCAGGTTATTTCTCTCACAGAGCATATGCATACAACAAATTACACCCCGAAATACATTCTGCTACTTTTTCTGAGTATGGTGATACCACATGTGTGAAACTTTTACACAGCCTGGCCACATACAATGGCCCAACATTGAAGTAGCATCTTCAGGTGTTCTATGAGCATAAATGACACATCTCATTTCTCAACCACCTATTACACTTTTGAAGGCCCTGAAGCACCAGGACAATGGAATTGCCCCCAAAATGACCCCATTTTAGAAAGCAAACACCCCAACGTATAATCTATGAGGCATAATGAGTCTTTTGAACGGTTCATTTTTTTTCCAGAAGTTTTTGGAAAATGTGGAAAAAAATTAAAACACATTTTTTTTCCCACAAAGTTGTCCATTTATCAGATATTTCCAATATATAGCATGTACATAGCAAAGATGACACCCCAAAATACATTCTGCTCCTCCTCATGAGTATGGCGATACCACATGTGTGAGACTTTTACACAGCCTGGCCACATACAAAGGCCCAACATTGAAGTAGCATCTTCAGGCATTCTTGGAGCATAAATGACATAATTTCCTGGCAACCTATCATTTTTGAAGGCCCTTCATATTTCTAACACATAGCATGTACATACCAAAATAAATTCTATTGCAGAAAGGGTAAAAAAAAAATTACCTGTGCTTTTAGTAGTATCCACAGAGGAGAGCACTGGTCCAGGCAGGGATGTGCTTAGCGACAGCAATAATAATTATCATGGTGGCAGGCAGGAATATTGTCTATAGTCAGCCCAAGGATATTGTCAGCACAGCACAGTCCATAGAAATTGTCCAGGCAGAGACAGCCAGCACAGCCATAATATTGGTCCTGGTACACTGTTACCTGCAGACACTCATTGTACTGCTCTCCAGCCCTTCATTACATACTGCCTCTTGTACACAGATACTTATTTGCATAGTCCAGGTAGCGATGTGGTCTGTTCATGCGGCAGGCAGAGGCATGATGGCAGTAAGTCAGCAGCAGGCTGAGGGCCCAATCAGGTAAGACCTGTGCACAGGGGTAGAGGCTTCTACCCACCCAAATCTCTATGAAGCCTCCGGACTCCAGACCCTAATCCGGAAATTCCGAAACCCGGAGAAAACAAAAAAATTGTTTTCTTCATGCGGAAAAACAATTCTGGAGCCCCTCACATATGTGAGACCCCTGTGTACTACAGTAGCAGGGTAACAGATCAGTCCAAAAGCATAGTCCATAAAACAGGCCAGGGTCAGTTCACGTGGAGGCAGTCCAAATAGTAGGCAGAGACATAGTCACAAAACAGGCCAGGGTCAGTTCACGTGGAAGCAGTCCAAATGGTAGGCAGAGGCATAGTTAAAAAACAGGCTAGGGTCAGTTCACATGGAAGCAGTCAAAACGGTAGGCAGAGGCATAGTCAAAAAACAGGCCAAGGTCAGTTCACGTGGAAGGCAGTGGCATGGTTATTTGGGGAAGCATGGAAAATGGTCAGCACAGATGATGAAAATGGGGAAATGGTTAAAAATATGGGCTAATATTTTAGGGATGTATGATAAAGTTGGAAGCATTCACCAATGCAAAGGCCAGGTTGGGAGGGACACTGGGGACAATGGTAGTTGGTATCTTTTTGAAATCCTCTTTTGGTGCACACGCAACTTTTTTTTTGCTTTCTTCGGCCTGCTTCAGATGGTGGAATGTTGAAGGGGAAGTGGCGCTCATGAAGTCGGCAAACAGCCTCAGAGTGAAGGTCTTCTGGGGGGTCTTTGTTGATAGATGAGGGATGTGACAACTTCTTCTATGAATTGTAGGAAGGGGCGGGGCTTTCTGTGGATTTGGTGTAGACTACGTAGGAATTATAAATGGCCAAATGGATGAGATAAATTGCTACCTTCTTGTACCAGAATCGGGACCTCCTTATCGACAAATAGGGCTGAATCATTTGATCATTGAAATCCACCCCCCCATGTAGAGATTATAATCTTGGACACATACTGGCTTTTCAATGGGACCTCTTCTTCTTTAAACCTCAATTGTAGTGTCATCATGGATGGTGGACATCATGTGCACGTCTCTTTTATCCTTCCACCTCAAGGCCAGCACTTCGTTGCATCTCAATGCTGCTCTTTCCCCCCTTTGCAGCTTTTTGTTTGCTAGAGATTGTGGGAAGCCCTTCATATTTTTTCTGGAGGTTACGCAGGCCAGGGTTTTTGTGATGTATAAGTGTTTGAAAAGGGGCAGGCTGGTATAGAAGTTGTCAAGGTATATGTGATATCCTTTGTTCAGAAGTGGGTATGCCAGGTCCCATACAATCTTTCCAGTTGTGCCCATGTAGGCCGGGCACTCAAGGGGCTGGAGCTGGGAATCTTTTCCTTCATATATGTGGAAGGCACACAGATATCCCGTGGCTTTCTCACAGAGCTTTTATAATTTTACTCCGTATCTGGCCCTTTTGCTAGGAATATATTGCTTCATTCCTAGCCGGCCTGAAATGGGTACCAGGGACTCATCGACACATATATTCTGATCAGGGACATAGAGTTCTGCAAATTGTTGGGAAAAGAAATTTATCAGTGGGCAAAGTTTATATAATTTGTCTTAATTTGGATGATTGCGGGGAGGGCACTGGGTGTTGTCACTAAAATGAAGAAAGCACATTATCATTTCGTATCGGGACTTGGCCATTACGGCAGAATAAATGGGCATGTAGTGGATGGGGTTGGTGGACCATTAGGCATGTCCTTAATTTTTTTTGTAAGCCCCATGTTTAGGGTGAGGCCCATAAACAATTTGAACTCCTCCAAATTCGTATCTCTCCACTCAAACGGACGGGCATATGATGATTGGGGATTGTTGGCAATATACTGCGGGGCATATAAATTTGTCTGGTCCACAATGAATTGCAGCAAAGTGTCGGGCAAAAACAGATGAAAAAAATCAATCTCTGAGAAATTTTGGGTGTTGGCCTGCACACCTGGCTGTGCTGTGAAAGGGGGAATAATTGGTGATCCCGAGTTGGATGGCAGCCATGTTGGGTTGGCAAGACCACCTGGCATGTATGTAGAGGCACTGGCTCTTGGGGGACGTGACACTCCAGTAGTTGGGGGATTTGAATTGCCTGTGCTGGTACTCAGGCGTGATGTGGCAGCACTCTTACTGGGTCTGGGCATTTGTTCCTGGGGCCTATTGCCGGCGGCAGCACTGGTATTGGGCATTTGTTCCTGGGGCCTATCGCCGGTGGCAGTGATGGTACTGGGAATTGGTTCCCGGGGCCTATCGCTGGCGCAGCATTGGTACTGGGCCTGGGAGTTTGTTCTTGGGGCCTATTGCTGGTGGCAGCGCTGGTACTAGGCCTGAGAATATAATCCTGGTTTCCAGAGTGCCGTGCCATTTTAGGAGGGACCCATTCTTCCTCCGAATCATTTGCTGATTCACTATACTCAATCCGTTCAAATTCCAAATTTGATTCGGAATCAGAATTGGAATCTAATGAGAACTCCCCGTTGCTCTCATCAGTCATGGAGAGGATCTGGAATGCCTCCTCGCTGTTGTAAACTCTTTTGGACATGACGGGTGAAGGCTGATGGTCACTGATGGGTGACGGGTGATGGCTGATGGGTAATGGCTGACACCACTGATGAGTGACGGGTGATGGCTGACGTCACTAATGGGTGACGGGTGAAGGCTGATGGTCACTGATGGGTGATGGGTGATGGCTGAAGGATAATGGCTGATGTCACTGATGGGTCATGGCTGACGGTCACTGACGGGTGACAGGTGCACCATTGACGGTCACTGATGGCAGTCTCTTATGTGACAGGTGCACTTTATGGGGTGACTGTGGTGACTGTTGGGTGACAGATGACAATGGGGGGGCAATGGGATTCTGGCTCTTCTCTCCTCCCACTGGAAATGGGGTGTGAGGAGAGAAGAGCTGGTAACAGCTAGTTACCGCTCTGTGTTTACATTTAGTGATCGGTAGGGATGGGCTTTATGTTCGGGTCGAACATGAGTTTGACTCGAACATTGGCTGTTCGCCCGTTCGCCGAACAGCGAACAATTTGGGGTGTTCGCAGCAAATTCGAAAGCCGCGGAACACCCTTTAAAAGTCTATGGGAGAAATCAAAAGTGCTAATTTTTTAAAGGCTTATATGCATGGTATTGTCATAAAAAAAAGTGTTTGGGGACCTGGGTCCTGCCCCAGGGGACATGTATCAATGCAAAAAGAAGTTTTAAAAACAGCCGTTTTTTCGGGAGCAGTGATTTTAATAATTCTCAAAGTAAAACAATAAAAGTGTAATATTCCTTTAAATTTCATACCTGGGGGGTGTCTATAGTATGCCTGTAAAGGGGCGCATGTTTCCCATGTTTAGAACAGTCTGACAGCAAAATGACATTTCTAAAGGGAAAAAAAGTCATTTAAAAGTGCTAGAGCTAGTGCCGGCTATAATGAATTGTCGGTCCGGCAATACACATAAAAAAATTTCATTGATAAAAAAACGGCATAGAATTTCCCCACAGGGGAACCCCAAACCAATTTTTTTTTTTAAAAATGCGTGGGGGTCCCCCTAAATTCCATATCAGGCCCTTCAGATCTAGTATGGATATTAAGGGGAACCCCACGCCAAGTTTTTTTTTTAAAATGGCGTGGGGATCCCCCTAAAAATCCATACCACACCCTTATCCGAGCATGCAACCTGGCAGGCCGCACGAAAAGAGGGGGGAACAAGAGTGCCCCCCTCCTGAACCGTACCAGGCCACATGCCCTCAACATTGGGTGGGTGCTTTGGGGTAGGGCCCTCCAAAGCACCTTGTCCCCATGTTGATGGGGAGAAGGGCCTCATCCCCACAACCCTTGCCCGGTGGTTGTGGGGGTCTGCGAGCGGGGGGCTTAATCGGACCCTCAGATTCCACCCACCCCGTGTGAAATGGTAGCGGGGTACAAATGTACGAATACCATTTCACAAAAAATGTGTGAAAATGGTAAAAAACACTACATGCCTTGGGACAAGTCCTTTATTTAAAAAATAAAATGAAAAAACTGTCCCACGGAGTCTACTTCTTCTTTCCAACGGACCTAAAAAGGAAAAAAAAAAGCCGCAAGCCACCTACGATCTGCCTCCATGGGAGGTGCCCATCAGAGGGGGGCAGGGTCACTCGGTTACGTAACCAGGTGGCCCCGCCCCCTCTGATGCTAGGGGAAAGCCATAGGGATACCCCCTTATGTCAGAGGGGGCGGGTTCATCCGGCGATGACATTGTGTGGCTCTGCCCTCACTTATAAAAGAACTGTCACTTGAGAGGCCCGTCAGATCGTAGGCGGCTTGTGGCTTTTTTTTTTTCCGGTCCATCGGAGCGGGAGAAGAAGACTCAGTGGGACAGTTTTATCACTTTTATTTTTTTTAATAAAGGACTTGTCCCAAGGCATGTAGTGTCTTTTTTTTTTTTTTTACCATTTTCACCCATTTTTTGTGAAATGGTAGGGGTACATTTGTACCCCGTTACCATTTCACACGGGAGCGGGATCTGGGGGTCCCCTTGTCAAAGGGGGCTTCCAGATTCTGATAAGCCCCCTGCCCGCAGACCCCCACAACCACCGGGCAAGGGTTGTGGGGATGAGGCCCTTCTCCCCATCAACATGGGACAAGGTGCTTTGGGGGGCCGCTACCCCAAAGCACCCTTCCAATGTTGAGGGCATGTGGCCTGGTACGGTTCAGGAGGGGGGCCTGCCAGGTTTCATGCTCAGATAAGGGTCTGGTATGGATTTTTGGGGGGACCCCACGCCATTTTTTTTTAAATTTTGGCGTGGGGTTCCCCTTAAAATCCATACTAGACCTGAAGGGTCTGGTATGGATTTTAAGGGGGACCCCAAGACATTTTTTTTTATTTTGGCTCGGGGTTCCCCTTAATATCCACACCAGACCTGAAGGGCCTGGTATGGAATTTAGGGGGACCCCCACGCTTTATTTTTTTTTTTTTTTTTAATTTTGGTTCGGGGTTCCTCTGTGGGGAAATTCCATGCAGTTTTTATCAATTAACTTTTTTTATGTGTATTGCCGGACCGACAATTCATTATTTTTGGCACTAGCTCTAGCACTTTTAAATTACTTTTTTTACCCGACAATTCATTATAGCTGGCACTAGCTCTAGCACTTTTATTGTTTCACTTTAAGCATACTTAAAATCACTGCTCCCAAAAAAACGTCCATTTTTAAAACTTTTTTTTGCATTGATACATGTCCCCTGGGGCAGGACCCAGGTCCCCAAACACTTTTAAGACAATACCATGCATATAAGCCTTTAAAATTAGCACTTTAGATTTGTCATGTTCGTGTCCCATAGACTTTAACGGTGTTCGTACTAATTTTTTGCCTGTTGGCATGTTCTGGTGCGAACCGAACGGGGGGGTGTTCGGCTTATCCCTAGTGATCAGCTGTGAAAGGATCACAGCTGATCACGTGGTAAACGGCCGCCGGCCAATGGCTGTTTACCATCTTCGGTGACGAGCAGTGTTCCCGGGAACACGCCGCCACTGACGTGCACAGTGGGGCAGTACCATTTGTGATCGGCTGTGACTTCATCACGCCCGATCACGTGGTAAACAGCCATGCCCAATGGCTGTTCACTCCCCTCGGTGGCGAGCGGAGTCTCCATGACACACGATCGTGTGCATTCCCTGTTTAAAGGGCAGGGTGTCATATGACGCCCTCCCAGAACAAGAGCCACGCCGTCTGGCCGTCATATGATGGACGTCGGGCGGCAAGCAGTTAAAATCTGTGATATGTTTCTATTTTTTAATATTGGATTATAGTTAACTGTTCAGCAGCTGTTTGTGATTAAGGATGGCCATACATACAATTTTCTTGTACAATTTTCCTTTAGATTTACCAAAACCATAAAATATGAGGTCAAACCTGAACACTTTCAATTTGTATGCAATCAGCCAGGCCTTTGCACTACATAATTGAAGGTAAACCTAAATTGTATAATATATGGCCTGCTTAGGGGTTATTGTTTCCCATAGGCACAGAGCAGGCATTAGAATTAAGTATAATTTATTTCTGGTACCATCATCCTAGGAGGTGATTTTATTGTTGCATTAAACCTTTTCTTGAATGCAAAATACAATCAGTCTTCCATTTCATATAGGACCCTCAAACGCATAAAAAAAAAAATATTAAGCAATCTACAATTTTTAGATATTTACCATCTATTGCACCCACAAGACAAACTGGTTGATTTGCCAAAACTGCAGAGTGTAGAATCTGGTGCAGCTGTGTATGGTAGCCAATCAGCTTCTAACTTCAGCTTGTTCAATTAAGTTTTGACAAAAAAACTGGAAATAAATTTGATTTCTATCCAGAGCTTCATTAGATTTTGCACTCTCTAGTTTTAATAAATAAACCCCAAAGTCTTCACTTTCTTTTCAACTCCACACAGTAAATATTCCAGAACTGACTTTTTTCACAAGAAAATATCCCTGACCTTGTTGACGTGACTCTTCTCCCACAAATCTGTATGAACCATGCCCCTATGTCTCTCACCATTACTCTAGGTGAAGCAACTCTGACTCACTTAACGTGGAATCCTATCTCATTTCTCCTGACAGCAATTCCAATTAATCCTGTCAAACATTCTAATCAAATGAAAATATCTCAGCAGGTGTTCATCCTTTTACACAAAAAAAGCATATAAAGCACCCTGAGAGGTGAAATCATTTATCTCAGGAATAGGGATGAGCTTCGAGTTCGAGTCGAACTCATGTTCGACTCGAACATTGGCTGTTCGCAAGTTCGCCGAACAGCGAACAATTTGGGGTGTTCGCGGCAAATTCAAATGCCGCGGAACACCCTTTAAAAGTCTATGGGAGAAATCAAAAGTGCTAATTTTAAAGGCTTATATGCAAGTTATTGTCATAAAAAGTGTTTTGGGACCTGGGTCCTGACCCAGGGGACATGGATCAATGCAAAAAAAAGTTTTAAAAACGGCCGTTTTTTCAGGAGCAGTGATTTTAATAATGCTTAAAGTCAAACAATAAAAGTGTAATATCCCTTTAAATTTCGTACCTGGGGGGTGTCTATAGTATGCCTGTAAAGGGGCGCATGTTTCCTGTGTTTAGAACAGTCTGACAGCAAAATGACATTTCGAAGGAAAAAAATCCATTTAAAACTACCCGCAGCTATTGCATTGCCGACAATACACATAGAAGTTCATTGATAAAAACGGCATGGGAATTCCCCACAGGGAAATCCCGAACCAAAATTAAAAAAAAAAAAAATGAAGTGGGAGTCCCCCTAAATTCCATACCAGGCCCTTCAGGTCTGGCATGGATATTAAGGGGAACCCCGGCCAAAATTAAAAAAAAATGACGTGGGGTTTCCCCTATATTCCATACCAGACCCTTCAGGTCTGGTATGGATTTTAAGGGGAACCCCGGCCAAAATTAAAAAAAATGACATGGGGTTTCCCCTATATTCCATACCAGACCCTTCAGGTCTGGTATGGATTTTAAGGGGAACCCCGCGCCAAAAAAAAAAAAAAAAAACGGCGTGGGGTCCCCCCAAAAATCCATACCAGACCCTTATCCGAGCACGCAACCTGGCAGGCTGCAGGAAAAGAGGGGGGACGAGAGTGCGCCCCCCCCCTCCTGAACCGTACCAGGCCACATGCCCTCAACATTGGGAGGGTGCTTTGGGGTAGCCCCCCAAAACACCTTGTCCCCATGTTGATGAGGACAAGGGCCTCATCCCCACAACCCTGGCCGGTGGTTGTGGGGGTCTGCGGGCGGGGGGCTTATCGGAATTTGGAAGCCTCCTTTAACAAGGGGACCCCCAGATCCCGGCCCCCCCTGTGTGAAATGGTAAGGGGGTACTTACCCCTACCATTTCACTAAAAAAGTGTCAAAATAGTTAAAAATGACAAGAGACAGTTTTTGACAATTCCTTTATTTAAATGCTTCTTCTATCTTCCTTCTTCTTCTTCTTCTTCTGGTTCTTCTGGCTCTTCTGGTTCTTCCTCCAGCGTTCTCGTCCAGCATCTCCTCCGTGGCGTCTTCGATCTTCTTCTCCTCGGGCCGCTCCGCACCCATGGCATTGGGGGGAGGCTCCCGTTCTTCTCTTCATCTTCTTCTTCATCCTCTTCTCTTCTTCCTTCTTCTCTTCTTCTCTTCTTAATTTTCTTCTCCGGGCCGCTCCGCATCCATGCATGGAGGGAGGCTCCCGCTGTGTGACGGCGTCTCCTCATCTGACGGTTCTTAAATAACGGGGGGCGGGGCCACCCGGTGACCCCGCCCCCTCTGACGCACGGTGACTTGACGGGACTTCCCTGTGACGTCACGGGGAATGCCACAGGGAAGTCCCGTCATGTCCCGTGCGTCAGAGGGGGCGAGGTCACCGGGTGGCCCCGCCCCCCGTTATTTAAGAACCGTCAGATGAGGAGACGCCGTCACACAGCGGGAGCCTCCCTCCATGCATGGATGCGGAGCGGCCCGGAGAAGAAAATTAAGAAGAGAAGAAGGAAGAAGAGAAGACGATGAAGAGGAAGATGAAGAGAAGAGCGGGAGCCTCCCCCCAATGCCATGGGTGCGGAGCGGCCCGAGGAGAAGAAGATAGAAGACGCCGCGGAGAAGATGCTGGACGAGAACGCCGGAAGAAGAACCAGAAGAAGAAGAAGAAGATGAAGGAAGATAGAAGAAGCATTTAAATAAAGGAATTGTCAAAAACTGTCTCTTGCCATTTTTAACTATTTTGACACTTTTTTAGTGAAATGGTAGGGGTAAGTACCCCCTTACCATTTCACACAGGGGGGGGGCCGGGATCTGGGGGTCCCCTTGTTAAAGGGGGCTTCCAGATTCCGATAAGCCCCCCGCCCGCAGACCCCCACAACCACCGGCCACGGTTGTGGGGATGAGGCCCTTGTCCTCATCAACATGGGGACAAGGTGTTTTGGGGGGCTACCCCAAAGCACCCTCCCAATGTTGAGGGCATGTGACCTGGTACGGTTCAGGAAGGGGGGGGCGCACTCTCGTCCCCCTCTCTTTTCCTGCAGCCTGCCAGGTTGCGTGCTCGGATAAGGGTCTGGTATGGAATTTAGGGGGAACCCCACGTCATTTTTTTTTAAATTTTGGCCAGGGTTCCCCTTAATATCCGTACCAGACCTGAAGGGCCTGGTATGGAATTTAGGGGGACTCCCACATTTTTTTTTTTAAATTTTGGTTCGGGGTTTCCCTGTGGGGAATTCCCATGCCGTTTTTTTAATGAACTTCTATGTGTATTGTCGGCAATGCAATAGCCGCGGGTAGTTTTAAATGGATTTTTTTCCTTCGAAATGTCATTTTGCTGTCAGACTGTTCTAAACACAGGAAACATGCGCCCCTTTACAGGCATACTATAGACACCCCCCAGGTACGAAATTTAAAGGGATATTACACTTTTATTGTTTGACTTTAAGTATTATTAAAATCACTGCTCCTGAAAAAACGGCCGTTTTTAAAACTTTTTTTTTGCATTGATCCATGTCCCCTGGGGCAGGACCCAGGTCCCCAAACACTTTTTATGACAATAACTTGCATATAAGCCTTTAAAATTAGCACTTTTGATTTCTCCCATAGACTTTTAAAGGGTGTTCCGCGGCATTCGAATTTGCCACGAACACCCCAAATTGTTCGGTGTTCGGCGAACTTGCGAACAGCCAATGTTCGAGTCGAACATGAGTTCGACTCGAACTCGAAGCTCATCCCTACACCCCAACACAAACAAGCTTTTCTCCAAGGAGATAGGCTGACATCTCACCAAACTTATACCGAACAGTTGTCGATTCCAGTGGATTGAGCAAGTCTTAGGCAGCTAATAGATTAGTTATTTTTCTCAGTTCAACTAGCGGGTTGAATGAAAAAAACTGACCTTATCCCTCATCCACACTTTCGAGGTAGATGGGAGAATCCACCCCACCGAGTCACTGTATTCTGACAGTTGGGAAGTCAAAAGCCCTTAGAATACTCAGATCGGTGCTGCAGGCTATAGCGGCACTGAAAATCCCACATGGCGGTTTTACAGAAGTCAGTCCATAGATCGACTTCTGTTCAACCACAGTGCCTAACATAGATTGAAATTCAGCCGTTCCCTGCTAAATTGGCTATTTCTTGATCCATACATGGGCAGCTTTACCCACCATAGTCATCCAACCCAATATTATGACTTATTTTGCTCTGTCTTCTCCCTTCCTTATTTCCAATGAAAATATGTCAGAAAACAGGACCCTGGGGATTTTTCGGGGTGGAGGGAAGATGAGGGGTATAGGAGTAAATGTGGGTAAACAGTAAAACTCTCTTAAGCTATCAAAGAATTTGTTGTGAAAGGCAATGAAAATAAGCTAGCAGTATTTGCAGATGACATCATCTTTTTCTTGGCACAACTGCTGATCTCTGTCCCAAACCTTATTAAGGAATTTTCCAAATTCCGATAAATCTTCCATTTCTTTTTTCCTTTTTTTTCAAATCAGCTTCCCTAAACATCACTCCAATTCCATTCTGCCGGGAACCTCAAGGTATATCCTACCTGAGAATCCAATTTCCCTCACATCTTTCAGCCATTTTAAAATTTACCTTTACCCCGTTGCTATAAAACAGAATTACAGAAATTAAAACTACCTACTGGATACTGGAACTCTCTATGTGTTCAAGCACTCAACATTTTATATTGCATCCATGGTAAAGCCTCTGATTGAATGCTGACAGAGTGAGGCAGGAGCAAGCAGATTTGTACTCAATCATCAAAATTATGCTTCCAGGTTTCAGAGGAAGAAGAATGTCAACTCCACATAGTGCTATGTAGCTGAGTGAAGTCAGCACTGTTAGCAAAGTGAAAGTGTGCTCTGGCATGCTCTGGTATGCAGGACAGGTAAGTGGTATTTTTTTTTTACCCCAAGTACAGGAGAATCTTTCCCAGCCACTGGCCACCAAAGCTGGATAAATTATTTTTTCAGCCAGATACTGACCACCAACAGAGACACAAACAACAATAGTAATTTTTTTTTAGTAGATTGGAAAAGTGCTGAAACCTTGGCCGAGATTTTACTGCTATCTGCATCCCCCATGGAAAGATATCTAATTCCACTGACACACTGTGTATAAGTTTGTGTCTTGGGCAGGAGGGAAAAGGAAAATCTCCCTAACAGGAACACAGACAGCAATGAACAAAAAAAAAAACTGCAAGAGGTCCTAAACCTTATATCATAAACAAAAAAGGTACAATCACATAGGTACTGTATATTTAGCCAAGTCCAAAACATTACCAATATTGTACCATTATCAATTACACAATCAATAATAAAGACTGCGAATAAAAAAAACCCAAAAAGTTAATGGGACTTTGAAGGCAACAGAGTATTGACAAAAAAGGATAATTTATTGATTACAAAAAAGACGGGAAAAAATATACAAAATCACAATAAGCATATAAACATAAAAATAGAAGATTATAATGATAGAACCACTAAAAACAAGGACATGAAGTGGTCATGGTGTTTGTGCAGTCTTCAACATGGTCCTACGCATTTTGGGACTTATATGGAGCGTCCCTTCATCAGGGAAAATCAGTGGAGAAGAATCGCACTATCAAAGTCAAAAAAGAATATATCAATCATTTGTTAAATAAATACAATACATGGTTGCTTATGTTGTCATAACAACATACAGTATTATAATTCCATGGAGGGGAAACATACCCAGACCCAACACAGTTGAAATCTCACCGGTGAGACCACGGCGATGACCGTATCAAAAAAAACAGCACCACGGGATCCAGAAGGGAAAACTGGGAGTGTGGCTGGCCCCACCTTATCCACACTGGTCCACCCAGACACACCAAGGAGGCAGTGATCACCGAGGAGGATAATCCCACCAATGTAAACCAGAGCTGTATCTGAAAAATGATATATATATAAGGTTCAGGCAAATTTTATAGCCTAGCTTTAGTGAATTCTCATATTCCAATATAAACAAGATTTTTTATTAATAAAGCTGGAGTGGGCCAATAGTGTCCTACCTCAACATAGTAGGAAGCCAGGGGGGAAGGGATGTACAGATGGAAAGGCAGGAAAGGACAATCGGACCTGGGGCCAAATATATGGTACAATGCACCTAAGTATGCTGCTTAAGTAGTAGGGATGAGCCGAACACCCCCCGGTTCGGTTCGCACCAGAACCTGCGAACGGACCGAAAGTTTGCACGAACGCTAGAACCCCATTGACGTCTATGGGACTCGAACGTTCGAAATCAAAAGTGCTCATTTTAAAGGCTAATTTGCATGGTATTGTCCTAAAAAGGGTTTGGGGACCCGGGTCCTACCCCAGGGGACATGTATCAATGCAAAAAAAACTTTTAAAAACGGCCGTTTTTTTTGGGAGAAGTGATTTTAATGATGCTTAACCGCTTCAGTTCCGGGCCATTGCCAAATGACGGCAACAGCGCGGATCTAAATTGCCGGGACTACGTCTACTGACGTCGTCTTGTGCACGAGCGGCCAGCGCGCCCCCTGCAGGGCGCGCGCGGCGCGCTCGGTGATCAGCGAGTCTATGAGACTCGCCTGATCACAGATCAGAGTAAGGGGTTGGTCCCAACCCCTTACCACATGATCAGCTGTCAGCCAATGACAGCTGATCATGTGATGTAAACAGAGCCGGTAATCGGCTATTTTTCCTCCTCGCGCTGACAGCGCGAGGAGGAAAAAAAACCCGGTCACCGGCGGCCGTGATCGGGACATCAGTCCCGATCACGGCGATCTTCCAACACAAGGCAATAGGCAGCAGTGCTGCCTACCAGTGCCCACCAGCGTCACCCATAAGTGCCCACAGTGCTACCCATCATTGCCCACAGTGCCACCCATCAGTGCCCACAGTGCCACCCATCAGTACCACCCATCAGTGCCACCCATCAGCACCCACATCAGTGCCACCCATCAGCACCCACATCAGTGCAACCTATCAGTGCCCATCAGTGTCACCTACCAGTGCCCATCAGTGCCCCCCATCAGTGCCCCCCATCAGTGCCCCCCATCCGTGCCACCCATCCGTGCCACCCATCCGTGCCACCCTTCCGTGCCACCCATCCGTGCCACCCATCCGTGCCACCCATCCGTGCCACCCATCTGTGCCACCCATCCGTGCCACCCATCCGTGGCCATCAGTGCCGCCTTATCTGTCCCCATCAGTGCCGCCTTATCTGTCCCCATCAGTGCCGCCTTATCTGTCCCCATCAGTGCCGCCTTAACTGTGCCTATCAGTGCTGCCTTAACTGTGCCCATCAGTGCCGCCTTATCTGTGCCTATCCGTGCCCATCAGTGCAGCCTATCAGTGCCCACCAGTGCCGCCTCATCAGCGCATATCAATGAAGGAGAAAAATGACCTGTTTGCAAAATTTTATAACAAACTATTAAACATGATTTTTTTTTTTCAAAAATTTCCATCTTTTTTTGTTTGTTTAGCAAAAAATAAAAATCCCAGCTGTGATTAAATACCACCAAAAGAAAGCTCTATTTGTGGGAAAAAAATGATAAAAATTTCATTTGGGTACAGTGTTGTATGACCGCGCAATTGTCATTCAAAGTGCGACAGCGCTGAAAGCTCAAAATTGGTCTGGGCAGGAGGGGGGTTTAAGTGCCCTGTAAGCAAGTGGTTAAAGTAAAAAAAAAAAGTGAAATATTCCTTTAAATATCGTACCTGGGGGGTGTCTATAGTATGCCTGTAAAGTGACCCGTGTTTCCCGTGTTTAGAACAGTCCCTGCACCAAATGTCATTTTCAAAGGAAAAAATCTCATTTAAAACTGCTTGCGGGTTTAATGTAATGTCGGGTCATGGCAATATGGATGAAAATCAGTGAGACAAACGGCATGGGTACCCCCCAGTCCATTACCAGGCCCTTTGGGTCTTGTATGGATATTAAGGGGAACCCCGCACCCAAATTAAAATAAGGAAAGGTGTGGGGCCACCAGGCCCTATATACTCTGAACAGCAGTATACAGGCGGTGCAAACAAGACAGGGACTGTAGGTTCGTTAAGTAGAATCTGTTTGTAATTTTGAATGGGTACATTTTTAACGTGTTTAGCTCCAGCCAAAAAATATTTTTTAAGCTTTTTGGAAAACATAGGGAAGGGTTATCACCCCTGTGACATTTGTTTTGCTGTCTTTCCTCCTCTTCAGAAGATTTCACCTCACTTTTTGTCCCAATGAAAAATGTTTTTTGAAAATTTTGATTTTTTTTTGTGGAACAAGGATTGGAAAGCATCAGTGGAAAGGAGAATTTTTTCTTCCCATATTAACTCTTACAGGAGAGAATTTCCCTTCCTAGGGGTAGATTTCATCTCACTTCCTGTTGTCTCCTTCCGTTTGCAAGTACTGTAGGAGTCGTTTGTAAGTTAGATGTTTGAAAGTAGGGTCCTGCCCTATATACTCAGCAGAAATTTGGGCCTTAGGTGTTGCTGTGGCCACAACACTGTAAGCCCTCACAGGGCCCTGCTGTGAAATATTAGATCAAGAATTGTAATTACATGCCCCTGTTGAACAGGAGCTGAAAAATTAGGCCTTAGGCACTGATGCTGGTGCCACAACACTGCAACCCCTCACAGACACTCTAGTTGGAACGCAGGAACGAGCCCTGCTGCAAAGTATTGCATCAAAAATTGTAATTACACGCCCCTGTTAGACAGGGGCAGAAAAATTGGGCCTTAGGCACTGGTGGTGGCGCCCAGAACCAAAAATGTTCTTACAAGCTATCAGCGTGATGATTGAGGAGGAAGAGGATAATTACTCAGGGATAGTCACTCAGCTTTAGCATAGGCAGTCTTTGAAGGGATCTGAGATTTCAAAAAAAATTATTCGGTTACATCAGCATCAGGTGCTTGGTAGCTGGTGGTGATCCAAGACTGATTCATTTTTATGAAGGTCAGTCTATCGACCGAGTCGGTGGACAGACGCACCCTGTGATCGGTTACCACGCCTCCAGCAGCACTGAATGTGCGTTCCGAAAGAACGCTGGATGCAGGACAGGCCAGTAGCTAAATTGCATACTGTGCAAGCTCTGGCCAGTGATCCATCCTCAAGACCCAGTAACCCAGAGGATTTTCGGTGGGAAAGGTGTCCAAGTCTGATCTTGACCCTAGGTATTCCTGCACCATGTAAAACAGACGCTGGTGATGGTTGCTGGAACCGATCATACCTTGGGGCTGCGGACCAAAAAATTGTCTGAACGCATCGGTCAGACGGCCACCTTCTCCACCGCTCCTTCTTTGACTGACCGAAGCCTCAGCAACACGTTGTCCAGAAACAGGAGTTTGTAACCTCCCAGTCTCCGGGAACGCGTTGCACAGACCTTTCTGCAAGGCCTCCCGAAGATGTTTCATCCTCTGCTCCCTCTGCGATGGCAAGATAAGGTCCGCAACCTTACCCTTGTAACGTGGATCAAGGAGGGTTGCCAGCCAGTATTGGTCCTTCTCCTTGATACCACGAATACGAGGATCCTTACGCAGGCTTTGCAGGATCAGGGAGGCCATGCAGCGTAGGTTTGCTGAGGCATTCGGTCCGGAGTCCTCTGGGTCACTAAGGACGTCAACGTCCGCAGCCACCTCCTCCCAGCAACGTACAAGTCCATGTGTTTCTTGGGACTGATCCCTTAAAGACTGCTGCTGATGCTGAGTGCCAGGCTCCACCTCCATACTGACACAATCTTCCTCCTCCTCCTCCTCGTCCTCTTCCTGTGTGATCGGCGGGCACGCAGGAACACTGTCTGGATAAAGGGGGCCTTGAGAGCTAAGGAAGTCCTCCTCTTCCTGCCTCTGTACTGCCCCAAGTGCCCTGTCCATTATTCCACGCAGCGTGTGCTCCAACAGGTGGACAAGGGGGACAGTGTCACTGATGCATGCACTGTCACTGCTCACCATCCTCGTGGCCTCCTCAAATGGTGACAGGACAGTGCATGCATCCCTGATCATGGCCCACTGGCGTGGGGAAAAAAAACCAAGCTCCCCTGACCCTGTCCTGGTGCCATAGTCGCACAGGTACTCATTGATGGCCCTCTGCTGCGTGTGAAGCCGCTGCAGCATGGCCAACGTTGAGTTCCACCTGGTGGGCATGTCACAGATTAGGCGGTTCTTGGGCAGGTTAAACTCCTTTTTGGAGGTCCATCAGCCGAGCACTGGCATTATATGACCGGCGGAAATGCACACAGACTTTCCTGGCCTGCCTCAGGACATCCTGTAAGCCCGGGTACCTGCCCAAGAACCGCTGCACCACCAAGTTAAGGACGTGAGCCAAACAGGGCACATGGGTCATTTGTCCCTGTCGGAGGGCAGAGAGGAGGTTGGTGCCATTGTCGCAAACCACCATTCCTGCCTTAAGTTGGCGTGGCGTCAACCACCTCTGAACCTGCCCCTGCAGAGCTGACAGAACCTCTGCCCCAGTGTGGCTCCTGTCCCCCAAGCACACCAGCTCAAGCACCGCATGGCATCTTTTGGCCTGCGTACTTGCATAGCCCCTTGAACGACTATGGAGCACCGCTGGTTCTGAGGAAGAGGCCATGGAGGAAGAAGAGGAGGAGGGGGGGTGGAGGAGAGAGGTGTGTCACAATCATTAGCATTTTGGAGGCGTGGTGGCGGAACAACCTCCAACACTACTGCACCTTGTCCTGCATCCTTCCCAGCTGCCAGCAGAGTCACCCAATGTGAAACTTGGGTAACGTCCCTGTCCATGCCTGCTGGACCATGAGTCAGCGGTAATATGCACCTTACCGCTGACCGCCCTGTCCAGCGAGGCATGGACATTGCCTTCCACATGTCGGTAGAGAGCCGGAATCGCCTTCCGTGAGAAAAAGTGGCGTTTGGGTACCTGCCACTGAGGAACCGCACATTCCACAAACTCACGGAAGGGGGCAGAGTCTACCAACTGAAAAGGCAGCAGTTGAAGTGCTAGCAATTTTGCCAAGCTAGCATTCAACCGCTGGGCATGTGGATGGCTGGGAGCAAACTTTTTTCGGCGGTGCAGCAGCTGGGGCAGGGAAATTTTCCTGGTACAATCTGACGTCGGTGTACCAAAAGCAGATTGCCCACAAGTACTTGGCTGTGACACACCTAATTCTACACCTTCATTACTCTCAGTGCAGGTCTCAGAGAGGACTGGAGGTCTAGTGGGGTTGGAAATCTCAGCTGATGAGGAGCAAGGAGAGGTCCTCTTTGTTCTTTGGTGTGGGTCTTTTAGATACGCTTGCCAACAAACTGCATGGCAGGTCAACATATGTCTGGTCAAGCATGTGGTACCCAAGCGGGAGATGTTTTGGCCACGTGAGATACGCTTGAGACATATGTTGCAAATAGCAGCGGTGCGATCTGATGCACTCGTCTCAAAAAAGGCCCACACCAAAGAACTTTTTGAATAACGCGCAGAGACTGCAGCGCCCTGCACATGTGGAGCTTTGGGGTGTGATGCAGTCAATGTGCTGCCCTTAGGCTGGCCCCTGGAGGGCATCCTGCCTTGTTGGTGATGTGCCGCCTCCTCCTCCTCCTCTCTCCTATCAGGCACCCACATTGAGTCAGTGACCTCATCATCCCCTCCCTCCTCATCACTGGAGCAAACCTGGCAGTATGCTGCAGCAGGGGGAGCATGACTGCCAGATTGCTGTCCTTCTTGGGCACCCCCTCTGTCCGTGCTCATGTTACTGCCTTCATCGAGCTCAGTATCATCATCAGAGCCTTCCAAACGCTGGGCATCCTCCTGGAGCATGTACCCAACACTGTGGTCAAAAAGTTCGAGGGACTCCTCAGGAGGACATGGTGAGGCTAGGGAAGGAGTCACTGATGACATTGAGCCGAGGGAAGAGGCCGCTGCTTTGCCAGACAAAGCACCCTGGGCATGGGTGAGAGAGGATGAGGACGGCTTGGTCATCCACTCGACCAAGTCTTCCGCATGTTGCAGCTCAACACGGCCAGCTGCCGAAAAAAAGGCCAAGCGTGTCCCATGGCCACGTGCTGATGAGGATGCACCGTCTCCACGACCAGCACTAGACACAGAGCCTGCTTGCCCTCTCTTATTGGCTTGTGACTGTCTGCCTCTCCTTCTTGGCCTTCCAGACATACTAATGGCCTGTAGCTGCACTAAGCTGGGATATATATATATATATATATATATATATATATATATATATATGTACTGATACTGCAGCTAGCAAAATCAACTGCCTGCCTGTAGTATGAGAACACCACCAACCTTCTACAGGTAGCTTTAGCTGAACACTGTGAGGTGGACGCACCCCACTAACTTGTAGGTTTAGCTGAACACTGTGAGCAGGACGCACTGCACTAACTGTAAATAGTCTAGCTGCCTGACCGTGGTACTAATAGGATCAAAAGAACACCAGTAATTTTCTTCAGGTAGCTTTATATACTGTAACAAGGCAAGCCTGCCTGTCAGTAGGAAGATAACAGGAACGGATCTAGCTGAACACTGTGAGCAGGACGCACTGCACTAAATGTAAATAGTCTAGCTGCCTGACCGTGGTACTAATAGGATCAAAAGAACACCAGTAATTTTCTTCAGGTAGCTTTATATACTGTAACAAGACAAGCCTGCCTGTCAGTAGGAAGATAACAGGAACAGATCTAGCTGAACACTGAGCAGGACGCACTGCACTAAATGTAAATAGTCTAGAAGATAACAGGAATGGATCTAGCTAAACTGAATACAGTGTATATATATATATATATATATATATATATATATATATATATATATATATATATATATATATATATATATATATATATATATATATATATGCAACACCTGGGATGCATATATATACACAATACACTTTAAGTGCAGCTAACTGACTGACTGTCCTGCCTAATCTAGCTAACTCAAATGAAATGACACTGTCTCTCTCTCTCTCTCTAAGCACACCGGAACACACTGCACAGGGCCGCCGTGCAGGCGGCCTTATATAGTGTGGGGCGTGTACTAAATCCCCTGAGCCATAATTGGCCAAAGCCTCCTTGGCCGTGACGCGCCACACGAATTTGGCGCGAACGGCCCATATCGTTCGCAATTCGGCGAACGACCGAACAGCCGATGTTCGAGTCGAACATGGGTTCGACTCGAACACGAAGCTCATCCCTATTAAGTAGTATTCAGTCACATAAAAGGACTCTGCCAATGAGAAAAGACACAAGAGAGGCCCAAAGTCAATAGGCATTTTTCCATATAAATATCTTGCACCAGTCGTCACACAAAACAAAAAAGGTACACTTACAAACCAATAAGAGCTGCTGTATGTATAGTGCCCACAGACCAAGCCGGTCGTTCGTCCGCTCACTTTGCCGCCACCCTGAACGCTGACACTAGCTCCCGGTCAGTCAGGGTTCAAAGATGCACCAGGAGATGACGTCCGATGTGGTGCTGCTCGATTGTGGCGTCATCGTGTCAGTGCGTCATCGTCCGGGGGCGAGGGAGAAACAAGGAAGGAAGCATACACCATGGGAGCGGCTATAACGTACTGCTGACCTCCATGGTGTCCTTACGCAAAAGATTCCCGCAATACCGAGGCGGGTACCAGGACCTCAGAGGTCCCGCCCATAGATACACAAGCGGAAACCAAACAACCAACCCAGCTACCTAACGAGGAGAAGGGGCATCATAACAACCAAGCGAGTGTACTAAAAGGATAGGGATCGTCAAAAATGACAAAAAATACAGTTGGGAAGATAAAATCAGTTGAATCACAGATCAACACACATGTCCCCCAAGCGGTGGCAGTGCCATAGATGCTCGGGAAAAGGACCCTGGACCCTAGTTGCAGGGCGCCCCCCACAGGCAAGAGTCTGTGAAGAGAGTCATGCAGCAATGGTCCACCGATGCAGGGAGACGGCCATGCGGACAGTCATCCCCGGGCAGCCACGTTGCCCAGTGGACACCATCCACATTCGGCCACCAAAATCAAGGCCCCCCACCAACGAATTAATGGGAGGCCCACCTGCGCTGGGCAGGACAAAGAAGGGTCAGCAGATCTAAAAGGACATCAATGGTCATCCACCACGGGCACGGTCGGGAGGTTCCAGCAGGTAGTTCAAGAGACAGGTGGGTAGGCAAAACAGAACAGGATACAAAATGACTAAATAACCATATGAACAATAAAAAAGAAAGGAGAGAGCAGAACAGATGTGTATATATACAGCAACCACATAAGAAGCAGTTATTCCTTCCCACAACCCCCAGACGAGAATCCCTCTAAAAAGGGTCTATAACTAAGCTGTATGTTAATTCCTGGGGGCGAGGTGGCAGCAAGGTATGCAATCCAGTGATTCTCTCACTGTAGCAGGACCTTGTTCCAATCCCGGCCCCTGGGACTGGGATGAATTCTGTCTAAAATAAGGAATTTGATTCCTGGGAAGATGCCATGATGCATATTCGCCACATGCCTCCCCAAGGGGAGGTCAGGATTAGCTTTCTTCATAGATGTAATATGTCTGAAGGCGCGTAAGTAAAACTTTAACTTAGTCTTGCCCACATAAAAATGTTGACACTGACAGGTTAGAAGGTATACCACCTCCTTCGGTTTTGCAGTTAACCAGTTGCCGACGGCCTAAACGCAGATATACTGCGGCAGAATGGCACGGGCAGGCAAAATCACGTACCTGGTACGTGATCTGCCTCGCCCGAGGTGGTCAGCTTCGTTGGGGAAGCGATTCAGGCTGAGGTGGAGGCCACTCATTCGTGGCCACCCCCTCGCGAACGCTCCCAGCGAATGATAATCTTCCTCTGCTGCTGTAATGTAAACAGCGGCAGAGGAAGTGATGTCATCTCTCCTCGAGCCGGTCTTTTCGTTCCGGCGCCGAGGAGAGAAGACATCAATGTGAGTTGCACCAACACTACACTTTCAGTAGAACACACTAGGCACACTTTTCACCCCCCATCACCCCCCTGTACCCCCTGTCACAGTGACACCAATAGCAGTTTTTTTTTTTGCATTGGTGTCAGTTTGTGACAGTTATAAGTGGTAGGGCAGTTAGGGTTAGCCCCCTTTAGGTCTAGGGTACCCCCCTAACCCCCCCAATAAAGTTTTAACCCCTTGATCACCCCCCGTCGCTAGTGTCACTAAGCGATCGTTTTTCTGATCGCTGTATTAGTGACACAGGTGACACTAGTTAGGGAGGTAAGTATATAGGTTTGCCGTCAGCGTTTTATAGCGACAGGGACCCCCATATACTACCTAATAAAGGTTTTAACCCCCTGATTACCCCCTAGTTAACCCTTTCACCAGTGATCACCGTATAACTGTTACGGGTGTCGCTAGTTAGTTTGTTTTTTATAGTTTATTAGAGTTTCGGGGCACCCGCCGTTTATTACAAAACACAAAACACTAAGCACACATAACTGCAGCGTTCGCAGAGTCAGGCCTGATCCCTGTGATCGCTAACAGTTTTTTGGTAGCGTTTTGATACAGTCGCTGACAGTCAGGAGCTTTTTTGCCTGTGAGTCTCACTAGTGTACCACTAAAATTAGAGCCCAAAATGGCAAATCGAAGGTATACTAGTGAAGAGGCCTGCACATTTCTGAACATGACAGATAGTGAAGAGGAAGTCACTCATCTGTCAGATTCAGGCTCAGAATACGATCCTGTAGACGACAGCGGCTCCATGACAGATAGCTCTGACGACTGAGTTGTGGTCCCTGCCAAGGTCAGGCGTACCAGACCCCAATCTTCTTCTTCTGTCCTTGAAGTGCAAGAACCGCAGGTCCCTCATATAGAGTAGAGAAGTACTAGCACCGCTATTCCTTCTGGTGAACTGGCAAGCACCAGCGGCCTAGTACACCCTGGTCGTATATCCAGCACTGCAGTAACACTTGGTGATGTGGCGAGTCCCATAAGTGCAGTTCAAGCTGGCGAGGTGGCAAGCACAAGTAGTGTCCCGCTGCCACCAAGAAGACGAACACAGGTCCGTCGTGCCCATAGTGCCCTTCCTGCTGCATTCGTCAATCCGAATTGGGAACCCACCACTTCTGCAGCACCCGTACTTCCCCCATTCACTGGCCAACTCGGCATTCAGGTGGAAACAGTTGATTTTACGTCACTGGATTTGTATTCGCTGTTTTTCACCGAAGACCTCTATAGATCTATTGTGTACCAAAGAAATTTGTACGCTGGTCAACACATCGCCACTATTCCCCAGTCCTCCCTTGCCAGAGATTGGAAACCAATTACGGTTTCCGAATTTAAGATCTTTCTGGGCCTTTCCCTCAACATGGGCATAAATAAAAAGAGTGAGTTGCGGTCATATTGGTCCACTGACCCAATTTACCATATGCCCGTGTTCTCTGCCTTCCTGGCCAGGGCACAATACGAGCAGATTTTGTGGTTCATGCACTTCAACAACAATGAACTCTGTCGTCCTCGTGGAGACCCTGAATACGATCGGCTCTACAAAAAGAAAAAAAAAAGTTTGGCCCCTCGTAAACCACTTCAACCAACGTTTTGCAGACTTGTTTACTCCCCTTTAAGTTGTCTGCGTTGATGAGTCCCTGATTAAGTCTTCTGGCCACTTGTCATTCAAACAGTACCTTCCCAGCAAGCGTGCCAGATGCGGGGTCAAGATATATAAGCTCTGTGACAGGGCCACAGGCTATACATGTAGTTCTATGGTTTATGAGGGCAAAGATAGTCACGTAGAGCTGACAAACTGCCCTGACTACATAGGAAGCACTGGCAAGATTGTGTGGGACTTGGTGTCACCCTTATTCGGAAAGGGGTACCACTTGTACGTGGACAATTATTACACGAGCGTGCCACTTTTTAGTCACCTTTTTGATCATCAGATTGGAGCATGTGGCACCGTGCGACCTAATCGCCGGGGCTTAAACCTGCGGCTTGTAGATTCCCGTCTTAGGCTGGGGGAGAGAGCCTGCTTGCAGTGTAATAATTTGCTCGCTGTGAAGTGGAGGGATGTTTTCGTTCTTACCTCCATTCATGCAGACATGACGGTCCAAATTACTACGGCGACTGGTGTTGTGGAGAAACCCCTCTGTGTCCACGAATATAACCAAAATATGGGAGGGGTGGACCTCAATGACCAGTTGTTGGTGCCGTACCTAGTTGCCCATAAGGCCAGACGCTGGTACAAAAAAAGTCTGTTTATTTATTTCAATTGGCTTTGCTGAACGCTTATGTGCTATACAGAGCTTCAGGACGGACTGGATCCTTCCTTAAATTCCAGGAAGAGATTGTCAGAGCCCTTCTGTTTCCAGACGGTGCTCCACCTCACCCTTCCCAACCAAATGCAGTAAGCCGGCTGCATGAGAGGCATTTTCTTTATGTCCTCCCGAGTACCCCTACCCAACAAGCCCCCCAAAAAAGATGTTGTGTCTGCAGCAAGCGCGGATTTAGGCGTGACACCCGGTATTATTGTCCCTCCTGTCCTGACAATCCTGGTCTTTGCATTGGTGAATGTTTTGAATGCTACCATACACTAGTTGAGTATTAGCGTAGGGTACAGCACTGCACAGACTAGGACACACTTTCACAGGGTCTCCCAAGATGCCATCGCATTTTCAGAGACCCAAACCTGGTACCAGTTACAAAAGTTAAAGTTACAAATAAAAAGTGTAAAAAAAATAACAAAAAAAACTAAAAAAAAGTAAAAAAAAACACAAAAAAAAAAAAAAATAGTTGTCATTTTATTGTTCTCTATCTATTCTCTCTCTATTGTTCTGCTCTTTTTTACTGTATTCTATTCTGCAATGTTTTATTGTTATGTTTTTATCATGTTTGCTTTATAGGGATGCAATTTTTTCATACTTTACTGTTTACTGTGTTTTATTGGTAACCATTTTTTGTTTTCAGGTACGCCATTCAGCTGCAGAGCGGATTTATTTATCTTGACAGCAACAGAATTTGCTCCCACGATACATAATGCCATGACTCCAGTGCTGTCGGAGGTGATTTCACCACCACAGTTACATACTTCAGCATATATGCCGAAGCGTGGGGGGCAGCAGTGGGTGGAAGAGCGATTTGCTCCTGCCTTTTGCGGGAGGATGCCCCCATGCTTCGGCATATATATATATTTTATGCACAGGTTGCGTTTAAATGTTTTATTTTTTACTATTTTTTTTTTTTTGTATTTGCTTTGCAGGTATGGTAAGTCTTACTGTTATACTGTAATGTTACTTTGTTTTATTGTTAACCATCATTTGCTTAGCAGGTACGCCATTCAGTTGCAGCACAGATTTATTCATCCTGACAGCAACAGCGTTTGCTCCCACGATACATAAAGCCGTGACTCCAGCGCTGTCGGAGGTGATTTCACCACCACAGTTACATACTTCAGCATATATGCTGAAGCGTGGGGGCAGCAGTGGGTGGAGGAGCAATTTGCTCCTACCTTTTGCGGGAGGATGCCCTCATGCTTCGGCTTATATAAACGGTGCATGTATGCCCATCATTAGAAGTGGGTGGATGAAGGGAGGTATTCTAATGGTGGGCATAGCCACCGATCAATATCTTTTTTTCGTTTAGCCCACAGGCTGCATGAAAAAAAAGTTTACAATATATGCCCAACAAGGACCAGCAACGTACTGGTATGTTGTTGGACTTTGAGTGGTTATACCAGAATGATGCCTGCAGGTTTAGGTATCATCTTGGTATCATTCTTTTCAGCCAGCGGTCGGCTTTCATGTAAAAGCAATCCTAGCAGCTAATTAGCCTCTAGACTGCTTTTACAAGCAGTGGGATGGAATGCCCCCCCACCGTCTTCCATGTTTTTCTCTGGCTCTCCTGTCCCAACAGGGAACCCAAGAATGCAGCCTGTGATTCGGCCAGCTGACCATAGAACTGATCAGAGACCAGAATGGCTCCAATCATCTCTATGGCCTAAGAAACTGGAAGCTTCGAGCATTTCATAACTTAGATTGTAAACAGCACCATTGGGAAATTGGGAAACAAAAGGGGGGGGGGGGGTTTCCGGCGCTCCGCAACATGTGATGTCTCAGGTAAATAGTACAATGGTAGCTATAATAGCACATTAAAATAAGGCAAGTAAATTCTAGAATGAGGAGGCAGCCATCCTTAGAGGGTGTCCATTACCTCTGTTGATAATCAATGTTGAAAAAAGGAGGGGTGTGGAGGCGCCAACTGTGGTAGCTTGTTTATGCAAAAATAAAAGTTAGTGTAACAATTAGTACAAAATATTTTACAGCGCACACATACAAGAATGACATTTCCTGCAGGGCTAGTTAAAAACACCTGAACATATTCAAAAAATACGGGGGTTTGGTCACACTATATAGTCATATAGTGCTAAGCTCACTTACTGCGACAAAGTACCCCGAATTAGTGGGTCCTACACTAGTAATAGAATGGAAGATCCTTTGTCTCAACCATGGGAGCTGAACTCCTCTATTTGGGAGAACTAAAAGGGATACATCCTAAACACTTGTGGCCACTAAATAGGAGGTAATGAGGAGGGGGAGGGGTGCTCCAGCCCAAAGGACCTGGTCAGGGCCTATTACAATATACAAGAACATATTTGGGGGGCACACCATACAATGCATTTAAATTCAAGATGGTGCTGCTATAAGACCTACAAACAGTACAAAATATTTTACAGCGCACACAAACAAGAATGACATTTCCTGCAGGGCTAGTTAAAAACACCTGAACATTTTCAAAAAATGACCAGGTCCTTTGGGCTGGAGCACCCCTCCCCCTCCTCATTACCTCCTATTTAGTGGCCACCAGTGTTTAGGATGTATCCCTTTTAGTTCTCCCACATAGAGGAGTTCAGCTCCCATGGTTGAGACAAAGGATTTTCAATTCTATTACTAGTGTAATAGATGAGCTTCGTGTTCGAGTCGAACCCATGTTCGACTCGAACATCGGTTGTTCGATCGTTCGTCGAATTGCGAACGATATGGGCCGTTCGCGCCAAATTCGTGTGGCGCGTGACGGCCCATAATTCACTGCGGCATTGCAGTGCATTGCTGGCTGATGATTGGCCAAGCATGCACTATGACCCGCATGTTTGGCCAATCACAGCGTCGTCGGTAGAGAGAGCTATAATTGGCCAAAGCCAGGGTGGCTTTGGCCAATTAAGGCTCAGGGGGTTTAGAACATGCCCCACACTATATAAGGCTGCCTGCACGGTGGCCCTGTGTAGTGTGTGTTCCGGCGTTGAGATACATAGATAGACAGAGAGACCTGGTCATTTCATTTGAGTTAGCTAGATTAGGCAAGACAATCAGTGAGTTAGCTGCACTTACAGTTTATTGTGTGTGTATGTATATATATATGTAAAGTATATGTATATAATGTAATGCAAACTTGATTCAGTGTAAGGAGAGGACACTCAGCAGCTGTTTACACATCTGGATGCAGGAGCACTAGTGTGAGACACCAGAACAAACTTTTTAGGGTGTCCCACACAGGTGCTCCAGTGGGTACTAGGGGTGTCTCCATGTGTTAAAATTGAACAAAAAAGAGAAGTATTCCAGCATTGGAAAGGAAATCAAAATGTCTTCAGCTTGGAACTCTGCCAAAACAGACAATTGTACGACACTTCCAAGCAATGTTTCATATTCCTATTTCTGGCATCAAATATCTGTGTGCTAAGTATGCCTTTTTTTATTCACATAGGGAAGGAAAGACTAGGAATGTCTGAGGACACCAGGGACCCCCCACTTCCAAAAGAAGAGGAAGTCACCAAAACCCAAGCAGAGGAGGAGGAGGGAGAGGTTTTGGAAGTGGGCAAAATTTTCACCACAACAGGTGAGTGTCTGAGACCACAACTTCAGGTAAGAGATCTGTTCCTGCATATTTATAATACATGGTGTGTTATTTTGTTTTTTTTTCAGGTGATGTGGATGTTGTGGAAGAAGAATCTCATTTCACCAGTGAAAGTGCCCAGAACCTCATCGGGGAGATATATATATATATATATATATATATATATATATATATATATATATATATATATATCCCAGGTGTTGCATATATATATATATATAGATACACTGTATTCAGTTTAGCTAGATCCGTTCCTGTTATCTTCCTACTGACAGGCAGGCTTGTCTTGTTACAGTATTTACAGCTACCTGAAGAAAATTGCTGGTGTTCTTTAGATCCTATTAGTACCACAGTCAGGCAGCTAGACTATTTACAGTTAGTGTAGTGCGTCCTGCTCACAGTGTTCAGCTAAAACTACAAGTTAGTGTAGTGAGACCTCTGCACAGTGTTCAGCTAAAGCTACAAGATAGTGTAGTGCGTCCTGCTCACAGTGTTCAGCTAAAACTACAAGTTAGTGTAGTGAGACCTCTGCACAGTGTTCAGCTAAAGCTACAAGTTAGTGTAGTGCGTACTGCTCACAGTGTTCAGCTAAAACTACAAGTTAGTGTAGTGAGACCTCTTCACAGTGTTCATCTAAAGCTACAAGTTAGTGTAGTGTGTCCTGCTCAGTGTTCAGCTAAAACTACAAGTTAGTGTAGTGCGTCCTGCTCATCGTGTTCAGCTAAAACGACAAGTTATGCCGCGTACACATGAGCGGACTTTACGGCAGACTTTGCTCGGCGGACTTTACGCCGGACTTTGTCGGCTCCTTGCACCGGACTTAAAAATGGACGGACTTGGCCACACACGATCACTGCAAAAGTCCGCTGGTTTGGAACGCGGTGACGTATATACGATGGGACTATAAAAAGGAAGTTCAAGCCCCACTACGGCACCCTTTGGGCTCCTTCTGCTAATCTCGTGTTTATCTCGTGTTAGTAGAAGTTTGGTTAGAGACGATTCACGCTTTTCACACTTCAGCTTATTTCGATCGTTTTCTGCGGTTCAGTTTGTGCTTGTGAGGTTTGTATCTGCTTTTCAGTGCGTGTTGGTCAGTTCGTAACCTGCCTTGCAGGCCGTTCTGGTTCGCTCGTTCCTGATTTTCAGGTCGTTTTTCATAGGCCTTGCTGTTCTTCAGTGCGTTTGTTATAAGTTTGTTTGTTTGACCAGCCGACCGTTTTGAAGCCATGTCGCGTGGACGTACTCGTTTTCGAGTTCGTGCTGCGTGGGGACTTGGGGTTTATGTTAATACTTTGACCCAAGTCCAGTCCATGAACAGGGCGAGGAGGAGTTCATGGATGAAGAATTGGTTGCGCCAGCGTGACCAATTCTCTCATATGCCTTTGCTCCGTGAGAATAATCCTGAGGATTTCAGGAATTATCTCCGGATGACGGACCCCGTCTTTGAGCGTCTGCTGGCTATGCTGACCCCCTATATCAGCAGGCAGGATACCTGCATGAGGCAAGCCATCAGTGCGGAGCAGAGGCTAGTTGCCACGTTACGTTACTTGGCGACAGGAAGAAGTCTTCAGGACTTGAAGTTCTCGACAGGCATCTCCCCCCAGGCTCTGGGGATAATAATCCCAGAGACTTGTTCTGCCATCATTCAGGTCCTGCAGAAGGACTATATGAAGGTAAGTTTTATCCTTTAACATTACATGATATGTATTAAATGTTTTTTAATGTATTGTATACATGTCCCCCTTACCTAATTGCCATGCTTTCAATATGCTGTGAATGTCCCCTTTATCTTCATGCATGCCTGTTTTTGGACATTAATCATTTATTGCCCTACATGCATATTTACCTTCAATAACCTCCCCACCATGCAATCCTGGGTCCATTTATATCTCTAGCCTATAGTCCCTTGAACAGTGTATATTGTCTGCTCCATTGTCTTGTTTGACCCTCCCCCACCCCACAAATGATTAAAACAGTCAGGTGTGTTTTGTGCCCTAATTAGAACGCCCTCCCACCCCACAAATGTTTAAAACAGTCAGGTGTGTTGGTTAACCTAATTAGAACCCCTCCCCCACCCCACAAATGTTTTAAACAGTCAAGTGTGTTTTGGGCCCTAATTAGAACACCTCCCCCCACATTCAAATGGATCAATGGGCCATCAGAGGGGGTGATTAATCTTATAAGTGGGCCTTATGTTTTTTACCATTTCAATTACAAACACACATATTAATAATGTTTGACTGCTGTTGTTCACTAATGTTTTTGTGTAATCTGATATACAAGTTAGGTTTCAAAGTCCTTATCTTAATTTTTTTTTTTTCACTCCACAGTTTTCTTCAAGTACACAGGAATGGCAGACTGTGGCCTCCCATTTCGCTGACCATTGGGACTTTCCCAACTGTGTCGGGGCGATTGACGGGAAGCATGTCCGGATTGTGCCACCACCGCATTCGGGGTCTTATTTCTATAACTACAAGGGGTTCCATAGTGTAGTTTTGATGGCAGTGGTCTCGGCACATTTGGACTTTCTGTTTGTGGATGTAAGGAAGAAGGGCTGGATGTCTGATGGAGGAGTCTTTGCACAGACCGAGCTGTGCCAACGTCTCCAGACTGGTGGCCTGGGATTTCCACCTGATGACCAGAATGTTGATGGACTCCCCTCAGTTTTTATCGCTGATGAAGCGTTTGCTCTCGGTGAGCACTTGATGAGGCTGTTCCCCCAAAGGACACTCACCCCTGAGAGGAGGGTATTTAATTACCAGCTGGCCAGAGCAAGAAGAGTTGTGGAGAATGCCTTTGGGATTCTGGCCAGCCGGTTCCATTTATTCCTTTCTGCAATTAATCTGGCGGAATATAAACTAAATTACGTCATACTTGCTTGCTGCATCCTACATAACTTTTTAAGGAGACATTCAGTGACATATATATCTTCTGTTTGGCCTGAGGCCGGACTGGAACAGGATACCACAATGACAGGCCTAGAAATTGGCCGTATTGGCTTTGCCCCCCGAACCGCACGTCAAGTGCGTGACCGTTATGTTAATTTTTTTAATGGTCGGGGGGCCATTGCTATTCAGCAACAGCTTTAATTGTACCAAAAAAATAAATAAAAATAATTGATCAAAAATATCTTGTTTTTATTCTTGTTTGTATTTAGTTATGTCTGTCTCCTAGTGCACTTGTAGTAGTGGCAAGTGCATTTACCTTTATTTAATCAGGCCCCAAAAAAAAGTAAAAAATATTTGTCTGAAATAATCAGTCACACACATTGTATTAAAAATGTTTTACTTTGTGCACATTGAAAGGTGCTTTTTTTGAATATTTTTTTGGTTTTTATTTTTTTTACAGATTTTATTGGTGTAAAAATATATCTTTTTTTTTTTTACCTTATTAAAGGCATATTTTAGCAAAAATAGACCTTGATAAAAAATATTTACATTCACAACAGTGTTTTTATAAACATAACAAAACATTAAAGAACTTACAAAGTTCAACATTTAAAGAACGGTGCATGTGATGTCACCCTTGGAAATCGTTCCTTTTGAATATGCTCAAAATTGAGAATTACAAAAGGGTCAAGTCAACATGTGCTATCTCCCATCATGGGTGATCAATGTACGTGTTTTGTGTGTGCAATCCCTTTTTTTTGTTCCTATCACCACAAAATAATTTTGAGGATGAAGGGGTTGCAAACACAAAACAAGTACATTGATAACCCATGATGGAAGATAGCACATGATGACACACCGTGTGCATCATAATGAAAATTTGGGTATCACAAAAAAATTCTAAAAACATTTAGTAGAAAAAACAAACTTCACAAGGAAATGAAGAACATGATTGATGTTTTTAGGCCAAACGTTATTATATTCTGCCCAAAACATCAATCATGTTCTTAATTTCCTGTTGCATGGAGTCCAGGCGAAGTTGCATGCTGTGAATTTGGTCACGCATTTTATCTAGTTGGCCATTCCACAGCATTATCTGGCCAATCAGTCTTTGGGCACTGTCTGTGGTGAATGGCTCTGCCGCTTGGCCTTCCACAACCAGAAACTCAACTAAAATGAGTGAATAAAAACAAGGGTTACAATATGCACGCCAAAATACATTACCTTAAGCTGGGGTGTCAGTCACTCACTTGGTGGGCTTGAAACCTCGCACACTTCCTCCACCTCTCCTTCCTCCAGGTCGTCGGGCTGGGGCTTGGGGTATCTTCTGCCTCAGGCTGGTGACTTGGGGGGGTCCTGGGATCCTTGCACTGTTGTCTGAGTCTTTTCTCCACTATGAGAATTGAACAAAAGGTATAGTGAAAACACAGTGATATTTTAGATTTCATTAAATAATCTTAAACGTTGGTTAGGAGTTGTGGCCAATTGCCTTTTTTGGTCATCAAAAATTTAGAAGACAAGATGAACATTCCCTCTGAACAACAATTATAAACAATGCAGACACCTCAATGATCTCCTATGTGTATTACCCCTCAAAAATGTATTTATGGTCACATAGTACACTAGTGCTCGTGAGTCCAGATGTGGAAACAGCTGCTGTGTCCTGTCCCTACATTACACTTTATTTTCCAAAAAATCTACACCACATCAACAAATTGTGGTAATTTGACAAATTATCAAGACATAAATGTATGTCCAACCCTGTCCCATCGTATTTGGCGAAAAAATAACGTAATTTTCTAAAGTATCATGTATTTTACAAAGAACGGTCTTTACGAACGATGCTGTATAAAGTCCAAAAATATGGATCAGCATGCAAGTTAAGTATCTCAACAGGAAAACACAACAAGTACTTACTTTTTTTAAGCAGCTTCTTTATTCGCCAATATTGTTCTGGCTCCCGACTTTTGATGTCAGACCACCGCTTCCTCAATTGTTCTTTCGACCGTTTTGTGCCAAATTTAGCTTCTAGAGCGGTGACAACTGAGGACATTATTTTGTCCTTACGCATATTTGGTCGTGTGTACGGTCCTTTTTTGCCATCGTAGTCCTCCCTTCTCAATATGGACACCATCTCCACCATCTCTTTAAAAGCCATGTTGGTGGCCTTATATCTCCTCCAGGATGTGGATGTTTGGAGCTCCGGACTTTCCTCCGCGCTACTTCCACTGATTCTCTCCGCCATCTTTAGCTATCTACTCCCACTGCGTAACTGGAGTATGACACATGCGCAGTGTATATAAAGCTATTACGATGGCCTACGTATGTCTGTGCGGAAGTAGCGAGCGTCAGAAACGCAGGTAAGATTAAAAAGGGGTGTGTGTGTTTGGTGTGTGTGTGTGTGTGTGTGTGTGTGTGTGTGTGTGTGTGTATATGTATGTGTCCCCTAGATTACAAACCAAAATAATCCTGTGATTTGTGACTGACATTCGTTTGGATCTTGTTTAAAGAGGAAGAATTTTTGTGCCAATTTATTGAGCTCTATCAGGAAAAGAAAAACCTGTGGGAGGTCAAACACCCACTATATTATAATAGGGATGTAAGGAAGGCAACACTGGGCACACTTTTAGAGTTTGTGAAGACTCGAGTCCCCCAGGCAGACCTCAAGTTTGTGGACAAGAAAATTGGTATCTTGCGAAACATGTATAAGCGGGAACACAATAAAATCCAGGAGTCGATCAGATCCGGTGCTGACCAAGTATATGTACCCAAGTTGTGGTACTACAACAAAATGCGATTCCTGGATGACCAGACTGAAGCCAGGCAATCACTTTCGACCCTTCCCCCCCACCCTTCCCCCCCACCCTTCCCTCCAGCCTTCCCTCCACTCTTCCCTCCAGCCTTCCATCCACCTCCACCCCAGCTGAGGAGTCCCAGGATGAACTGGGCCTTTTCATCATTGATGAAGTTGATGCGCCCAGCTTCAGCCAGGTATCCTTTTTTGTGTAATTTGTGATTGTGTAAATGTTATTAATGATGTTAATGTGTTAATTTTTTAAGTGCTTCATAAAAAAATGACTTCAGCACAAATATTAATATGTAGACATATCACTAGACAGTAGTGGCCAAAAATATACTTCTGCATAGATGTGCACAGCCTCTTGCATTAGGGTGTGCACCCCAAAGCTTAAATACATATGCATATGTGTATATGTACTGATGGTGTCAGTAGGGCAGTGGACAGTGTAATTTAGTTAATTTTCTTTTCCCCAAATTTTTGGCCTTGTGTAACATTTTTGGGGGGGATGAAATATCAGTGGTCAAAACAGGAGGGAATATGCAGCACACAAGGCAATTAGGGTGTGCCCAGGCACACCTGGCACACCCCATGCGCACGCCTATGTACTTCCGATATTGTTGATCAGCTGAAATAATGGTGGTGTCAAATAGATAGCCTTTACTATTTTGTGTAAATTATATTTATAAGTCAGGAGCTGAAAATTGTGTGTGATTGCATAACACAAAATTACAACTATGTCCCTTTTTTATGACACAGGATGACCTCAGCCAGGAGGAGGCCTTGCCCAGTGGGAGAGAGGAGGAGGCCTTGCCCAGTGGGAGAGAGGAGGAGGCTGTGGCTGGGCCAAGTCGAAGCCGCACGGAGTGTCAGGTGCCTCCCCTCCGCATTCTCCATAAAAGGCCCAGGAGAATGACACAAACTGAGCAGAAATCCCTAGCCCTCATATGGGAAGCAAGCCAGATCCTGAGCAAACCACCCAATGCAGAGGAGGCGTATGGCACCTATATAGCCAGCAGATTGCTGGAGTTGGAAAAGGGCCAACGCCTCCTCTGTGAGGGTCTAAATTTTAAGGCATTTGAGAAGGGCTTGAGAGGGGAGCTTACTGCTACCACATATCTGGCAGATGAAGCCACTCCTCCTCCTGCCCCAAGTACACCACCAGCAGCACAACCTCTGAGGAAGGCTGCAGAGAAGCGTGCAGGGAAGGCTCCACGGAAGACTCGAAAGTGATTGCCTGGCTTCTGTCTGGTCTGACTGTGCTCCCTGTGCTCCCTAGTCGCAAGATACCAATTTTCTTGTCCTAAAACTTGATGTGTGTCCTGGGGGACGAAAGGCTTCCCAGATTCTAAAAGTGTCTCCAGTGTTGCCTTCCTAAAAATTTTTTAACAAAAATAAATGTATTTTTTGGTTACCTTACATTATTGCCTATGTGTTTTGATTCAAAAAATGCCATTTTGTTTGGGAGTAGGCAGGTACAGGTCAAAAAGACTATGGGGTTGATTTAAGAAAAGCAAACAGACTGTGCACTTTGCAGAGGGCAGTTGCCCTCTGCAAGTGCAATTGCTCCAGAGCATCAGAAATGAGTTAAAAGGCTTGACTTTGCAAAGAGTACCCAATCCTGTGCAAGGAAAATTCTAAAAACAGCATTTTTGCTTGCACATGATTGGATGATGGAAGTCAGCAGAGCTTCTGCTCATTTACTAAGCTCTGGAGTAGGGATGAGCTTCGAGTTCGAGTCAAACTCACGTTCGACTCGAACATTGGCTGTTCGCAAGTTTGCCGAACAGCGAACAATTTGGGGTGTTCGCGGCAAATTCGAATGCCGCGGAACACCCTTTAAAAGTCTATGGGAGAAATCAAAAGTGCCAATTTTAAAGGCTAATATGCAAGTTATTGTCATAAAAAGTGTTTGGGGACCTGGGTCCTGCCCCAGGGGACATGAATCAATGCAAAAAAAAGTTTTAAAAACGGCCGTTTTTTCAGGAGCAGTGATTTTAATAATGCTTAAAGTCAAACAATAAAAGTGTAATATCCCTTTAAATTTCGTAGCTGGGGGGTGTCTATAGTATGCCTGTAGAGGGGCGCATGTTTCCTGTGTTTAGAACAGTCTGACAGCAAAATGACATTTTGAAGGAAAAAACACATTTAAAACTACCCGCGGCTGTTGCATTGCCGACAATACACATAGAAGTTCATTGATAAAAACAGCATGGGAATTCCCCAAAGCTCAACCCCGAACCAAAATTTAAAAAAAAAATGACGTGGGGTTCCCCCTAAATTCCATACCAGACCCTTCAGGTCTGGTATGGATTTTAAGGGGAACCCCGCACCAAAAAAACCAAAAACTGCGTGGGGTCCCCCTAAAAATCCATACCAGACCCTTATCCGAGCACGCAACCTGGCAGGCCGCAGGAAAAGAGGGGGGGACGAGAGTGTGCCCCCCCCCTCCTGAACCGTACCAGGCCACATGCCCTCAACATTGGGAGGGTGCTTTGGGGTAGCCCCCCAAAACACCTTGTCCCCATGTTGATGAGGACAAGGGCCTCATCCCCACAACCCTGGCCGATGGTTGTGGGGGTCTACGGGCGGGGGGCTTATTGGAATCTGGAAGCCCCCTTTAACAAGGGGACCCCCAGATCCCGCCCCCCCCTGTGTGAAATGGTAAGGGTGTACTTACCCCTACCATTTCACTAAAAAACTGTCAAAAATGTTAAAAATGACAAGAGTTTTTGACAATTCCTTTATTTAAATGCTTCTTCTTTCTTCTATCTTCCTTCATCTTCTGGTTCTTCTGGCTCTTCCTCCGGCATTCTCGTCCAGCATTCTCCTCTGCGGCGTCTTCTATCTTTTTCTCCTCGGGCCGCTTCGCACCCAAGGCATGGGGGGAGGCTCCCGCTCTTCTCTTCTTCTTTTCTTCTCTTCTTCTCTAATTCATTTTCTTCTCAGGGCCACTCCGCACCCATGCTGGCATGGAGGGAGGCTCCCGCTGTGTGACGGCGCTCCTCGTCTGACAGTTCTTAAATAATGGGGGGCGGGGCCACCCGGTGAATCCACCCCCCTCTGACGCACGGGACATGACGGGACTTCCCTGTGGCATTCCCCGTGACATCACAGGGAAGTCCCATCAAGTCACCGTGCGTCAGAGGGGGCGGGGTCACCGGGTGGCCCCGCCCCCCGTTATTTAAGAACTGTCAGACGAGGAGCGCCATCACACAGCGGGAGCCTCCCTCCATGCCAGCATGGGTGCGGAGCGGCCCGGAGAAGAAGAGAAGAAGAGAAGAAGAGCGGGAGCCTCCCCCCATGCCATGGGTGCGGAGAGGCCCGAGGAGAAGAAGATAGAAGACGCCGTGGAGGAGATGCTGGACGAGAACGCCGGAGAAAGAACCAGAAGATGAAGGAAGATAGAAGAAAGAAGAAGCATTTAAATAAAGGAATTGTCAAAAACTGTCTCTTGTCATTTTTAACATTTTTGACAGTTTTTTAGTGAAATGGTAGGGGTAAGTACCCCCTTACCATTTCACACAGGGAGGGGGCAGGATCTGGGGGTCCCCTTGTTAAAGGGGTCTTCCAGATTCCGATAAGCCCCCCACCCGCAGACCCCCACAACCACCGGCCAGGCTTGTGGGGATGAGGCCCTTGTCCTCATCAACATGGGGACAAGGTGTTTTGGGGGGCTACCCCAAAGCACCCTCCCAATGTTGAGGGCATGTGGCCTGGTACGGTTCAGGAGGGGGGGGGCTCACTCTCATCCCCTCCTCTTTTCCTGCGGCCTGCCAGGTTGCATGCTCGGATAAGGGTCTGGTATGGATTTTTGGGGGGACCCCACACCGATTTTTTTTTTTTTTGCGCGGCGTTCCCCTTAAAATCCATACCAGACCTGAAGGGTCTGGTATGGAATTTAGGGGGAACCCCACGTCATTTTTTTTAAAAACAAATTGGCCGGGGTTCCCCTTAATATCCATACCAGACCTGAAGGGCCTGGTATGGAATTTAGGGGGACTCCCACGTCTTTTTTTTTTTTAATTTTGGTTTGGGGTTCCCCTTTGGGGAATTCCCATGCCGTTTTAATCAATGAACTTCTATGTGTATTGTCGGCAATGCAATAGCCGCGGGTAGTTTTAAATGTGTTTTTTCCTTCAAAATGTCATTTTGCTGTCAGACTGTTCTAAACACAGGAAACATGCGTCCCTTTACAGGCATACTATAGACACCCCCCAGGTACGAAATTTAAAGGGATATTACACTTTTATTGTTTGACTTTAAGCATTATTAAAATCACTGCTCCTGAAAAAACTGCCGTTTTTAAAACTTTTTTTGCATTGATCCATGTCCCCTGGGGCAGGACCCAGGTCCCCAAACACTTTTTATGACAATAACTTGCATATTAGCCTTTAAAATTAGCACTTTTGATTATTCATGTTCGTGTCCCATAGACTTTAACAGTGTTCGCGTGTTCGAATGAACTTTTTTCCTGTTCGCATGTTCTGGTGCGAACCGAACAGGGGGGTGTTCGGCTCATCCCTACTCTGGAGCAACTGCTCTTGCAGAGGGCAACTGCACTTTGCAAAGTACACAGTCTTAATCCCTTTAGTAAATCAACCCCTATGTGTGTTTTTGACAAAAGGCTAAATCATTTCGAATATCAAGTGAAAAGTACTAGTGAAAAGTTCACTTTAGAAATTGCACAGCAAGTGCACTTGTTGGAAGTGCAGTCGCTGTAAATCTGAGGGAAAGAGCTGAAATTAGGGGAAGCTCTGCTGATTTTATCATAAAATCATGTGCAATAAAAAGTTTTTTTTTTTTTTGGGCTTCCTTGCATGTGCCCCTCGGATCCACAGCGAAGGCACTTCAAAATGCTCTTTCTGTGCAATTCCAAGTAGAATTAGCACTTGTAGTGAGAAATGAATTTGCCTTTGTTAAATACACCCCCCTATGTCTAATGAACAAGGGACAACAACCTCATTAAGGTTCATTAAAACAACACAAAATATTAAGGTTATTGTGGTAACTTGAAAATCCACACAAAAAACACAAAAAAAATGTTGGTATAATTTAGCACACATTGTAAAATAGATAAGTGTTGAAATCAATAAAAAAAAATAAAGATGAGTCCAAAATCTAATTTAATTTTTTTTATTTATGGAGATCTGGCTTTTTACAAATATTATATTAGTCATGGCATGAGGATAAATCATGAAGAAAGTAGTTTGTGAGAACAGAAAAACAACTTCATTCCTCTCGCATTATCAATCCTACAAAAAGCGCTGTATTAAAAGATCACAGAAGAAGAATGTGTTAGCTTCAAGACGAAGGCTAGTTTTACCAGACCGAGCGCTTCCGTCTTGTAATTGCTTCAGAGCATACGTCAGTTTGAGTTCATAGGACTATTACACAGACGAACGGTTTGTCCGCTAGAAAGAAGAGTCCGTTGGATAGATTTAAAACATGTTTCAAATCTAAGTCTGTCCAACTTTTGAGCAAACAAAGTCCGCTGGAGCCCACACACGATCGAATCGAATTGTCCGACGAAATCCAGTCCGTCGGGCAAAGTCTGCCGTAAAGTCCGCTCGTGTGTACGCGGCATTAGTGTAGTGAGACCTCTGCACAGTGTTCAGCTAAAGCTACAAGTTAGTGTCGTACGTACTGCTCACAGTGTTCAGCTAAAACTACAAGTTAGTGTAGTGAGACCTCTGCACAGTGTTCATCTAAAGCTACAAGTTAGTGTAGTGCGTCCTGCTCACAGTGTTCAGCTAAAACTACAAGTTAGTGTAGTGAGACCTCTGCACAGTGTTCATCTAAAGCTACAAGTTAGTGTAGTGCGTCCTGCTCACAGTGTTCAGCTAAAACTACAAGTTAGTGTAGTGCGTCCTGCTCACAGTGTTCAGCTAAAACTACAAGTTAGTGTAGTGAGACCTCTGCACAGTGTTCATCTAAAGCTACAAGTTAGTGTGGTGCGTCCTCCTCACAGTGTTCAGCTAAACCTACAAGTTATTTTTTTGCGAGCTCTGCACAGTGTTCAGCTAAAGCTACCTGTAGAAGGTTGGTGGTGTTCTCATACTACAGGCAGGCAGTCGATTTTGCTAGCTGCAGTATCAGTACATATATATATATATATATATATATATATATATATATATATATATATATATATATATATATATATATATATATATATATATATATATATATATATATATAATCTCCCAGCTTAGTGCAGCTACAGGCCATTAGTATGTCTGGAAGGCCAAGAAGGAGAGGCAGACAGTCACAAGCCAATAAAAGAGGGCAAGCAGGCTCTGTGTCTAGTGCTGGTCTTTGAGACTGTGCATCCTCATCAGCACGTGGCCGTGGGACATGCTTGGCCTTTTTTTCGGCAACTGGCCGTGTTGAGCCGCAACATGCGGAAGACTTGGTCGAGTGGATGACCAACCGTCCTCATCCTCCTCATCCTCTCTCACCCATGCTCAGGGTACTTTGTCTGGCAAAGCAGCGGCCTCTTCCCTCGGCTCAATGTCATCAGTGACTCCTTCCCTAGCCTCACCATGTCCTCCTGAGGAGTCCCTCGAACTGTTTGACCACAGTGTTGGGTACATGCTCCAGGAGGATGCCCAGCGTTTGGAAGGCTCTGATGATGATACTGAGCTCGATGAAGGCAGTAACGTGAGCACAGACAGAGGGGGTGCCCAAGAAGGACAGCAATCTGGCAGTCATGCTCCCCCTGCTGCAGCATTCTGCCAGGTTTGCTCCAGTGATGAGGAGGGAGGGGATGATGAGGTCACTGACTCAACGTGGGTGCCTGATAGGAGAGAGGAGGAGGAGGAGGCGGCACATCACCAACGAGGCAGGATGCCCTCCAGGGGCCAGCCTAAGGGCAGCACACTGACTGCATCACACCCCAAAGCTCCACATGTGCAGGGCGCTGCAGTCTCTGCGCGTTATTCAAAAAGTTCTTTGGTGTGGGCCTTTTTTGAGACGAGTGCATCAGATCACACCACTGCTATTTGGAACATATGTCTCAAGCGTATCTCGCGTGGCCAAAACATCTCCCGCTTGGGTACCACATGCTTGACCAGACATATGTTGACCTGCCATGCAGTTAGTTGGCAAGCGTATCTAAAAGACCCACACCAAAGAACAAAGAGGACCTCTCCTTGCTCCTCATCAGCTGAGATCTCCAACCCCACTATACCTTCAGTCCTCTCTGAGACCTGCTCTGAGAGAAATGAAGGTGTAGAATTAGGTGTGTCACAGCCAAGTACTTGTAGGCAATCTGCTTTCGGTACACCGACGTCAGATTGTACCAGGCAAATTTCTCTGCCCCAGCTGCTGCACTGCTGAAAGAAGTTTGCTCCCAGCCATCCACATGCCCAGCGGTTGAATGCTAGCTTGGCAAAATTGCTAGCACTTCAACTGCTGCCTTTTCAGTTGGTAGACTCTGCCCCCTTCCGTGAGTTTGTGGAATGTGCGGTTCCTCAGTGGCAGGTACCCAAATACCACTTTTTCTCACGGAAGGCAATTCCGGCTCTCTACCGGCATGTGGAAGGCAATGTCCATGCCTCGCTGGACAGGGCGGTCAGCGGTAAGGTGCATATTATCCCTGACTCATGGTCCAGCAGGCATGGACAGGGACGTTACCTAAGTTTCACGGCGCATTGGGTGACTCTGCTGGCAGCTGGGAAGGATGCAGGACAAGGTGCAGTAGTGTTGGAGGTTGTTCCGCCACCACGCCTCCAAAATGCCACTACTAATGATTGTGACACACATCTCTCCTCCACCCCCTTCTCTTCTTCTTCATCCTCCATGGCCTCTTCCTGTGCTTTGTCCTCGGAACCAGCGGTGCTCCGTAGCCGTTCAAGGTGCTTGAGCTGGTGTGCTTGGTTCTGTCAGCTCTGCAGGGGCAAGTTCAGAGGTGGTTGACGCCACGCCAACTTAAGGCAGGAATGGTGGTTTGCCAAAATGACATCAACCTCCTCTCTGCCCTCCGACAGGGACAAATGACCCATGTGCCCTGTTTGGCTCATGTCCTTAACTTGGTGGTGCAGCGGTTCTTGGGCAGGTACCCGGGCTTACAGGATGTCCTGAGGCAGGCAAGGAAAGTCTGTGTGCATTTCCGCCGGTCATATAATGCCAGTGCTCGGCTGGCGGACCTCCAAAAGGAGTTTAACCTGCCCAAGAACCGCCTAATCTGTGACATGCCCACCAGGTGGAACTCAACGTTGGCCATGCTGCAGCGGCTGCACATGCAGCAGAGGGTCATCAATGAGTATCTATGTGACTATGGCACCAGTACAGGGTCAGGGGAGCTTGGTTTTTTTCCCCACGCCAGTGGGCCATGATCAGGGATGCATGCACTGTCCTGTCACCATTTGAGGAGGCCACGAGGATGGTGAGCAGTGACAGTGCATGCATCAGTGACACTGTCCCCCTTGTCCACCTGTTGGAGCACACGCTGCGTGGAATAATGGACAGGGCACTTGAGGCAGAACAGAGGCAGGAAGAGGAGGACTTCCTTAGCTCTCAAGGACCCCTTTATCCAGACAGTGTTCCTGCGTGCCCGCCGATCACACAGGAAGAGGATGAGGAGGAGGAAGAGGAGGAGGAGGGGAAAGATTTTGTCAGTATGGAGGTGGAGCCTGGCACTCAGCATCAGCAGCAGTCTTTAAGGGATCAGTCCCAAGAAACACATGGACTTGTACGTGGCTGGGAGGAGGTGGCTGCGGACCATGTCATCCTTAGTGACCCAGAGGACTCCGGACCGAATGCCTCAGCAAACCTACGCTGCATGGCCTCCCTGATCCTGCAAAGCCTGCGTAAGGATCCTCGTATTCGTGGTATCAAGGAGAAGGACCAATACTGGCTGGCAACCCTCCTTGATCCACGTTACAAGGGTAAGGTTGCGGACCTTATCTTGCCATCTCAAAGGGAGCAGAGGATGAAACATCTTCGGGAGGTCTTGCAGAAAGGTCTGTGCAACGCGTTCCCAGAGACTGGGAGGTTACAAACTCCTGTTTCTGGACAACGTGTTGCTGAGGCTTCTGTCAGTCAAAGAAGGAGCGGTGGAGAAGGTGGCCATTTGACCAATGCGTTCAGACAATTTTTTTGGTCCGCAGCCCCAAGGAATGATCGGTTCCAGCAACCATCGCCAGCGTCTGTTTTACATGGTGCAGGAATACCTAGGGTCAAGATCTGACTTGGACACCATTCCCACCGAAAATCCTCTGGGTTACTGGGTCTTGAGGATGGATCACTGGCCAGAGCTTGCACAGTATGCAATTAAGCTACTGGCCTGTCCTGCATTCAGTGTTCTTTCAGAACGCACATTCAGTGCTGCTGGAGGCTTTGTAACCGATCACAGGGTGCGTCTGTCCACCGACTCGGTCGATCGACTGACCTTCATAAAAATGAATCAGTCTTGGATCACCACCAGCTACCAAGCACCTGATGCTGATGTAACCGAATAATTTTTTTTTTTTTCAGATCCCTTCAAAGACTGCCTATGCTGATGCTGAGTGACTATTCTGAGTAATTATCCTCTTCCTCCTCATTGATCACGCTGATAGCTTGTAAGAACATTTTTGGTTCTGGGCGCCACCACCAGTGCCTAAGGCCTAATTTTTCAGCCCCTGTTTAACAGGGGCATGTAATTACAATTTTTGATGCAATACTTTGCAGCAGGGCTCGTTCCTGCGTTCCAACTAGAGTATCTGTGAGGGGTTGCAGTGTTGTGGCACCAGCACCAGTGCCTAAGGCCTAATTTTTCAGCCCCTGTTTAACAGGGGCATGTAATTACAATTTTTGATCTAATATTTCACAGCAGGGCCCGTTTCTGCGCCCACCAAGAGCGAGTGAGGACTTACAGTGTTGTGGCACCACCACCATCACCAAAGGCCCAATTTTTCTGCCCTTGTTCAACAGGGGCATGTAATTACAATTCTTGATCTAATATTTCACAGCATGGCCCGTTTCTGCGCCCACCAAGAGCGAGTGAGGACTTACAGTGTTGTGACACTAGCACCACCACCACCCTGTGGCATTCCCCGTGATGTCACAGGGAAGTCCCGTCAAGTCACTGTGCGTCAGAGGGGGGCGGGGTCACCGGGTGGCCCCGCCCCCTGTTATTTAAGAACCGCCAGACGAAGAGACGCCGTCACACAGCGGGAGCCTCCCTCCATGCCACAGCATGGATGCGGAGCGGCCCGGAGAAGAAAATGAAGAAGAGAAGAAGGAAGAAGGAAGAAGAGATGAAGAAGAAGATGAAGAGAAGAGCAGGAGCCTCCCCCCCATGCCATGGGTGCGGACCGGCCCGAGGAGAAGAAGATAGAAGACGCCGCAGAGGAGATGCTGGACGAGAATGCCGGAGGAAGAACCAGAAGAGCCAGAAGAACCAGAAGAAGATGAAGGAAGATAGAAGAAGCATTTAAATAAAGGAATTGTCAAAAACTGTCTCTTGTCATTTTTAACATTTTTGACAGTTTTTTAGTGAAATGGTAGGGGTAAGTACCCCCTTACCATTTCACACAGGGGGGGAGCCGGGATCTGGGGGTCCCCTTGTTAAAGGGGGCTTCCAGATTCCGATAAGCCCCCCGCCCGCAGACCCCCACAACCACCGGCCGGGGTTGTGTGGATGAGGCCCTTGTCCTCATCAACATGGGGACAAGGTGTTTTGGGGGGCTACCCCAAAGCATCCTCCCAATGTTGAGGGCATGTGGCCTGGTACGATTCAGGAGGGGGGGGCGCACTATCGTCCCCCCCTCTTTTCCTGCGGCCTGCCAGGTTGCGTGCTCGGATAAGGGTCTGGTATGGATTTTTGGGGGGACCCCACGCCGTTTTTTTTTTTTTTTTGGCGTGGGGTTCCCCTTAAAATCCATACCAGACCTGAAGGGCCTGGTATGGAATTTAGGGGGACCCCCACGTCATTTGTTTTTTTAAATTTTGGTTCGGGGTTGCCCTGTGGGGAATTCCCATGCCGTTTTTATCAATGAACTTCTATGTGTATTGTCGGCAATGCAATAGCCGCGGGTAGTTTTAAATGTGTTTTTTCCTTCAAAATGTCATTTTGCTGTCAGACTGTTCTAAACACAGGAAACATGCGCCCCTTTACAGGCATACTATAGACACCCCCCAGCTACGAAATTTAAAGGGATATTACACTTTTATTGTTTGACTTTAAGCATTATTAAAATCACTGCTCCTGAAAAAACGGCCATTTTTAAAACTTTTTTTTTTGCATTGATCCATGTCCCCTGGGGCAGGACCCGGGTCCCCAAACACTTTTTATGACAATAACTTGCATATAAGCCTTTAAAATTAGCACTTTTGATTTCTCCCATAGACTTTTAAAGGGTCTTCCGCGGCATTCGAATTTGCCGCGAACACCCCAAATTGTTCGCTGTCAGGCGAACTTGCGAACAGCCAATGTTGGAGTCGAACATAAGTTCGACTCGAACTCGAAGCTCATCCATAGTCACAAATTGCCCAATGGCATATCTACGATCCCAAAATCCCATGGGTCAGATTTGAAAGAGACTTAGTCCTTCCATATTCTATCTCAGGGCTATTATGGGGCAACAAGATCTCAATCTATTCTCTAGAAACACTCAATCAACTAGTTTTTCCAGTCATATCAACTCTGGAGATTGTACAATAAGAAACTTAAACTTATCTCTACAACTTCCACATAAGCCTCTTTCATTGGAGACCCCAAATTCTTATCAGATCATTACGTTGCTGAGGAATTCACATGGTGGATTAATAATAACCTGACATCCCTTTCAAAATTTATAGAAAATACCTCTTTCATTTAATTTTCCTCACTAAAAGCTAAATATCAGATTGCCAATATTGAACTCAGGAGATTCATCCAAATCAGACACTTCTATACATATTTTCAAACAATAGACATAAAATCTCCCACATTCTACGAAAATATATGTATGAAATCACCTAGAGGCACAGGACTGAAATCTGAGATGTATACAAATCTGGTTAACCATGATACGCAAGAAAAACTCTCCTGTTGGCAGTATTTTCTAGCGTAGGTTAGCTCAGGTTAGAAGCACAGGCTACTTTTCCTTGTCAAAAGAAGTTTATTGAGTATACAATATTATAAAGATACATAAAGTAAGTTAACAAGGATCTATAAAGTAAGCTCATTGTTTTACAGTAGGGTTTATATAGGTAAATATCATGAAATTTCAAATATTAAACCTTGGGTTCACGTAAACCTAAATTAAAGATATATATCATTTCCTTAGTTACTTTTGTAGGTATTTAAATGATTTATACCTACTATACATATTGTTTACAGGTAGAGTGTATATAGGTCAAATAAATTCTGATAATGAGCTTTTAATCGTAAGGTGGAGAAAAAGAAAGAGAAAGAAGAAAAAGGGTAGAAAGGCAGAGGTATGGTCCACAAGGTTGTCCCGCTCGTCAGTTTATTATTCTTTTTAGTTCTCTTTGAAGCCTTAGAATAGGTGTCTCTGTAAGTCATTTAATCTGTTACCATGGCAACAGGACAGAGTCATTGAAATTTGACAGGAACTGTTGTTTTATCCAAGTATGCCAAAGTTTTTCAAATTTTGGAATTTGATTTTGATCAATGGCTACCATCTTAGCATGGGACATTGTATTATTCATTCTGTGAATTGTTTCTGCTAGTACCAATGTAGGAGATTTCCATGCCTTGGCCACTGTTTGTTTTGCAGCCATTATTAGTTGGATCATAACTTTGAATTGAGAGAGTGTTAACCATTCCGGTTTTAGATTAAGTAAAGTTATATATGGATCTGGTTGTATTATTTTTTTAAATATTTTAGATGCAATCACGAAGACTTCCTTCCAGAAGGTTTGGATTACTGGGCACGTCCACCATATGTGTAAATGTGTGCCTATTTCTGGGCATCCTCGAAAACAAAGAGCTGAGGTATTAGGTGAATATTTTGCCACTCTAGCAGGTACAAGGTACCAGCGAGTTAGGACTTTATAATTTGTCTCCAGTGCTAAGATGTTGGGTGAAGATGACTTAGATGTGAGCCATATGTTAGACCAGTCCGTGTCTTCTAAAGTTCGTCCCAGGTCCTCCTCCCACCTCTGAACGTAAGAGGGTCTATTAAGATTTACTACTCCATATAATTGATTATAAAGTGATGAAATTGTACCTTTAGCAAATGGATCTTTTGTACAGATTGATTCAAAAATGGATAATTGGGATAATGGTGTATCCCCCTTTAGGAATGGTGTATAGAAATTTTTGATTTGGAGATATCTAAATATCTCAGAGTTTGGTAGATCATATTTTTCTCTAAGCGATGGGAATGAAAGGAATGATTTAGATGCTATGAAGTCATTTAGTGTCTGAATGCCTGATGTTGTCCAAGCTTTAAAAGAATTTGGGTAGATCCATGCCGGATAAAAGGCTGGATTTCTGATAAAAGAAAGGAGAAGATTGTGTGGAGATTGTAATTGATATTTGGTTTTTTGTTTATCCCAGAGAGATAAGAAGTGTTTAGTTATGGAATTATGAATTTTAAAGCAGTCTTTAGGATCAAGCCATAACAAGTTTGATATTAATAGAGGATCATTTTCTGAAGCCTCTATAAATACCCATAATGGGATTTCCTGTTTTGCATGGTATTTGGACAGACTGGCCAAATGTGCTGCTCTGTAGTAGTTAGTAAAATTAGGGTATCCCAGGCCTCCTTTATTTTTGGGAAGATGTAGTGTGTGTATAGGTATACGTGGTTTAGAAGAGCCCCATATAAACGAAGTTGCTCTTTTTTGTACTATTCTCAAAAAATAGGAAGGAATTGGAATAGGGAGGACTCTGAATAGATAAAGCAAATTGGGTAGAATAGTCATTTTGATTGCATTAATCTTCCCTATCCAGGATAAAGGAAGTTGCGACCATTGTTTTATTAGATTTGTGATCTGTCTTAATACAGGAGGATAATTGGTTGAGAATAAGTCAGAATGAGATGCTGTTAAATTAATTCCAAGATATGGGATTGATTTTTCTGCCCATGTGAATGGGAGTGCAGCCCTAGCCGGGATCAATTCCATGTTTGTGAGCGAAATATTAAGCACTAGGCATTTCTTAGGATTAATCATAAGGCCGGATAGGGCTGCAAATCCATCAAGAGCTGGTATTAAGTTAGGACCAGAGACCTGTGGTGATGATAGAAAAAGTAATATATCGGCTGCAAATATACATAATTTGTGTGTAATACCTCCTACTTCAATGCCAGTTATAGTTTGGTTTGTTCTGATGTATTGGGCCATGGGTTCGAGTATAAGGGCAAATAATAAGGGAGATAATGGGCAACCCTGTCGGGTACCTCTTTCGATATTAAAGGCATCAGATTTGTATCCAGCATATTTTATATAGGCTTTGGGTTTATTATATAATGCTTTGATCCATGTTAAAATGTGGGGTCCAAAACCCCATTTTTGTAATGAATATTGCATATATTTCCAGGATACTGTGTCAAATGCCCTCTTAATATCGAGAGATAGAAAACATAAAGGGATTTTCCGTTTTTTAGCAATATGTGCCAATAACACTGCCCTGCGTATATTATCGCCTGCCTGTCTATTTGGCATGAAGCCTACTTGATCTCTATGTATTAATTTTCCTATAATGCTATTGAGGCGTTTTGCTATTATTTTTGCTAATAATTTAATATCCAGGTTTAACAGAGAGATAGGCCGATAATTCACACAGGAAGTATCATCAGAAAGGGGTTTTGGGATCATACAAACAATTGCCATTAGTGTTTCTTGCCGAAAAGAATGTCCTTCTAGAAGTTTGTTAAAAGTTTCAGTGAGAATGGGAGAGAGTATTTCTGAGAATGTTTTATAGTATAAAGCCGAGTAGCCGTCTGGGCCTGGTCTTTTGTTAAGTTTTAGGTCTTTTATGGCGTTAGCAACTTCATCTATAGTTATAGGCTCATCCAAACTTCTTTTTTGATTCTGAGACAACTCAGGTAAGGTTATTTTTGAGAAGAAGGATTCAGCCTCTGTAGGATTAAATTCATTGTTTGTCTTGTATAAAGTTGCGAGATGTGAGTGAAATTTATGGACTATTTTAACTGGATTACAAGTATAAACATTTTTTGATAATTTCAAACGTATTGGTTTGAAAGATTTGTTAGTTGAATTTAATGCCCGAGCCAAATATGTACCTGGTTTGTTTGTATTCATGTAGAAATTGTGTTTGGAGCGTTTGAGGGATTTATCAACTGACTCAGTGAGAAATAGATCGTATTCCAATCTAGATTTTTCCAGATGAGATTTTGTACTTTGAGATGGATTATCTTGGAATGATATGTAGGCTGCATTAAAATTGAGTTCTAGTTTTTTTGCTAGATTTTTGCGTTCCCGTTTAAATAGTGCCATTTGTCTTTGTATTGTACCACGCAAGACAGGCTTATGAGCTTCCCACAGTGTTATTGGGGAAATGTCTGTTGTATTATTAATTGATATGTATTCCTTTAAAGCTTGTTCAATGGCCATCTGATGTAGTGGGTGTTTGAGCATTATGTCTGATAAGTACCACGTTGGGTCATGCGCTTTTGGTATGGCTGAGGCTATAGTAGTGTATACTGCATTATGGTCAGACCACAGAATCGGAATTATATCTGATGCAATAATTTCTGGTATCATTCCTATTGTTAGAAAAATATGATCTATTCTGGTGAAGGTTTGATGAGGGTGCGAGAAATAAGTGAATTTCTTTTTCATTGGGTTACTTTCTCTCCACGAATCTACCAGATTGTATTTGGAAAGAAGTTGAGAAAAAGGTAATCTAGAGGTTATTTTGGATGGTGTAAAAGGTGATTTATCTAGAAATGGGAGGAGGACCTGGTTCGAATACCCGCACATTATCACTGTTCCTATTTTGTGTGTATTAATCACTTGTAATATATGTGAGAGGAATGGTGTAGGTTGTTTGTTAGGAGCGTAGTAGGAAATCACCGTGATTGCTGTATCCATTATATAACCCATGAGTATCAGGTATCTACCTTCTGGATCTTTAATTTCTGATGATAAGGTGAATGGTGTGGATCGGTGAAATGCAATTAGAGTACCCCTTTGTTTGGTACAGGCAGAAGCCGTGTAAATTTGTTGATAAAAAGGAGAAATATATTTTGGAGTAGAATCTTTGGTGAAGTGTGTTTCTTGGAGGCATACTATGTGAGCCTTCTTGTTATGGAAAGTACGGAAGGCTTTGGTCCTTTTTTGAGGGACATTTATTCCCTGAACATTCAGGGAAAGTATATTCATTGGTGCCATGGCAACAGATCAAATAGTTTTGACTTACTTTTTGTTATGCAGAGCTGACTGCGCAGATCAACCTGTGTGGATTAAAGAGATGAAAAGATAGAAAAGAAACCAGTGAATTCTGGAGTAAAGAGTAAACAAAAAACATATGAGATTAGATGATACATTGTATAAATTATTTTTAGCAAGTAATCACAATTTACCCGTGAAAGAGAATAAATATCTCTCTCAGGGGAATAAGTGCCTTCGTCACACTCCCACATAATATGGTTGGGAGAATGAGGAGGGCTAATGGGGGTACACGGATTTTCCGCTTACAGGAGAGAAGAGCTATGTCAAAAGACATCAAAATGATGATTCATTAATTGGAGTGCAGAATATAGTTTTTGTTGAAATTATTTATTCCAGGGTGGTTGTATATGGTTAGTCTTGCCCTAGGCTAAATAATTCATTTAGAAAGGTACTGTTATTAACTTTGGTATTGATGAAGATAGTTTGAATTATTTTGGGATTTTAACCCTTTTAGAGTAAACAATTACATATTTTATTCATATGTAACTGTTTAGATATGTTAACTCATAAAATTGAGGTTGTATTGCTTCAGATTAGAATAAACAAAAACATAGTTCTAGGAACTAGTTAGGTAATAATATATTTGTTTTAAGAAAAGAAAGAAAAAGCTTCCATTACTTCTGGATTATTGAACATATTTGTCCTAAAAAGTAATAAATCTATTGTTATTACCTGAAAATATATAACTGAACAAGAATTTCCTTATTTCACTTATATATTCTAAGGCTATATGAATCAGAAGTAATAAGAAATATAACTGGAATGTAACATGATCCCACACAGTGTGTGACTATCAGAATGTAGTTACATTCAGTTATAAATACAGGTTTTTTATAGAGAACCATCTCTTAGTATAATAAATGAAGAGATATCAGGAATTAGGATGTCAGTCCATTGAATCTTCTTGGTCCATAGATGATGTGGCATAACGGCCTCTTTTGTGAGAATGATGATTCCCATTTTGTTCTGAAATTTTCTGGGTGCTGCCTGAAGGTGAAGATGATGCCATTCTTCTGCGTGTGGGAGAGTTGCTGCTTGTGGGTTCTGTCAGATTTAATTTTAAAAGGGTTTGTTGTAGTTCATCTGCTGATCTGCTTCTGTAAATTGTACCTTGGTAGTTAAATCTGACTGAAAAGGGGAAGCCCCATTGATACATAATGTTGTGGCGTTGCAGTTCCATTAGTTGGGGTTTCATGGATCGTCTTTTAGTAATAGTAAGTTGGGATAGGTCAGCAAAAATTTGATAATTGTGTCCTTGAAAAATAAGTTCCTTTTTTTTCTCTTGCAGCAATTAGTATTTGTTCTTTCGTTCTGTAATAATGAAATTTTGTGATTATATCACGTGGGGGTCCATCTTTCTTTTTGGCTGTGAGGGCTCTGTGTACTCTGTCCAGTTCTAAACGTTCAATAGGGATATCTGGCTTTAGTTCTTGTAATAGAACAGTAATAGTAGATTGCAGGTCTGTCACAGTTTCAGGTATTCCCCTTATGCGCAAGTTTGAACGTCTGGCTCTATTTTCATAATCTTCGAGCTTAGTTTGAAGTATTAAATTCTCTTCTTTTAATTGTTCCAATTCTGTTATATTTTCTTGGGTTGTAATTTCAATTTCATCCGTTTTTATTTCTAAGGCTGCAGTGCGGTTTCCCAGCTCTCTTATTTCTTTGGTTAGGCTGTTTGTTATTTGGTCTGAGGTTTGTTTTAAAGCCTTATGAAGCATCTTTTCAAATTGTAATAATATTACTGGGGATGCTGAGGAGGCTTGTGGAGAATTTTGTGAGAGGATTTGTTCTGTATCTGACTCAAATGGAGAGTCTTGCTGTGACATTTTCTGTCTGTGAGAGCGCCCTGTTGCTGTATATTGTGAGGTGACTGGAGCTGCTTTAGTTGCAGTGAGTGCCTGTGAGCTCTTTGTGAGGTGATTTTTATTTCTGCCACGGCTTCCTCCCAGTACCATATTTCCTGCCCAAACTTTCACAGTTTGTTCCCTGGGGCAAAAAGGTTCAAATGGATACCTTTTGAGCCTGCAGGCTCCGCTTTGTCCTTCTCTTCTCTCCTCAGCGGTGCGGAGCTCTAACAATGCATGTCTGCTCCGCTAGGCTCCGCCGCACAGGCTACTTTTCAATCTTTCAGTTTTTGTAAAAATCCACTTCACTAAAAATTTTGTGAGATAAATTTCCTGCTCAGACCTGAAATGGCAAATATATTGTGATACATGGCTAATTGCTAATAAAAATATTCGGGCTTGTACAGATTTTAAAAGGAACACAAAGTATGTATTAGAGACAGCTGATGTTCCTTTGGGAAGAGCTGCATATGAATATAATAAATCATTTTGCAGTGCAGCATAGAAAATTTATTTGAAAGAAATTCCTCAGAAAAGTATATTGATAGTTTTGCATATGAGAATAGTCAAATGAACTCATTTTATTTGATAACAACTAATTACGGAACCCTCTATGCATCAGCCCAGAAGTAATAGACAGGCAGAAAGCTTAGCAAAATCACATTACTGTCTGATTTCAGTAATGACCTTTTGTTATTGGGCTGATATGTGTGCAAAGAGCAAGGGCAACAGATCTAAGGGAGTTATTTATAAAGCAGTCTGCAAACTGTAACATTTAAGTTGGCAGATTTTGACTAGTTTTACACATTTTGCACCACATTTTTATTTTTCCTTACCAGCTGACTGTGACTAGATTACAAAAACCAAGGCAGCCCTCTGTTAACATCAACATGCGTATATGCAAAAAAGAGAATAAAATTGTGGTTACACAATGCCTATAAACAAGCCTTTTAGTGTTGTCTATACGTTTTACTAAGCAGATGGTCTGGTATTTGTTTTAAAGCCTTATTTAATTTAATCCCAAAACAAACAAAATCACTAGATGTTTACGTGTATTTTAGCTAAAATATATAAGCTCACCATTAGTGAAGGGTGAGTCTGCCTTGGGTTTGATTTACTGAGGGTCAAACAAAACTGTTTCAAATTAAGGCAAACCTGAATTTTTCAGCAAATTCAATTGAAATTTAAATTCTGGCTATGTTTGGGGATTATAGGCAAACTATTGTCAAAAAAAGTGCATGGAAAGATGGGCACTGCCATGAAAAGTTTTAAATAAAATAAAAAAGGTAACTATCATACAGCGTTTTAATGCAGCTTCAAGGACAACATAAAAAACATAAATACTTTAAAGTAGGCAGCAAATAAAAAGAAAAAAAGGCAGATGTTATCTTACAATAAAAATTAAAGTGTATAATTTGGAAGACAAAAATATTGTACAGCGGCTGGGCAGTATGCAAGCAGTTTGGTTAGGCTGTAGTCTTGGAAGGAGAGACAAAGCAAGTTTTATCTTGCTTTGCTTTGAGTGTATTACCTGAAGAATAGCCACAAATATTTTATAGTGGCTAGAGAATATGTAAACAACTTGGTTAGTCCAGTGTTTAAGAGGGAGACATAAGCAATCATTTTATCTTAGAAATTAGATTGTATTATATGAAATCCAATAGCCATAAATTGATTTAAGTGCTGAAGCACTGCAACAGGCTGCAAACTTTGGGTTGCAAGGCAAGACTTTCCTTGCAGCAAACATTAGAAATTTTGCTGCAGATGTCCGGCTGCTCAAAACCTATGGCATGTTTACCATGCTATAATAAGAGAAGAGGTCACATACTTTGAGGCACAACATAGGATTTAGCCTGCAGCACATACAATTTAGCCTGCAGCACACAGTGGAAATTTGACAGGTTGAGCTGCGTAAATATTGTATGGCACCTTTAAAGTGCCAGAGCTCGAGAATAGGCTGTGAACTGTGAAGCAAAAAAGTAGAATTTACCCTGTCAAATATTCCAAATGAATCAGCTGAGACTGAGCTAAAAAAAAAATTGTGTGGCACCTTTACATAAGGCATGGTTTTGTAGTTCTAATCCAAGACTGGTTTGTTTTATGGAAAGTGAGCTGGTTCACACTGTTAGGGGACAGGTAGATTAATGCCTCCATAACAAAACCATCTGTTGGAATGAATGCCATCTCAGAATGCATACTCTTTGCTAGGGATGAGCCCGATGTTCGAGTCAAACTTAAGTTCGCCGAACAGCGAACAATATGCGGTGTTCACGGCAAATTCGAATGCCGCAGGAAAACTGTTAAAGTCTATGGGACACTAACATGAATAATCAAAAGTGCTAATTTTAAAGGCTTATATGCAAGTTATTGTCATAAAAAGTGTTTGGGGACCTGGGTCCTGCCCCAGGGGACATGTATGATAAAGGCAGGCATCCCAATACTTTTTGTAATATAGTGTATTTTATCTTGTGTCTTATTTTTTGTGCCAATTTATGTAACATTTTTGATGTATAAATAAAATTCTTGCTGAAGGGGGGCATGGCTTGGACATTGCGGCTGATGACAGCACACAGATCTCCCGGAGGCACTGACATGGGCAGGACCCTCCGCCATTCCTCATAGAGCCATCAGCAGCGTTTATCAGTGCCCTTTTTCTCAAACAGGAAAATGTATTCCCTCTTTAAAGCACAGGCGGCAAGTGTCCTGGAGCTCTAGCAGACAAGATGGACAAGATGGAGCAGGCCCGCCATGAGGCAGAATACAGTGAGGAATCTCTTTCTGGGTCAGAAGATCCAGTAAGGGATGCTCCTTCCCCTGATCATTCACTCACATTTGCAGATATGACGGCTATAGCTGCAGACATTAAAAATACATTTTCCATGGCCATGACAGATCTTAAGGCTGACCTCTTAGTGCTAACTGAAAAACTAGCTACTGCAGAGAAAGCTGGGAAGCACAGAGATAAACACATTCAGCGCCTTGTACATACCACAGATTCTCACACTGCCCATCTGATTGAAATAAATAGACAAATTGAGCACCTGGAAAATCGGGGCAGACTCAACAACATAAAAATAAGAGGAATCCCAGAGTCTGCTACCCCTGATCAGATCAAACTGGCCTTGCAAAAATGTTTTAATAATCTGCTAGAAAGACCAGAAGACTCTTCCATTGACTTTGTGGGAGATCATAGAGCTCTAGGACCCAGGGGCCTGGATACCACACCCCCAGGGACATAATATGCTGTCTGCAAAGCTTTACCATGAAACAGGATATTCTGTCTAAAGCCAGACTGAACAACCAAATTTTATTCAATGAAGACACCATTATTCTCTACCAGGATCTTTTACCCATGATTTTTATAAACGGAAGGGCTCTGCACTAAAAAAAATTCTTTCACTTTCACTTTCACGGCAAGACCCACCTACTCCACACCCCAAAGGACTTACCACTGTTCTGTGATGCTATCCAGATACCATATTGAGGTACCAGAGTGCTACTCAGAATTCAGGAGACCGGATATTCCTAACAGCCACCATTCTCACCTTCCAAACAGCCAAATAAAAGATCCAAGACACTCAAATACCAGAACAGAACTCCAAGACTGATGTCATACCAATCCAAATCCCACAGGACACCGGGACCAAAGGATATCTTCTGATCAGACACAAAATTAATCAAGGGTTAAATTTACCCAGGATCATAGACTTGCCCATATCCAAGGGCTAGAGATAAAATCCTTTCTATGGCATACACAGCCATACCCATGGACCAATCTCCATAGGACTTCCAAGACTGTCACAATACTGCAGACATTTGGAAAGAGTATCTCTAAGACTCATTCCCCAAAACCACCTATGGATTCCCACGCTTAGTGGCTATAGCCCTTATTCTACATTCCATGCTTTATCCCGAATATTTGAAGACTTCACCCCAATCTGTCAGAGAAGACTGCCCCCCTATATTTCGAAGGCCTCTCACTCGGACTCCATCAATCATTTCAATAACACCTTTCTCCACAAGATGAGAGATTACAATTGCAGTGGAACGTAATGCCCCATGCTGTAGCACTATGACCCATCCCCCAATAGCTCTTTAAATATGGTAATTCTACAGACACAAGCAATATCCATTATATACCAATGATGAATATAATTCCATCTACGATTGACATGCCCCCCCCCCAGGTGCTGCCATGAGGGAGATCTACCTTTACAAATTTTTCAACTTATGATTTCAATGAAGGGTTACGGGTTTAGACTGTTCTAGTTTTTATACGTTTATTTAATTTAAACTCTGTGGGCTCCTCCCACATACCCCACAAGTAGTTATCGTAAGTGCTATTACATGCATAGGCATTGTTACCGAACTTTGGTGTTCAATTTTATGTATACAGATTTTATATGAATTAGCCTTTACTGCTGAATACCTTACATCTTCTCTTACTTCTGTCCTAATGCAGATAGACTTGCGCATTTCCTTTTTCTGCTTTACCCTCCCTTTGTCCTGCATTTCCTATCGCTACCTGTGGACCACCCAACACTCCACTTAAAGGATGACCAAACAGGACCTCAAGTATTCTACAGACTCACTGAACCAAGCTGGTACTACTTGCTTTGCTGTAAGTACAGAGATCGACACCTACTCCATACTCACCACCACATACTGAGGCATGGCTTTCTCTGCCTTTGGCAGAGGTCCTACGGTGATTTTTCTCAACTGCAGAGGTCTAAACACTCCAGAAAAAAGAGCTTCACTGCTACGCGAACTAAAAAAAAGGAACTCACAAGTGAGTTTCCTGCAGGAAACTCACTTTCGCACATCTCAGATCCCTAACCTGACTAATACATTTTTTCCAACAGCTTTTCATGCCACTGCGCCCACATCAAAAACCAAAGGGGTTTCCATTCCAATGCACAAAGAGACACCATTTGAACTTCACCAACAACTGAGTGACCCAGAAGGTAGATAGCTTTTCCTAAAGGGTATCCTGGCTGGAAGACCCATTACATTTTCCAATGTCTATTTTCCCATTTCCTCACAAATCACATTTTGCAAACACATTGTAGATAAGTTGAAATTATTTACTTCGGTTTGCATCATCTTAGGAGGTGACTTCAACGTACCTCTAAACTCGACTATAGACACATTAAATGGACACTCCTGAATTAAATATAACATACTCGAGAGACTTAAAGAGCTCTTACGCTCCCTGAACTTAGTGGATGTATGGCAAACATTACACCTAGATGATCGAGACTTTACATACTACTCTACAGCATATGACAAATATTCCCGCATAGATTACATTTTTATGACCCAACCAGATCTGACAGACCTCAGAGGAGTAAAAATAAGGAACCAAACAATTTCAGACCATTCCCCGATCAATATGCTACTCGCCACACCAAACCCAAAGACACCCAAAGCGTTTAACTGGAGACTAAATCCTTCCCTATTAACTGATCCTGAAATCCATCAATTGGTCACAATGGAGATTCCTCACTTTTACGTGTTAAATACCTCAGATGGCATAGCACCAATGGGTGGCACAGTGGTGTAGTGGATAGCACTTTCACCTAGCAGTAAGAAGGGTCACTGGTTTGAATCCCACCACAACACTACCTGCCTGGAGTTTGCATGTTCTCCCTGTGCCTGCTTGGGTTTCCTCCGGGTACTCCGGTTTCCTCCCACACTCCAAAGACATGCTGGTAGGTTAATTGGATAATGTCTAAATTGTCCCTAGTATGTATGAATGTGAGTTAGGGACCTTAGATTGTAAGCTCCTTGAGGGTAGGGACTGATGTGAATGTACAATGTATATGTAAAAGTGCTGCGTAAATTGACGGCGCTATATAAGTACCTGAAATAAATAAGAAAAATAAATAAATAACAATTTGGGAGGCACATAAATGCACTATAAGAGGAGAATTCATAAAATGGGGAGCGAGACACAAACGTGAGAGAGAATCTGACATCAACAAATTAGTTAACAAAATATCAACGTTGGAAATGCAACACAAAAAAACTTTAGCCACCAAAACTAGTAAAAAACTTTTGGAATCCTGCAAACTACTCCAGCAAACTTTAGACTCCAAAGCCAAACATATCTTATTCCTACGTAAAGGCATTTATTATGAACATGGCGACAAGACCGGGAAATTTCTAGCAAGAGCACTAAAAGACACTCAAATAGCATCTAACATACATGGAATCAAAAACAAGGCAGGAAAACTCAAAACCTCCACACAGCTCATAGCCAAACAATTCCAAACCTACTAGTCCAACCTCATTAACCTTCCCCCGCAACATAAACCTGCCTCACTACGAGGCAATAGGGAATCCATCACAGAAGACTATCTGAAGCAATGTAAGATCCCCACACTAAAATCGGCTGAAAGTGAAGCCCTAGAAAAACCAATTAATGAAGAAGAATTGGCAGAGGTCATCAAAACATTGAAACCAGCTAAAAGCCCAGGGCCAGATGGTTTCACCGCCCAATATTACAAAAATTTCTCACCACTACTCAAGACCCCTTGTTAAGTAAATTCAATTCACTTAACAAACCACAAAACATCCCAGACACTTTCATCATGGCTCATATTACTTTACTGCCAAAGCCCAATAAAGACACTACAGAATGTACAAGCTACAGACCAATCTCACTTTTGAATTTAGACCTGAACATTTTTACTAAAATACTGGCAAATCGTCTAAGACCTCTTCTCTCCAGGATCATTGGACCTGAACAGGTAGGCTTTATGCCTAGACGGGAGGCGAGGGACAATGTGATTAAGGCAGTGAGCCTGATACACAAAATGCATACAGACAAAATTAAGGGCATTCTCCTATCCACAGATTTGTCGGTACTAGTACATGTCGGTACTAGGCAGGGATGCCCATTATCCCTCATTCTATTTATAATATCTCTGGAACCATTTATACGTTCTATTAATCTTAAAACTTCTGTCAATGGTCTGAAAGCAGGAGAGAGGGAATATAAATCCTCTGCTTGCGCAGATGACCTTTTCTTTTTCATTTCACAACCACACATATCATTGCCTAATCTACTGGCAGCTTTCAGATATATCTCCAACATGAAAATAAACTATCACAAGTCCGATGTACTAAACATATCTCTCCCATTTACAGACTTGACTGAATTACAACAAAATTGCCCATTCAAATAGGAACCCAGAGCCATACAATATCTAGGTGTGAAAATCTCACAAGATCCCGCCAAATTGTTTGAATACGACTTTCCTCCCTTACTGGCCTCTATTGAAAAAGACCTTAAACTATGGTCAGTCAAAAACTTCTCCTGGTTTGGCAGGGCCTCCATCATTAAGATGGCAATTTTACCATGTCTGCTGTACTGCATGCAGGCCCTCCCAATCACCATCCCCTCCAGATTCTTTAGACAACTAAAAACTATTCAACACACTTTGTTTGGGCCTGCAAAAAACCCTGCATAAGTTTTGATCATATAATAAAAGCTAAAGCATATGGTGGTATGGGCCTTCCAAATTTCAAGCAATACTACCACACGATTCATATCACGAGGGTGATGGATTGTAACTCTCATGCAGATGCAAAAGACTGGATATCACTAGAAAGCTCCTGCACATCCTCCCCACTGGGAGCCACGCCCTGGATACCACTTTTGGAACCAAGACACTATTACAACACCCCATGATAGGGGCTACCTTGCGTACCTTTCACCACATCACCAAGAAACACAATATATCTTCCTCTCCAAGCCCACTTACACCGCTAACAAACAACCCTGACTTTCCACCCGGTATAAACAACAAGTTTGTATACAGACCATTAAATAAACCCCTTCTAGCGACCCATTGCTTTAAGGCAGGAACATTCAAATCTAAGAACATCCTGGCTGAAGAACTCTTCCCTTTTGGCTATACTTACAGACTCGCAGCTATCTCAGGACACATAAGACTAAAAACATGTTCAATAGACCCCTAACAGCTTTTGAAACCCTTTGCCATAGAGCAAAGGGGAAGGAACAGATAAAATTATTTCCCAAGTATACACTTGGCTGCAGCAAGATGTAAATACCCAAAAAGACAGATTCAAAGAAAATTGGGAACAAACACTAGGAATCAAGATCTCAGAACAACAATGGTCTAAAGCCTGCATACTTGCACACAAATGTTCCCTGAGCTCTGGGACACAAGAGCCTGCTTACAAAATCCCAACCCAATGGCACGCTACACCAAACAAAATCAAACAATGGTTCCCACAGTCCCCAGACAATTGCTGGAGATGTGGACAACCAAAAGGAACATTGTTCCACATATGGTGGGAGTGCATTACCCCATACTGGACGAGCATCAAAGACATAATCACCTAAACCGCTGAAACAAGAATTTGCCTATCACCAGAATGCTGTTATGTAAACTACTACTACTACTACTACTACACATGAATCCCAGGCCACTGAAAAAATACAAACCCTCGTTAACCAAACACATGCTGAACGCAGCCAGAATACTTATACCTCAACACTGGAAGTCCACCTCTGTACCGACAATCAAAGACTGGTTACACAAAATGAATGACATCCATGATATGGAAAGGTCAATCGCAATTGATCAAGACTCTGCTGATCGCTTCCACAAGGTATGGACCACTTGGTTCTTGTTTAAACTCTCCAAAGGACACTCAGACCTTTTAAGCGAATATTCATTCCACATATTCTCAGCAAACCTTTCTATCTATGTATTCCTTTCATCTCCCTTTTTTCTCCTCTCCCTTTATTTTTTTCTTAAGTTAAATGTCCTTAATATAATGGTCATATGATACCTTCCACACCTCCACTTGTCAATATATACAGTATAATGTTAATCTACAGTAGTAATGTTTAAGGTTGCATTATGTCCCTGTGTTATGACTTGATGCATCCTACTTCAACTTAAATGTATGTACTGGCTGTATTTCTCTTTTGATTACTAATAAACTCTCATTATGGATTAAAAAAAAATTCCTGCTGAAACCTTATCTGAATCTTATCTCTACTCACAACCCATGAAAAAGTCCTCCTGGGTGTAATAACAATTTATTAATAGCGTGTACAATTACATAGGAATTGCACAGAGGATGAGCATAGACCTCAGGCAAAATAACTTCAAAGGTTATCAGCTAGGGGATTTAGCAAAAAAAAATAAAGCTAGCGCTGACCAAGATGTTCTGATGGGGGGGCAGTTCCCCTGTCAGAACTAGGGATGAGCTTCGTGTTCGAGTCGAACCCATGTTCGACTCGAACATCGGCTGTTCGACCGTCCGTCGAATTGCGAACGTTATGGGCAGTTCGCGCCAAATTCGTGTGGCGCGTCACGGCCCATAATTCACTGCGGCATCGCAGTGCATTGCTGGCTGATGATTGGCCAAGCATGCACTATGACCCGCATGCTTGGCCAATCACAGCGCCGTCAGTAGAGAGAGCTGTAATTGGCCAAAGCCAGGGTGGCTTTGGCCAATTATGGCTCAGGGGATTTAGTACACGCCCCACACTATATAAGGCCGCCTGCACGGCGGTCCTGTGTAGTGTGTTCCGGTGTGCTGATAGAGAGAGAGACAGACAGTGTCATTTGATTTGAGTTAGATAGATTAGGCTAGATCTGTTCCTGCTATTTACATTTAGTGCAGTGCGTCCTGCTCACAGTGTTCAGCTAGATCCGTTCCTGCTATTTACATTTAGTGCAGTCAGTGCGCCCTGCTCACAGTGTTCAGCTAGATCCGTTCCTGCTATTTACATTTAGTGCAGTGCGTCCTGCTCACAGTGTTCAGCTAGATCTGTTCCTGCTATTTACATTTAGTGCAGTGCGTCCTGCTCACAGTGTTCAGCTAGATCCGTTCCTGCTATTTACATTTAGTGCAGTGCGTCCTGCTCACAGTGTTCAGCTAGATCCGTTCCTGCTATTTACATTTAGTGCAGTCAGTGCGTCCTGCTCACAGTGTTCAGCTAGATCCGTTCCTGCTATTTACATTTAGTGCAGTGCGTCCTGCTCACAGTGTTCAGCTAGATCCGTTCCTGCTATTTACATTTAGTGCAGTCAGTGCGTCCTGCTCACAGTGTTCAGCTAGATCTGTTCCTGCTATTTACATTTAGTGCAGTGCGTCCTGCTCACAGTGTTCAGCTAGATCTGTTCCTGCTATTTACATTTAGTGCAGTGCGTCCTGCTCACAGTGTTCAGCTAGATCCGTTCCTGCTATTTACATTTAGTGCAGTCAGTGCGTCCTGCTCAGTGTTCAGCTAGATCCGTTCCTGCTATTTACATTTAGTGCAGTGCGTCCTGCTCACAGTGTTCAGCTAGATCCGTTCCTGCTATTTACATTTAGTGCAGTCAGTGCGTCCTGCTCACAGTGTTCAGCTAGATCCGTTCCTGCTATTTACATTTAGTGCAGTGCGTCCTGCTCACAGTGTTCAGCTAGATCTGTTCCTGCTATTTACATTTAGTGCAGTGCGTCCTGCTCACAGTGTTCAGCTAGATCCGTTCCTGCTATTTACATTTAGTGCAGTGCGTCCTGCTCACAGTGTTCAGCTAGATCCGTTCCTGCTATTTACATTTAGTGCAGTGCGTCCTGCTCACAGTGTTCAGCTAGATCCGTTCCTGCTATTTACATTTAGTGCAGTCAGTGCGTCCTGCTCACAGTGTTCAGCTAGATCCGTTCCTGCTATTTACATTTAGTGCAGTGCGTCCTGCTCACAGTGTTCAGCTAGATCCGTTCCTGCTATTTACATTTAGTGCAGTGCGTCCTGCTCACAGTGTTCAGCTAGATCCGTTCCTGCTATTTACATTTAGTGCAGTCAGTGCGTCCTGCTCACAGTGTTCAGCTAGATCCGTTCCTGCTATTTACATTTAGTGCAGTGCGTCCTGCTCACAGTGTTCAGCTAGATCTGTTCCTGCTATTTACATTTAGTGCAGTGCATCCTGCTCACAGTGTTCAGCTAGATCCGTTCCTGCTATTTACATTTAGTGCAGTGCGTCCTGCTCACAGTGTTCAGCTAGATCCGTTCCTGCTATTTACGTTTAGTGCAGTGCGTCCTGCTCACAGTGTTCAGCTAGATCCGTTCCTGCTATTTACATTTAGTGCAGTCAGTGCGTCCTGCTCACAGTGTTCAGCTAGATCCGTTCCTGCTATTTACATTTAGTGCAGTGCGTCCTGCTCACAGTGTTCAGCTAGATCTGTTCCTGCTATTTACATTTAGTGCAGTGCGTCCTGCTCACAGTGTTCAGCTAGATCCGTTCCTGCTATTTACATTTAGTGCAGTCAGTGCGTCCTGCTCACAGTGTTCAGCTAGATCCGTTCCTGCTATTTACATTTAGTGCAGTGCGTCCTGCTCACAGTGTTCAGCTAGATCTGTTCCTGCTATTTACATTTAGTGCAGTGCGTCCTGCTCACAGTGTTCAGCTAGATCCGTTCCTGCTATTTACATTTAGTGCAGTCAGTGCGTCCTGCTCACAGTGTTCAGCTAGATCCGTTCCTGCTATTTACATTTAGTGCAGTCAGTGCGTCCTGCTCACAGTGTTCAGCTAGATCCGTTCCTGCTATTTACATTTAGTGCAGTGCGTCCTGCTCACAGTGTTCAGCTAGATCTGTTCCTGCTATTTACATTTAGTGCAGTGCGTCCTGCTCACAGTGTTCAGCTAGATCCGTTCCTGCTATTTACATTTAGTGCAGTGCGTCCTGCTCACAGTGTTCAGCTAGATCCGTTCCTGCTATTTACATTTAGTGCAGTCAGTGCGTCCTGCTCACAGTGTTCAGCTAGATCCGTTCCTGCTATTTACATTTAGTGCAGTGCGTCCTGCTCACAGTGTTCAGCTAGATCTGTTCCTGCTATTTACATTTAGTGCAGTGCGTCCTGCTCACAGTGTTCAGCTAGATCCGTTCCTGCTATTTACATTTAGTGCAGTCAGTGCGTCCTGCTCACAGTGTTCAGCTAGATCTGTTCCTGTTATTTACATTTAGTGCAGTGCGTCCTGCTCACAGTGTTCAGCTAGATCTGTTCCTGCTATTTACATTTAGTGCAGTGCGTCCTGCTCACAGTGTTCAGCTAGATCCGTTCCTGCTATTTACATTTAGTGCAGTGCGTCCTGCTCACAGTGTTCAGCTAGATCCGTTCCTGTTATCTTCCTACTGACAGGCAGGCTTGTCTGGTTACAGTATATAAAGCTACCTGAAGAAAATTACAGGTGTTCTATCCCAGCTTAGTGCAGCTACAGGCCATTAGTATGTCTGGAAGGCCAAGAAGGAGAGGCAGACAGTCACAAGCCAATAAGAGAGGGCAAGCAGGCTCTGTGTCTAGTGCTGGTCGTGGAGACGGTGCATCCTCATCAGCACGTGGCCATGGGACACGCTTGGCCTTTTTTTCGGCAGCTGGCCGTGTTGAGCCGCAACATGCGGAAGACTTGGTCGAGTGGATGACCAAGCCGTCCTCATCCTCCTCATCCTCTCTCACCCATGCCCAGGGTGCTTTGTCTGGCAAAGCAGCGGCCTCTTCCCTCAGCTCAATGTCATCAGTGACTCCTTCCCTAGCTCCACCATGTCCTCCTGAGGATTCCCTCGAACTGTTTGACCACAGTGTTGGGTACATGCTCCAGGAGGATGTCCAACGTTTGGAAGGCTCTGATGATGATACTGAGCTCGATGAAGGCAGTAACATGAGCACGGACAGAGGGGGTGCCCAAGAAGGACAGCAATCTGGCAGTCATGCTCCCCCTGCTGCAGCATACTGCCAGGTTTGCTCCAGTGATGAGGAGGGAGGGGATGATGAGTTCACTGACTCAACGTGGGTGCCTGATAGGAGAGAGGAGGAGGAGGAGGAGGAGGCGGCACATCACCAACGAGGCAGGATGCCCTCCAGGGGCCAGCCTAAGGGCAGCACATTGACTGCATCACACCCCAAAGCTCCACATGTGCAGGGCGCTGCAGTCTCTGCGCGTTATTCAAAAAGTTCTTTGGTGTGGGCCTTTTTTGAGACGAGTGCATCAGATCGCACCGCTGCTATTTGCAACATATGTCTCAAGCGTATCTCGCGTGGCCAAAACATCTCCCGCTTGGGTACCACATGCTTGACCAGACATATGTTGACCTGCCATGCAGTTCGTTGGCAAGCATATCTAAAAGACCCACACCAAAGAACAAAGAGGATCTCTCCTTGCTCCTCATCAGCTGAGATTTCCAACCCCACTAGACCTTCAGTCCTCTCTGAGACCTGCAGTGAGAGGAATGAAGGTGTAGAATTAGGTGTGTCACAGCCAAGTACTTGTGGGCAATCTGCTTTTGGTACACCGACGTCAGATTGTACCAGGCAAATTTCCCTGCCCCAGCTGCTGCACCGCCGAAAGAAGTTTGCTCCCAGCCATCCACATGCCCAGCGGTTGAATGCTAGCTTGGCAAAATTGCTAGCACTTCAACTGCTGCCTTTTCAGTTGGTAGACTCTGCCCCCTTCCGTGAGTTTGTGGAATGTGCGGTTCCTCAGTGGCAGGTACCCAAACGCCACTTTTTCTCACAGAAGGCGATTCCGGCTCTCTACCGGCATGTGGAAGGCAATGTCCATGCCTCGCTGGACAGGGCGGTCAGCGGTAAGGTGCATATTACCGCTGACTCATGGTCCAGCAGGCATGGACAGGGACGTTACTTAAGTTTCACGGCGCATTGGGTGACTCTGCTGGCAGCTGGGAAGGATGCAGGACAAGGTGCAGTAGTGTTGGAGGTTGTTCCGCCACCACGCCTCCAAAATGCTGATTGTGACACACCTCTCTCCTCCACCCCCTCCTCTTCTTCTTCCTCCATGGCCTCTTCCTCGGAACCAGCGGTGCTCCGTAGGCGTTCAAGGGGCTACGCAAGTACGCAGGCCAAAAGATGCCATGCGGTGCTTGAGCTGGTGTGCTTGGGGGACAGGAGCCACACTGGGGCAGAGGTTCTGTCAGCTCTGCAGGGGCAGGTTCAGAGGTGGTTGACGCCACGCCAACTTAAGGCAGGAATGGTGGTTTGCGACAATGGCACCAACCTCCTCTCTGCCCTCCGACAGGGACAACTGACCCATGTGCCCTGTTTGGCTCACGTCCTTAACTTGGTGGTGCAGCGGTTCTTGGGCAGGTACCCGGGCTTACAGGATGTCCTGAGGCAGGCCAGGAAAGTCTGTGTGCATTTCCGCCGGTCATATAATGCCAGTGCTCGGCTGACGGACCTCCAAAAGGAGTTTAACCTGCCCAAGAACCGCCTAATCTGTGACATGCCCACCAGGTGGAACTCAACGTTGGCCATGCTGCAGCGGCTGCACACGCAGCAGAGGGCCATCAATGAGTACCTGTGCGACTATGGCACCAGGACAGGGTCAGGAGACCTTGGTTTTTTTTCCCCACGCCAGTGGGCCATGATCAGGGATGCATGCACTGTCCTGTCACCATTCGAGGAGGCCACGAGGATGGTGAGCACTGACAGTGCATGCATCAGTGACACTGTCCCCCTTGTCCACCTGTTGGAGCACACGCTGCGTGGAATAATGGACAGGGCACTTGAGGCAGAACAGAGGCAGGAAGAGGAGGACTTCCTTAGCTCTCAAGGCCCCCTTTATCCAGACAGTGTTCCTGCGTGCCCGCCGATCACACAGGAAGAGGACGAGGAGGAGGAGGAGGAGGAGGAAGATTGTGTCAGTATGGAGGTGGAGCCTGGCACTCAGCATCAGCAGTCTTTAAGGGATCAGTCCCAAGGAACACATGGACTTGTACGTGGCTGGGAGGAGGTGGCTGCGGACGTTGTTGTCCTTAGTGACCCAGAGGACTCCGGACCGAATGCCTCAGCAAACCTACGCTGCATGGCCTCCCTGATCCTGCAAAGCCTGCGTAAGGATCCTCGTATTCGTGGTATCAAGGAGAAGGACCAATACTGGCTGGCAACCCTCCTTGATCCACGTTACAAGGGTAAGGTTGCGGACCTTATCTTGCCATCGCAGAGGGAGCAGAGGATGAAACATCTTCGGGAGGCCTTGCAGAAAGGTCTGTGCAACGCGTTCCCAGAGACTGGGAGGTTACAAACTCCTGTTTCTGGACAACGTGTTGCTGAGGCTTCGGTCAGTCAAAGAAGGAGCGGTGGAGAAGGTGGCCGTCTGACCGATGCGTTCAGACAATTTTTTGGTCCGCAGCCCCAAGGTATGATCGGTTCCAGCAACCATCGCCAGCGTCTGTTTTACATGGTGCAGGAATACCTAGGGGCAAGATCAGACTTGGACACCTTTCCCACCGAAAATCCTCTGGGTTACTGGGTCTTGAGGATGGATCACTGGCCAGAGCTTGCACAGTATGCAATTGAGCTACTGGCCTGTCCTGCATCCAGCGTTCTTTCGGAACGCACATTCAGTGCTGCTGGAGGCGTGGTAACCGATCACAGGGTGCGTCTGTCCACTGACTCGGTCGATCGGCTGACCTTCATAAAAATGAATCAGTCTTGGATCACCACCAGCTACCAAGCACCTGATGCTGATGTAACTGAATAATTTTTTTCAGATCCCTTCAAAGACTGCCTATGCTGATGCTGAGTGACTATCCCTGAGTAATTATCCTCTTCCTCCTCAATCATCACGCTGATAGCTTGTAAGAACATTTTTGGTTCTGGGCGCCACCACCAGTGCCTAAGGCACAATTTTTCAGCCCCTGTATAACAGGGGCGTGTAATTACAATTTTTGATGTAATACTTTGCAGCAGGGCTCGTTCCTGCATTCCAACTAGAGTGTCTGTGAGGGGTTGCAGTGTTGTGGCACCAGCACCAGTGCCTAAGGCCCAATTTTTCTGCCCCTGTCTAACAGGGGCGTGTAATTACAATTTTTGATGCAATACTTTGCAGCAGGGCTCGTTCCTGCATTCCAACTAGAGTGTCTGTGAGGGGTTGCAGTGTTGTGGCACCAGCACCAGTGCCTAAGGACCAATTTTTCTGCCCCTGTCTAACAGGGGCGTGTAATTACAATTTTTGATGCAATACTTTGCAGCAGGGCTCGTTCCTGCGTTCCAACTAGAGTGTCTGTGAGGGGTTGCAGTGTTGTGGCACCAGCACCAGTGCCTAAGGCCTAATTTTTCAGCTCCTGTTCAACAGGGGCATGTAATTACAATTCTTGATCTAATATTTCACAGCAGGGCCCTGTGAGGGCTTACAGTGTTGTGGCCACAGCAACACCTAAGGCCCAAATTTCTGCTGAGTATATAGGGCAGGACCCTACTTTCAAACATCTAACTTACAAACGACTCCTACTTGCAAACGGAAGGAGACAACAGGAAGTGAGATGAAATCTACCCCTAGGAAGGGAAATTCTCTCCTGTAAGAGTTAATATGGGAAAACAATTTCTCCTTTCCACTGATGCTTTCCAATCCTTGTTCCACAAAAAAACCCAAATTTTCAAAAAACATTTTTCATTGGGACAAAAAAGTGAGGTGAAATCTTCTGAAGAGGAGGAAAGACAGCAAAACAAATGTCACAGGGGTGATAACCCTTCCCTATGTTTTCCAAAAAGCTTAAAAAAGATTTTTTGGCTGGAGCTAAACACGTTAAAAATGTACCCGTTCAAAATTACAAAGAGATTCTACTTAACAACAAACCTACAGTCCCTGTCTTGTTTGCACCGCCTGTATACTGCTGTTCAGAGTATATAGGGCCTTTCCTTATTTTAATTTGGGTGCGGGGTTCCCCTTAATATCCATACAGGACCCAAAGGGCCTGGTAATGGACTGGGGGGGTACCTATGCCGTTTGTCTCACTGATTTTCATCCATATTGCCATGACCCGACATGACATTAAACCCGCAAGCAGTTTTAAATGAGATTTTTTCCTTTAAAAATGACATTTGGTGCAGGGACTGTTCTAAACATGGGAAACTTTACAGGCATACTATAGACACCCCCCAGGTACGATATTTAAAGGAATATTTCACTTTTTTTTTTTTACTTTAAGCATCATTAAAATCACTGCTCCCGAAAAAACGGCCATTTTTAAAAGTTTTTTTTGCATTGATACATGTCCCCTGGGGTAGGACCCGGTCCCCAAACCCTTTTTCGGACAATACCATGCAAATTAGCCTTTAAAATGAGCACTTTTGATTTTGAACGTTCGAGTCCCATAGACGTCAATGGGGTTCTAACGTTCGTGCGAACTTTCGGTCCGTTCGCGGGTTCTGGTGCGAACCGAACCGGGGGGTGTTCGGCTCATCCCTAGTCAGAACACAATAGCACAACAGGGGAGATTGCTGTACTAACATTACTTGTGTTAGTATAGTGACCTGTAAGGTTTTTTTTTATTTCAGCCCACTGAATTGAATGAAAACAAATGTATAGTGTGTACCAAGCTTCAGTGTCTGTAATAAGTATTGTGTATAAAACAGGCTTCGGACCTTCACTGATCCAGGAGAGAGTGTTCACGAGTAAGTTGCCGGCTTCTGTTACCTTTTCCCACAGTATGACTGTGTCTATGCTAAATTAGAGAAAAGTGAGTGGAGGTGATAGCTCAGTACTAGGGATGAGCCGAACACCCCCCTGTTCGGTTCGCACCAGAACATGCGAACAGGAAAAAAATTCGTTCGAACACGCGAACACCGTTAAAGTCTATGGGACACGAACATGAATAATCAAAAGTGCTAATTTTAAAGGCTAATATGCAAGTTATTGTCAATAAAAGTGTTTGGGGACCTGGGTCCTGCCCCAGGGGACATGGATCAATGCAAAAAAAAGTTTTAAAAACGGCCGTTTTTTCAGGAGCAGTGATTTTAATAATGCTTAAAGTCAAACAATAAAAGTGTAATATCCCTTTAAATTTCGTACCTGGGGGGTGTCTATAGTATGCCTGTAAAGGGGCGCATGTTTCCCGTGTTTAGAACAGTCTGACAGCAAAATGACATTTTGAAGGAAAAAACTCATTTAAAACTACCGCGGCTATTGCATTGCCGACAATACACATAGAAGTTCATTGATAAAAACGGCATGGGAATTCCCCACAGGGCAACCCCGAACCAAAATTAAAAAAAAAAAAATGATGTGGGAGTCCCCCTAAATTCCATACAAGGCCCTTCAGGTCTGGTATGGATATTAAGGGGAACCCCAGCCAAAATTTTAAAAAAAAATTGACGTGGGGTTCCCCCTAAATTCCATACCAGACCCTTCAGGTCTGGTATGGATTTTAAGGGGAACCCCGCGCCCAAAAAAAAAAAAAAAAACGGCGTGGGGTCCCCCTAAAAATCCATACCAGACCCTTATCCGAGCACGCAACCTGGCAGGCCGCAGGAAAAGAGGGGGGGACGAGAGTGCGCCCCCCCCCCCTCCTGAACCATACCAGGCCACATGCCCTCAACATTGGGAGGGTGCTTTGGGGTAGCCCCCCAAAGCACCTTGTCCCCATGTTGATGAAGACAAGGGCCTCATCCCCACAACCGTGGCCGGTGGTTGTGGGGGTCTGCGGGCGGGGGGCTTATCGGAATCTGGAAGCCCCCTTTAACAAGGGGACCCCCAGATCCCGGCCCCCCCCCTGTGTGAAATGGTAAGGGGGTACTTACCCCTACCATTTCACTAAAAAACTGTCAAAAATGTTAAAAATGACAAGAGACAGTTTTTGACAATTCCTTTATTTAAATGCTTCTTCTTTCTTCCTTCATCTTCTTCTTCTTCTGGTTCTTCTGGCTCTTCTGCTTCTTCCTCCGGCGTTCTCGTCCAGCATCTCCTCCGCGGCGTCTTCTATCTTCTTCTCCTCGGGCCGCTCCGCACCCATGGCATGAGGGGGGAGGCTCCCGCTCTTCTCTTCATCTTCTTCTTCATCTTCATCTTCTTCTTCATCTTCTTCTTCTTCTTCTTCTCTTCTTCATCTCTTCTTCCTTCTTCATTTCTTCTGCGGGCCGCTCCGCATCCATGCATGGAGGGAGGCTCCCGCTGTGTGACGGCGTCTCTTCGTCTGACGGTTCTTAAATAACGGGGGGCGGGGCCATCCGGTGACCCCGCCCCCCTCTGACGCACGGTGAATTGACGGGACTTCCCTGTGACGTCACGGGGAATGCCACAGGGAAGTCCCGTCATGTCCCGTGCGTCAGAGGGGGGCGGGGTCACCGGGTGGCCCCGCCCCCCGTTATTTAAGAACCGTCAGACGAAGAGACGCCGTCACACAGCGGGAGCCTCCCTCCATGCATGGATGCGGAGCGGCCCGCAGAAGAAATGAAGAAGGGAGAAGAGATGAAGAAGAGAAGAAGAAGAAGAAGAAGAAGAAGAAGAAGAAGATGAAGAAGAAGATGAAGATGAAGAAGAAGATGAAGAGAAGAGCGGGAGCCTCCCCCCTCATGCCATGGGTGCGGAGCGGCCCGAGGAGAAGAAGATAGAAGACGCCGCGGAGGAGATGCTGGACGAGAACGCCGGAGGAAGAACCAGAAGAGCCAGAAGAACCAGAAGAAGAAGAAGATGAAGGAAGAAAGAAGAAGCATTTAAATAAAGGAATTGTCAAAAACTGTCTCTTGTCATTTTTAACATTTTTGACAGTTTTTTAGTGAAATGGTAGGGGTAAGTACCCCCTTACCATTTCACACAGGGGGGGGGCCGGGATCTGGGGGTCCCCTTGTTAAAGGGGGCTTCCAGATTCCGATAAGCCCCCCGCCCGCAGACCCCCACAACCACCGGCCACGGTTGTGGGGATGAGGCCCTTGTCTTCATCAACATGGGGACAAGGTGTTTTGGGGGGCTACCCCAAAGCACCCTCCCAATGTTGAGGGCATGTGGCCTGGTACGGTTCAGGAGGGGGGGGGCCGCACTCTCGTCCCCCCCTCTTTTCCTGCGGCCTGCCTGGTTGCGTGCTCGGATAAGGGTCTGGTATGGATTTTTAGGGGGACCCCACGCCGTTTTTTTTTTTTTTTTTGGCGCGGGGTTCCCCTTAAAATCCATACCAGACCTGAAGGGTCTGGTATGGAATTTAGGGGGAACCCCACGTCAATTTTTTTTTTAAATTTTGGCTGGGGTTCCCCTTAATATCCATACCAGACCTGAAGGGCCTTGTATGGAATTTAGGGGGACCCCCACATCATTTTTTTTTATTATTTTGGTTCGGGGTTCCCCTGTGGGGAATTCCCATGCCGTTTTTATCAATGAACTTCTATGTGTATTGTCGGCAATGCAATAGCCGCGGGTAGTTTTAAATGAGTTTTTTCCTTCCAAATGTCATTTTGCTGTCAGACTGTTCTAAACACAGGAAACATGCGCCCCTTTACAGGCATACTATAGACACCCCCCAGGTACGAAATTTAAAGGGATATTACACTTTTATTGTTTGACTTTAAGCATTAATAAAATCACTGCTCCTGAAAAAACGTCCATTTTTAAAACTTTTTTTTGCATTGATCCATGTCCCCTGGGGCAGGACCCGGGTCCCCAAACACTTTTTATGACAATAACTTGCATATAAGCCTTTAAAATTAGCACTTTTGATTTCTCCCATAGACTTTTAAAGGGTGTTCCGCGGCATTCGAATTTGCCGCGAACACCCCAAATTGTTCGCTGTTCGGCGAACTTGCGAACAGCCAATGTTCGAGTAGAACATGAGTTCGACTCGAACTCGAAGCTCATCCCTACTCAGTACTTCTTTATGCAGTTACTCTAGATCAGTGATGGCGAACCTTGGCACCCCAGATGTTTTCGAACTACATTTCCCATGATGCTCAACTACACTGCAGAGTGCATGAGCATCATGGGAAATGTAGTTCCAAAACATCTGGGGTGCCAAGGTTCGCCATCACTGCTCTAGATCCTTTATGTCACTGCAATTTATGTTTTTAATCAATAAAATGTGTTTTATGGGTTACATTATGAGGCTTTATTTTGTTTTTTTTGAGGTTGAGCTCTGGTTTGAAGTAAAATATCCTGTAATCTGCTGTGAATACCTGCATATCCATGAGATACACACCTGTAGCAGCCATCTTGGATCCCAATTTGTTTTGAGGCTTCATTAGCCCTCGTAATAAGGGCCTAGTTTTAAAGCGAGCATATACCCCACTTATTGAGGGATTCCTGGTGGCGGTTTTAAATCCAACAATAATCACTGATACAGTGCCTTGAAAAAGTATTCATAACCCATGAAAGTTTCCACATTTGTCATGTTATTGGGATTCTATGAATGAATGAATGATTTGTATAGCGCTGCAGTTGCGAACTGAATCGCCTCAAGGCGCTCGATCCGTCCTGTGTTGTCAAGCTTCTTAGAAGAGGTAGGTCTTGAGTTTCTTTATGAAGGCCTGATGGTTTTCTTCCATGCGAATGTGAGTAGGTAGAGCGTTCCATAGCCGTGGTCCTTGGACTGCAAATCTTCATTCTCCCTTTGTTTTGTAGCGGGTTTTTGGAATAAGGAGGAGGTTATGGTTAGAAGATCGAAGACTTCGATTGGGTGTGTAGCGTTTTATTTTCTCACATAGGTATTGAGGAGCGTTTCCGTGTATACATTTGTGGGTGAGGCAGAGGGTCTTGAAAGTGATCCGATTCTTTACGGTTAGCCAATGTAGGCTCCTCAGGGAAGGGGAGATGGATTCCCAGGGTTTTTTTCCTGTTAACAGTCTTGCCGCCATGTTTTGGATGAGTTGTAAGTGCGCAATCTGATATTGGAGTAGTCCTATGTAGAGGGAGTTTGCGTAGTCGAGTCTGGAATTGATGATTGTTCCAACTACTGCTGCTTTGTCCTCTTCTGGCATGAATGGGATGAGTCTACGTAGCAGGCGGAGGAGATGGTGAGTGTCAGGAACGGTGTCATCTCCGGTTTCTCCTGCTGGTGGCACTATTACATTCAGCACCAAAAGGGTGTAATTCCAGTGGCCACCAGTGGGGGTCTCCCTGCCTGGACTGCAGACTTGTCATCAAGCACACCTGTCATTGTTTTGCTGGACTATATAAACCCGCCCTGAACTAGGCTCAGTGCTTCAGAATTCCTCTGCTAAGCCCTTGTCCCTGCCAGTACCTGCTCTTGTTCCAGCCTGTTCCTGTTTATTCCTGAACCCCGTTTGTGTATCCTGACCTTGAACCCTGTTTCCTGTTCCCTTGTCGCTTTGGCTCATGCCTTATCTTTTATTTCATATTGGTTTCCTTGCTGGTATATTATATTAGTTAGATAGATAGTTAGGGGGGTTTGGGGGTTTGCTATGTTTTCACCATTTACTTGTTTTTGGTTTGCTGTCTTGATTTCACGTGTGTCTTTATCATTAACAATAAACATACCTTTTTATTCATTTACTCGTTTGTCCCTGATTCCTTGGTGCAGCCCAGCGATCTGATCACCTGCATTGGATGTTGTGTATAACATCCCCTGACAGAATTCTGAAGCCATACAATCAGATCGGTTGCACCTGGGAATTGGGGCCTGAGTCCCAGCTATTGTTGAAATATGGATTTTGAAAGTATTTTGTATTTATCGCTCCTGGCAACTGATGACAGAGACCTTTGTTATCAGACATTGGCTGCATACACTAGGGAACAGTTGTTAGAAGGCATCCGCCTAGCTCATGTTTTTATTGAGCAAGGCAGTTTTTTGTTTGAAGATGTGCAACCATTAATTTGGATTTGTACTGAGTTGGCCCTGTCTGATGTCGCTGAGGGAGGTGATGACTATACACCCCCTTTTAGTGCAGCTCAGGAAGAATCTTTAGTTTGGCTGTTGGAGGATGACTCAGCATTCTTTTTTGAACAATATTCAGCTTGTCCTCAGCAAGTGCTTTCAAAATGCATTGAATCCGTGCAGTCTCTGGTCAGACAAGCCAAGTGCAAACCTGATTCAGTGCAATCATTAATACAGGCCTGGTCAAGTCTGTTGCATTCAGCTTCTGTTAGCTCCAAATATACTTCTCTACCAATGAAATACCAGTACCCTGTTTCCTCCTGTTGCACCTACCCTGCCTTTAACTCCCCTGCTGCTTCTCAACTGCCTCCATCAGCTCCACTAAATCTCCCTTCAAAACCTACTCCCTCTGTCTTGCCATCCTTTCACTCTTCGCTTCTACCAGCTGCATTCCCTACCTACAGCCCTGTACCCACTTATAGATCCCCAGTGGCTAAAAGCAAAAAGAAGCCGAAGTTTTTTCCAACCCATACCATCATGCCAGTATCCAATCCTGCCTCCCCACCAGCTGATCTGTTCCAGCCTGATGTGCCAGCACCTGTGCCCACTGTCCAATCTGAAGTTCCAGTACCAGCTGCCCGGTTTGCAGTTCCAGTACCTGCTATCCAGTCCGATGTGCCTGTTGTGCCAGTACCTGCTGTTCTGCCTGATGTGCCAGCACCTGTGCCCACTGTCCAGTCTGAAGTTCCAGTACCAGCTGCCCAGTTTGAAGTTCCAGTACCTGCTATCCAGTCCGATGTACCTGCTGTTCAGCCTGCTGTGCCAGTACCTGCTGTTCTGCCTGATGTGCCAGCACCTGTGCCCACTGTCCAGTCTGAAGTTCCAGTACCAGCTGCCCGGTTTGAAGTTCCAGTACCTGCTATCCAGTCCGATGTACCTGCTGTTCAGCCTGTTGTGCCAGTACCTGCTGTTCTGCCTGATGTGCCAGCACCTGTGCCCACTGTCCAGTCTGAAGTTCCAGTACCAGCTGCCCGGTTTGGAGTTCCAGTACCTGCTATCCAGTCCGATGTACCTGCTGTTCTGCCTGTTGTGCCAGTACCTGCTGTTCTGCCTGATGTGCCAGCACCTGTGCCCACTGTCCAGTCTGAAGTTCCAGTACCAGCTGCTCAGTTTGAAGTTCCAGTACCTGCTATCCAGTCCGATGCACCTGCTGTTCAGACTGTTGTGCCAGTACCTGCTGTTCTGCCTGATGTGCCAGCACCTGTGCCCACTGTCCAGTCTGAAGTTCCAGTACCAGCTGCCCGGTTTGGAGTTCCAGTACCTGCTATCCAGTCCGATGTACCTGCTGTTCAGCCTGTTGTGCCAGTACCTGCTGTTCTGCCTGATGTGCCAGCACCTGTGCCCACTGACCAGTCTGAAGTTCCAGTACCCGCTGCCCAGTTTGAAGTTCCAGTACCAGCTATCCAGTCCGATGTACCTGCTGTTCAGCCTGTTGTGCCAGTACCTGCTGTTCTGCCTGATGTGCCAGCACCTGTGCCCACTGTCCAGTCTGAAGTTCCAGTACCAGCTGCCCGGTTTGCAGTTCCAGTACCTGCTATCCAGTCCGATGTACCTGCTGTTCTGCCTGATGTGCCAGCACCTGTGCCCACTGTCCAGTCTGCAGTTCCAGTACCAGCTGCCTGGTTTGAAGTTCCAGTACCTGCTATCCAGTCCGATGTACCTGCTGTTCTGCCTGTTGTGCCAGTACCTGCTGTTCTGCCTGACGTGCCAGCGCCTGTGCCCACGGCCCAGTCTGAAGTTCCAGTACCGACTATCCAGTCCGATGCACCTGCTGTCCTGCCTGTTGTTCCAGCACCTGCTGTTCTGCCTGATGTGCCAGTGTCTGTGCTTGCTGCCCAGTCTAAAGTTCCAGTACCGGCTGCCCGGTTTGAAGTTCCAGTACCTGCTACCCAGTCCGATGTGCCTGCTGTTCAGCTTGTTGTGCCAGCACCTGCTGTTCTGCCTGATGGGCCTACTGCCCAGTCTGAAGTTCCAGTACCTGCCGCCTGGTCTGATGTCTCGGTGCCAGCCCTCCAGCCTGATGTCTCGGTGCCAGTGTTCCAGTCTGAGGTGCCAGTGTTCCAGCCGGAAGTACCAGTGCCTGCTCTCCAGCTTGATGAGCCCGCTGCCCAGCTTGAGGTGCCCATGCCTGCTGCCCAGCTCGATGTGCTTTTGCCTGCTGCCCAGCTCGATGTGCTTTTGCCTTCTGCCCAGCTCGATGTGCTTTTGCCTGCTGCCCAGCTCGATGTGCTTTTGCCTGCTGCCCAGCTTGATGTGGATGTGCCACTGCCCAGCGTGATGTACCTCTGCTTTCTGCTCAGCCTGATGACATGGTGCCTGCTAAAACTGTTCCTGACTGATGGCCATCTTGCCGCTGGGTCAATCCTGTCTGTTGCCTGGCTTGAATGTAATGCTCCTGTGTGGTCTGCCTCCGATAGTTTCTTTCCCGTTACCCTGCTAATTTTCATCTCCAGATCCAAACTTCCTGACCCGGGTGGTGGGGTTTGTGTCCTATTTTCAGACTCTGATGGCACGTCCCCCAGTGAACTAAAAGACTCTGGCCTTGGGAGTGCGAAGAAGTCCGCAGACTCAGTAGGGAAACATTTTAAGGTGTTTCTGCACCCACTCGGACTGTCGTACCCAGGGCTGAATGGAGTGTCCAGAGGCCACTCCTTTAGGAGGGGGAACTGTCAGGAACGGTGTCATCTCCGGTTTCTCCTGCTGGTGGCACTATTACATTCAGCACCAAAAGGGTGTAATTCCAGTGGCCACCAGCGGGGGTCTCCCTGCCTGGACTGCAGACTTGTCATCAAGCACACCTGTCATTGTTTTGCTGGACTATATAAACCCGCCCTGAACTAGGCTCAGTGCTTCAGAATTCCTCTGCTAAGCCCTTGTCCCTGCCAGTACCTGCTCTTGTTCCTGTTTATTCCTGAACCCCGTTTGTGTATCCTGACCTTGAACCCTGTTTCCTGTTCCCTTGTCGCTTTGGCTCATGCCTTATCTTTTATTTCATATTGGTTTCCTTGCTGGTATATTATATTAGTTAGATAGATAGTTAGGGGGGTTTGGGGGTTTGCTGTGTTTTCACCATTTACTTGTTTTTGGTTTGCTGTCTTGATTTCACGTGTGTCTTTATCATTAACAATAAACATACCTTTTTATTCATTTACTCGTTTGTCCCTGATTCCTTGGTGCAGCCCAGCGATCTGATCACCTGCATTGGATGTTGTGTATAACATCCCCTGACAGTGAGATCCGCTGACTACTGATCCTATTTGTGCATCCATTGACATTTCTGAGTCAAAAATGACTCCGAGACTCTTGGCTTTTGTGCTTGGCGAGATGGTCTGTCCAAAGATGATGGGAGGTGTCCATGGGGTCTTAGTATTGGAATTTTTGTTTCCGTGTAGGAGAAGAAGCTCTGTTTTTGATTCATTGAGTTTGAGAGAGCTAGTAGTCATCCAGTCGTCTATCAGAGTGAGGCATTTTTCTAGTTGCTGAAGGTAGTCTTTTTCTCCGGTGATGCGGAGGTAGAGTTGGGTATCATCAGCATATGAGTGGAAGCAGAGGTCCGATTTTCTGATGATTTTGAGGAGTGGGCGGATGTAGATGTTGAAGAGCACTGGTGATAAGGGTGAACCTTGAGGGACTCCACAAGAGATTGCGTGGGTTTCAGAGTAGAATTCTCCTAGTTTCACTGTCTGAAAGCGATTCCCTAAGAAGGATGCGAACCATTGTAGATCTGAACCTGTGACTCCTGCTGCTTCTGTGAGGCGGATGAGTAGAGTATTGTGGTCCACTGTATCGAACGCTGCACTGAGGTCCAACAGTACCAGGAGACATGATTCTCCATCATCAGCTGCTTCAAGGGCGTCATCCCATACTTTGAGGAGTGCCGTTTCTGTTCCATGGCCTGGGCGGAAGCCTGATTGCAGAGGATCCAGGAGATTGTGTGTGTCCAGGTGGTGTTGTAGCTGTTGTACTACTGCTTTCTGCATAATCTTGGAGATGGTGTTGAGGCTTGTTATCGGTCTGCGATGGTTAGGGTCCTTAGGGTCGAGGTTGGGTTTCTTTAGGAGGGGTTTGACGATGCCATGTTTGAGGGCAGTTGGGACAGTCCTTTCTTTGAATGACTGGTTTATGAGGTGTGTTATAGTAGGAGCCAAGATGTGGGAACATTCTTTCAGGAGTTTTGTGGGAATGATGTCGTTTGGTGATGTGCTTTCTCTGAGGCTTCTGATGATGTTTTTGGTGGTGTCAGTGGTGATTGGGATCAGTGAAAAATTTGGTGCTTGTGTGATGATCGTAACGATTTTTTCTTTTTGTTTTAGTTGGATGAGGTTGGTTGTTTTTTCCTGTTGAATTGTTTTCCGGATGTTGTCGATTTTGTCGATAAAAAAATCTGATAACTCATTGCAGAATTCTTGGGTTTCATTTCCTGGGGGCTCTAGGCAGGTAGGATTCATAGTCTTGGTGACTATTTTGAAGAGTTCCCGAGGGCGGTTTAAGGCTGTTGAGATGGTGTTTGAGAAGTGTTTCTTTTTGCTTTTGAAGATTGCTTTGTGATATTTATCCGTGAGTGTTTTGTAGTTTGTGTGGTTTTCCTTTGTGGAGTTTATTCTCCAGGCTCTTTCAGCTCTTCTGCATTCCTGCTTTAGTAAAGTAAGAGTGCCATTAAACCATCCAGAGTTTATTTTGCGGTTGTGTGTTCTACGTTTTGGAGCCACTGAGTCCGCTGTTTGTAGTAATGCCTTGTTTAAGGAGTTGAGTGTTTGTTCCGTTGAGTGGTTTAAGTTTAGCATTGCTATTTTGTTTGATAATGTGGTTTTGAAGAATTCGGAGTGTAGTTTCTTCTGAGATCTTGTCCAGTGTGTTGTATTTGCCTGTTTCCGTTTTTGGAGAGTGGTGTTGGTAGCGATTTCAAATTTGATATCGTGGTGATCCGTCCATGGTAGCGGTAGGTCGTCGAATATGTTGACATCCATATTTTGTTTGAAATTGAGGTCCAGAATGTGTCCTGAACCATGTGTAGGAGCATTTATCAGTTGCTGAAGACCTAATTCTTTCAGTTGGTTTATGCAGGCGGTGGCGATAGGGTCTTGGGTGGAGTTTGCCCAGAGGTTGAAATCTCCAAGTGCCAAAAAGTTTTTGGCTTTCAGGGTATGCGTTGACATGAATTCTGTGAGGGGTGTAAGGAGATTGGTCTTCGGTCCTGGTGGTCCGTAACATAGAAGTATGTGAATAGTGTCTTGGGGTGTTGTTTGAAGATGTAGAGTGAGTGTCTCCATGAAAGGCACTGAATTCTGTAAAGTTGGTTTGGTGAGCGCGAGGTGAGATTTGAAGATCACTGCTAGGCCTCCTCCTTTTTTTCCTGTTCTGTGCTCCGTTAGGATCCTGTAGTTCTCAGGTACTAATTCGGTTAGGATGGCGTTGCAGTCGGGTGTTAGCCAACTTTCCGTAATGAAGAGGCAATCTATGTCGTTTTTGGTAATGAAGTCGAGTACCTCCAGTCTGTGCTTGACTGCAGATCTGGTGTTGATCAGTGCGCATGCTAATTGTTGTGGTTGAATTGTTGTCTTCCTATATTTGATGGTTGATTGTAGGTTGGTCCTTAGAAGTTGTTCTTTCTGTAGTATTTTATGTACGGAAGTTGTTAATGTTGAGGTGGTATTTCTTAGCTTGTGGAGAGCGTCCGCTGAGTACTTGAAGTTGCACATGGCGAGAAAATTGCTGATGGTAGGATGATTCGGTGATGATACTGAAGTGGCGATGGTGAGGTTGTTTAGGAATTGGTGGTCCTGAAGGATGCCGCTGCTTCTGTTGCTGAGAAGATGATGGTCTGAAGAATGCCGCTGCTTAAGGGTGGCGTAGATGATGGTGCGAATGGGACTGTGGTGGTGGAGGGGGGCCACGCGGGCCTACCGCTCTCCTGTTGATCCAGAGGAAGGCGAAAAACCCCTAGCTGAGCTAGCCAATTGCTGCAGCAGAGGAAAAAATTCCTTCCTGACCCGGACCGAGGTCCCTGGATCAACTGCTGGAGGGGGCCCCGCAAACTTACCTGACCCGGGTTGGTCGGTAATGAGAGGGGGGAGGGGGGTGGATGTCGGGCCAAAGAGCGGGCACTAGGGTTGACCTAGGCTAGTACTTACTGGTATTGCGCCACATCTGGAAGGATCAAGATGAACGCTGGTGCAAGGCCTGAGCTGAGGATTGTCCTGCTCTCAGTATCACCCCGTGCTCTAGCGGTGAGGTCCGGTGTGTCGGAGGTAGTGTTAGGGGTATGAATGGCACACTGCCCGCGTAGAGAGAGGGGTAAGCTGAGGAGGTGGGCCGGAGCTAGGCCGCAGCCGCGGTCTGTCCCCCAAGTCTAGCAGCTAGGGATGAGGTGACTAGACGGCAGCTGTGGCGGTGCACTGGTGGGTGGGGGCTAGTGGGTCCCTGTGGAGTACTGCTGTGGAGTCCGGGAAGGGCTCCGGGCGGCCGGTAGGGAGCTACGGCGCAACTGGGAGTACCAAGATGGCCGCCGGACTAGGCCCGAGCCGTGGTAGGATCAATGCTGTGGAGGAGCACTGAAGGGTAGGGGTCTGGGAGGGGGTGAGGGGGACCAGGGTCCTGGTGGGTCCTTCTGTGGAGTCCGAGGAGCGCTCCGGGTAGCTGGGGAGTGCTGCAGCCGCGTCTGGGTGTCCCAAGATGGCCGCCAGACTAGGCCCGAGCCATGGTCTATCCAGAGGTGATGATCCCTGATGCGACAACGATCGCGTCAGCGCTGGTGGCTAGGGTAAGGAGAGGGGGGGCTGCTGATCGGGTGGAGGCAGGGGTGAGCAGGGGAGGAAGGCAACCAGGCCGGGCTAGGGCAGCGTGCTAGGCCGGAGCCGCGGTGTGTCCTGTCCTAGAGGCTGGAGTGCTGGAAAGACGTCCAGAGGCAGCGGCGGCGGTAGCGGCCGGCGCGATGGAGGGGGGGCCGTGGTGATCCGCTACCATTCCTGGATGTTGCTAGGGGCTGCTGGGGGCTGCTGGGGGACCCGGTCGGTCGGCTAAGAATCCGCTGGGGAGCCGAGGCCGCGGTAGCGGCCGGCGCGATGGAGAGTGGGGGCGGAGGTGAGCCGCTTCCGTTCCTGGATGTTGCTAGGGGCTGCTGGGGAACCTGGTCAGTCAGCTAAGAATCTGCTGGGGATCTGGGGAGCCTAGAGGAATCCTGGATGGCCGGATGGCCGGTGCTTCTAGCACACACGACTGTAGTCTGCTCTACTCTGACAACACTGACTGATTCTATGTTATAGACCAACACAAAGTGGCACATATTTGTGAAGTGGAAGGAAAATGATAAATGGTTTTCAACATTTTTTACAAATAAACATATTAAAAGTGTGGGGTTCATTTGTATTGAGCCCCCCTGAGCCCCTCTGAGTCAATACTTTGTAGAAACCCCTGCAAGTCTTTTTGGGGATGTCTCTACCAGCTTAAAAAAGACCAAATGTGTACCTCAATATGGGATTTTTAGGGCAATGCAATAATCAGAAATTTTGAATTAAAAATATTAAGTTTAATTGGTACAAAAGCGAATAAAATACAAATCGAATAGAATGCAAATGAACATATACGTGAATATTTTAGATAAGTGTTTTAAAACAAAAATATCAGATACATAGGAACAAGTGATGCATCCTGCTGCTAAATACAAACACCACCTAAGTTGATACGATGGCGTCCAATAGCAGATTTCCAACGCGTTTCAACTTTATTGTCAAAGCAAAGTCTTCCTCAGGGAAGGAATTGCATCATATTCTAAAATTTCAAAAAACAACATAATTACTAATAATATATATACACATATTGCCTATATTTAGAAAGACCGCATTTTAACTGAAGGTTATAAATGCGACTTACATTAAAGCATGTAGCTGCAGAAAAATGCCTTTCAGAGCTGGCAGAGGCTCCGATCACCAACTTGTCTAAACCGCTCACTATCCTCTACGGGGCGGCCTGGTATACTTATAAAGAGACCAATAATTGGCAGCAAAAAAGGGGCAAAGAGGCTGAAAGACATGAATAATGTTTAAATGAAGATTAAAATAAAAAAGATAATTTTGGAGATCATAGTGGTTCATGGGAACCTCAGTTCTCCAGGATAGCCACCAAGTGGGAAAAAAACCTTAGTAAAATTACCTTAAGAGAGTCGTGTAGCATGTATGGGTGAAGTTCCCAGTTGTAGGTGAGAGGGAGCTCTGGTCCTAGAGTTCCTCTCTGTTGGAAGCCAGTTGCAATGTGCTGCCCTTGGCCGTCCCTGGCGTCCTAATGTAGGGGATGTGGGTGTGGTTTGTGTAGTGGGCGTGACATGGGTTAAAGAATAATCCCCTGTTCATTGGTGGTGCAGTGTAAGAGACGTGGCCTACATCGGCCGCCGTCTCTATCATAAAGTCTCCTTATAGGGTAGTGGAAGGAGAGCATTACCTGGCTTTGTGTTGTCCTAGTGATGGACGCCTCCAGCTCGAGCTTTGCCCCTTTTTTGCTGCCAATTATTGGTCTCTTTATAAGTATACCGGGCCGCCCCGTAGAGGATAGTGAGCGGTTTAGACAAGTTGGTGATCGGAGCCTCTGCCAGCTCTGAAAGGCATTTTTCTGCAGCTACATGCTTTAATGTAAGTCGCATTTATAACCTTCAGTTAAAATGCGGTCTTTCTAAATATAGGCGATATGTGTATATATATTATTAGTAATTATGTTGTTTTTTGAAATTTTAGAATGTGATGCAATTCCTTCCCTGAGGAAGACTTTGCTTTGACAATAAAGTTGAAACGCGTTGGAAATCTGCTATTGGACGCCATCGTATCAACTTGGGTGGTGTTTGTATTTAGCAGCAGGATGCATCACTTGTTCCTATGTATCTGATATTTTTGTTTTAAAACACTTATCTAAAATATTCACGTATATGTTCATTTGCATTCTATTCGATTTGTATTTTATTCGCTTTTGTACCAATTAAACTTAATATTTTTAATTCAAAATTTCTGATTATTGCATTGCCCTAAAAATCCCATATTGAGGTACACATTTGGTCTTTTTGAAGTCTCAAGGGATGATGGCAATGACACACCCGATCCTCAGAGTCATAAATTTATATATATATATGTCTCTACCAGCTTTGCACATATAGAGAGTGACATTTTTGCCCATTCTTCTTTGCAAAATAGCTGAACCTCTGTCAGCTTGAATGGAGAGCATCTGTGAACAGCAATTTTCAAGTCTTGCCACAGATTCTCAATTGGATTTAGGTTTGGACTTTGACTGGACCATTCTAACACATGAATACGCTTTGATCTAAACCATTTCATTGTAGCTCTGGCTGTATGTTTAGAGTCGTTGTCCTGCTGGAAGGTGAACCTCTGCCCCAGTCTCAAGTCTTTTGCAGAACCTAATGCTGTGTACACACGAGTGGACTTTTTGACCGGACTGGTCCGACGGTCTATCCGACGGACTTTCGGCGGACTTCTGATGGACCTTCCAAATGAACGGACTCACGCACACGCGACCAGACTTTTCAGCAGAATAGGTCCGACTGTCTTCCCGACGGACTTTCGACGGAGTTACGGCTGACTTCCGGACTTGCCCACACATGTTCATTTTGAACGTGATGAGGTACGACGGGACTAGAAAAGGAAGTCAATCTCACCGCATTTATCGGCGAGATTAACACCTTGCGAGCCACGTCGCAGAATACCAGGTGCTCAGGTCTGGTATGGATTTTAAGGGGAACCTCCTACGCCAAAAAAACGGCATGGGGTCCCCCCAAAATCCATACCAGACCCCTATCCAAGCATGCAGTCCCGCCGGTCAGGAAAGGGGGTGGAGACGAGCGAGCGTCCCCCCCTCCTGAACCGTACCAGGCCGCATGCCCTCAACATGGGGGGGTGGGTGCTTTGGGGTAGGGGGGGGCCCTCCGGCCCCCCCCACCCCAAAGCACCTTGTCCCCATGTTGATGAGGACAAGGGCCTCTTCCCGACAACCCTGGCCGTTGGTTGTCGGGGTCTGCGGGCAGGGGGCTTATCGGAATCCGAGAGCCCCCTTTAAAAAGAGGGCCCCCAGATCCCGGCCCCCACCCTATGTGAATGATTATGGGGTACATCATACCCCTACCCATTCACCTGGGGGAAAAAATGTCAATAAAAAACACACTAGACAGGTTTTTAAAGTAGTTTATTAGGCAGCTCCGGGGGTCTTCTTCCGACTTTGGGGGTCTCTTCCGACTTCTCCGTGTTCTCCGGCCTCTTCTCCCGGTGTCCGGTTCTTCTCCCACTCTCTGGCCTCTTCTCCACTCTCCAGTTCTTGTCCCGCTCTCCGGTTCTTCTGCCGGGCTCCTCCACTATCTTCTGCTCTTTTGCCGCTCTCTTGCTAGCGTTGGCCCGGTCTTTTCCGCCGTCTTCTTCCCTCTTCTCTTCTTACGATGTTGACACAATGCTCTCTCCCGCTGTAATGCTGTGTTCACGGTGCGCAACGACTTATATAGGTATGGGGCTTGGTCACCGGGTGGTGACCCCACTCCTTATGAGAGCACAGTCCCAGCATGCCCCGGGACTGTGACGTCATAAAGGAGCAGGGTCACCAGATGACATCACCCGGTGGCCATGCCCCATGCCTATATAAGTTGTTGAGCACCGTGAACACAGCATTACAGTGGGAGAGAGCGTCGTGTCAACATCAGAAGAAAAGAAGAGGGAAGAAGATGGCAGAGAAGACCAGGCCACCGCTAGCAAGAGAGCGGCAAAAGAGCAGAAGATAGCGGAGTCGCCCGGCTGGGTATAAGCTGGAAATAGCCTTCACATCATCATGGCACACAATAAATAGTAGGGGTTAACACTCACAGAGGCAGATACGGAAGCTGGCTTAATGCCAGGGACCACACACTTCCCAGGATACAAATCACTTTGGGGGAATACCTAATAAAACACAAAACATACTATGTAGTACCTGCTGCTGAACGTCAACAGTAAAGAGGACCAAGTCCTTCAGTATAAGCATCAGAGCAGCACAGAGCGGTCACAAGCATGATAAATTTAATACCAATAAGCTAATTAGGTGAGTACCTTAGTGGAGAGTTTGATGTGCATCGGTCCCTTGGTTCCTGCAGCATAAACTGGCTGCTAACAGCGGCTTTAAATACCATCCATCCGGTACTAATACTGGAAGCGGACCATCGTCGTGGCTGCTTACTCTCCTGTCTGCCACCGGGTCCTAAGGCCCGGAAAGCAGGACAAGACGGGGAGCTCCCTCTGGTGGTAAACGGGAGAAATCTCAGGTCTCAAGAGACAGTGAGATAAAGAAGCCAGGACAGCAGACACATGTCAGCACAGTGAGACAGGTGCCCTGCTGAGGGAACAGAGACACTCTGGGTGTCCATACGGTCACCCAATGATGCGCAGGAGAGCCCCGGTGGGCGAAAGCATCTCCCCCATAAAAAAGGATGACATGGCAAACCGATAATGAGATGTAACTGGGCCCCGGAAAGCAACGCATAAGACAGGAGGATGCACATGCATTTACAGAAAAAGAGAGAGTTTTTTAATATATATTACAATAAAGCAAGAATACAATAGCTCAAAAAATGAATAGAATAAAACAGACAAAGTCACAAAATATTAGATATGGCAACAAATGTAAAAACTAAGACTGCATGTATTTCAACTTAGCTATAATTATCATTCAACATGATGGCTTTACCAAAACAATTGCTCTCAAAGATGTTTTTAACACAATCAAAAATGACCAATTTGTTTATTTTAAGCCAAACAATGACAGGAGGGGATGGATGGTAGGGGGAGGATTAATGATAACCATAGGAAATACGAAGACTGGGAAATGGGGAGGGGGAAGGGGAAGAAAGAGGGTAGAGGGGGGGGGGGGAGAAGGGGAAAAGAAGGAAGGGGAGGAAAGGGGGCGGGGAGAAGGAACAGTAGGAGTGAGAAGCAAAAGGCAGATACTGAGAATACTACAGAAAGGGTTTGTAGCTGAGCATTTCATTCAACCCTGGATAGGTTGTAGCTTTCAACAAATATATCCAGCGTGACTCTAGTTGTAAGATATATATTTTTATTGTATTTTCCTAATAAAGTAAAAATCCTTTTATACAAAAATATTTGATATCTATTCAATTGATGTGCACCTTAAAAATCCCCACTCTCTTTGGTTCTAAACATGCTTTTTCAGGATGTGGTGCTAGAAATTAAACTTGGGCTCATGCTCATATAATTTTCGTTGTCTTTAGGTGTTACATCACACCACTTTTTGACCACGAGCCCCAGGTTTTCATAACAAATATTGTTGTGATTCTGCACTAACTTTTCTCTTTTTGTCTCTATTATATGACCTCTTCTTGGTGAGAGTTATATGATTATCCATATGAGATTTTTGATAAGTATGAATATTAAAGTTATTATTTTTTGAATGATTAAACAGTTAGCTATTGCAGTCCCATATATACCTTGATTAGGTTCAACTGAACCACAATGGCCAAATTTTGTGGGGATGATTGGGAAGGTTTTATGACGAAGATACACCTGTCCCAGTGCTCAGTAGGAGTAGAGGAGGCAAATCTAGATAAATCATTTATTAAATTACAGCGACTCATTGAAAAGAAAGTAAGAATCTTTTGGCATAAAAGATACTTTGAGAAGTATATAGAGAACCAAGTTACTCCATGGGGATTGAGAATCCAAATCTTCCCAAACTTGAGAAAAATTGACGATAATCTAAAAAGTAGATGGGAATCGAAACTACAAACATGCTCTTATGAGCTAATGTCTCTTTTGAGCGAGCAATATGACATTGAACTCAATGAACTGGATGAATTAATCAACAAATGGTATACTGAACATGTGACTGTGGAAAATTTGCCTTCCTTTTGTGAGAAGGAATGCGAACTGAGAATGCATATTGAGCAGTACACTATTGAAATAATAAATAATAAAGAAGCAAAATTCCTACGTGACCAATCAGCTCACGATATGGGCTTTGCCTATAATCAGAATCAGACATCGCATGGTCAACAAAGAAGCCAAACAAAATCTAATAATCAAGCACAATCTAATCACTCTAGCCTTGTATCTAATGCTTGTACCGTTTCTCCCTCCTCTTCTAGTCAGTCTACGATCTATCAAGACATTGCAAACGAGAGATCATCAAAAAAACGAAAGGGATATTTCAATATCTCATTTTCAGACAACCCAAAATCTACAGCTGCACCTGCGCCCGATCACACATCACCCGTGGTTTGTCCTAAAAATTCACAACGTCTAAACACCACTCCCCCTACTCTTAAAAATTTACGTGGCACCAAGGGTTGTAAAACCAGTGGTACAACGGGCTCTTTGTCTATCCCTATTTCTTCTTCTTCGGTCATAGCACCTATTATTACTACATCAAAGGTAAGTGACCCTACCGCTCCCACAAATGCGAAAAGTGATCTCAACGTAGCATCTATTTTTTACCCCTAAGCACACCGGAACATCCAAATCCGGTAAGCTTGTAGATCTTGGTGGCAAGGTCCCAAAACAAGGTAATCAATTTACCATTCTGAACCTCTCATCTTATTGCCTCACGGCAGATGAAGTTGAGACCCTGCAACTGGGCCTCACTTTCTGCCCTGATGCCAATCTTGACCGTTTTTAACTAATCAAGGACATACACCTTTTCGCCCGACGTATATTATTTAAAACTATTTACCACAAACCTGCAGAGATTGCACATCTTACCTCCTCTTAGGGATGAGCCGAACACCCCCCTGTTCGGTTCGCATCAGAACATGTGAACAGGAAAAAAGTTCGCTCGAACACGCAAACACCGTTAAAGTCTATGGGACACAAACATGAATGATCAAAAGTGCTAATTTTAAAGGCTTATATGCAAGTTATTGTCATAAAAAGTGTTTGGAGACCTGGGTCCTGCCCCAGGGGACATGGATCAATGCAAAAAAAAGTTTTAAAAAACGGCCGTTTTTTCAGGAGCAGTGATTTTAATAATGCTTAAAGTCAAACAATAAAAGTGTAATATCCCTTTAAATATCGTACCTGGGGCGTGTCTATAGTATGCCTGTAAAGGGGCACATGTTTCCCGTGTTTAGAACAGCCTGACAGCAAAATGACATTTCGAAGGAAAAAAAGCCATTTAAAACTACCCGTGGCTATTGCATTGCCGACAATACACATAGAAGTTCATTGATAAAAACGGCATGGGAATTCCCCACAGGGAAACCCCAAACCAAAATTAAAAAAAAAAAAATGAAGTGGGAGTCCCCCTAAATTCCATACCAGGCCCTTCAGGTCTGGTATGGATATTAAGGGGAACCCCGGCCAAAATTTTTTTAAAAAATTACGTGGCATTCCCCCTAAATTCCATACCAGACCCTTCAGGTCTGGTATGGATTTTAAGGGGAACCCCGCGCCAAAAAAAAAAAAAAAAATGGCGTGGGGTTCCCCCAAAAATCCATACCAGACCCTTATTTGAGCACGCAACCTGGCAGGCCGCAGGAAAAGAGGGGGGGACGAGAGTGCGCCCCCCCCCTCCTGAACCGTACCAGGCCACATGCCCTCAACATTGGGAGGGTGCTTTGGGGTAGCCCCCCAAAACACCTTGTCCCCATGTTGATGAGGACAAGGGCCTCATCCCCACAACCCTGGCCGGTGGTTGTGGGGGTCTGCGGGCGGGGGGCTTATCGGAATCTGGAAGCCCCCTTTAACAAGGGGACCCCCAGATCCCGCCCCCCCCTGTGTGAAATGGTAAGGGGGTACTTACCCCTACCATTTCACTAAAAAAGTGTCAAAATAGTTAAAAATGACAAGAGACAGTTTTTGACAATTCCTTTTTAAATGCTTCTTCTATCTTCCTTCATCTTCTTCTTCTTCTGGTTCTTCTGGCTCTTCTGGTTCTTCCTCCGGCGTTCTCGTCCAGCATCTCCTCCGCGGCGTCTTCTATCTTCTTCTCCTCGGGCCGCTCCGCACCCATGGCATTGGGGGGAGGCTCCCGCTCTTCTCTTCATCTTCTTCTTCATCCTCTTCTCTTCTTCCTTCTTCTCTTCTTCTCTTCTTAATTTTCTTCTCCGGGCCGCTCCGCATCCATGCATGGAGGGAGGCTCCCGCCGTGTGACGGCGTCTCCTCATCTGACGGTTCTTAAATAACGGGGGGCGGGGCCACCCGGTGACCCCGCCCCCCCTCTGACGCATGGTGACTTGACGGGACTTCCCTGTGACGTCACGGGGAATGCCACAGGGAAGTCCCGTCAAGTCACCGTGCGTCAGAGGGGGGGCGGGGTCACCGGGTGGCCCCACCCCCCGTTATTTAAGAACCGTCAGATGAGGAGACGCCGTCACACAGCGGGAGCCTCCCTCCATGCATGGATGCGGAGCGGCCCGGAGAAGAAAATTAAGAAGAGAAGAAGAGAAGAAGGAAAAAGAGAAGAGGATGAAGAAGAAGATGAAGAGAAGAGCGGGAGCCTCCCCCCAATGCCATGGGTGCGGAGCGGCCCGAGGAGAAGAAGATAGAAGATGCCGCGGAGGAGATGCTGGACGAGAACGCCGGAGGAAGAACCAGAAGAAGAAGAAGATGAAGGAAGATAGAAGAAGCATTTAAATAAAGGAATTGTCAAAAACTGTCTCTTGTCATTTTTAACTATTTTGACACTTTTTTAGTGAAATGGTAGGGGTAAGTACCCCCTTACCATTTCACACAGGGGGGGGCCGGGATCTGGGGGTCCCCTTGTTAAAGGGGGCTTCCAGATTCCGATAAGCCCCCCGCCCGCAGACCCCCACAACCACCGGCCAGGGTTGTGGGGATGAGGCCCTTGTCCTCATCAACATGGGGACAAGGTGTTTTGGGGGGCTACCCCAAAGCACCCTCCCAATGTTGAGGGCATGTGGCCTGGTACGGTTCAGGAGGGGGGGGGCCGCACTCTCGTCCCCCCTCTGATAAGGGTCTGGTATGGATTTTTGGGGGAACCCCACGCCGTTTTTTTTTTTTGGCGCGGGGTTCCCCTTAAAATCCATACCAGACCTGAAGGGCCTGGTATGGAATTTAGGGGGACTCCCACTTCATTTTTTTTTTTTTTTAATTTTGGTTCGGGGTTTCCCTGTGGGGAACTCCCATGCCGTTTTTATCAATGAACTTCTATGTGTATTGTCGGCAATGCAATAGCCGCGGGTAGTTTTAAATGGCTTTTTTTCCTTCGAAATGTCATTTTGCTGTCAGGCTGTTCTAAACACGGGAAACATGCGCCCCTTTACAGGCATACTATAGACACCCCCCAGGTACGATATTTAAAGGGATATTACACTTTTATTGTTTGACTTTAAGCATTATTAAAATCACTGCTCCTGAAAAAACGTCCGTTTTTAAAACTTTTTTTTGCATTGATCCTTGTCCCCTGGGGCAGGACCCGGGTCCCCAAACACTTTTTATGACAATAACTTGCATATAAGCCTTTAAAATTAGCACTTTTGATTTCTCCCATAGACTTTTAAAGGGTGTTCCGCGGCATTCGAATTTGCCGCGAACACCCCAAATTGTTCGGTGTTCGGCGAACTTGCGAACAGCCAATGTTCGAGTCGAACATGAGTTCGACTAGAACTCGAAGCTCATCCCTACCTCCTCTACAGGGGAAAAAAATCTCACCATTAGAGAAGTCCAAGCTATACAAGATCTTATGGACCTTTGGGAGGAAAATGGTGACTTGGTCGACACGCCAATTGGCCCCCCAGTATTGACCCATAAAACTTCAGAGACTAGACTCTTTCCCCCCCCCACAGCTATTTAGATCCAAATCTAGGAATTTCCCCTCCTTGGGGAGCAATCCAAACATTTGGGCCTTCGTACAGCAGGTAACCCAGGAAGTGGAGGAGATGAAGTGTCAGAATTTTTTCACTGACAATTTATCTCCACGACTCAGACAAGCGTTGACATCATTGCAAAAAAATAGTGACCTGATAATTAAACCTGCTGACAAGGGAGGTAACCTTGTTGTAATGGATTGTACCAAATACGAAGTAATGTGCCTGCGTATCCTTAAAAATCGGGAATGGTACAGACCCATCTCTCAAACAGTTATAGAATTTTACTATAGAGAGTTCAGGAACATTATTACTTGTGCGTTGTCTAATGGTTTAATTGACAAACAGACTTGGTCATATTTGAACATCCAGGAACCAATAGTCCCAACTTTTAATGCCTTAGTGAAGGTCTACAAATCCCTAACCAACCCTCCCGGTCGGCCCATTCTCTCGGGGTGTGGCTGCCTGACGGAAAACGCCAGCTGCCTAATAGATACCTATCTGAACCCTCATGTTAGGTCTCTATTTTCATTTGTTCAGGACACAATCGACCTTATCAAATTGATTGAAGGTCCCTCAAGATGCTTGGCTTGTAACCATAGACGTGGAGAGTTTCTATAATGCAATTCCACACGAACGTGGACTCAGGGTCGTGGCTGAACACCTGGGGGAATGCGGCCACACTGCTGATCAATACAATGCTTTCATACTTGATCTCCTAAAATTAATTCTCACTAGAAATGTGTTTGTCTTTGGCTCCTCCCACTACCTCCAGGTGCAGAGGGTTGCGATGGGGACTCGTTGTGCCTCATCGTATGCCAACCTGTACCTGGGGGGGTGGGAAAGAGATCTATTTGCTAGAGAGGATATAAAACAATACTTGGACTGCATTATGGTTTTCCATCGCTACATAGACGATATTTTGCTAATATGGACAGGCCCTCACCACGAGTTGATGGAATTTATGACCATTATTGGTAAAAACACCCATAATCTTAAATTTACAATGATGTGCGATAAAAAATCTGTCAACTTTTTGGACATCAAGATTTTTGTAGAATCTGATGGCTCTCTGGGTACTGCCCTATTCAGAAAGCCATCAGCAAGTAATGCAATCCTGCAATCCTGCATGCATCCAGCTCCCATCCTCAACCTTTGATTAAAAGCATTCCATATAGCCAATGCCTGAGACTGCGACGTAATTGCAGCAGGGATAGTGATTTTCTGTATGAAGCCAATCTCCTATATGACCGCTTACGGGAGAGAGGATATACCCATAGCACTCTCAAGAAATCGTTCAATAGGACGCAAATCCAAGATAGGAACTCCTTGATTCATAAGAAAAAGACTGTGGATAATTCTCAAACTGTTAGAATTATTCATACACTAAGCAACACGAACAAGTGAGATGGATCTTTGACAAATATTGGCCACTTTTACTGGCAGATCCGATTGCCAATAAGTATATTGAAAAACAACCCCAAATAACATATAGACGTGCCAAATCCCTCAAGGACTGTCTCACTCATAGTCACTATCGTCACTCTTTGCCATTGAACTGTTCCCCAGGCACGTTTTCCTGCGGCAAATGTGATAAATGTTGCTTTCTTCCCAACAACAACACTGTGAAACTGCCTGATGGACAAGTTCATTCAATCAAATATAGAGTAACATGCCAGACTGTAGGTGTTATCTATCTCATGCAGTGTAATGCTACTGAATTAACGACCACATCTCTCTTATTAAAAAACGTAGGATGGAAACGCCAATGAGCCACCATGTTGGACTATTTCATGGATTTAGTCTAGACACAATCAAGTTTATGGCCCTTGAACATATCCCCCCCGATGGTAGAGGGGGGAGCAATGATCAAAAACTCTTACAACTAGAGTCACGCTGGATATATTTGTTGAAAGCTACAACCTATCCAGGGTTGAATGAAATGCTCAGCTACAAACCCTTTCTGTAGTATTCTCAGTATCTGCCTTTTGCTTCTCGCTCCTACTGTTCCTTCTTTCCTCCCCCCCCCTCCCCCCCGCCCACCCAACCCCCCCCCCCTTTCCCCCTTTTCCTCCCCTTTCTTCTTTTGCCCTTCTTTTCTTCCCCCCTACCCCCTTTCTTCCCGTTCCCTCTCCCCATTTCCCAGTCTTCGTCATTCCTATGGTTATTATTAATCCTCCCCCTACCATCCATCCCCTCCTGTCATTGTTTGGCTTAAAATAAACAAATTGGTCATTTTTGATTGTGTTAAAAACATCTTTGAGAGCAATTCCTTTGGTAAAGCCATCATGTTGAATGATAATTATAGCTAAGTTGAAATACATGCAGTCTTAGTTTTCACATTTGTTGCCATATCTAATATTTTGTGACTTTGTCTGTTTTATTCTATTCATTTTTTGATCTATTGTATTCTTGCTTTATTGTAATATATATTAAAAAACGTTCTCTCTTTTTCTGTAAATGCATGTGCATCCTCCTGTCGTATGCGTTGCTTTCCGGGGTCCAGTTACATCTCATTATCGGTTTGCCATGTCATCCTTTTTTATGGGGGGGATGCTTTCGCCTATCGGGACTCTCCTGCACATCATTGGGTGACCGTATGGACACCCAGGGTGTCTCTGTTCCCTCAGCAGGGCACCCGTCTCACTGTGCTGACATGTGTCTGCTGTCCTGGCTTCTTTATCTCACTGTGTCTCTTGAGACCTGAGATTTCTCCCATTCACCACCAGAGGGAGCTCCCCGTCTTGTCCTGCCTTCCGGGCCTTAGGACCCAGCGGCAGACAGGGAAGTAAGCAGCCACGATGATGCTTCCACCTGTGCAGCCCAGTCCATGGTCCGCTTCCGGTATTAGTACTGGATGGATGGTATTTAAAGCCGCTGTTAGCAGCCGGTTTATGCTGCAGAAACCAAGGGACCCATGCACATCAAACTCTCCACTCAGGTACTCACCTAATTAGCTTATTGGTATTAAATTTATCATGCTTGTGACCGCTCTGTGCTGCTCTGATGCTTATACTGAAGGACTTGGTCCTCTTTACTGTTGACATTCAGCAGCAGGTACTACATAGTATGTTTTATGTTTTATTAGGTATTCCTCTAAAGTGATTTGTATCCTGGGAGGTGTGTGGTCCCTGGAATTAAGCCAGCTGCCGTATCTGCCTTTGTGAATGTTAACCCCTACTATTTATTGTGTGCCATGATGATGTGAAGGCTATTTCCAGCTTACCCTCACACATTATAAGACACTAATACTAGCTGGCCTTTTTGTACCATCTACGTTCACCTTCAGTGTTGGGCTCCCTCGTTACAGCGGCAGCATTTATCCAGGCAGACCTACCCCGTTCTCCCCTTTCCCCCCCCCATCTTCTAGGAGATACAGGTAGGCAATCGCACTGTGACAGCCAAGATGCACATGCATGTAATTTGAATAAATGAATCCATATTTTCTGTATTCATGTTCTGTTCTAACATACAACTATTGTTATATGTTTTTCGCTAGAAGGCAGTGTATTCTGCATGTGACCAGCATCCCCTGAGGAAGCCCGACAGATGGGCGAAACATGTTGGGAAGTACATCGTTTTTGCTGTGTTACTGCATCTGCAATTAAATACATGTGGCACTCCCATTTATAAATCTCCTTTTTATATTTTTATGTGAAAAATATATATTTTTATTGTATTTTCTTAATAAAGTAAAAATACTTTTATACAAAAATATTTGATATCTATTCAATTGATGTGCACCTTAAAAATCCCCACTCTCTTTGGTTCTAAACAAAAGGTAGTAAACTGCAACAAAGGTTGTTATAATCCTTGCAATGTACGTAGATCACCCAGAAGGGAATGTTTTTTTCTCAACAAAAGTGGAGTTACACTTTAAGTGCAAAATTTGGAATGTAGATGTGCCATGACCCACTTGTATGTTTCAAATTATATTTTCTGGGTATTATACAAGGCACATGAGAACACACCTTTTTTCAAGACATCCTAGACCATTATTTTTCAACCTGTGCTTTTTTTCATACATCACAGATTAGGGACAGTACTGAAACCATTTTTATGCCTCCAGAATTGGGAGTGTGGCATCTACCCAACTTCTCTCTGCTGGTGGAAACAAGCACCTACAGCTATATCTATCTATCTATCTATCTATCTATCTATCTATCTATCTATCTATCTATCTATCTATCTATCTATCTATCTATCTATCTATCTATCTATAAACAGGAAGCAATATACATTTGCCCACAATTGAATTTGTACACAGGAAGTGGGTGTGTGTTTTGAGGCCAAATCATTTAGACATACACACATGACCCACACAAACACCACCCCATATAAAAACAAAGAAAAAATGATCTTACTTTGCAAATAAGGATCATCTCTTTTTCATTATATCATTTTTAGATTGTAAGCTCTAACGAGCAGGGCCCTCTGATTCCTCTTGTACCAAATTGTAATGTAACTGTAATATCTGCCCTCATGTTGTAAAGCGCTGCGCAAACTGTTGGCGCTATATAAAACCTGTATAATACAGTTTTTCTCCATTGTTTTGGCTCATTTCTTGAAACAGAAATGACATTCTCAAAACAACATGGACAAATCTCCAAACCACTTGGCAATTGTTCACAACTGAATTGCATTTCTCATTCATTTCATTAAAATTGCAAATGTCTCAGTACATGTCTCAATGTCTCAGTACATCTTTCAAATGATTAAGTACAAGTAGCCTACATTTAGCACAATTTCCAAGTGAATAGATCTTGTTGATCTAAACTGATTGTCAATTCTCAGTCTAATGGTTGTTCTCTCCAAAACGTGTCAGCGTCATTTCATTGTTTAAGTCATCACATGCACAATAGTCTGTTCAATTGTCAAAATTATTCAGGAACATAATACCATGAATACCATATATTAATCTCTTGGAACATTTGATAAAATGATTACAGCAATTGCCAGTCAGGTGCAACTAGAACTTGACTAACAAAGGAGGAGTTGGAGTTGGTCTCAGATGACCAATCAAACAGTATGTTTAGTTACCTGACAGGTGCTGTCCATGATTGCAAATGCTGCCAAACATGTATATATAGAGCTTGACCATGCAGGACCAGTACAATTTCTGAACATGGAGGCACCTGGCCAAGTAAATGAACAAGGGAAACTGTCTGCTCGAGGAAGAGGAAGAAGAAGAGGAGGAGGAGTAAGGGTGAGTGGTGGTGGAATAGAGGGAAGAGGCAGAGGAGCACGAAGACACTATGCTGTCCCTGATGAAATTCGGGCCACAATTATAGATCATGTCATCAACCATGGCCTCACAATGGCGGAGGCAGGTCGCTGAGTGCAGCCTAATGTGCCTCGCTCTACAGTCTTCTCTATCATCCAAACCTTTTGCAGGGAAAACAGGTATGTAGTCAGTCAATGGTGGAATTATATAATGTATAGGACAGGACACTGTGCATAGAGCAACAAATATGTTTATTTACTCATTTACATTGGTAACTCATTCTGTACGGAATACATAAGGTATAAATTACGAATGGAGTGTTGTCCTTTGAATTCTATGTTCAGGATTGGGCGACAACCTGGCACGGGTGGCGAGGAAAACTTCTCAATGAACAACAAGAACAAGAGATCTGTAACATGGTGTTTGCAAATAATGCCATCACATTGAGACAGATCCGCACTGCAATCCTACAAGACAAAGCCATATTCCAAAATGTCACTCTATAAGCATCTCCACAATAGCCCGCATATTGAAGAAGCATCAGATGACAATGAAGCAATTTTACAGGGTACCATTTGAGAGGAAATCTGACAGAGTGAAAGAGCTGCGGTACCAGTATGTACATGTAAGTCAGTCACTGGTTGTCCATCAAGATAACCTTTTTACAATTACCATAAGCAGTGGGTCCTGAAATGTATTGGTTTCAGTACCCACTTTACCTGATTTCTGAATCTAGGTCATCCAGGTATGAAATTATTTGATTTACGTATCTGATTTATAAACATTTTGTCTAAAAACTGCAGCTTACTGTATCATGCAATTATCATTATAATCCTTATTTTCTTATTTTGAAGAATCTAACATACAATACAGTAAGAAAAAGGGTCAAAGAGCTGTAATTACAGTAGTGCCTCCCATGTAAATCTATCTAATACTATGGGTTTTACTGTAACATTTCAGTAAGTCTACTCATTGATAATTTTTCCCCTCCCCTTTCTGTGAAATACCCCCTGTAGTACCTCTGCATAGGGTACATGTACCCCAGGTTTGGAACCACTGGAATACTGGGCAGTAATATATTGAACTTGTGTAGAACATAGAACATTCCTATGTAACTGTCTGTAACTGTAGTGTATGACTCTTCTGTATGACTGATTTGATGTTTTCTTTTTTTTACTCTATTGTAGAGAATAATGGCATTGCAAGGAAACGAAACCTCTCACATACTTGTGTATGTGGATGAGGCTGGCTTCAACCTGGCCAAGGGCCGAAGACGTGGCCGTAATTTTACCAGGCCAGCGAGGGGGCAATATAACTATGTGTGCTGCCATTTCTGAGAATGGTGTGGCCACTCACATCCCCAGTCTTGGCCCATAGAATACACAGAAGCTCTTCATCTTTTTGGACCACCTTCATTTGGATTTGATCCCTAAAAATAATAGAGGTCTCATAGGGCCTCACCTACCACAATATATAATTGTATGGGACTATGTGAATTTCCACAGTGGCCTGCTTATCAGGGCCTGGTTCACTGCTCATCCAAGGATGGATATGGTGTTCCTACCACGTTACTCTCCTCTCCTCAACCATATTGAGGAGTTTTTCTCCGCTTGGAGGTGGAGAGTGTATGAGCATCGGGCTCAAGATCAGAGGTCCCTGCTCCATGCAATGGACGCTGCCTGTGAGGATATTAGAGGAGATCAGTGTAGGGGATGGTTGTGACATGCACACCGTTTCTTCCCTCGTTGCATCGCAAGGGAGGATATACGCTGTGATGTTGATGAGAATCTGTGGCCAGACAGAGAGCAGCATGTGGATGGGCAGGAGGGTGAGGACGGTGGCCAGTGAAGAGATGTTACAGTAGTTGTGAAACTCCAGCTTTATTTACAGCATTGTAGGCTAAATGTAATTGTCCTTGTTTTTTGTTTGCGTGTTTATATTTCCGTATATTATGCTGTATACATTTTCTTTTTACTCTGATGCATGGAAGTTACTTTGTGTGTGAATGATAATGGTTACAATACTGTAAAGTAATTTTTCCTTGGCAGTATGAGTGCAATGTGTGATGTCAAACCTTGGAGGCTACTCTTACCCTAAAATCTTTTCTCTTTTTTTCAGTTTTATACACAATTGTATTCAGTTAGCTAGACAAAAACTGTACAGTAACCATTGTCAATGAAGGACTGGGCTAAGGCTGAAAGGTGGACATGAGGGATATTTCAATGGTCTTCTGCCTTAGAGACAAAACATCTAAACATTTTGACGTGCAGTGCTTACACAATGCCAAAGGGATGAAGCATTTTGGGGGCACTGACTATTTGAATGAGAAAGAAATTTATTTTTGACACATGAGTGAACTGTTTTGGGAAAGATATGAGCTTTTGAAGGTGAACCATGGTGTTGTGCTGAACCATCCAGGTTATTTTGGCAAAAGCACCAAGAGAGTTGAGAACGTCTGGTCTGTTTCAAGAAATGAGCCAAAGCAATTGAGAAGAATCTTTGCCATTTTGGGGGCACTGACTCTTTAACCACTTGACCACTGGGCACTTAAACCCCCTTCCTAACCAGACCAATTTTCAGCTTTCGGTGCTCTCACACTTTTTTTTTTAACAATCAGGAGTGCTTTATTGAAAAGTATAAAATACAGTACAAAAGAAAAAAGGAGTAACACAGACCATATGTATAGAAGTACATACAATTACAGATCATAGATTTGATTGGAGATAATCTCTTGCTCACATATTTGTTATCATACCATTTTCAAAGCATCTACCACAATTCTGTAAAGTAATTACTTATAGACCATACTAGATAAACCCATCAGGTACTACAATCAGTTGTCAGCTCGTCCATGGCAACCAAACCTTATCGAACTTCCATGGGCATCCCCGACTAGTGTACGTCAGTCTGTATAGGGGCAAAGCTTTGTTAATTCTCTTTTCCCAGGAGGATAGGGTCGGAGGTTCAGCAGAGGTCCACCTAGCAAGGATCTCTTTTTTTGCATAATAGAAGAGAAGTGAAATTAAAATTTTGCTATGGTGCGACCTGTGTTCATCCTCATGTATTCCCAATAGGGCTATCTCAGGTGTTTTAGGAACAGACAAATCCATTCTAAGATTCAAATGATCATACACTCCCAGCCAGAACCTCGACAGAGCAGGGCAATCCCAGAACATGTGGAGAAAAGTGCCAACCTGGGTTTGACATCTGGGGCAATGAGGATCTCTATCAGGATATATTCTGGATAGCCTCGCCGGAGTAAAATATACCCTATGCAAAAATTTTATTTGTGTCAGTTTATCCCCAGCTGATATTACCAGTTTTGGACCCTGCTCCAAGGCGGTCTCCCAGTCCTCTCTATCCAACGTGGGGATGTCCGACTGCCAGGTATTCCACAACCTGTCCATCTTAGGCAACTCCCTGGGCAACAGCGTATTATATATGGCAGACAGGGGTTTCACCAGATCCTCACTAGACAGCAATTCTTCTAACGGATCTAATTGTATTAGTGGAGGAACAGGGAATTGTGCCCGGGTCGCATGCCGCAACTGAGCATACCGGAAAAACATCCATCCCGGGAGCCTATATGTCCTTGACATTAGCGCAAAGGACAACAATTCTCCATTGGGCATTATATCTCTTAGGGTTTTGATTCCAAATCCTGCCCACAACTGGGGATCAGGAATTGTTCGGTAGTGGGGTAACTGAGGGTTTCCCCAAAGAGGCTGTACAGGCGCCCACCGTTCCCCCAAGGAGAAGCTCCTTCTAGCCGTTCTCCACACCTGCAGTGTTGCTTTAGTTGGGGCAGGAAGGTCCACATATGCTTTCACCCCCCTATAGACCAAATTTTGGAGATCCTGCATCGAGCCCAGCTTCGCCGCCTCCACACACACTGCCGCATTAGAACGTTTCCCCTCGAACCACCAGTACGTCGTCACTAGCATCGCCGCCCAATAATAAAGTCTAAAGTTGGGGAGAGCAAGGCCCCCCAATTGTGTAGGAAGCTGTAGTGTGGACTTGGCTAGACGTGGAACAGCTGCATTCCAAATGAAAGAAATAATTTGTTTGTCTATTTCCTGAAAGAAAGACGCCGGAAGCCAAATCGGACTATTTCTAAAAAGATAAGTGAACTTGGGTAGAAGCATCATCTTTAAAATGTTTATACGCCCCAGCAAATTCAAGGGTAGTCCAGACCATGCACGGCATCTCTCTTTGAGGAGGTTAAGTAATGGAAGTATATTCAGATTATAGTATTGAGTAACGTCCCTGGATACTCGAACCCCGAGGTACTTGAACTCCGAAACCCACTGGAGGGGCGTGTCACCCGTCGCCACAGGTATCCCACCGTCCAGAGGGAAAAGGATCGATTTAGACCAATTTATCCGAATCCCTGATGCAGCACCAAATCTATCAAAGATGGCCAAAGCGGCCACCAGAGATGGCCCTGCATCATTCAGGTAGAGAAGTGCGTCATCGGCATACAATGAAATCTTCTCTTCAAGTCTACCAATCCGCATCCCCCTGACCTCTGAAGATTCTCTTACTAAAATCGCCAATGGTTCCAGAGCAAGAGCGAATAGACTAGGCGACAGTGGGCACCCCTGACGAGTGCCTCTGTGGAGTGGGAAAGGATCCGAGATCCTATCGTTGGTGCGTACCCTGGCCCTTGGTGCCCTATAGAGTAGCCTGATCCATTGGCGAAAGCCGGGACCAAAACCAAACCTCTCCAGCACTTCCCCAAGAAAATCCCACTCCACAGAGTCAAACGCCTTCTCAGCGTCCAAGGAGGCGATCACTCTATCCCCACTGTTATCATGGGCAATGGACAAGTTGAGGAAAAGGCGCCTTATATTAATGTCTGTCCCTTTGCCCGGCATGAAACCGGTCTGATCAGCGTGGATCAATGTAGATATGATTGAGGACAGGCGGGTGGCAAGGATTTTGGCTAAGATTTTTGTGTCCACGTTAAGTAAAGAAATGGGCCGGTAGGACGCACACTCCTGAGGGTCCTTACCCTGTTTATGGATCAAGACTATGACCGCCTCCTCCATGGACTCCGGTAGAGCACCCCTCCCAGGCAGTGCGGCAAAAAGTGACGTGAGTCTCGGAGCAAGCAGCTCCATATTCTGAGAATAGAACTCCGTGGGGAGTCCATCCACCCCTGGGGTCTTCCCTTTCTGCAGGCCCCCAATTGCTATCTGTACCTCCTCCAGGGAGATATCTTTGTCCATCATTGTCCTATGCTCCTCAGATAGTGTAGGAAAAGGGATGCCATTTAAGTACTCCCTCAATGCCAAAGAGTTACCGCTGGTTCTGGAAGTGTATAGATCATTGAAAAAGCTGGAAAATCTGGTATTAATATCCTCCGGAGAGGTCAGCAGCTCCCCATTAACATCCCGCACCCCCGCTATATGTGTGGTTTCCATCTGTCCACGTGCCAGCCAAGCCAGCAACCTCCCATTTTTATTGCCATATTCAAATATCCTCTGTGTTGAGTGCAGCATGGATTTCCTAGTTTGTTCTATATTAAATAGGGAGAGTTCTGTTAGTGCTCTCTGCCATGTGTGGTAATTAGGTTCATTAGGTGATCTTACATAAGCAGCTTCAGTCTCCCCCGCCTTTTCCTCTAACCGCTCCAAAGACCGGCCGGCCTCTTTCTGGAGTGAGGATATACGGGATATATATTCCCCCCTAACCCAAGCCTTAAAGGTATCCCAAAGGATCGGGGAATCCACAGATTCATTATGTCGCAGCCAAAAGCTACATATAGCCTCCGGCAACACCTCCTGAATCCGCTCGTCCAGCGCCCAGTATCTGGAGAGACGCCACAGCCTAGGACCGGTAGGTCTGCCCAAAGAGACGACAAGGCTTAGGGGAGCATGGTCAGAGATACCTCTTGCCAAGTGTTTTATCTCCCTCGTCCAGCATAGCGCCTCTCCTGACACATACGCCAGATCTATACGGGACAGGGCTCTGTATGAAGCTGAGTGGCAGGTATACTCTCGGTCTCTAGGGTGAAAATGTCGCCATGCATCTGTCAGCGCAAAAGTACTCGCCCAGTTCTGCAGTTCTGTCGAGGCGCGAGCCCCGGGGTTAAGTCTGTCCGCCTCCTGGGAGGGCACCAAATTAAAATCTCCAAAAATAAAAACTTCACGGGTATGGTACCCCATGACATTTTGCATAATGTCATAGAGAAGTTGGACCCTCGCAGGAGGAGGCAGGTACAGACCCACTAATACCAGTTGCCTAGAGTGTACAGTCATATGGATAATTACATATCTTCCCTCTGCGTCCGTCTTCACATCAAGAATCTGAAATGGGAGGGACCTGCGGATCAGAACACTCACCCCCCTAGCATAGCCGGAGTAGGTAGAATGGTAGTGTGCTCCCACCCAAGCCTTTTTTAACCCAAGAATTTTTGAGCCAATCAGATGCGTCTCTTGCAAAATGCATACGTCAGGTAAGTATTTCTGTATATATTTAAAGACAAGAGACCTCTTAACGGCTGAATTTAGTCCCCTGACATTCCATGAAATAATAGAGATGTCAGCCATCTATCAATTTGCCAGAAAGTGCTTTTATGCGGATCCGCAAGCCCCACCCATCCCCCAATCCACCGAAGGGACAGCATTTCCCAGTATCCTGTACTCTATACATAAAGAAATCTAAGCATATATCTACAGTTAAATTGTACTGTATTGAAGGATATATTATCTCTCTTGTATCATGAGCAACTCCTTGTTTAGAAATACTATGAACAACTCCAATTCCCTTGTGTCTGCAACGGCAGTCAACTTCCCCCCCTCCCCCACACCCCCTTGAAACTGGTGATGTGTCAATACCCATAAATCCCAACTGTTACAACCGTAGTAGGGGCGTGGACTTAACTACGATGAGGTTGTCTAGCCAGACAACAGAGATGCTGACAAGACATAATTTATAACAGCCTAAATCTCCTGAACTAAAGCAGGGGCACTTATCTTAGTTGCAGTGGGAAAGCACTGGGCTTCCTCCCATTTGACTCAGCCAATATCAAAAACATATATCGTGTGATATAGAAAATTATGTCACCTGGGCTGTTGCAGGGGTATACATCTTAATTACATTTCCTATGTACTAGGCGTACTTTCTTTTAGCTTGGTTGCTAACTTATTTAACATATAGTACGAATATCATTTCACCTGGATTGGTTGCAGGGGCACATATCTTAGTTACAGCACTATTATGCCGAATGCATTCGCTTTAGACTGCGAGGCCAGCATATAAATCAAAAATCGAAAAACATAGTGTACAGTGATCCTTTCTTATGAATCATCGCAGGGGCACCTATTCAAGGGAAACATAAATAAATCTATAACCAGAAAATATAAAAGATAGGGCCCCCTCCCTCCTAGAAACCATCTGCAGGTTAGTTGACGCCCAGTAACTGCCGTCAGCAGTAGTGAAATTATTTGCAGGGATCAGGGTCTGAAGTTCAATAATGCACTGCATTCACATCCCTTATAGCAAAGCATAGGATAAAAGTTCCAACGGCATCCTCATCCCACTCTGCTATCAGGACAGCGTCTGGTGGAATTAAAACAACTCCTAGATAGTCTTCCATGAGTTTGCCTTCCTCTGTCCCAAGTGTGCAGGAAAAGTTATTCCAGTCAGGGCATCCAGAGCAGCAAAGCAGCTCCACAACATTTTCGCGCCCAATAGTTGCTAGCGCTGACTAAAAGTAGAAGATGGCAGTTCAGTACATAAGAAGATGATAACTATAGTGTGGTCTCCATAATTAACTATGTATAAATGAAGTCGATCACTCATTTAGCGGTGATGTGGCAGAGCCTCGAGCCAGGTGGCGGCCTCCCGGGGAGATGTAAAGAATTTCACCGTCTCACCATCCTGTACCCTCAGCCTGGCCGGAAAGAGTATGCTATACTTAATGTTCCGAGCTCTAAGCGATGCCTTCACTTGGTCAAATGACCTACGCAGTTTCTGTGTTTCCACAGAATAGTCTGGAAAAAAGAGCAAGTTGGTATTTTGGAACTTTACTTCACCTACCCTGCGTGCCTCTCTCAGCACCGCATCCCGGTCTCTGAAGTTTAGCATGCGGAAGATCAGGGTGCGAGGGTTGGAGCCAGGTGGTCCGGGAACAGGGGGGACCCGATGCGCTCGTTCCACGGTGTAAAAAGGGGAGAACTGCGCCGCTGGGAGAAGGGTTTTCAGTAATTCCTCCACAAAAACCGTAGGATTTTTGCCCTCAGCTCCTTCTGGCATGCCGACAATCCGCAGATTGTTTCTTCGGTTCCGGTTCTCGGAATCGTCCACCTTGTATTCTAGGGCCCGGACCTTCGTCTGTAACGTACGGATGGATGCAGTATGATCCGCAACCGCGTCCTCAGCCAGACCGACCCGTTCCTCCACCTCCGACACTCTCGATCGCAGCTTGTCCTGGTCCTGTCTGATCAGACTCACATCCAGCTGTACGGATTCAATCTTGCTCGTCAAAGCAGCCTGACAGGACGCGATCGCAGCCATTACCTCCGGAAATCCAAGCTGTGTCGTCTCATTCGGGTCTGCGGCCTCCGTCTGAGACGCCATGTTGGAGAGCCGCCGGGGGGATTCCGCCACGTGTGAGTCCACAATCGGGGCTATATCGCCCAGGTTTTGCGGGAAATGTAGCTTTTTGGCCCGTCGGCGTGTTCTGTATGGCATTCAGGCTATTATGGGTGGTTTCCCTCACGAAGTGATAGCCAGGAGACAGGATATTAGGAAGTCCTTCAGCAGAGCTCCGAGAAACACGTCCTCCATCTTGGCCACGCCCCGCTCTCACACTTTGAATGACAATTACTCAGTCATGCAACACTGTACCCAAATGAATTTTTTGTCCTTTTTTTCACACAAATAGAGCTTTCTTTTGGTGGTATTTAATCACCGCTGTGTTCTTTATTTTTTGCGCTATAAAAGAAAAAAGACCGAAAATTCTGTAAAAAAAATGCATTTTTCTTCGTTTCTGTTATAAAATTTTGCAAATTAGTAATTTTTTCTTCATATATTGTGGCCAAAATGTATACCGCTACATATCTTTGGTAAAAATAAGCCAAATCAGTGTATATTATTTGGTCTTTGTGAAAGTTATAGAGTCCACGAGCTATGGTGCCAGTCTCTGAAAATTGATCACACCTGAAGTACTGACGGCCTATCTCATTTCTTGAGACCCTAACATGCCAGAAAAGTACAAATACCCACCAAATGACCCCTTTTTGGAAAGAAGACATTCCAAGGTATTTAGTAAGAGGCATGGTGAGTTTTTTGAAGTTGTCATTTTTTCCCACAATTCTTTGCAAAATCAAGATTTTTTTTTTCTTTTTTTTTTTTTTCACAAAATTGTCATATTAGCAGGTTATTTCTCACACACCGCATATGCATACCACAAATTACACCCCAAAACACATTCTGCTATTACTCCTGAGTATGGCGATACCACATGTGTGAGACTTTTACACAGCATGGCCACATACAGAGGCCCAACATGCAGGGGAGCACCTTCAGGCGTTCTGGAGCACCCAGGCCAATTCTGACATTTCTCACCTACATGTAAAAATCATAATTTATATTCTAGAAAATTACATAGAACCCCAAAACATTATATATATTTTTTTAGCAAAGACCCTAGAGAATACAATGGCGGTCGTTGCAACTTTTTATCTCGCACTGTATTTGCGCAGCAATTTTTCGAACACGTTTTGTTTGAAAAAAAAACAGTTTTGTGCTTTCAATAAAAACAAAACAGTAAAGTTAGCCCAATGTTTTTACATAATGTGAATAATGAAGTTATGCCGAGTAAATAGATACCTAACATGTCACCCTTCAAAATTGCACACGCTCGTGGAATGGCGCCAAACTTCGCTACTTAAAAATCCCCATAGGAGACGCTTTAAAAAATTTTACTGGTTACATGTTGTGAGTTACAGAGGAGGTCTAGGGCCAAAATGATTGCACTCGCTCTACCGATCGCAGCGATACCTCACATGTGTGGTTTGAACACCATTTTCATATGTGGGCGCAACTTACGTATGCGTTCGCTTCTGACTGCGAGCACACGGGGACACGGGGAATTTTTTTTTTTTATTTTTTTTTTTTTATTGTTCATTTTACTTTATTTATTTTAGTTTGAGGCTTTTTTCCAAAAAATACATTTTTTGATCACTTTTATTTCTATTACAAGGAATGTAAACATCCCCTGTAATAGGAATATGGCATGACAGGTCCTCTTTACAGTGAGATATGGGGTCAATAAGACCCCACATCTCACCTCTAGGCTGGGAAGCCTGAAATAAAAAAAATAAAAAAAAATGATCCTGGCTTCGATCGTAGCGGTGAGTCGGTAGAAGCACCTGAGGGCGGCGAGAGGGGGGGGCGTCCCCTCTCGCCTCCCGTAAGAATGATCAAGCAGTGGAACAGCCGCTATGATCATTCTTATGGTGTAGGGAATCGCCGGCTGAAAAAGATGATATCTGAATGATGCCTGTAGCTGCACCCATCATTCAGATATCCCTGCACAAAGTCAAGGACGTCATATGACGACATACCAAAAATGACACCCCAAAATAGATTCTCCTGCTCCTCCTGAGTACGGCGATACCACATGTGTGAGACTTCCACAGCCTGGCCACATACAGAGGCCGAGTACAGCTGAGCATGGCGGAGTATGGCTGAGCATGGCAAAGTATGGCTGGGTATGGCGAGGTATGGCGGGGCATGGCGGAGTATGGCGGGGCATGGCGGAGTATGGTGGGGTATGGTGGGGCATGGCGGAGTATGGCGGAGTATGGCGGGGTATGGCGGAGTATGGCAGAGTATGGCGGGGTATGGCGGAGTATGGCGGGGTATGGCGGAGTATGGCGGGGTATGGCGGAGTATGGCGGGGTATGGCGGAGTATGGCGGAGTATGGCACAGGATCATTGCAGAGTATTGCACAGGGTTGCACAGGATCATTGCAGAGTATTGCACAGGGTTGCAGAGTATTGCACAGGGTTGCAGAGTATTTCACAGGGTTGCAGAGTATTGCACAGGGTTGCACAGGGTCATTGCAGAGCATAGGGGGGGATGGCTGAGCATGGAGGGATGGATGGATGTGACTGTATATGTCACTGAGCTGCGCTGTGGGCACTACACATCCAGCCCACAGCGCGGCTCACCTCCGATCTCTCCCCCTCTGTACCGATCGGTACAGAGAGGGGAGGGAGGAACCGGCGTCATGACATGACGCCGGTTTGTTTACATGTGATCGCTCCGTCATTTGACGGAGCGATCACATGGTAAACGGCCGCGATCAGCGGCCGTTTACCGTGATCTGTGATGCGCCGGGTCCTCTGGACCCGGCGGTCACGAATGTTCCCGTGTGCGCGCCCCAGGGGGCGATCGGGAGCAGTTTTCTGGAATCACGTCATATGACGTGATCCCAGAGTTATCCAGCCGCCCTGCAGCCGTCATTTGGCTATAGGGCGGTTGGCAAGTGGTTAAATGGGAAAGGAATATGGTTTTGAAGCATGAGTGAACAGTTTTGGGAGAGATGTGAGCTTTTGCACGTGAGTTATAGTGTTGTGCTGAACTGTAATGCCCCGTACACACGGTCGGATTTTCCGATGGAAAATGTCCGATCGGAGCGTGTTGTCGGAAATTCCGACCGTGTGTGGGCTCCATCGGACATTTTCCATCGGATTTTCCGACACACAAAGTTGGAGAGCAGGAGATAAAATTTTCCGACAACAAAATCCGATCGCATCAATTCCGACCGTGTGTGGCCTGTTCCGACGCACAAAGTGCCACGCATGCTCAGAAGAAATTCCAAGACGGAACAGCTCATTCTGGTAAACTTAGCGTTCGCAATGGATACAGCACTTTCGTCACGCTGCAATGTTAAAAATGGTTTAATACAGCGCACTCTCTTCTTCTTTATAATGTGACAAGAATTAAGTAGTTTTGCTGTTCATATTCACACACACTTCTCACAAACTTATTTTGTTACTATTTATCGTGATTCCCTCAATATATTTTGATTTCTCACATCTGACAACATATTTTTGTATATATTTTATATATTTTTTGGCTTTAATGTAGATTCTTTTTTTGTGTTTGTATTTTATTTTTATTTTTTTTGCGATTTTGATTTGTACTCCCGAAAATGTTTGTGTGTGTTTTTTGTGACAGGTTCCCACAACACCATTGATATGTTGTTCTATTTAATCTGTAGGAGATTGTTTGGTGTTGTTGTCTCTTGTTAATTTCACATTTTATGTTAGAAATGTACCTGAATCCTCACCAACAAACTGTCCTTTTTGGATGAAAACACACACAGGAGAGTATAATTTCCCAAAAAATTTTTATTAAGGGCTCACAACTAAACAAAGAGGGAGGCAACGCTGGAGAAACTGCAGAAGTGGGCGAAGCCTTGGACCCCCAGGGCAGACATCAACTTTTTTTAAGCAAAATTGGTGGCCTGAGGAGTCCTTATCTAAGGGAGGGCAGTCTGGTCCAGAAGTCCCAGAGATCCGGAAAGCAGCAGATGACATCTGTGTCCCCAGGCTGTGGTCATACGAGAGACTGCATCTTCTGTCAGACCAGACTGAACCCAGGGCCATCACTCTTTGGTCTTCCTTCCACGCTTCCTTACAAGCGGTGGCTGTGGTGGTGGAGTTGTGGCAGCAGGAGGAGGAGGGGCCAACTCAACCACGTCGGTCATTGGTGTTAGTTCCCCACTCACCCCCTAATGTAGGACTTTGTACAGAAGGTCCTCACAGAGCTTGCGTTGACCCTCCTGCATGCCCTGCAATTTGGTGACAGCCATGCAGGCAAAGGCCTCTTCAGGAGTTGGTAAGGCTCTGAGGGATGCAGAAGCCTCCTGGATCAGCCTGAATGCTGAATCCTCCACGGGAGTCGGAGTGGCCTTCCTGGCTCGTTTATATGGCAGGCGGAGGGGAGGGACCTGAGACTCAGTCAGGCTGCGACTGGTCCCGGGCTTCTCCTGGCTGACACTTAGCCCCGCCTCCTCCTGGCTGCCACTAATCACCGCCTCCTCCTGATTGCCACATTCCACAGCCTCCTCCTGGCTGAGGTCTTCCTGTGTATGAAAAAGGGACATAGTTTTAGTTTTTTAGTCATCAATCACATACAATTTTCACCTCCTGACTGCTGCAAATTGAATGTTAACAAATATAACAGACTATCCTTCTGAGCCCAGCAGTTTTCATTCTTGTCCCAAATTTGGGTGCCCACTACTGTCTATTGATATGTAAAACACTTTCAAGCAGCAATTAGTGATCAATAATAACATCTAATAAACAGCATTTATTTATTGACCAGAAATGAGTAGAAGAATGCTATACCTGACTCCAGCTGGGCTCCTCCACTTCTTCCTGGCTGGAAGGCCCAGGTTGGACATCGGAAGCCTCAGCTGGGGTGGAAGGAAGAGTAGAGAGGGATTCCCTGACTTCAGTGTGGTCTGACAGAAATCGCAGTCTCTCATAGTACCACAGCCTGGGGACATAAACGTCATCTGCTGCAGCTCCGGATCTCTGGGAATCTGTGACCTTCTTGCACTCCCTCAGATATGTGCTCCTCAGGCCACCAATTTTGGCTTTTAAATAAGGGATGGTTGCTGTGGGGACCACCGGCTTCTCCAACTCCAGCAGTTTCTCCAGCGCTGCCTGCCTCTTCTGTTTGTGATTATAGTGGGGGTGTCTCACTTGCCACAGACAGGGCAGCTCCCTGTACTTGTCTATGAACAGGGGCAGGAAATTGTGGTCGTTGAACCCATCCATTTTCTCTGCAAGACACAACACAAGACAAACCCTAATGTCAGGCAAAACTCCCCTAATCTTGTTACAATATAGGCTTCCATTTCGAAGCAGTATAGGCGCAAGTTTAGATCTTACCTTCGTTATCACGATCGGCGTCTCCGATGCTCCTTCCTCCGCTCACAGATCGTACGTAATACGCACGTGTGTTACGCTTTATACACACTGCGCATGCGTATAACTCCGCCCGCCCCTGACGTTCTTTCTAGTCTATTCTCCGCCCCTTTTCGTTCGGCGCAGTGGGGGAAGAGCGCATGGCGGATAGACAGCAGGTGCGTGCTAATTGTAGCAACGAGGGGGAGGAAAGGCCGGAGCCTGAAACGTCCCGATTCAGAAGGAGATTTAAGGACTCAAATATGTCCTTTGGGGAGATGTTGGAGATGGTGGACATCCTGAAGAAGTCCGACTATGATGGAAAGTATGGGCCTTACCCCAACCCCAATGTCCGAAAGGCCAAGATCATGGCGAAAGTGGTCAGGAGTCTGCACCGGAATTTCGGGGTACGACGATCGAAAGATCAGCTCAGGAAGCGGTGGTCTGACCTGAAATTACGAGAACATGAGCAGTACATAAAGATCCGGAGAGTGCTGCAAAAAAGTAAGTAGTTGTGCTGTGTTCCTATTCTTTTTGTGTTTATTACGTTCGTGCTGCTCCATGTGCTTTTAGGAACTGTTGTACAGTTTAAAATGGCAACTTTCATGTTCATGGGCACATTATTCGTTCAGATCAAACATTTTTCGTTCCAACTATAAAATACCATTGTTTAGCCCATATGCATTTGGCCACCATTTTGACGCCCTATACTTGTCTTCAAAGAATTGGGTTGTGTAGATGGCTTTGTTACTAGAATGAAATGCAAACTAGATTCTGTGTAAGGAGAGGACACTGAGCAGCTGTTTTCACATCTGGACACTGGAGCACTATAGTGTGGGACAAAAGAACACCATTTTTATTAGGGGGGCCACACAGGTGCTCCAGTGTATACTATAGGGGGGTCTCCATCTGTGAAGCTTGTACTAAACAGGTAAAGTATTGCAGGTTGACAAAGGACACTAAAAAAGCTACATCTTGGAACTCTGCTAAAATTGACAATTGTACCCCACTTCCAAGCAATGTTTCCTATTTCTGGTTCTGCCATCAAATATCTGTGTGCTAAGTATACCATTTTTGTTTTACATAGGGGATAAAAGACTCGGAGGACACCCCTCATCTGAGGAGACCAGAGCCCCCCCCCCCACTGGAAGAAGGGGAAATCCCCCCAACACAAGCTGAGCAGGAGGAGGAAGACGTGGTGGAACTAGTCACCACAACAGGTGAATGTCTGCAACCACAGGCTCAGATAAGAGATGGATGGCGGCATTTTTTTTAAACCAAATTTATTTTGGGGTTCCTCTCTTTTTAGGTGAACGTGATGTTGTGGATCCAGATCCTTTCACATCCGAAAGTGCCCAGATCCTGATCGGGGAGATCATGGGGTGTAATTTACAATTGGAAATCATCAAGCAAAACATCAATGATGTTATTCCAAAATATAAAAACATCATTGATGTTTTGGGGCGAGTTTAAAACCCCTCCAAATCACTTTCTTCTTTTGTGTGCTACAATGTGCTAAATGTTTTTGTGATTTTTCCCAAAGCCAAATTTGGAGGATGCACACAGTGTGTCAACATGTGCTATCTGCCATCACGGGAGATCAATGGACGCGTTTTGGGGGTGCAACCCCTTCCTCAATAATAAAGTAGCGGTGAGGAAGGGGTTTCTCCCCCAAAACACATCCCTTGATCCCCCGTGATGGCAGCTAGCACATGTTGACATTGGGAAATTTGTGTGCATCTTCCAAATTTGGCTTTTCCAGGGGTGATTTCCCCCTATCTGAACGCAATATCAAACACAGTTCCTAAATACTCATGTCTGATATTGCCTTCAAATGCGACCAAATGTGACGTTTGTAAGTTCAAGATTTGTGTCTTTTCTTGTTGGTTTTACACAGGCCTGTTTTCTATAAAATGGACATTTTGATTTTGGATAATGCCACCACAAAAATTGTTATACAACAAACAGGTTGGTTTGTTTGAAAAACCTTTGGTAAATGCACGTGTGATTGTGCAGGTATTAAAAAGATTGTTAATCAAGAATGTGTGGATTATTGTCTCAACGCTACAACACTTTTGGGGTGATGTAATTGTTGTTTTATGAGAAAATGGGGGTTATTTCCTAAGGGCAAATCCACTTTGCACTACAAGTGCAGTTTCAGTGCAGTTGCAAGTGCACTTGTAGTGAAATGTGTTTTTGCATTTAGTAAATAACAGCCAACAGTGCTTTGTATAAGGTTACACAATCACGCCATTTTCTGCACTCAAAACATTTCTGTCAGGGTCAGCTAAAACAAACACAAGCAGTAAATGTCCACAAAGAATTATTATTTTTTTTTTATTATAAAAAGGCTTCACAGATTGTCTGGCATATTGATAGCCCCCCTACCCGCAAAGAACTCCAGGTAGCGTAACCGGACATCACGGGCACTCAGGGAGGGCAAGCCAGGACGGCCACTTTCAAGCACCGTCAGTGTGGTTTGATGTATGATTCCGGCCTCAGGCCCAACTGAGCCAGCATAGTTGGCCGAATGTTTCCTTAAAAAGTTATGGAGAACACAGCACGCAAGTATAATATGGATCAGTTTATACTCCGCCATATGGATGGGTGTCATAAATAGGCAGAACCGGCTGGCCAGGATTCCAAATGTGTTCTCCACCACTCTTCGGGCTCTGGCCAGCCGGTAATTAAAAACCCTCTGTTCCGGGGTGAGGGTCCTCATTGGGATTGGCCGCATCAGGTGGTCCCCCAGCGCAAACGCTTCATCAGCAACGAACACAAATGGGAGTCCTTCAACATTGTCCTCTGGAGCTGGCAAGTCCAAGCTGCCATTCTGGAGACGCCTGTAGAACTCCGTCTGGGCGATGACTCCACCATCGGACATCCGGCCATTCTTCCCCACGTCCACATACAAGAAGTCGTAATTAGCCGACACCACCGCCAACATCACTATACTATTGAACCCCTTGTAATTATAATAGTACGACCCCGAGTTGGGTGGTGAGACGATGTGGACGTGTTTCCCATCAATTGCCCCTCCGCAGTTAGGAAAGTCCCACCGCTGGGCAAAGTTGGGAGGCCAAAGTCTGCCATTCCTGTGGCGTGGAAGGAAACTGTTGAGGAAAAAACAATAAACATTACTATTTTTTCACAGAAACATGGCAAGCAGATTAGACACAAACATTATGGGGCAACCTCCAGATAGCATTTAGTAAGGGGAATTTAACAAGGCCAAAGTATAAGGTACACCTATCATATTCCCCCTCCCCCATGGGCCATTTCTAACATTATAGGGGGTGTGTGGAAATCTTGGACAGGTAACCCTCTTCACTTCATTGAGAGATGAATGCCTAAATACAGGGTATTACTTGGAACAGACCCTCCTTAGTTACACTATTGGCAGACCACTGGACAGGTAAGAAGTGTCATAATACAAAGATATAAATATACACTGTACACATTTGAGGACATTTGGACATTCTGCTATTACCTGTCAAGATAATAATAGGATACAAAAACTTTAAACAGTACCATTTGAAAGTATACAGGCAGGCCCTTGCACTACATGCTTTGGGGAATTCATCCATAAATCTGACCAGTAAAGAGGTGGGTATAGTGTGTATGGGTTTGGCAAAGTCAGCAGATAGATGATTGAGGATAGATAGAGAATTGGGATCAGCTGACTTAGCAGTTGGGGGAGGGAGGGTTACTAAAAATTATTTGGGGACACCACAAAAAAAGCCTCTGGCACTCTGCCTGAATTTAAATCAAAAATAACATTTCCAAACATTTTAGGGGGTGTTTGGGGTAAAGCACTACTATGGAGCTGATAAAATACATTGTTAAGTGACTACATGAGGTGAATATAGGGGCAGGAGACACCATGCTGGGGAGGTTAGTGAAGGGCAAATATGTATGAAGGACCTAAAATAATAATTACATAAAAATCCAGCATGCATGAGGACAAAGGGGACATTCACAGCATATTACAATCATGGTAATTAGGGAATGAGGAAAGAAATACAACATATTAGCAAACATTCAATACAAGAAAATGTGATATAAAAGGATAAAAATCTTACCTTCATATACTCCTTCTGTAGGACCTGGATGATGGCAGAACAGGTCTCTGGGATAATGATCCCCAGAGCCTGGGGGGAGATGCCCGTCGAGAACTTGAGGTCCTGCAGGCTTCTCCCTGTCACCAAATACCGCAGGGTAGCGACCAACCTCTGCTCCGGAGTGATGGCTTGCCTCATGCAGGTATCCTGCCTGCTGATATAGGGGGTCAGCGAAGCCAACAAACGGTGAAACACGGGGTCCGTCATCTGGAGAAAGTTCCTGAAATCATCAGGATTATTCTCACGGATCTCACGGAGCAAAGGCATATGAGAGAACTGGTCACGCTGAAGCAACCAATTCTTGGTCCATGAACTCCTCCCCACCCTGTTCATGGACTGGACTTGTGTGAAGGTCAGGACCCCAACACCAAGCCCCCGCACAGCACGAACTCTACGGGGAGTACGCATACGAAACATGGCTAGAAAACGGTCGGCTGCTCAGAACGAAGTAACAGAACGCACTGAAGAACAGCAAGGCCTGTGAAGAGCGACCTGAAAACCAGTAACGAGCGAACAAGAATACAATGACTACTTAAAGTCACGCGGAACTTGCTGCATGCACTGAAGAGCAGATACAAACCCACAAGCACAAACTGAACGGCAGAAAACGATTTGAAAGCCACGAGTCTGAAAAAGCACGAATCGTCTCTCACCAAACTTTTACTAACACAAGATTAGCAAAAGGAGCCCAAAGGGTGCCGCGCTTGGTTCTGAACCGGCCTTTTCTAGTCTCGTCGTACGTGGTGTACGTGACCGCGTGGTTGGCGATCGGAAATTCCGACAACTTTGTGCGACCGTGTGTAGACAAAACAAGTTTGAGCCAACATCCGTCGGAAAAAATCCTAGGATTTTGTTGTCGGAATGTCCGAACAATGTCCGACCGTGTGTACGCCCTATTAGACTGTTTTGCCAAATGAAGTTTTGAGAATGTCATTTCTGTTTCAAGAAATGAGCCAAAACAATGGAGAAAAACTGTAATATAATAATCTCTTCCTCGGAGAACAGCAAGGTGGTGGGAAGAAATTAGCAGCAGTACAAACACCTTCCTGGATGGGCGTGATGTCATTCCTGTGTGCTGGCCGCAGCTTCCGAAAACCAGATATGTGCCACGGGAACATACATATGCGTACACAGCAGTCGTGCATCTAGCTGCAGGCCCATAACCTTATTGGCGAATAATAGGAAAGCAGATGCAGATTTCCAGGACTGGACTAACAAATGTTTCTATTGAAAGGCAACTAGTGTTTTCTATTAACCACTTGCTTACTGGGCACTTAAACCCCCCTCCTATCCAGACCAATTTCCAGCTTTCAGCGCTGACGCATTTTGAATGCCAATTGCACGGTCATACAACACTGTACCCAAATTAAATTTTTATCATTTTTTTTCTTTTGGTGGTATTTGATCACCTCTGCAGTTTTTACTTTTTGTTAAAAAAATGTAAAAAACTGAATGAAAAAAAAAAAATGTATTTTTATATTTTGTTATAAAAAATTTAAAACAGGTAATTTTTCTCCTTCATTGATGTACGCTGATGAGGCGGCAGTGATGGGCACTGATGGGCGGCAGTGATGGGCACTAATGGGTGGCAGTGATGGGCAGCACTGCTAGGTGGCACTGATTGGCACTACAGGTGGGCATTGATAGCTGGCACTATCAATGCCCACCTGTAGTGTCCACAATTGCGTGGTCATACAACACTGTACCCAGATGAAATTTTTATCATTTTTTCACCACAAATAAAGCTTTCTTTTGGTGGTATTTGATCACCTCTGCAGTTTTTACTTTTTGTTAAAAAAATGTAAAAAAACTGAATTTAAAAAAAAATAATTTATTTTTATATTTTGTTATAAAAAATTTAAAACAGGTCATTTTTCTCCTTCATTGATGTACGCTGATGAGGCGGCAGTGATGGGCACTGCTAGGTGGCACTGATTGGCACTACAGGTGGGCATTGATAGCTGGCACTTGTGGGCATTGATAGGTGGCACTTGTGGGCATTGATAGGTGGCACTTTTGGGGACTGTTATGCCCCGTACACACGGTCGGACATTGATTGGAAATTCCGACAACAAAATCCTAGGATTTTTTCAGACGGATGTTGGCTCAAACTTGTCTTGCATACACATGGTCACACAAAGTTGTCGGAAAATACGATCATTCTGAACGCAGTGACGTAAAACACATACGTCGGGACTATAAACGGGGCAGTAGCCAATAGCTTTCATCTCTTAATTTACTCTAAACATGCGTGGCACTTTGTGCGTCGGATTTGTGTACACACGATTGGGAATTCTGACAACGGATTTTGTTGTCGGAAAATTTTATAGCCTGCTCTCAAACTTTTTGTGTCGGAAAATCCGATGGAAAATGTGTGATGGAGCCTACACACGGTCAGAATTTCCGACAACAAGGTCCAATCACACATTTTCCGTCGGAAAATCCGACCGTGTGTACGGGGCATTAGGTGGCACTGTGGGCACTGTTAGGTGGCACTGTGGGCAAAGTTAGGTGGCACTATTAGGTGGCACTGATGAGGCAGATGTGCCTCTTCCACTTCGGGACCGATGTTCCTCACATCCGAGCCGTTGATCGGCTTTTTTTTCTACTCACGCTGTCAGCGTGAGTAGAAAAATAAAACAATTACCGATCTTTTGTTTACATCATGTGATCAGCTGTCATTGGCTGACAGCTGATCACATGGTAAGGGGCCGGGACCGGCCCCTTACTTGGATCGGTGATCACTTGAGTCTCAGTGACTCGGTGATCACAGGGCGCGTGCACAGGGGAGGCTGTCATATGACGGCCTCCTGGGAATTCACATCCGCGCTATGGCCGAATGACGGCCACAGCGCGGACCTGAAGTGGTTAAACAAGGCCTAATGGGCCATTGACATGCATCACTGTTGAACTTAGGAATGTGTCTTTGCAAAGTTAAATAAATTAAAATAGTTTATTTTTTTTTGTTTGGGGATAGAGTGCAGAGGGATTTGAAGTCTTGTCATTTTTGGAGATGTTTGCACCCCTGATAGGGTAAAGACACCTCCCAAATTTTGCTGGTTTCTCCTTCAAAGTTCTTGACAAATCCAACATACCTAATAATTTGGGGTGTCCCCAGCAAAGTGCTAGAGTGCAATTTGCCTAATGGGGACACTAATTCAATTGACCTGTGTGTCCTCAAGGAAAGACATTGGTAGGGTTTTAGCCTCACTTCCTGTTTGGCTATGTGACAGGAAGTGAAGCTAATTTTCTGAAAAGGGACACAAAGCCCAACCTAAAAAGACAAACAGGTGGTCTAACACTCACTTGGTTTCCCTCAAATGACCACAATTTAAATAATAGGATTTTCTTGAGCTAGATTTTATTTAGCTCAGTGCTCTGAAGCAGTGATTCTCAACCCTGTCCTCAAGTACCCCCAACAGGCCAGGTTTGCAGATTTTCCTTTATCTTGCACAGATGCTTTAAATCTGAGCCAATGGCTTGGTATTTTGGCCCAGCTATTTTAGCTAAGATAAATTACCAAAACATGGCCTGTTGGGGGTACTTGAGGACCGAGGTTGAGAACCACTGCTCTAATGTAGCTTTATTTTAGACAAATCCCACATTTTTTTATTTTTCCATGAAAATCAGCCTATTGAAGCTGCAGCTGGGAAATCTGTTCTAGGCAAATTGTTTAGAAGGGAGTGTAAATTGCATTACTTGGATTGAGCATGCATCTGCAAAACAAATACAAAACAAACAAAACACATAAAACATAAAAAAACATGCTTCTAATTTTATTGGTCAACAAAACAGGACTTGGAAAAGAGCTAGGAAAGAAAAAACACATGTATGGTAACTTGAGAGACTAACAGAATATGGTTTGGAGGTCTGAGCATTTTTCACAGGAAATTAACAGTAGTTTAAAGGATTGCTCCCACAAGCGGCCATCCGTTAAGGATTTAAACATTTATAAGCCACAACATCGTTAGGACGATTTTGCTAAATAATTCAGCACAGACAATTAAAACCAAAGGGAAACCATCAACCTACAAAGGACACACATTGATAGCATCAAAAATATTTCAAGGAAAAATATCCCCCCCAACAAAAAAAAAATACAAACAAAAGTAAAAAATACTTGCTCTAAAACACATCTGTTTTGCAAATACATAACAAACAGAAAACACATGTGTTACAAACTATATAAGGACACCCAAATGTACTCTCTTGGCACACCATCAAGCAATCTGGCCTCTTTTCAGGGCAAGGTAAAGAATGCTATATAACTTTAGCTTTATATAACCTAGGTTTGTGTGCTAATGAGGCAATTCAAAACACATGCACAGTCCATGAAACACACAAAATGCAAGTTCACCCAGTGTCGAAACATTACTTTAAAGTGGGTACACCTGTTAAGGATGTCCTTAAATTACTAACCCAAAAAACACACTCTCTGAGCATGCCCAGAACAATCCAAATGCTGTTCACACACCAAATGCCACAAATAAAATAAATAAATAAAAAAAAAGTCCAGGAGCATGCCCAGAACTATACAAATGCGGCTAGCATAAAATAAGCCACCCCCTGTCCAAAATTAGGCACATTATCCAGCATGCTTCAAAATTACAGATGAGACAAACACCCCCGGGGAGCAATAAAACAGCCTAACATGGGCAAAAGTTATTCAAGAAATATCATTGCAGTCTATGGGAACTGACCTGTTAATTATGCTAGTCCCAATGGCTTATATTCTAGTTATTGGCCTTAAAATGGGTATGGGGGCCATATATCAATATCACCAATTTTGACAACCCCAAAAAGGAAACAAGAAGTGTCTTTAAAAATGTCAAATTGCTTGAAAACTAGTAACTTGGGGGGGGGGGGGGGGCTTACTCTGCCTGTAAAGTGGTGCATCTGTAGCATGTATCCAAAATGTTACTTCAAAGATGTATGGCTTTAGGAAAAATTAAAAATCTACAGCTGCAAAATCTTAGCAAAAAAAAATGCCATGCCCCCTCCAAACCAGGTAATTTGGGTTTGTTAAGGTTTTAAATGAGAACCCTATGTGAAAAATACCAACCCAAAATAAAAAAAGATTGTGCCCCTCTCAAACACTAACAAACCCCTAGCAAAACACACAGCAAGCCAGCCCATTAAAGGGGGTGGATGCTTGGGGGCAGAAGGGGCTCGGGCACCCCAAAAGTCAACCACCTTGTTTCCATATTCAGTAGGACAAGGACCTCTTCCACACAACCCTAGGCTGTGGTTGTGGGGGGGCTGCAGATTTACAGAATGTGGAAAGCCCATTTAAACTAGTGGGTAAAAGGTGGTTTGTGGTTGGCGCTTGCTCTTCTCGCCCCTTTCCTAGCTGGCTCTGTTGTATGCTCTGGAAAAGGATATGGTTTGGATTGGTGAAGGCAGCCCATGGCCTTTTGAGAATGTAGTGTAGTGTGGAGTTCCCCTTTAAAAGCAAAAGCTAGCCCAAGAAAATCATAGGGATTGGAGGGGGGAGCCAAGAGCATTGGAGAATATCATGGAGTGTGGAGTTCCCCTTTCAAGCAAAAGCTAGCCCAAGAAAATCATAGGGATTGGAGGGGGGGGGGGGCAAGAGCATTGGAGAATATCATGGAGTGTGGAGTTCCCCTTTAAAAGCAAAAGCTAGCCCAAGGAAATCATAGGGATTAGAGGGGGGGACAAGAACATTGGAGAATGTAGTGTTCCCCTTTAAAAGCAAAAAAAAAAGAAGCTAGAGGAGCAGTCTTTTTACATAATTTTAAAAAGGTGCATGCCACATGTTGGCAACGTAACATGCTCATATGACATGGGTGCAAATCTCATAAAAAATAAACCTAAAGGTGAACCAGCTTAAAAAAAAATTAGTCATGAGTTACGTAATTCTACTAAGACTACTAATTCTACTAGACTAGCGCAATGTAAAAAAGTCATGTAAAAGGTCACAAGAGCCGCTTGGTGCGGGGTTCCCATTAATATCCATACCAGACCTGAAGGGCCTGGTATGGAAATTAGGGGGACCGCCATGCATTTTATTTTAAATTTTGGTTCGGGGTTCCCCTGTGGGGAAATTCCATGCCGTTTTTATCAATGAACTTTTATGTGTATTGCCGGACCGACAATGCATTATGTCGGCGCTAGCGATAGTAGTTTTACATGACTTTTTTTCCTTTAGAAATGTCATTTTGCTGTCAGACTGTTCTAAACACGGGAAACATGTGCTATAGACACCCCCAGGTATGAAATTTAAAGGAATATTACACTTTATTGTTTCACTTTAAGCATTATTAAATCACTGCTCCCGAAAAAACATCCGTTTTTAAACTTTTTTTTGCATTGATACATGTCCCCTGGGGCAGGACCCAGGTCCCCAAACACTTTTTATGACAATACCATGCATGTAAGCCTTTAAAATTAGCACTTTTGATTTCTCCCATAGACTTTTAAAGGGTGTTCCGCGGGTTTCAAATTTGCCGCGAACACCCCAAATTGTTCACTGTTTGGTGAACGGGCGAACAGCCAATGTTTGAGTTGAACTCATTTTCGATCCGAACATAAAGCCCATCCCTAGTTATATAGTAGGTAAGGTTAAAAAAGTCCATCAAGTCCAACCTATGTGTGTGATTATATGTCAGTATTACATTGCATATCCCTGTATGTTTTGGTCGTTCAGATGCTTATCGACTATTTTTTTTAAACTATTGATGCCCCCTGCTGAAACCACCGCCTGTGGAAGGGAATTTCACATCCTTGTCGCTCTTACAGTAAAGAACCATCCACGCAGTTTAAGGTTAAACCTCTTTTCTTCTAAATTCAGTGAGTGGCCATGTGTCTTATTAAACTCCCTTCCACAAGAAAGTTTAATCCCTATTATGGGGTCACCAGTATGGTTTTTGTAAATTGAAATCATATCCCCCCTCAATCGTCTCTTCTCCCGAGAGAATAAGTTCAGTGCTCGCAGGCTTTATTCATAACTAATATCATCCAGACCCTTTATTAGCTTTGTTGCCCTTCTTTGTACTCGCTCCATTTCCAGTACATCCTCCCTGAGGACTGGTGCCCAGAACTGGACAGCATACTCCAGGTGAGGCCGGACCAAAGTCTTGTAGAGTGGGAGAATTATCGCTTTATCCCTGGAGTAAATCCCCTTTTTAATGCATGCCAATATTCTGTTTGCTTTGTTAGCAGCAGCTTGGCATTGCATGCCATTGCTGAGCATATCATCTACTAGCACCCCCAGGTCCTTTTCCATCCTAGATTCCCCCAGAGGTTCACCCCCTAGTAAGTAGATTGCGTTCATATTTTTGCCACCCAAATGCATTATTTTACATTTTTCTACATTAAACCTCATTTGCCATGTAGTTGCCCACCCCATTAATTTGTTCAGATATTCTTGCAAGGTTTCCACATCCTGCAGAGAAGTTATTGCCCTGCTTAGCTGTGTCATTCCCAAATAAGAGATTGAACTGTTTACCCTATCCTCCAGGTTGTTTATGAACAAATTAAACAGGATTGGTCCCAGCACAGAACCCTGGGGGACCCCAGTTTGAACCCCTGACCATTCCGAGTATTCCCCATTTATCACCGCCCTCTCAATCCATGCCAATGGACCTTACTTTGTACAGTAAATGTTTATGGGAAACTGTGTCAAATGCTTTTGCAAAATCCAAATACACCACGCCTACAAGCTTTATCTGGATGGCAGCTCACCTCCCCATAGAAGGTTAATAGATTGGTTTGGCAAGAACGATTCTTCATGAATCCATGCTGATTACTGCTAATAATACCGTTTTCATTACTAAAATCTTGTATATATAGTCCCTTATCGTCCCCTCCAAGAGCTTGCATACTATTGATATTAGGCTAACTGGTCTGTAATTCCCAGGGATGTATTTTGACCCTTTTTAAAATATTAGTGCTACACTGGCTTTTCTCCAATCAGCTGGTACCATTCCAGTCAGTAGACTGTCAGTAAAAATTAGGAACAATGGTCTGGCAATTACTTGACTGAGTTCCCTAAGTACCCTCGGTATAGGTGAGATGGATACATGTGACAGTTCCATATGTGGTGATAGATATGGGTATATGTGAATGCAGTGTGAATGTATTGGTTTTGGATTGCAGATGGTTTATGGGGTTGGTGGTGGTGTGTGTGGTCAGTGTGTAGGCTAGAATGAAGGGATGTTTGTTTAAGTTGGATAAATACAGTGGGGCAAAAAAGTATTTAGTCAGCCACCAATTGTGAAAGTTCTCCCACTTAAAAAGATGAGAGAGGCCTGTAATTGTCATCATAGGTATACCTCAACTATGAGAGACAAAATGTGGAAACAAATCCAGACAATCACATTGTCTGATTTTTGAAAGAATTTGTTTGCAAATTATGGTGGTATTTGGTCAATATCAAAAGTTCATCTCAATACATCTCAAACAGTCACACTCCAAACTCCACTATGGTGAAGACCAAAGAGCTGTCGAAGGACACCAGAAACAAAATTGTAGACCTGCACCAGGCTGGGAAGACTGAATCTTCAATAGGCAAGCAGCTTGGTGTGAAGAAATCAACTGTGGGAGGAATAATTAGAAAATGGAAGACATACAAGACCACTGATAATCTCCCTCGATCTGGGGCTCCACGCAAGATCTCACCCCGTAGGGTCAAAATGATCACAAGAACGGTGAGCAAAAACCCCAGAACCACACGGGGGGACCTAGTGAATGACCTGCAGAGAGCTGGGACCAACGTAACAAAGGCTACCATCAGTAACACACTACGCCGCCAGGGACTCAGATCATGCAGTGGCAGATGTCTCCCCCTGCTTAAGCCAGTACATATCTGGGCCCGTCTGAGGTTTGCTAGAGAGCATTTGGATGATCCAGAAGAGGATTGGGAAAATGTCATATGGTCAGATTAATCCAAAGTAGAACTGTTTGGTAGAAACACAACTCGTCGTGTTTGGAGGAGAGAGAATGCTGAGTTGCAACCAAAGAACACCATACCTACTGTGAAGCATGGGGGTGGCAACATCATGTGTTGGAGCTGTTTCTCTGCAAAGGGAACAGGACTACTGATCCGTGTACATGAAAGAATGAATGGGGCCATGTATCGTGAGATTTTGAGTGCAAACCTCCACCCATCAGCAAGGGCATTGAAGATGAAACATGGCTGGGTCTTTCAGCATGACAATGATCCCAAACACACCGCCCGGGCAACAAAGGAGTGGCTTCGTAAGAAGCATTTCAAGGTGCTGGAGTGGCCTAGCCAGTCTCCAGATCTCAACCCCATAGAAAACCTTTGGAGGGAGTTTAAAGTCCGTGTTGCCCAGCGACAGCCCCAAAACATCAATGCTGTAGAGGAGATCTGCATGGAGGAATGGGCCTACATACCAGCAATAGTGTGTGACAACCTTGTGAAGACTTACAGAAAACGTTTGACCTCTGTCATTGCCAACAAAGCATATATAACAAAGTATTGAGATGAACTTTTGATATTGACCAAATACTTATTTTCCACCATAATTTGCAGATAAATTCTTTCAAAAATCAGACAATGTGATTGTCTGGATTTGTTTCCACATTTTGTCTTTCATAGTTGAGGTATACCTATGATGACAATTATAGGCCTCTCTCATCTTTTTAAGTGGGAGAACTTGCACAATTGGTGGCTGACTAAATACTTTTTTTGCCCCACTGTATGTCATTGGTCCCTATGTATGCCAGTTGAGGGAGATGTGTGATTGGAGTGGTCTTAGAAGTATATGTCGAAGTGGATGAAGATGATGATGTTGATATACAAATGGGCTATCTGATATGGTTTCAATTCTCAGTATTTGAGGATGGATGGGGTATGTGGTAAGGTACATGGCTATGCCATCCCCCTGGGTAGAGATAGATGTGGATCCGTCCCAAATAGATGGGAATACTGGATAATTTGGTGCATGATGACAATAGTACATCTTGGGTGGTATGATTGTTGTACCTAAATTTACATATGGTCATTGTGATCTTTAGGTGGACCCAGCTGAGCCCTGTTAAAGCAACTGCATACGTTGACTGGCTAGGCTACCGTCAGCTTTGAAATAATAGTGATTGGTATATTCTCTGAGAGGGACCCTTATGGTAAGATTACAACCTCCATTAAGAGTATAAGGTGCCCTGTGCGAGTTTACATTTTTTATTGAAAAAGTAATTTTCTTTCTCTTCTTGCTTCTTTCAAGGTGGATTGGAATTATGTTTCGATTGTCAGCTTGGTTAATATAATATAATATAACCCGCCAACATGTTATCATTATGTAGGCTCTTTTTACATGTTTTCATAAAGAGATGGTACAATTAGTTGATTGGTGCTCAAGGTGCATATCCCCCAAAGTTTTCTTCCCCTAACTGCTTCATGCATATGTCGGGATGATTCACAAATTAATATAATGTGATATGATATACTGTATGCAATTTTGGTGCATAGGGGTGTCCCAGACAAAGTCACAATGTACAAATGGTTAAAATCATTTTAACATACTATTGTCTATGGATGTTTTCAACTGATTTCTGTTAATACTTTTTGTAAAAAAAAAACATGCTTTAGTTTGTTATCCTTCAGTACTTTAAGCCTAGGTTCACATTGCTGCGGGTTAGAAATCGTGCGAGTTCAGCAGAACTCGAACAATTTCAACCCAGCAATGCAGTCTGACTTTGGTGGCTATTTGACAGATATCTGTGGATTCCTGCACTGATGTCTATACAAATTGCCTCTCGAAGTTGCCAAAAGTAGTACAGGAACTACTTTTAGGAATCGGCAAAGTCAGCACCACATCGATTCGGACGGTGCCATTACCGGCAATAGCCGCCGATTTGCAATGCTATTTGACATGTCAAATCACATGCCAAATTGTACATAGGCTAAAAGTCCACAGTGTCTCTCAGTTTTGGCTAACTTACATAGGATGTTGTGCTTTAAAATTGTCCCTGCTGCTTGTAGGGAAAAAAATGCTTGTCTATGTGGAATTCTATTGTAGTTTAGTTTTAACATTTTAAATGTGGCATTTTCTATAGTCAATGTATTTTAAGGTTTTAGATTCCACTTTTATATATTGTATCTTGTGTCCTATTTTTTGTGCCATTTCATGTATTTTGATTTAAATAATGTAACGTTATTGTACACTTCAGTGTTAAACTTTTATCGTTGATGTTTCAATAAAATTCTTGTTGCAACATTATCTGAATCTTTACTCACCATTCATGTCAAGAGTCCTCATGTCTATATTAACAATTTGTAGGGCACAACCCGAACAGAGTTCCAGATGACATACACATAAATATATGAAATGCATAAATGGGAACTGTTTTACATATCCAATAATGTATATTTCTGTCCATCCGGTTCTCAGATTTGCACAGCTCTACAGCACAGCCAGCCTGGGGTCTTGATGTTTTCTGACTACAGTTAAATAATACAATTAGGTCCTGACCCCCCCCCCCCCCCCGAGCCTATGACTGAAGGAGAAGCAGCAACAGACTGATGAGCTGATCTCTTTGTCACTCTGCTCTGTCCTTATATACATGTTTTTTAGCACATGAGCACTGCAGCACAAGGTATTGTCTCCTTGTGACTTTTCTCCTTCTTCTAGGCTGAGTTTTGCTGTTTTGCTGCACAGGGGATTGCAGGAGGTCAATACCAAGTTACTATTTTTTAATGAACATATGCCTTCTTAATCTGCTTCAAGTTCAGCTCTAAGAGTGGGAAATGCCTGGCAGAGCCAACAGAGAGATGTGAAAAAAAGCTAATAATGCTGTAAAGAAACAGCAGAAATAGTTAAAATAAAAAGCCTTCATAAGGTAAATTCCTTTTCTGACTTGTGTATAATGAATATAATAGGGAAACAATTTGAATCAAAGAAGGCAAAAAGATGAAAAATGTTGGTGGTGCAGTTAGAATTAAACAGAAGGATGAAATTCATTAGCAAAATGGACTTTACCTTTATTAAAACATAGCAATGAAAGCAGTAATATGGCTTGTTTTTTAATAAAAAGGAGAAAAAAGTGAAATACAAAAACAGAAATATGTTTATTAAATCCTTTTATTAATAGGTTTCCAAATAAAGCAACATCTCCAAATCATTCAAATGCAATGTGTGTTACAGGATTCTGTTTGGAATACTAATAAAAGTTGGCTTAGTAGTAAGAAAGGGCACAAGAACAGAGCAGTGTAATAGAATTCCTGCTGACACAGTATGAAATAATTTTGTTAGCTTAAAGGCAAAATCAACATTAAGTGGCAATGGTAATGACGCAGTTCAACTTATCAATAGCCATTTTCCTTCAAGGTATAGTTCATTGGCTTCCACAGCTTAACCCCATCTTCAAGAGCAGTAAAAATCTGTGTTGCATATGCCCTGCTGTTATATATTCCGATCAAGCACATCCAGCTTTGGTAGTGCTAAGGAGACTTAGTTAATCTAATGATTGTAATTCCACTTAATGACAAGATAAGTATATAGGTTGGTATTGTTTCACCTGTTTTACAAGGCACGGAAAGTTATTTGACAACACTGAAATGTAAATTAAAAACTTTTATAAATGTTTAAAGAATAAGGATGTAGCTCAAATTAAGGGCTAAAAACCTACATAAAGAAGCAAAGCATGAAAGAAGAAAAATCCTTTGTAAACAATATTCTAGAAAAGTGTTGTGCGGTGGCTGAACACACACTTGAAGTACCCATACCGGTAGGATATATTTAAAAAAAAGTAAAATGCAGAAACCAACAATAGATCATTTTCAATTATCATTAGTGTAGCCAGTGGCGGCCCATCCCTAGGGGGCGCCCGGGCGCTGCCCCCCCCCCTCCTGTAGTCACAAAAAAAAAAAAAAAAAAAAAAAAATTTTCAAAACGGCCCCTTTAAGAAAAAAAAAAGATGTCCTTTAACTAAGTGCACTGTGTCCGAGCGCCGGACACAGTGCACTAAGGGAAGCACCACATCAATGCAATCACAAGATTGCAGACGTGGTGCTTCATTTGCGGGCTTTTAACCCGCCTTGTGATGCAATTTAAATCGCCGATCGCCCGCGGGAGCTGCTTTGTTTTAGTGAGGATGAGGCAGGGGAGGAGAGGAGCAGAGCATGCTGGGATTGATGTGCACGCCCCATGACTCAGACCAGGAAGCAGAGTGAGTGAACAGGTTCTAGTTGGGGGATAGAGGAGCTGCCTGTGTGTTGGACGGTGAGGAGAGAACTGACATCATACAGAGAACAGTATGTGCAGGTAGAACCAGAGACTGATCAGCTTAGCTGTATATAAAAAGGGATTGTGTGGGTGAAGAAAGATAAATGTAAATAAAGAGCTCTGGAGAAAGGGATTGATTATAGCTCAACCTGGCTACACACATTGCACTAGTTTTGTTCCATGATTGTTTTAAGGGCAAACAGTAGTAATCAAGGAGGAGATTTTTATACACAGTGACTGTCACACATAGGCAGTGCTAAATATGAGCAGTAAGGGTTGCTTTGCTGTATGAGATTACTTGTGCATGTGTATTTTTTTATTTCCTTTTTTTTATCTTATAGAAATTTTACGTTTTGAAAAAACATGCCTGTGCACAATATAGTTGCGTATGAGGCTGCATTAGATGGTCACAGTTGGTTGCGTTTGGCACAGTGGTGGCAATATATGGGCACAGTGGCTGCGTTTGGCACGGTGGCTGCGTTTGGCACAGTGGCTGTGTTTGATGGTACAGTGGCGGCAATTGATATGCACAGTAGCTGCGTTTGATGGCACAGTGGCTGCATTTGATGGGCACCGTGGCTGCATAAGATGGGCACAGTGGCTGCCTTTGGCACAGTGGCTGTGTTTGATGGCACAGTGGCAGCATTTGATGGGCACAGTGGCTGCGTTTGATGAGCACAGTGGCTGCGTTTGATGGCACAGTGAGGCTGCAATTGATGGGGGTTTTTTTCTGAATTTTTCAGTTTGTTTGCGCCCCCCCAAAAATTTTGAGCACCAGCTGCCATTGAGTGTAGCATAACAATAATTTAGTAAAAACAAAAATGATAGCTAACTGCCTGATAGATCTGTATAGACAAAGCAGACAATGCAATTTCTCTAGGGCCTAGAAAAAACCTAGGGACTATAGTTGCCTGGCTTCACAGTGATTAGGGATTGGTGAATCTGCCCATTCTGTTTGAAATTTGCAACACCCCAAATTATCATCGAATCCTAATGACATATATGAAGCTGGAATCCTGATATTAAATTCTGGCAATTCCTAAGGCTAATTAGCAAGTTATTATGAAATAAAGAGGAAACTGGACATTGGGGACAGGGTCCTGTTCACGTGTCAAGGCTAACATGGAAAATACACAAATCTTTCAGAATACCAGGTTTGAAAGATGCTTTAAAAGCTGTACATTGTTTTCCAGAACCAATATGGTTTAAGGGACATTTCTCAGTCACTGTGTACTTTGCTAACATATTTTTAGCTGAGGAATTACATCAGCACCAACACCTCAATCATTTGATTAAAAAAACGACTTTCTCAGGTGGCTTGACTGGCCAAGGTGGTAACTCCAAAATACTGTAATTTCTTTATGTAGAAAATGCTGGCATTTCTGATGCACCCTATTTCTTCTTATCCACTAATCCATCCAGAACTACTAAAACTGGCTACAATTCATCCAGCATAATTGTTGGAGCACTCCATTTCAGCTTGCTGCAGGAGCAACCCCTATGCAGGCTGCTGCTAAACATGCTGCTTACAAGACTTTTTTTTTTACTGTCCCCCAAGCGCACCGCCTCAGTGTGAGTGAAAGCACTCTGGCTTTCACACTGGGGAGGCATGAGAGGTGCTTTTCAGGTGCTTTATAGGTGCTTTTTTTAGCACTAAAATGCCTGAAAAGTGTCTCAGTGTGTCTTACACTCTACACTCACAATAGAATCACAATAGCACATTATAGCATTGGTTCTCAACCCTGGCCTCAAGTACCCCCAACAGGCCATGTTTTGGGAATTTCTCTTAGATAAAATAGCTGTCCTAAATACTAAGCCATTGACTCTGATTTAAAGCACCTATGCAAGATAAAGGACACTTGAGGACAGGGTTGAGAACCACTGCTCTATAGTACAGTAACTCGCTAGTAGCAATAAACAGAGCCCTGTGCTATCTATCTCCACTCCAATATCACACTGCAAATGGCTGCTCTGGGAAGGAACTTTTTATAGTGTGGTGTGAGTCTATGAGCAACGAGCCATGATTGGGCACAGTCATCATTACTTTCTCCAATCATGGCTCTGACAGTGTTCTGTACCCTGAATGGGGTGTTGGCCTAATGGGCGAACAGCCAATGTTCAGCCCGTAACAAACAGGGAAGAGAATAACATCTTTAAAGGACAGGCAGAAGTGGAAGAGCAATGATGTGCTGCAAGGTAGCAGGGGAGGATGTCACAGTGTACAGCAGGCATCGCTAAAACCACCTCCAAGGACCCCAAGTCTGACAGTACAAGCACTTCGCATTGCAACCCTTCTCATGTATTCTACTAGAAATGTCTAGAAATGTCTTGAGTTTCCCCAGAATCACATATTCCCGGCTGCAATTTTTAGGTTTTTTTTTGTATTTTTATGTTTTTATGCATTTTTGGTAATGATATGGTGGTTGGGCTGCACACAACAGAGGCAAGGCATGTCTGCAATTGCTCTGCTTTGCCAGCATATTCTTTCTCCTCCCAGGCACTCAGCAGCCAGTTCTAGTTATTATTTAATACAACATGTATGCATTTTCTTACAGTCAAGACACTGAGTATACAAATGCAGGGGAAAAACCTACTTCCGCAGGCTGCTTGTCATTACCACACAGGGGAAAGAGCGAGCAGCACAAAATATAGGAGGGAACAACTACGGCAATAGGGAAGGGCAGGCAGCGGCAAAAATTAAGTGTAGAATCCTACTTTCATAGGTTGCACACCCTTCTCTAAAAAAAATTAAAAAAAATGGCAAACAAGTCTAAAAGGAGAAGCACATAGCAGTAGTAGGTAGCAAGCATTATTGTTTGGATATACTCCTTCTACCCTCTTCCACTTCCAGTCCCCCTCCCCCTACTTTTCCTCCTCCTTCTATGTATTTAATGTATGAGGACAAGCTCTTTGGAGAAGTCTTTTTTTTTGCATCATGACACTGGTAATCCACCAAAATGCATGTACCACTTTGACCCCCTTTTTAAGATGTTGGTAAAATGGTGTGCTGTGATGAGGCAGGAATTGGTGACACATTCTCTCTCATGCTACCTGACCTAATAGAAGTAATCACTCAAAAAAAGTTTGATGCAACTTCTCCCATATTTAGGACAATGTTTCTGGTAATTTCTCTCACATTCACATATTCCTACCCACCATCACTTTTTGGATGTTTTTATTGTGTTCATTATTTACAATTTATATACTTTTTTTTGTTTGTTTTCCCTTGTAAGGCCATCCCTGGCCAGGGCAAGCAAAAGTTGGCAGGGACAACAATTTAAGTATGCTGGACAATCACAAAGTAAATTTGTGTTCTGTTTATGGAAGGCAGCAGAGGAAAGTGACCCTTGGTAAGTGCTAAGACTTACCACACTGCCATTGTCACACTTGTCTGTTCCAGGGTTCAGAGCCAGGCCTTTCCCTCTGGGTGCAGGTGCTGGCTTCTGGCCAATCTCAGAGACAGGTGCTATTTTAAAAGGCTAGCTTGTAGATTGCTTAGAGTTCGAGCAACACATCCTCATGCTAGTAGCTGGACCCCCTGTATTCCCCATTGATCCATCCAGCATTTCCCTTGTGCTTCTTTCTATTACCTTCATGCTCCTTGTGCTGCCATGCGTACACTAGGGATGAGCCGAACACCCCCCGGTTCGGTTCGCACCAGAACCCGCGAACGGACCGAAAGTTCGCACGAACGTTAGAACTCCATTGACGTCTATGGGACTCGAACGTTCGAAATCAAAAGTGCTCATTTTAAAGGCTAATTTGCATGGTATTGTCCTAAAAAGGGTTTGGGGACCCGGGTCCTACCCCAAGGGACATGTATCAATGCAAAAAAAACTTTTAAAAACGGCCGTTTTTTCGGGAGCAGTGATTTTAATGATGCTTAAAGTAAAAAAAAAAAAGTGAAATATTCCTTTAAATATCGTACCTGGGGGGTGTCTATAGTATGCCTGTAAAGTGACGCGTGTTTCCCATGTTTAGAACAGTCCCTGCACCAAATGTCATTTTTAAAGGAAAAAATCTCATTTAAAACTGCTTGCGGGTTTAATGTCATGTCGGGTCATGGCAATATGGATGAAAATCAGTGAGACAAACGGCATGGGTACCCCCCAGTCCATTACCAGGCCCTTTGGGTCTTGTATGGATATTAAGGGGAACCCCGCACCCAAATTAAAATAAGGAAAGGTGTGGGGCCACCAGGCCCTATATACTCTGAACAGCAGTATACAGGCGGTGCAAACAAGACAGGGACTGTAGGTTTGTTGTTAAGTAGAATCTGTTTGTAATTTTGAACATTTTTAACGTGTTTAGCTCCAGCCAAAAAATCTTTTCTAAGCTTTTTGGAAAACATAGGGAAGGGTTATCACCCCTGTGACATTTGTTTTGCTGTCTTTCCTCCTCTTCAGAAGATTTCACCTCACTTTTTTGTCCCAATGAAAAATGTTTTTTGAAAATTTGGGTTTTTTTGTGGAACAAGGATTGGAAAGCATCAGTGGAAAGGAGAAATTGTTTTCCCATATTAACTCTTACAGGAGAGAATTTCCCTTCCTAGGGGTTGATTTCATCTCACTTCCTGTTGTCTCCTTCCGTTTGCAAGTAGGAGTCGTTTGTAAGTTAGATGTTTGAAAGTAGGGTCCTGCCCTATATACTCAGCAGAAATTTGGGCCTTAGGTGTTGCTGTGGCCACAACACTGTAAGCCCTCACAGGGCCCTGCTGTGAAATATTAGATCAAGAATTGTAATTACATGCCCCTGTTGAACAGGAGCTGAAAAATTAGGCCTTAGGCACTGGTGCTGGTGCCACAACACTGCAACCCCTCACAGACACTCTAGTTGGAACGCAGGAACGAGCCCTGCTGCAAAGTATTGCTTCAAAAATTGTAATTACACGCCCCTGTTAGACAGGGGCAGAAAAATTGGGCCTTAGGCACTGGTGCTGGTGCCACAACACTGCAAGCCCTCACAGACACTCTAGTTGGAACGCAGGAACGAGCCCTGCTGCAAAGTATTGCATCAAAAATTGTAATTACACGCCCCTGTTAGACAGGGGCAGAAAAATTGGGCCTTAGGCACTGGTGCTGGTGCCACAACACTGCAAACCCTCACAGACACTCTAGTTGGAACGCAGGAACGAGCCCTGCTGCAAAGTATTGCATCAAAAATTGTAATTACACGCCCCTGTTAGACAGGGGCAGAAAAATTGGGCCTTAGGCACTGGTGCTGGTGCCACAACACTGCAACCCCTCACAGACACTCTAGTTGGAATGCAGGAACGAGCCCTGCTGCAAAGTATTACATCAAAAATTGTAATTACACGCCCCTGTTAAACAGGGGCTGAAAAATTGTGCCTTAGGCACTGGTGGTGGCGCCCAGAACCAAAAATGTTCTTACAAGCTATCAGCGTGATGATTGAGGAGGAAGAGGATAATTACTCAGGGATAGTCACTCAGCATCAGCATAGGCAGTCTTTGAAGGGATCTGAGATTTCAAAAAAAATTATTCGGTTACATCAGCATCAGGTGCTTGGTAGCTGGTGGTGATCCAAGACTGATTCATTTTTAAGAAGGTCAGCCGATCGACCGAGTCGGTGGACAGACGCACCATGTGATCGGTTACCACGCCTCCAGCAGCACTGAATGTGCGTTCCGAAAGAACGCTGGATGCAGGACAGGCCAGTAGCTCAATTGCATACTGTGCAAGCTCTGGCCAGTGATCCATCCTCAAGACCCAGTAACCCAGAGGATTTTCGGTGGGAAAGGTGTCCAAGTCTGATCTTGCCCCTAGGTATTCCTGCACCATGTAAAACAGACGCTGGCGATGGTTGCTGGAACCGATCATACCTTGGGGCTGCGGACCAAAAAATTGTCTGAACGCATCGGTCAGATGGCCACCTTCTCCACCGCTCCTTCTTTGACTGACCGAAGCCTCAGCAACACGTTGTCCAGAAACAGGAGTTTGTAACCTCCCAGTCTCTGGGAACGTGTTGCACAGACCTTTCTGCAAGGCCTCCCGAAGATGTTTCATCCTCTGCTCCCTCTGCGATGGCAAGATAAGGTCCGTAACCTTACCCTTGTAACGTGGATCAAGGAGGGTTGCCAGCCAGTATTGGTCCTTCTCCTTGATACCACGAATACGAGGATCCTTACGCAGGCTTTGCAGGATCAGGGAGGCCATGCAGCGTAGGTTTGCTGAGGCATTCGGTCCGGAGTCCTCTGGGTCACTAAGGACAACAACGTCCGCAGCCACCTCCTCCCAGCCACGTACAAGTCCATGTGTTCCTTGGGACTGATCCCTTAAAGACTGCTGCTGATGCTCAGTGCCAGGCTCCACCTCCATACTGACACAATCTTCCTCCTCCTCCTCCTCCTCCTCCTCCTCGTCCTCTTCCTGTGTGATCGGCGGGCACGCAGGAACACTGTCTGGATAAAGGGGGCCTTGAGAGCTAAGGAAGTCCTCCTCTTCCTGCCTCTGTTCTGCCTCAAGTGCCCTGTCCATTATTCCACGCAGCATGTGCTCCAACAGGTGGACAAGGGGGACAGTGTCACTGATGCATGCACTGTCAGTGCTCACCATCCTCGTGGCCTCCTCGAATGGTGACAGGACAGTGCATGCATCCCTGATCATGGCCCACTGGCGTGGGGAAAAAAAAAACAAGCTCCCCTGACCCTGTCCTGGTGCCATAGTCGCACAGGTACTCATTGATGGCCCTCTGCTGCGTGTGCAGCCGCTGCAGCATGGCCAACGTTGAGTTCCACCTGGTGGGCATGTCACAGATTAGGCGGTTCTTGGGCAGGTTAAACTCCTTTTGGAGGTCCGTCAGCCGAGCACTGGCATTATATGACCGGCGGAAATGCACACAGACTTTCCTGGCCTGCCTCAGGACATCCTGTAAGCCCGGGTACCTGCCCAAGAACTGCTGCACCACCAAGTTAAGGACGTGAGCCAAACAGGGCACATGGGTCATTTGTCCCTGTCGGAGGGCAGAGAGGAGGTTGGTGCCATTGTCGCAAACCACCATTCCTGCCTTAAGTTGGCGTGGCGTCAACCACCTCTGAACCTGCCCCTGCAGAGCTGACAGAACCTCTGCCCCAGTGTGGCTCCTGTCCCCCAAGCACACCAGCTCAAGCACCGCATGGCATCTTTTGGCCTGCGTACTTGCGTAGCCCCTTGAACGCCTACGGAGCACCGCTGGTTCCGAGGAAGAGGCCATGGAGGAAGAAGAAGAGGAGGGGGTGGAGGAGAGAGGTGTGTCACAATCAGCATTTTGGAGGCGTGGTGGCGGAACAACCTCCAACACTACTGCACCTTGTCCTGCATCCTTCCCAGCTGCCAGCAGAGTCACCCAATGCGCCGTGAAACTTAGGTAACGTCCCTGTCCATGCCTGCTGGACCATGAGTCAGCGGTAATATGCACCTTACCGCTGACCGCCCTGTCCAGCGAGGCATGGACATTGCCTTCCACATGCCGGTAGAGAGCCGGAATCGCCTTCCGTGAGAAAAAGTGGCGTTTGGGTACCTGCCACTGAGGAACCGCACATTCCACAAACTCACGGAAGGGGGCAGAGTCTACCAACTGAAAAGGCAGCAGTTGAAGTGCTAGCAATTTTGCCAAGCTAGCATTCAACCGCTGGGCATGTGGATGGCTGGGAGCAAACTTCTTTCGGCGGTGCAGCAGCTGGGGCAGGGAAATTTGCCTGGTACAATCTGACGTCGGTGTACCAAAAGCAGATTGCCCACAAGTACTTGGCTGTGACACACCTAATTCTACACCTTCATTCCTCTCAGTGCAGGTCTCAGAGAGGACTGAAGGTCTAGTGGGGTTGGAAATCTCAGCTGATGAGGAGCAAGGAGAGATCCTCTTTGTTCTTTGGTGTGGGTCTTTTAGATACGCTTGCCAACGAACTGCATGGCAGGTCAACATATGTCTGGTCAAGCATGTGGTACCCAAGCGGGAGATGTTTTGGCCACGCGAGATACGCTTGAGACATATGTTGCAAATTGCAGCGGTGCGATCTGATGCACTCGTCTCAAAAAAAGCCCACACCAAAGAACTTTTTGAATAACGCGCAGAGACTGCAGCGCCCTGCACATGTGGAGCTTTGGGGTGTGATGCAGTCAATGTGCTGCCCTTAGGCTGGCCCCTGGAGGGCATCCTGCCTCGTTGGTGATGTGCCGCCTCCTCCTCCTCCTCCTCCTCTCTCCTATCAGGCACCCACGTTGAGTCAGTGACCTCATCATCCCCTCCCTCCTCATCACTGGAGCAAACTTGGCAGTATGCTGCAGCAGGGGGAGCATGACTGCCAGATTGCTGTCCTTCTTGGGCACCCCCTCTGTCCGTGCTCAAGTTACTGCCTTCATCGAGCTCAGTATCATCATCAGAGCCTTCCAAACGCTGGGCATCCTCCTGGAGCATGTACCCAACACTGTGGTCAAACAGTTCGAGGGAATCCTCAGGAGGACATGGTGGAGCTAGGGAAGGAGTCACTGATGACATTGAGCTGAGGGAAGAGGCCGCTGCTTTGCCAGACAAAGCACCCTGGGCATGGGTGAGAGAGGATGAGGAGGATGAGGACGGCTTGGTCATCCACTCGACCAAGTCTTCCGCATGTTGCGGCTCAACACGGCCAGCTGCCGAAAAAAAGGCCAAGCGTGTCCCATGGCCACGTGCTGATGAGGATGCACCGTCTCCATGACCAGCACTAGACACAGAGCCTGCTTGCCCTCTCTTATTGGCTTGTGACTGTCTGCCTCTCCTTCTTGGCCTTCCAGACATACTAATGGCCTGTAGCTGCACTAAGCTGGGATAGAACACCTGTAATTTTCTTCAGGTAGCTTTATATACTGTAACCAGACAAGCCTGCCTGTCAGTAGGAAGATAACAGGAACGGATCTAGCTGAACACTGTGAGCAGGACGCACTGCACTAAATGTAAATAGCAGGAACGGATCTAGCTGAACACTGTGAGCAGGACGCACTGCACTAAATGTAAATAGCAGGAACGGATCTAGCTGAACACTGTGAGCAGGACGCACTGCACTAAATGTAAATAACAGGAACGGATCTAGCTGAACACTGTGAGCAGGACGCACTGCACTAAATGTAAATAGCAGGAACGGATCTAGCTGAACACTGTGAGCAGGACGCACTGCACTAAATGTAAATAGCAGGAACGGATCTAGCTGAACACTGTGAGCAGGACGCACTGCACTAAATGTAAATAGCAGGAACGGATCTAGCTGAACACTGTGAGCAGGACGCACTGCACTAAATGTAAATAACAGGAACGGATCTAGCTGAACACTGTGAGCAGGACGCACTGCACTAAATGTAAATAGCAGGAACGGATCTAGCTGAACACTGTGAGCAGGACGCACTGCACTAAATGTAAATAGCAGGAACGGATCTAGCTGAACACTGTGAGCAGGACGCACTGCACTAAATGTAAATAACAGGAACGGATCTAGCTGAACACTGTGAGCAGGACGCACTGCACTAAATGTAAATAGCAGGAACGGATCTAGCTGAACACTGTGAGCAGGACGCACTGCACTAAATGTAAATAGCAGGAACGGATATAGCTGAACACTGTGAGCAGGACGCACTGCACTAAATGTAAATAGCAGGAACGGATCTAGCTGAACACTGTGAGCAGGACGCACTGCACTAAATGTAAATAACAGGAACGGATCTAGCTGAACACTGTGAGCAGGACGCACTGCACAAAATGTAAATAACAGGAACGGATCTAGCTGAACACTGTGAGCAGGACGCACTGCACTAAATGTAAATAGCAGGAACGGATCTAGCTGAACACTGTGAGCAGGACGCACTGCACTAAATGTAAATAGCAGGAACGGATCTAGCTGAACACTGTGAGCAGGACGCACTGCACTAAATGTAAATAGCAGGAACGGATCTAGCTGAACACTGTGAGCAGGACGCACTGCACTAAATGTAAATAACAGGAACGGATCTAGCTGAACACTGTGAGCAGGACGCACTGCACTAAATGTAAATAGCAGGAACGGATCTAGCTGAACACTGTGAGCAGGACGCACTGCACTAAATGTAAATAGCAGGAACGGATCTAGCTGAACACTGTGAGCAGGACGCACTGCACTAAATGTAAATAACAGGAACGGATCTAGCTGAACACTGTGAGCAGGACGCACTGCACTAAATGTAAATAGCAGGAACGGATCTAGCTGAACACTGTGAGCAGGACGCACTGCACTAAATGTAAATAGCAGGAACGGATCTAGCTGAACACTGTCAGCAGGACGCACTGCACTAAATGTAAATAACAGGAACGGATCTAGCTGAACACTGTGAGCAGGACGCACTGCACTAAATGTAAATAGCAGGAACGGATCTAGCTGAACACTGTGAGCAGGACGCACTGCACTAAATGTAAATAGCAGGAACGGATCTAGCTGAACACTGTGAGCAGGACGCACTGCACTAAATGTAAATAGCAGGAACGGATCTAGCTGAACACTGTGAGCAGGACGCACTGCACTAAATGTAAATAGTCTAGATAGAAGATAACAGGAACGGATCTAGCTAAACTGAATACAGTGTATATATATATATATATATATGCAACACCTGGGATGCATATATATACACAATACACTGTAAGTGCAGCTAACTGACTGACTGTTCTGCCTAATCTATCTAACTCAAATCAAATGACACTGTCTCTCTCTCTCTCTATCTCTTAGCACACCGGAACACACACTACACAGGGCCGCCGTGCAGGCGGCCTTATATGGTGTGGGGCATGTACTAAATCCCCTGAGCCATAATTGGCCAAAGCCACCCTGGCTTTGGCCAATTACAGCTCTCTCTACTGACGGCGCTGTGATTGGCCAAGCATGCGGGTCATAGTGCATGCTTGGCCAATCATCAGCCAGCAATGCACTGCGATGCCGCAGTGAATTATGGGCCGTGACGCGTCACACGAATTTGGCGCGAACGGCCCATATCGTTCGCAATTCGACGGACGGTCGAACAGCCGATGTTCGAATCGAACATGGGTTTGACTCGAACACGAAGCTCATCCCTAGCGTACACTTGTCTTGTCTTGTGTACCCTTATCTGTGATCCTGTGCCAGTGCCTATATTCCTTGTGTTACCTTGTCTGTTTCCTACCCTAGTAATTCTGTGCTTTCCTGCCAGCATCTTTTCTTTCTTCACCTCTGTACTTCAGTTAATTTATTTTTGTCTGCACCAGTCTGTTTCTCAGTTTGTATATCAGTACCCATTACCCCAGTGCTGCAAGAGAGTCTCATCTTCTTTTAGTTGCAGCCTGCTCATGTGAATCAGAGGATCGGGACACAAGCTGCAGCACAACATCTCCACCTCTAGGAGCTCTGGTGAAGACCAGGAGGTGTCTTAGGTTCTGTGCCTCAGCCCTTTTTATTGCTCTCACTCCACAACGGGAGCAGCCAGCCAAGTCCCCCATTTTCATTCTGTAGTTTTCACCACTATCCACCCAGTGCTGGCCAGCCACCCTGCACCAGTGCTGGCCAGCCACCCTACCCTCGATGGGAGCTGATTCCCAAGTCAAAGCCTAGTCAGTGGTGAATGAATAAAATTGTACCCAGGAATCATAATTGGAAAAGTTCCAGAAAGCTTTTGATCACTCAAGAAGAAATAGACAAAAATAACAATTATATATCGATTATGCTTGCATTTGATAAATAAGGGGCCTGCCTGTAGGTGAATTTATGTGTGGGGAGAATGAATCTCTCTAGTAATGTACTTTCCTACAAAATTATCATGACTATTTTAATTGGTAATAATAACCAAATGGTGTTTCCTTTTTATTTCTGAGCTGTTGAATAAATAGCAGGTCAGTGCACAAAAGCTTAAGGGCCAGTTCACACCAGATGCAGTTCCGTTCAGTTCCGTGCACTTTTTTCTGCACTAAAAAAGCATGCACAGTGTTTTCCATGCAATGGCTCTAGTTCACACCGTGCAGTCAGTTTCCAGTGCAGAAACTGACCGGAAACTGACTGCATGGTGTGAACTATAGCCATTGGAATACATGGAAAACACTGTGGATGCATTTTGTGCTGAAATAAAGCGCACAGAACTGAACAGAACTGTGTCTGGTGTGAACTAGCACTTAGAGCTCGCTGATAAACTTTACACAAGCAAGGCTCAGAGTACCCGCATTCAAGTAAACAAGACCTTAGTTCTCTAGTCACTTGTTGAAATGTATCTTCTCCATGACAATTATGTCTTAATCTCAGATATTGAGAGTAGGATATAGATCTTATTAAAGAGGCTCAATGAAAATGTTAAGCTTGCAGAGTAATATTACCTGCTGTTAATTTCCTATATAGATTACTTGACAATGTGCCAGCTACTTTATCCTCAACTTCAACATTTAAGAATGTAATTTTTCATGAATTATATGTCATGGTGCAGATTGTAATTATTCCTCTTAATGAACTTCACGTAATTATGAAACAATTGGATTTGGACCATCCCATATCCAAAAGATATTGTGGATGTAGAGCAGTCATGTAAGAATATGGTCTGAGTACATCAAGACTTCCTCAGACAGAAGGAACGAGTGTTCACACTACCCCCAGCTACAGTCTGGCAGAGAATGGGGCACAATATGTGCCCATCTCTATGCCCTGTACCTTGAGGAAGTTGAAACTACCAAAAACAAAAACATTGTGGTGCAAAATAAACGCTAACATTGAACATAGGGAAAACAAGAGAGTTCTGGCGGCGGATATACAACCATACACACGTCGTACGGATCGGTAACATCTATTCTCCTATTGGCAGACATGTAGCAAATATCCATAGCTATAGAATGCCGCATTTAAAGTTCTAGCCATTGGAGAGAGTGCATCCGGATCCTAGAAGTGGTGATTGGAACAAAAACTTACTGAAAAAAGAAATGCTGTGAATTTATAATTTTAAAGACACATACCCCCAGATTAAACAATATGGTTAGCTACAATCCCATTTTGGAGGGTTTTGTTTCAGGTAGCTCTGAACAATTGCTTTGAACTCCATGTCCACAATTGGAAGGGTATTTATGACAATAGGTTGTTACCAGAAACAATAATATAGTGGCACTAGGTGGATGTATTAGACATACTGTACATAACATATGGGTATAGGTTGTATCAAGCAATTAAAAAAAAGGAAAATAAAACAACCATTTGGAAATAGCAGAACATAATTGTTCATAATAATAAAACCTTCATGGTATATTGTTTCAGTCCGTGAAGGGAGTCCATTAAAATAGTCACACTTGAAGTTAGCACCCTTATGCCCCGTACACACGGTCGGACTTTGTTCGGACATTCCGACAACAAAATCCTAGGATTTTTTCCGCCGGATGTTGGCTCAAACTTGTCTTGCATACACACGGTCACACAAAGTTGTCGGAAAATCCGATCGTTCTAAACGCGGTGACGTAAAACACGTACGTCGGGACTATAAACGGGGCAGTGGCCAATAGCTTTCATCCCTTTATTTATTCTGAGCATGCGTGGCACTTTGTCCGTCGGATTTGTGTACACACGATCGGAATTTCCGACAATGGATTTTGTTGTCGGAAAATTTTATATCCTGCTCTCAAACTTTGTGGGTTGGAAAATCCGATGGAAAATGTGTGATGGAGCCTACACACGGTCGGAATTTCCGACAACAAGGTCCTATCACACATTTTCCGTCGGAATATCCGACCGTGTGTACGGGGCATTACAGTGAAGCAAATGAACTCTGTGTATGGAAACAGGATTTTCCCCCAGTTACACTAATTTGACTATGGGCCTATGGGAGACCAGGTGCATTTGGAATCATAATCCTATTGCGGCACACCTGGTCTTCTATGGGCACTATATAGATGACATTATTATCATGTGGGATGGCCCTACCCATACTGTACAGGATTTTGTCACCTACTGCAATTCTAACAATTTTGGACTTTCCTTCACCTCAGAGACAGACAACACTTCCCTATGTTTTCTGGATTTATAACTTAGCCAATGGGAGTCAACTATCATAGCTAAAAGCTACACTAGGCCCACAGCTGGAAATTCTTTTGTAAATTTATCTAGTTTCCACCACCTGAGATGGGTAAAAAACATCCCAATAAGCAAATTCTGCTGTTTATGGGATAATTGTACTAAGCTGGAGGATTATAACACACAAAGAACAAGATAAAGGGCTTCCGTCATGGCAACTGTCGAGTATGGTGGTCTCATCCCTATTGGAATAAAGCTTAAGTAAAGAAATCCCCCTAGTCCTTTCCTGACTGGCCGGGATGTGTGCTCAGAAAAGGGTCTGGTATGGATTTTGAGGGGGGATCCCACTCCGTTTTTCGGCATAGGTGGTTCCCCTTAAAATTCATACCGGACCGAAGGGCCTGGTATGCCCCTGGGGGGGAACCCATGCAGGTTTTTTATTTAAAATTTTGCGTGGAGTTCCCCCTCAAGATTCAAACAGTGCCAGGCATAGGCGGGGATCCAAGTCGGATCCCCGTTCAATACAGTCAGTACCCTGTCAGGTTGCTATGGAAATGGCAAACCGCAGCAAAACGCAACCGCAGCTAATCACACTGTACCAAAGCAGCTGATCGAAGTGCCTGGAGTCCTAAATTTCAAAGAAAAAAAAACATGCTTTTAACTGTGGCAGAATAGCCATCCGTGTGAAAGGGGCCTAAGGCCCCTTTCACACTGGGGTGTTTTTCAGGCGCTATAGCGCTAAAAATAGCGCCTGAAAAACGCCCTAAAGAAGTGGCTGTATTCACTCCAGTGTGAATCGGGCTTTCACACTGGAGCAGTGCGCTAGCAGGACAGTAAGGCTCGATTCACATCTATGCATGTTGCTTTTGAGTGTTTCTGCAGTGCTTTTTGCGGTGCTTGCCGCGTTTTTGGACCAGCGTTTTACCGCGATTAGCATTTTTTTTTACACTGTATATAGCCAGTTGCTAAGGAGGGGGCCAGGAAGCCAGCTGCAGCGTCCTTAACCACTTCAGCCCCGGAAGGATTTACCCCCTTCCTGACCAGAGCACTTTTTACAATTCGGCACTGCGTCGCTTTAACTGCTAATTGCGCGGTCATGCAATGCTCTACCCAAACGAAATTTGCGTCCTTTTCTTCCCACAAATAGAGCTTTCTTTTGATGGTATTTGATCACCTCTGCCGTTTTTATTTTTTGCGCTATAAACGGAAAAAGACTGAAAATTTTGAAAAAAAATTATATTTTCTACTTTTTGTTATAAAAAAAATCCAATAAACTAAATTTTAGTCATACATTTAGGCCAAAATGTATTCGGCCACATGTCTTTGGTAAAAAAAATGTCAATAAGCGTATATTTATTGGTTTGCGCAAAAGTTATAGCGTCTACAAACTAGGGTACATTTTCTGGAATTTACACAGCTTTTAGTTTATGACTGCCTATGTCATTTCTTGAGGTGCTAAAATGGCAGGGCAGTACAAAACCCCCCCAAATGACCCCATTTTGGAAAGTAGACACCCCAAGGAAATTGCTGAGAGGCATGTTGAACCCATTGAATATTTTTTTTTTTTTGTCCCAAGTGATTGAATAATGACAAAAAAAAAAAAAATTACAAAAAGTTGTCACTAAATGATAAATTGCTCACACAGGCCATGGGCATATGTGGAATTGCACCCCAAAATACATTCAGCTGCTTCTCCTGAGTACGGGGATACCACATGTGTGGCACTTTTTGGGAGCCTAGCCGCGTACGGGGCCCCGAAAACCCAGCACCACCTTCAGGATTTCTAAGGGCATACATTTTTGATTTTACTCCTCACTACCTATCACAGTTTTGAAGGCCATAAAATGCCAAGATGGCACAAACCCCCCCCAAATGACCCCATTTTGGAAAGTAGACACCCTAAGCTATTTGCTGAGAGGCATGGTGAGTATTTTGCAGCTCTCATTTGTTTTTGAAAATGAAGAAAGACCAGAAAAAAAATTTTTTTTTTTCTTTTTTCAATTTTCAAAACTTTGTGACAAAAAGTGAGGTCTGCAAAATACTCACTATACCTCTCAGCAAATAGCTTGGGGTGTCTACTTTCCAAAATGGGGTAATTTGGGGGGGGTTTGTGCCACCTGGGCATTCCATGGCCTCCGAAACTGTGATAGGCAGTGAAGAGTGAAATCAAAAATTTACGGCCTTAGAAAGCCTGAAGGCGGTGCTTGGTTTTCGGGGTCCCGTGCGCGGCTAGGCTCCCAAAAAGTCCCACACATGTGGTATCCCCGTACTCAGGAGAAGCAACAGAATTTATTTTGGGGTGTAATTTCACATATTCCCATGGCATGTTTGAGCAATATAACATTTAGTGACAACTTTGTGCAAAAAAAAAAAAAAAAAAAAAAATTTGTCTCTTTCCCGCTACTTGTGTCACAATATAAAATATTCCATGGACTCGACATGCCTCTCAGCAAATAGCTTGGGGTGTCTACTTTCCAAAATGGGGTCATTTGGGGGGGGTTTGAACTGTCCTGGCATTTTATGCACAACATTTAGAAGCTTATGTCACACATCACCCACTCTTCTAACCACTTGAAGACAAAGCCCTTTCTGACACTTTTTGATTACATGAAAAAATTATTTTTTTTTGCAAGAAAATTACTTTGAACCCCCAAACATTATATATTATTTTAAAGCAAATGCCCTACAGATTAAAATGGTGGGTATTTAATTTTTTTTTTTTCACACAGTATTTGCGCAGCGATTTTCAAACGCATTTTTTGGGGAAAAAACACACTTTTTTAAATTTTAATGCACTAAAACACACTATATTGCCCAAATGTTTGATGAAATAAAAAAGATGATCTTAGGCCGAGTACATGGATACCAAACATGACATGCTATAAAATTGCGCACAAACGTGCAGTGGCAACAAAATTAATACATTTTTAAAAGCCTTTAAAAGCCTTTACAGGTTACCACTTTAGATTTACAGAGGAGGTCTACTGCTAAAATTACTGCCCTCGATCTGACCTTCGCGGTGATACCTCACATGCATGGTGCAATTGCTGTTTACATTTGACGCCAGACCGCCGCTTGCGTTCACCTTAGCGCGAGAGCAGGGGGGACAGGGGTGCTTTTTATTTATTTATTTTTTTTCTTTATTATTTTTTTGCTTTTTTATCTTATTTTTAAACTGTTCCTTTCATTTTTTTTTTAAATCATTTTTATTGTTATCTCAGGGAATGTAAATATCCCCTATGATAGCAATAGGTAGTGACAGGTACTCTTTTTTGAAAAAATTGGGGTCTATTAGACCCTAGATCTCTCCTCTGCCCTCAAAGCATCTGACCACACCAAGATCGGTGTGATAAAATGCTTCCCCAATTTCCCAATGGCGCTATTTACATCCGGCGAAATCTAAGTCATAAAATGCTCGTAGCTTCCGGTTTCTTAGGCCATAGAGATGTTTGGAGCCACTCTGGTCTCTGATCAGCTCTATGGTCAGCTGGCTGAATCACCGGCTGCATTCTCAGGTTCCCTGTTGAGACAGGAGAGCCAGAGAAAAACACGGAAGACGGTGGGGGGGGGGCATTCCCTCCCACTGCTTGTAAAAGCAGTCTAGAGGCTAATTAGCCACTAGGATTGCTTTTACATGAAAGCCGACCGCTGGCTAAAAAGAATGATACCAAGATGATACCTAAACCTGCAGGCATCATTCTGGTATAACCACTCAAAGTCGTGAATGGCGTACCTGAAGACAAAAAAATGGTTAACAATAAAGCACAGTAAACGGTAAAGTATAAAAAATTGCATACCTGAAAAGCAAACATGATAAAACATAATAACAATAAAACATTGCAGAATAGAATACAGTAAAAAAGAGCAGAACAATAGAGAGAGAGAATAGAGAGAGAGAACAATAAAACGACAACTATTTTTTTTTATTTTTGTTTGTGTTTTTTTTTTTTTTTACACTTTTTTTTTGTAACTGTAACTTTTATAACTGTAACCGGTTCCAGGTTCAGGTCTCTCAAAATGCGATGGCATCTTGGGAGACCCTGTGAAAGTGTGCCCTAGTTTGTGCAATGCTGTACCCTACGCTAATACTCAACTAGTGAATGGTAGCGTTCAAAACATTCACCAATGCAAAGACCAGGATTGTCAGGACAGGAGGGACAATAATAGTGAGTGTCACGCCTATATCCGCGCTTGCTGCAGACACGACATCTTTTTTGGGGGGGTTCGTTGGGTAGGGGTACTTGGGAGGATATATAAATGCCTCTCATGCAGCCGACTGCATTTGGTTGGGGATGTGAATGGGGGAAGTACGGGCGCTGCAGAAGCGGTGGGTTCCCAATTAGGATTGGCGAATGCAGCAGGAAGGGCACTATGGGCACGACGGGCCTGTGTTTGTCTTTTTGGTGGCAGCGGGACACTACTTGTGCTTGCCACCTCACCAGCTTGAACTGCACTTATGGGACTCGCCACGTCACCAAGTGTTACTGCAGTGCTGGTTTGACTACGACCGGGGTGTACTAGGCCGCTGGTGCTTGCCAGTTCACCAAAACGCTACAAAAAAAAGTGACAGTGATCGATCGATACTGCACTTGGGTGGGCTGGACTGGGCTGGGCTGCGTTTTTGGGAACCCTAAACTGCTGGGGACGCCAGTATAGATCTGATTGGATCAGATATTGATGCGTTCAGATACTATACCACTAAGGGAGGTGTACGGTGCGTGTACGGTGCGTGCATGGGTGTTCGCGGTACTGGCGCTAATCTGACGCTGCCTAGGGCGACGCATATCACCGCCGGGCGATCAGGGGGCTAAACCTTTTTTCGGTAATAAACGGCGGGTGCCCTGACACTATAAAAAATAAACGAACTAACCAGCGTCACCCGTAACGGTTATACGGTGATCAGTGGTAAGAGGGTTAACTAGGGGGCCATCAAGGGGTTAAAACATTTATTAGATAGTATATGGGGGTCCCTGTCGCTATAAAACACTGACGGCGAACCTAAATATTTACGTCCCTAACTAGCGTCACCAGCGACACTAATACAGCGATCAGAAAAATGATCGCTTAGCGACACTGGCGACAGGGGGTGATCAAGGGATTAAAACTTTATTAGGGGGGGGTAAGGGGGGTACCCTAGACCTACAGGGGGCTAAACTTTTATTTGGTAATAAACGGCGGGTGCCCTGACACTATAAAAAATAAACGAACTAACCAGCGTCACCCGTAACGGTTATATGGTGATCAGTGGTGAAAGGGTTAACTAGGGGCAATCAAGGGGTTAAAACATTTATTAGGTAGTATATGGGGGTCCCTGTCACTATAAAACACTGACGGCGAACCTAAATATTTACGTCCCTAACTAGCGTCACCAGCGACACTAATACAGCGATCAGAAAAATGATCGCTTAGCGACACTGGTGAGGGGGGGTGATCAAGGGGTTAAAACTTTATTAGGGGGGGTAAGGGGGGTACCCTAGACCTACAGGGGGGTAACAGTCACTACCCTAACACTGCTAACTGTCACAAACTGACACTATGCAGTAATCAGGAAAAAAAAAAAAAAAACCTGCTTGGTGTCAGTTTGTGACAGGGGGGGGGTGATTGGGGGGGGATCGGGGGGCGATCGGGGGGGGATCGGGGGTGTAATGTATGCCTGGCATGTTCTACTGTGTGTGTGTGTGTGTTGGTGCACTTACATGTCATCTCTCCTCGGCGTTGGAACGGAAACTCCCGAGCCGAGGAGAGATGACATCACATCCTCTGCCTCTGTGTACTATACAGAGGCAGGGGATGTTTCTCATTGGCTGGGAGCGATCGCGAGGGGGGGGCCACGATCGGATGGCCTCCCCCTCGTCTCCCATCGCTTCCAACCAAATGCCGACCGCAGCTGGCACCGGGGGGGGGTCCGATCGGACCCCCCACCCGCGGGAAGGCAATCACGTTTCAGGTACGTGATTTTGCCTGCCCGTGCCGCTCTGCTCACGTATATAGGCGTGAGGCGGTCGGCAAGTGGTTAACAACCGATGAGTCATCAGCTGACTTCCCACTCAATGTAAAAAAAAAAAAAATGTTGGCTAAAAAAAAAAATTAAGAAAAAAAAACAGGGTCCCCCCAGGTCCATACCAGGCCCTTGTATTTTTTAACACTACAGTACTTTTTTTTTACAGGTGAATGGTTAGGGGTTCAATGTACCCCATACTCATTCACATGTGGGGGTGGGATCTGGGGGCCCCCTTGTTAAAGGGGGCTTCCTGATTCCGATAAGCCCCCCGCCCGCAGACCCCGACAACCACCGGACAAGGGTTGTCAGGAAGAGGCCCTTGTCCCCATCAACATGGGGCAATGTGCTTTGGGGCGGGGGGGGGCAGAGCCCCTCCTTCCCCAAAGCACCCATCCCCCCATCCCCCCATATTGAGGGCATGCAGCATGGAATGGTTCAGGAGGGGGGGGGCGCTCGCTCGTCCCCTCCATTTCCTGACCTTCCGGGCTGCATGCTCAGATAAGGGTCTGGTATGGATTTTGAGGGGACCCCACGCCATATTTTTTTTTAAATTTTGGCATGGGGGTCCCCTCCGAATCTATACTAGATCCAAGGGCCTGGTATGGACCGGGGGGGGACCCCACGCAGTTTTTTTTCACAATTTTTTTTTTAACCAGCATTTTTTTTTTACATTGAGCGGGCAGTCAGCTGACAGCTGATGACTCATAGGTTGTTAAGGACGCGGTGGCCGGTTTCCCGGCCCGCTTCTTAGCAACCAGCTATATACAGTGTAAAAAAAAGAAATAAAAATAAGCAAATCGCGGTAAAAACGCAGTACTTGCATTTTGGATGCAGGTCCATTGAAATCTATTACAAGCAAAATGCTGCATTTTACGGGAAAACAGTCCCCGACCCTTTCCAAAAACACAGAGGCACAAAAATGCATTGATGTGAACATGTTCCATAGGAACCCATGTTAAAAAATTCCCATGCATTTCTGCAAAATGCATCAAAAAACACATTAGTGTGAATAGAGCCTAAGGCCCTTTTCACACTGGGGCGGGGGGGCGTCTGCGGTAAAGCGTCGCTATTTTTAGCGCCGCTTTACTGACGTTTTAGCGGCGTTATTCGGCTGCTAGCATGGCGGTTTTAACCCCTCTGCTAGCGGCCGAAAAGGGGTTAAATCCACCGCAAAACACCGCTGGATCAGCATTTTGCCAGCGGTATCACATCGCTGCCCCATTGATTTTAATGGGGAGGAGCAGTGAGTTCACCGCTCCAAAGAAGCTACTGGCAGGACTTTTTGTGATGCCCTGCCAGCGCACCGCTCCAGTGTGAAAGCTCTCACTGGAGTGAATGGAGCCGCTTCTTTAGGGCATTTTTCAAGCGCTATTTTTAGTGCCGTAGTGCCTAAAAATGCCCCAGTGTGAAAGGGGCCTAAAAAAAGTCCTGCTAGCAGCATCTTTGGAGCGGTGTATAAACCGCTCCTGCCCATTGAAATCAATGGGACAGTGCGGCTATACCGCCGGCAAAACGCTGCTGCGGGGGCGTTTTGCGGGCGGATTTAACCCCTTTTCGGACGCTAGCGGGGGTTAAAACCGCTAGTGGCTGAATAACGCCGGTAAAGCAGCTAAAAAAATAGCGCAATTTTAATGCTGCCGCCCACACCGCCCCAGTGTGAAAGGGGACTAAGGCTCCCCTCACACGGACGGACCTTTCAGGTCCGCCTCGGACCTGAACAGACACTCTACAGACCTCTATGGAGGGTCGGATGTCAGTGGTGACATGTCCGCTGACATCCAACCCACTCCAATCCTAAAAAGTGTAACGGAGGAAAAACCTATTTTTCCATCCATCTGCGTATCGGATCGGGTGACAACGGACTCTACGGTCCGTCATCATCCGATCCCCCATAGAGGAAAGCGACACTCTGACATGTCTGTCCCTGACTCCCTGCACAGTGTGCAGAGACAGACCTATCATCTGCCTGCCCAGCGGGGATACATGGAGCGATCCCCCGCTGAGCAGAGTGGGCTCTGTACATGGGGTACAAAGTCCCATCGCGTGTATGAGGCTTAAACACCAGAAATTCAAGTTTTCATATCTTTAAAGGTCACTATACACTGGCCAATCAGTTAGATCTTCCATAAATTTTAAAAGTGCAAGAGCCTGTTTGATTTCTACAATTAGAAGTAATTCTTACAGTGCATCTTCCTATTACCGCTTTAGCCTAATGCTCTCTTTCCACTTTTTCAACCCCAAAGTTGCGTGATTTACAATGTGCTTTTTCGGCTTGTTTTCCACTATTGCAACTTGTCATGCCACTAGGGACTGAAAAGTTGCATCACAAGTTCTACCCCATGATTTACAATGAGTACCGTTCATATGTGTGCGACTTCAAGTTGCAGCAACTTCAAAGTAGTCTCTGCACTACTTTGGTCCCACTTTGATGCGACTTGAGGTCCAAAGACCTCAAAAATACACAGGCATTGCTTCAAGTTTTGGCAAAAAGTTGCGGGAAACTCGCGGCAAAAAACACGCAACTTTGGGCTTGCAATAGTGGAAACCGAGCCTTAATGCCATGTCATGCCACTAATTCAAAACATCTGAGAAAAAGTCACACTGAAGTTGGAACAAAGTAGTGCAAGAACTTTATTTGGAGTTGCACCAATTAGAACGGGGGAACATTGAAATACATGTGTTTTGACTTGTCCTGCGACTTCACGTGCCAAGTCGCACAACTCGCAGTAGTGGAAAGAGAGCCTAAGGCCACTTGGGACTGAAAAGTTGCATCACGTTCTAGCCCATGATTTACAATGAGTACCGTTCATATGTGTGCGACTTGCTTACGCACATGCCGTATACACAGCGGGCACACATCTTTATTACAGAAATCCATATTTGGCATGGAAATTAACCACTTGCTTACTGGGCACTTAAACCCCCCTGCTGTCCTGACCAATTTTCAGCGCTGATCCATTTTGAATGACAATTGCGTGGTCATACTTAGCCAAATGTGTTTTTTTTTTAAGTTCAGACAAATAGAGCATTCTTTTGGTGGTATTTGATCACCTGTGTGTTTTTTTCTTTTGTTCAAACAAAAGAAAAGACAGATTTTTAAAAATAATTTTGTATATTTTGATATTAAATTTTGCAAACAGGTAATTTTTCTCCTTCATTGATGTACGCTGATGAGGCGGCACTGATTGGTTTCACTGATAGGCAGCACTGCTTGGGATCACTGGCGGGCATTGATACGTGGCACTGGAAGGTGGTACTGGTGGGCACAGATGAGGCAGAATTGCCTCTTCGGGACCAATGTCCCTTGCACCTAAGCTGGTGATCAGCTTTTTTTTTTTATCCTCATGCTGTCAGCGTGAGTAGAAAAAATAAACAGATCGGCCCTTACTTCGATCTGTGATCACCCGAGTCTCAGCAGGGAGCATACGGGGAGCCCGTCCTATGACAGCCTCCCAGAAATTCAGGTCCACGCTGTGGCCGTCGTTTGGCTATAGCACAGACACCAAGTGGTTAATAGAAAAACAGATGCAGATTTCTTGGACTGACCAAAAATAATGTTTAGAGTCTAAAGCTGGCCATACACCATACAATTTTCCTGTTCAATTTTCTTTAGATTTACCTTCAACTATGTAGTACAAGGGCCTGCCTGATTGCATCCAAATTGAAAGTGTTTAGGTTTGACCTCCTATTATATGGTTTTGGTAAATCTAAAGGAAAGTTGAACAGGAAAATTGAATAGTGTATGGCCAGCCTAAGGCTACTGATGACTTTCTATTAAAGGTCTAAATGGGCCATTAACATGCATCACTATTGAACTTAGGAATGTGTCTTTGCAAAGTTAAACTCATTAAAATCCTTTCTTATTTTTGCTTGGGGATAGACTGCAGAGGGATTTTAAGTTTTGGGGGATGTCTACAGCCCTGATAGGGTGAAGACACCTCCCAAATTTTGCCAATTTCACATTCAAAATGATTCACTTCCTGTCACATAGCCAAACAGGAAGTGAGGGTAAAACCCTATGGATAAATAAAGAAGAAACTCCTGCGCTGTCAGAAATACCTATGCTAAGGGGCACTGCTGCAACACCTAAATGGCTGATCCAAACAGACAAAAGTGGTATGAGTAAAGTGAGTGGTGATTGCGCTGTGATAAAAGGGGAAGGGGGGAAGAGGAAGGGGAAGGGGCTAGCTCAAATATAAAGAGAGGTGAATGAAAATGAAGAAATTATACAAAATATAAAAGTATAATAAGCATGGGGGCTAGTATCATACTAGCACATAAAAAATGATGTAAATACTGAAACAAAAGAAAAGAAAAATCTCAGTGCAAAAGGGCTAGTATCATACTAGCACATATGTGGTAACTCAGCAAATACTTATTGGTGACTCCAAGTAAATAAATAAATCAATGGTGAACAGTCCCACCACCTAGTAGTACAAAGTGCTCAAACAATGAGTCACCAGTTCCAAAAAGGCAAAATGAAAAAATTATACAAATATAAAAGTATAATGAAATGTAATAGTGCAGTCTCATGAGCACTAAGTACAAATAAACTGAAGAAACAAAATAGCCTAAAACGTATAAAAAGCTATAAAATGAGTGACAAATACAGTGTGGGTACAAAAAAATATTACCAAATAAAAATATATAAATCAAAAAAAGTCCATGTGCATGAGGGCTAGTATCATACTATCACATAAAAAATAATATAAATACTGAAACAAAAGAAAAGAAAAAATCTCAGTGCAAAAGGGCTAGTATCATACTAGCACATATGTGGTAACTCAGCAAATTCTTATTGGTGACTCCAAGTAAATAAATAAATGGTGAACAGTCCCTCCACCTTGTAGTACAAAGTGCTCAAAACAATGAGTCATCAGTTCCAAAAAGGCAAGTCCACAAGCCACAGGGAAGGGAAAAAGATCTTCAGTGGGGACACCTCTGTGCTCGCAAGCAGCTCACCTTACTGCTGCAAGACAACAGCTTGTAATCCAATAACAAATCACCATCAGGCAAGGGTCCCATCCAGTAATTCAGGCGATTTGGGTGGTGGGTGTGCAGAATGGTATATAAAAAACATAAGCAGACAGTATATAGTATAACTCTGTGGCGGCCAGAGTGAAAAAAGGGACAGGACATAGAAGGGGGATGCACTCACTTTTGTAAAATGAGTGTGGGCATCAATCTAACGAACGCCGAGTTGGTATACCTCAAAAGGGTGTCTTCAAACCGTCCCCATTTCCTCAATGCTCATCACAATGGGATGAGTATATGTGGAGTGTTGAAAGAGAGTGCACATAGCGTGATCCCGTATATAAATCAGTTTATTAGGTTAAAAACAACATGGTACACTTACATTTAGCAGAAGGCTATAGTAAAAAACATCCACGAGCGTCGGGCTCGTATCCTATCGTCAGTCTGTGACAGTTCCTGTGCTCCAATCCTGACGCGTATCGTCACGTCACGTGACTTCATCAGAGGATAACACGGGGTGAAGAGTCTATGCTTTTATATGGTCTCTATGTAATGGCCGTTTGGTGGCCATTTTCTCAAAGCCCGCCACTACAATAATGGACGTCCGGCGGCCATTTTCCCGAAGCCCGCCACTGCACTGGTTGAACCCAGCACTAGACAAGTCCGTCAGCCATTTTGTTGATGTCTCACTCTTATATTAAAAGAGGCACTAGTAGTCATAATCATGCTTAATAAAAGGCACCCAAGAGGCGCAGCAAGCCGCACACACTGCAAGGTGCATAGCAGCCAACTAATATATGTAGTCCTGGGAAAAAAATATAAATAAACTGGGAAACGTATAGCAAAATAAAATAGTGTATAAAAAGGGGCAAGTATACAGTAAAAACGAGAATGCAAAAAACAGCAAAATTAATAAAAAAAAAAAATAGACTAGTGGTTAGTCCAGCGGGAGAGGGGACATCCAATAAATGTAACCAGTAATGGATAATATAAAAAATTGTTTAAAAAATATATGGAATAAGCAGAGATATCAAAAAGATACTGGAGCTCGGGTAATATCACAGGCTCACTGAAAGGGAATGCATAAGGTAAATACACTAAAATTAGAATATGTATATATGACAGTGATAACAATACAGCAAAACAAAAAGATAAAAAATATATAAGTAAAACTAATCAGGAAAGTATATAAGATAATCAGTAAAGAATTAAAAGAGGATAGGATGTGGGACCCGGTGTACATAATCGCATGGAGTGCAGAAGATTAATAGTCGCTAAGAAAGCAATTCAGGTCAAACTCGATGTTAAGCCCTTTGGGTACAAGGGTGTCCATAGAAAAGATCCATTGGGACTCGAGTTGACTTAAAATCCTCACTTTGTGTCCCCCACGCCATGGTTTGGTATAAGGCACAATGCCCCAAAATCTCAAATGGCTAGGCTCTCTATTGTGACATTTATCAAAATGCCTAGAGACATTGTGTTTGTCATACCCCTTTTGAATGTTTTGAACATGTTCCTTGATACAAATTCTCAATAGCCTTTTGGTACGGCCAATGTATTGGAGGCCACAGCTGCACTCCAATACGTAGACCGCTCCCTCAGAATTACACCCAATAAACTCGTTGATCTCATATTTTGTGCCATTGCTGTTTGATTGGAAAGAAAACACTTTTTGGTTCGGACGTTTAATACGGGTACAGGCATAACATTGTTTACAAGGGTAAAATCCCTTGCCTGTGAAGAAAGAAAATTGTTCCTTTGGAGGATCAATCACGCTTTTAACTAACCGATCTCTTAGTGTGGGTGCCCTTTTGTAGATGAATTTAGGTTTATCTGGTAGCACCTCCCTGAGCCCTCTATCAGATTTCAAAATATGCCAGTGTCGTGATACGATGCTTTTGATCTTCTTATATTGAGAGTTGTACTCAAGGACTAGGGGCACCTGATCCTGTTGACATGTTAGTCTTTTGTCTTCGAGCAATACTGGTCTTTGCATTTGTCCTGCTGCTTCGATTTTTTCTCTTATAAACTCTTGACTGTAGCCTTTATTTATGAATCTCTTTCCAATCAGACTGGCCTGCATATAGAAGTCTTTTTCAAGAGTGCAGTTACATCTTAGTCGCATGATCTGGCCTTTAGGGATGTTAAATAGCCAGTTTCTGTGATGGCAACTTCGCAGAGGTAAGTAACTATTACGGTCGACGTTTTTAAAGAAGGTCTTAGTAATGAATTGATTGTTGATACGTGAAATTTCAAGATCGAGAAACGGAATAGAGTGTTCCTCTATCTGCCATGTTAATACAATATTTTTGGTATTATTGTTTAATTTGGAAAAAAATTAGATTAAGAGGTCACGATAACCTTCCCAAATAATAAAAATATTGTCGATATACCTTTTAAATAGGCGTAATTCCTTGGGTGGGTCCGTAAAAACAACTTCCTCTTCCCATTGGGACATAAAGAGTCCTGCGACGCTGGGGGCAAATTTAGCCCCCATAGCTACTCCTGTCTTCTGTTGGTAAAATTGTTTGCAGTACCAGAAATGGCTGTGTTTCAGGCAAAAGTCGAGACATTTAACGAGGAATTTCCTCTGAAAGCAAGGGAGTTTGGTGTATTTTCTGAGGCCCCATTTCATCGCCTCACATGCTGCAAAGTGGGGTATGATCGTATAAAGTGATGACACGTCTGCTATTGCCATCCACACGATACCAGTATCCACTCTCTTTTCAAGTATTTGAAGCATTTGTTTCGTATCACGCAGATATGCCTTAGTGCTTTGTACAGCCGGTTGAAGATATTTGTCGATGTATTCGCCCAATCTTGCTGTGATTGATTCTATACTGTTAACAATCGGTCTTAAAGGGGGATCGGTTTTATCCTTATGGATTTTCGGTAATGCGTATATAATTGGGGTTCTGCTGGCTTCTGGAATCAGATATTTTGCTTCTTTTTTGTTAAGTATACCTTTATTGAGGCCCTGTAGTACTACTTGTTCAAGCTCTTTTTTCCATTTAAAAATAGGGTTCTTGGATAGTAAGCAGTATGTGTTGTGATCTTGTAATAACTTCATCATGCCTTTGTGGTATTGTTCGGTGGTTTGAATCACAATACCACCTCCTTTATCTGAAGGCCTTATCACGAGGTCCTTTCTTTTTATAAGTTTCTGGATGCCGGTCTTAATAATCCTCGGTTCTTCTCTTTTCTTTACGGTTGAAATGCTTAATTTCTTCCGTCACTAGGTTCTTAAAAACTTCTATATGGGTGTTGTCCTTAGGTTTAGGGTTATACGTTGATCTGTTCCTCAAATTACTCTGTACCACTGAATTGTTTTGTGTGGTGCTGGCATTAATGGGTTTTTTCGATCAAATATTTCTTGATGTTTAATTTTCTTATATACTTTTGTATACTGATATACGTCTCAAATTTGTCAAGATTTTTCACTGGTGCATCCTTTAACCCTTTGTCTAGCACTACTAGTTCTTCCCGAGTGAGTGGTACATCTGTAAGATTAAAGATTCCGTCTCCTATGTCTCCCTTTTTCATTTGTTTTCCCTTTCCTGCTCTGCAGCCTCTTTTCTTATAAGGCTTTTTCTCCTTGTTTCCACTGTTCTCCTCGGTGGATGGTATTCCATTCCCATTTCTCTAAAAAAGATCTATTGTGACCCTGTTCATGATGGTAATCATATTGATGTCTCACGTCCCTATCTGTGTCCCGGAGATCCCTCAAGGGGGCATAATAGTTTTGCGTATAGATGGGACTACGTTCTCTAGGTCTGTACGGTACATTAGGTGGACCTCCTCCTTCTCTGGGTGCATTGTGATAGTAGGGGCCAGGGCTTCTATCACGTGATCTATAATAATCATATTGCCCATGTTGGTAGTCTCTCGTCTCGTGGTTAGTCTGGGGGTACGCTGGGTGCCTCTCTTGCCTATATGGCTCATAAGGAGGGCCTCTTGCATTTCTTGATGCATTATTAGGTTGTGTCCAATGAGGTCTTCTGTTATGAATTCTCCGATTGTTGGATTTTTTCCACCACTGTTGTGGGGTACGTTGTGGGTAGGGTGGTTGTTTCCAGGTGTTATATGGAGTATTATTGCTGGAATGCCTGTATCTACCATCATCCTTCATGTGTCTTGGGGAATCTTCCCTTGATGTATAATTGCCCGAATGTCTACGGGAGGTACTATAACGAGGTGATCTGGGTATAGGTGATAAATCAGTATGGCAAGGGTTAATTTTAACCACCTTTTCCGGAGTGGAGAATGCAGAAATAGGTTCAGCCTGTCCAATATTGTTCTGCCATTTAAATACCAGGTCCTTTTTAAAATCACTGATATCCCTGGAGAATTTCTTACCCTTTCTTTGCTGGGCTTTAAAACCCTACCAATGTATGTCCTTGGGGATACACAGGTCCATCTAAATAGTTTCCCCATTCGGGAAATTGCACTCTAGCATTTTGCCATGTACATCCCAAATTATTATGTATCTTGGGGTTTATTTACTAAAAGGTAAATCCACTTTGCACTACAAGTGTACTTAGATGTGCAGTTGCTGGAGATCTGAGGGGGACATGCAAGGAAAAGAAAAAAACAGCATCTTTGCCTGTACATGATTGGATGATAAAAATCACCAATGCTACCCCTCCATCAACTACACTTGTATTGCAGAAAGGATTTGCATTTAATAAACCCTAAAATACCTAATAATTTGGGATGTACACAACAAAGTGCTAGAGTGCAATTTGCTTAATGGGGGCATTAGTTAGATTGACCTGTGTGTCCCCAAGGAAAAATTATTAGGGTTTTACTCTCACTTCCTGTTTGGCTATGTGACAGGAAGTGAAGCCAATTTTAAGAAAGGGGGCACAAAGCCCAACCTTTAAAAAAAAAAAATCTTGATTTTCCTCAAATGTCCACAATTAGAATAGGATTGTGTTCAGCTTGATTTTAGTTCAGTGCTCTAAATCAGTGCTTCTCAACCCTGTCCTCAAGTACCCCCCAACAGGCCATGTTTGCAGGTTTTCCTTCATCTTGCACAGGTGCTTTAAATCAAAGTCAATGGCTTTGTATTTTGGACAGCTATTTTAGATAAGATAAAATTTCCTAAACATGTCCTGTCAGGGGGGTACTTGAGGACTGAGGCTGAAAACCACTGCTCAAAGAGAAAGTTGAATACTTACCACTCTGAAATGTTACTTTCCTGGTCACTATCCATGGCAGCATACGCACAATCCATGCATGTGCTACCATGAAGGCACCAGGAAAGTAACTTAAAACTAAAAAAAATAAAGGGATTTGTCCAAGACATGCCAATCAGCCTAGTTAAGCTGCAGCTGGGAAATCCGTTGCATGAAAAGAACACACATAAAACAAAGAATTTGAAACAATTTTATTGGTCCAAAAAAATAATAAAAACATGACTTGGAAAACTTGGAAAAGAAGCAAGAAAAGCAAAATACACACATGTATGTTAATTTGAGACACTAACAGAATAGGTTTGAGGTTTGACCCTTTTGCAGTGTAAATTTACTGGAATTAAAAGGAGTGCACCCACAAATGAACATCTATTAAGGATTAAAACATTAGGCACAACATCTTGAGAAAGAATTTTAAAAATAAGGCAGCACAGACAGTTAGATCAAAGTGAACAACGTAAAAACAACAAAAATTGCCAACATAAAAAAGATTTCATGGTAAAATAACCACCACCCAAAAAAAAAACAACAAACCAAAGTAACAAATAAATTGCATAAAAACACATCTGTTTTGCAACAACATAACACACAAAATAGAAAATACATGTGTTAGAAACGCAATAAGGACACCCAAATGTACTCTCTTGCCGGCCCGACAAACAATCTTGGCTCTTTTCCAGGCAAAGTAAAGATTACTATCTGCAAGCTTTATATAACATAGGTTTGTGTGCTAATGAGGCAATTGCAAACACATGGACAGTCCATTAAACACACAAAATGCAAGCTCACCCAATGTAGAGACTGAACTTCAAAGGGAAACCATCAACCTACAAAGGACACACATTGATAGCATCAAAAATATTTCAAGGAAAAATATCCCCCCCAACAAAAAAAATACAAACAAAAGTAAAAAATACTTGCTCTAAAACACATCTGTTTTGCAAATACATAACAAACAGAAAACACATGTGTTACAAACTATATAAGGACACCCAAATGTACTCTCTTGGCACACCATCAAGCAATCTGGCCTCTTTTCAGGGCAAGGTATAGAATGCTATATAACTTTAGCTTTATATAACCTAGGTTTGTGTGCTAATGAGGCAATTCAAAATACATGCACAGTCCATGAAACACACAAAATGCAAGTTCACCCAGTGTCGAAACATTACTTTAAAGTGGGTACACCTGTTAAGGATGTCCTTAAATTACTAACCCAAAAAACACACTTTGAGCATGCCCAGAAACATCCAAGTAATGTTCACACACAAAAAGCACCACCAAAAAAAACAAAGTCCCCCAGCATGCCCAGAACAACCCAAATGCAGCTAGTACAAAATAAGCCACCCCACTGTCCAAAATTAAGCACATCATCCAGCATGCACCAAAATTACAGATGGGACAAAACACCCCCCAGTCCAGGGGGGCAACTAAAGAGACTAACATGTGCAAAAGTTATACAACAAATACCATTGCAGTCTAAGGGAACTGACTTGGCAATTTTACTAGTCCCCACTTGGCTGGCTTATCTTCTAGTTATTGGCATTAAAATAAGTATGGGGCCTAGGTCCCACCCTAAGGGACATATATCAATGTCACCAATTGGACAACCCCAAAAACGAAACAAGGAGAAATGCCTTTAAATTTTCCAAAATAAGCCACCTCACTGTCCAAAATTAAGCACATCATCCAGCATGCACCAAAATTACAGATGGGACAAAACACCCCCCAGTCCAGGGGGGCAACTAAAGAGACTAACATGTGCAAAAGTTATACAACAAATACCATTGCAGTCTAAGGGAACTGACTTGGCAATTTTACTAGTCCCCACTTGTCTGGCTTATCTTCTAGTTATTGGCATTAAAATAAGTATGGGGCCTAGGTCCCACCCTAAGGGACATATATCAATGTCACCAATTGGACAACCCCAAAAACGAAACAAGGAGAAATGCCTTTAAATTTTCCAAATTGCTTAAGGGCCAGTTCACACCAATGCAGTCCTGTGCATATTTTATGCATCAAAAATGCATGGAAATTTGGTTATATGGTGTGCAATGGCATAGTTCACACCAGTGCTTGCTGTTCCAGTGCGTTCCAGTTCCAGAAAAAAAGTAGAACATGCTGCATTTTTTCTGCACTGGACTGTACTGGAAAGCTGTAAAACGCATCAAAAACGCACTGGAACGCACTTGTCCTTATTTAAGGTTAAGAAAAAAAGAGGGGGGAAAAAAGCACTGGACTGCATCAAAAACGCACCAAATACGCACTGGAACGCATCAAAAACGTGCATGCAGAAAAGCACCTGGAACGCCTCCAGACTGCGTTTCTATGGTGTGAACTGGCCTAAGGGCCAGATCACACCATAGAAACGCAGTCCGGAGGCGTTCCAGGTGCTTTTCTGCATGCACTTTTTTATGCGTTCCAGTGCATTTTTGGTGCATTTTTGATGCAGTCCAGTGCTTTCCCCCCCCTCTTTTTTCTTAACCTTAAATAAGGACCAGTGTGTTGCAGTGCGTTTTTGGTGCATTTAGGTACGTTCTAGTGCGTTTTTGATGCATTTTACAGCGTTCCAGTACAGTCCAGTGCATAAAAAATGCAGCATGTTCTACTTTTTTTTTTGGGAACTGGAAACGCACTGGAACTGCAAGCACTGGTGTGAACTATGCCATTGAAAACAATATAACCTACTTTCCGTGCGTTTTTGATGCAGAAAAAAATGCACTGGACTGCATGTGGTGTGAACTGGCCCTTAAGGAATAAAAGTTATTTAAAACTACCCGCGGCTATAATGAAATGTCGGTCTGGCAATTAAGGATGAGCCGAACAACCCCCCCTGTTCGGTTCGCACCAGAACTTGCGAACAGGCAAAAAATTTGTTCGAACACGCGAACACCGTTAAAGTCTATGTGACACAAACATGAATAATCAAAAGTGCTAATTTTAAAGGCTTATAATCAAGTTATTGTCATAAAAAGTGTTTGGGGACCCGGGTCCTGCCCCATGGGACATGGATCAATGCAAAAAAAAGTTTTAAAAACGGTCATTTTTTCGGGAGCAGTGAGTTCCCTGTGGCATTCCCCGTGATGTCAGAAGGGGGCGGGGTTACATAACAGTAGATCCCCGCCCCCTCTGACGTCACGGGGAATGCCACAGGGAAGTCCCCATCAAGTCCCCGTGCGTCAAAGGGGGGCGGGGTCACTGGGTGGCCCCGCCCCCGTTAGTTAAGAACCGTCATAAGAGGAGAAGCGTCACACAGCGGGAGCCTCCCTCCATGCCATCATGGATGCGGAGCGGCACGAAAAGAAGATGAAGACAAGAAGATGAAGAGAAGAAGATGAAGAGAAGAAGATGAAGAGAGAAGCGTCACGCCCGCAGACCCCAAAAACCACTGGCCAAGGGTTGTGGGGATGAGGCCCTTGTCCTCATCAACATGGGGACAAGGTGTTTTGGGGGGCTACCCCAAAGCACCCTCCCAATGTTGAGGGCATGTGGCCTGATATGGTTCAGGAGGGGGGGCGATCTCTTGTCCCCCCCTCTTTTCCTGCAGCCTGCCCGGTTGCTTGCTCGGATAAGGGTCTGGTAAGGATTTTTAGGGGGACCCCACGCCAATTTCTTTTTTAATTTTGGTGCCGGGTTCTCCTTAAAATCCATACCAGACCTGAAGGGCCTGGTATGGATTTTTAGGGGGACCGCACGCCATTTTTTTTTTTTTGGCATGGGGTTCCCCTTAATATCCATACCAGACCTGAAGGGCCTGGTATTGAATTTCGGGGGAACCCCACGCATTTTTTTTCTGAATTTTGTTTGTTTTCTTAACGCTGTTTTTATCAATTAACTTTTATGTGTATTGCCGGACCGACATTTCATTAGAGCCGCACAAAGTGAACCAGCGTTAAAAAAAAAAAAAAAAAGTCTAGAGGTGCGCCCGTTCAACCTATGCAAATGCTTTTACATTGCCTGACATTTACTAATATTTTGCCGGCGCAGTGAACCAGAGTATTTGAACAAGTGCAAATGCCGTTTGAGCATGCGCAGTGTATAAATTCACCTCTCGCAGTTTAAATGTATTTGCCGGCGCTGCCGGCTTATTCAGAGAAAGTCACTTTCTCATTCTATTTTGGCCATATTTATGACTTGGACAGTTAGTACTACACTTCCCCACATCACCCCACATCACCCCCATATTATTGGCACTTCCAGCTTGTTTAAATTTGAAGTTAAAGATGCCGTGCACAAGGTCTATAGTGGTGTACAGATCACCTCTTCCCATGCGCCGGGAAGAGAATAGTAAATGGGGGATCGCGCTGTGTTCCCGTTGTTACAAATGCTTTGTAAATACGAAAATGTCATTTGCGCATCGGCGTGCAGCGCAAGTCACGGTGCAAATGCTTCGTAAATCAGCCCCAAAGTGTCTCTCTGAACCAAAAATTTGCTGACAAAGGATACCCCCAGACCTGACAGACCAAGCACACCTCTTCTACAATACCAAAGATATCCCCAAGACAAAATCACAAGTACATGGGAATTCTGGGGCCAGATTCTTTACACAGTACCACATCAAACACCAGAGAATGGAAAAAGTTTTTAAGAAACACGGATCCATACTACAAACCTAAAAACCACTATGCCAACTGTGACATACCTAGCCGGGACAGAGGCTGTTGGAGAGGACTGAATGCAAGCCTCTTGCTTTTTGATTATGGGCCCTGGATTTTCAAGGGAACAATACTCTTTGTGAGGTGAATTAGAAATCCAGTCTGAACTGTACTAATCGGACTCAGTCGTGTATATATGTATATATTGTATGTTGTTTGATTCTGTTGGGGACTCCTTTCTGTGGTCATTTGGGATTTGTGTCCCTGAAGAGCAAGGGGGGATTCCTCCAGCAGCCCCCTGCTGATAAGACTGATTCATACTGTTGGGACACATCCTGTGAGGAGATGCTGGTGTCATCAACTCCAACTACCTGTGTTTATGTTAATTGAATGAGCTGATCACATTAGCCACCAGCACTGGCTAGGAGACGAATAGTATAGGCTGAGGAGGGGGGAGATTGTTGTTTGTATTGTTAATTGTAATTAGCTCCTGCTATTGTGTTTATACTACTGTGTGAAGCTCGGTGCCCACAAGTCTGTCCTACAGGTCATGTCTCTGAGTCATCTGGTCTGGGTAAATTTAATAGAAAATTAGCTCATGTTAATTAGGTTAGCTTTGAGTCATCCTGGTGTATAAATTTGTGTGAACTCTCAAATAAAGAGTTAGTTCTGATGTACTCCAAGACTGGTGTTGTCTAGTTCTTGGGGGTTCTTATAGCTAGATCCATTGGACTCGTGTTCCAGAACTTAGGAAGCGGTATACTGACGGAAGCACTCAAGCGGAGTGTGGGACGTTCTGTGACATTGGTGGCAAGCAGCAGGAAAGCTTCCTGCAGTCTGGGACATCCAAACCTCCAACTGGATCCAAGATCAGCATAGCAGACTTCAGTCACCCGAGCGGAGATATGGACCTGGCATCAGAGTTCCCGGGGCTGCTGCGGATCATCCTTTCAACATACACCAGGACTGTGTCTGAGGATGAATACCTGGAGTTCAGGCAGCAGATTGGTGGAGCTCTGGATTGGGGCCCTTCAGCTCGCTGGTATAAAACAGGGCAAGTGCTTTCCAACCCAAGAGCAACGGGCCAGTGACCAACCGGCATTGCGGATGGCATTCCTGGGAGAGCGGCCCCAGGAGCAATGGGTGACTGAGTTGGACAGGCTGGTCCAGCAGGAGATAGAGCTGGACAATCGTTATCGGGCTCTGCAATGGCACGCAGAGCAGGGATATTTAGGGGAGACAACAGAATGCTCTCCGGAGGGATATGACTTTGGAGGCCCTGGATTGCTGTAGGAGAGCCTTACAGAACATTTTATGTTTGGCGATGAAGGGGAACCTGACCTTGAGGACCTGCGAGAATATAGAGAGGCTATGCTCGGTCTTGCAGGGGTCTCAGAGCTCAAACCTGTTCTGGACCATTTGCTAAGGAAGGAACGGCACCTGGAAAGGGCATACAGGAAACTGCCAGAACACGTTCAGCAGCGTGCCAGAGAATCGGCAGTGGAAAATCCGGAGATTGCCGTCCCCAAACCTGAAGTGCTGACAACAGGGCAGAGCTCTGCTAACCTCTGCCCAGAAATGATAGCATCTTCTGGGTTCCATGGACAGGAGATGGTGAACCTATATCCCCAGACATCAGTTGCAGAGACATGGGATTTGATAGACTTTTCTGCTGAGGAAGAACAACCTGATGAGCCTCCAGCAGAAGAGCTGCTATCAGGGCCAAAGTTCACTGTGCTCTGCCCAGCACCAACAGTGGCTTCGGCCTTCTTGAGAGAAGAGGTAGTCGGCCTTTCTCCCACAACACTGACAGGGACATGTGATTTTCTGCCAGCAGCATCTATGGAGTTACAACAAACTTCTCCAGCTGAAGGTCTGGTAACTGAACAGAGGGTCCAAGACCTTTGTCCCACACTTTTAGCAATTCCAGAGACTGAGGATTTGATAGACGTTTCTGTAGAGGAGGAACCATCTAGCAAATCCCCAGCAGAAGTGCTGGCAACCGGACAGAGGGTCCAAGACCTCTGCCCCACACCTGCAGCAATTGTGGAGGCCCAAGTTGAGGAGGTGGCAGTCTATCGCGAGCTGCAGATCAGGATCCAAGGAGAGAATGCAGTCGATGACATTGGGAGGGGGAGGGAGGAGCCGGATGTGGGCGTCTGATTGATCTCGTTGCTGACCCCGGGATGATGGACGTCTCTCCCTCCGTGAGTCTGACTGCGGTAGCAGGATAGACGCTGGCCCCCTGCTGCTGAGGACTCGGCGGGTCCCCCGCCCCCCCCGGGCTAACGATCCTGGCCCGCACCCTTCCCTATCTTAAGGGCTTCCATGGTGACCACGAGTGGATGCAGAGACAGCCTCCGGGAGTACCGCTAAGCACAGCCCAGTGAAGTGAGTGCTAATGTGCATGCCAGCACGACGCTCTCCCTGTAGCATAAAGCGGACAGAACTGACGGAGGAGGCGGTAACTGCCAGCCCAGGACGAAGACACAGAGATCATGGTTCGGTCATCTAAGCAATAGCCATAGAAGGGACAGACGCAACCGGAAGGGAGCAAGCCACCAACCCCACAGATAAGTGTAAAACCCGTAAAACGAACGCGGCGGCAGGGGTAAGTGATACATGTTCCATATTGAATGCAAGTACGAAGATACCTCTGTTGCTGCGCAGGTAACCTCTGTTTAATACCTGACAAGGGTGGGCTCGTTATATATTAAAACCTAACCTAAAAGAGACTTAGCCCTCTGTTATCAACTAGAACTGCATTACAAAGTATTGTGTTAAGAACTGTGATAACTGTGGCTAGAGTATGGACTGGTGTTGAACCTGATCTCCATATGATGGGAACTATGGACTATGGGGCATGAATTTTACAGACAAACACAGGTTTAAAAGTGCTCCTAGCCCTCCCCGGTTCTATATAAAAAGTGATTATGAGATTGTCCTCCTGCTGGATGCAAAAAGCTACATTCACTGGGCTAAAGGTATCAAAAACTTCTTGATAGGATACTTTTAAATCCTACGGGTATACATACAAAGCGTCAGAACTGATTATCAGTAGCCCCTCTGGGGTGAAGAAGCGCTCTTTTCTTTTTCTCAGGGTGGATGCTCTCACTCGAATACATCACAGTTTAAAGGGCCATTGGGCATGTAAATCTGCTGGACATGTGGTGGGAGCATTGGACAATGAGAGATGAATGAATGTAAATCCATAGGTTAATATTGGTTTAAAACTGTTTCTTGCCCACTCCTGCTGTATACAAAAAGTGTCAATAGGGTCTCCTCTAGGGATGAGCCGAACACCCCCCGGTTCGTTCGCACCAGAACCTGCGAACGGACCGAAAGTTCGCACGAACGTTAGAACCCCATTGACGTCTATGGGACTCAAACGTTCGAAATCAAAAGTGCTCATTTTAAAGGCTAATTTGCATGGTATTTGTCCTAAAAAGGGTTTGGGGACCCAGGTCCTACCCTAGGGGACATGTATCAATGCAAAAAAACATTTAAAAACGGCCGTTTTTTCGGGAGCAGTGATTTTAATGATGCTTAAAGTAAAAAAAAAAAAGTGAAATATTCCTTTAAATATCGTACCTGGGGGGTGTCTATAGTATGCCTGTAAAGTGACGCGTGTTTCCCGTGTTTAGAACAGTCCCTGCACCAAATGTCATTTTTAAAGGAAAAAATCTAATTTAAAACTGCTTGCGGGTTTAATGTAATGTCGGGTCCTGGCAATATGGATGAAAATCAGTGAGACAAACGGCATGGGTACCCCCAGGTCCATTACCAGGCCCTTTGGGTCTTGTATGGATATTAAGGGGAACCCCGCACCAAAATTAAAATAAGGAAAGGTATGGGGCCACCAGGCCCTATATACTCTGAACAGCAGTATACAGGCGGTGCAAACAAGACAGGGACTGTAGGTTTGTTGTTAAGTAGAATCTGTTTGTAATTTTGAACGGGTACATTTTTAACGTGTTTAGCTCCAGCCAAAAAATCTTTTTTAAGCTTTTTGGAAAACATAGGGAAGGGTTATCACCCCTGTGACATTTGTGTTGCTGTCTTTCCTCCTCTTCAGAAGATTTCACCTCACTTTTTGTCCCAATGAAAAATGTTTTTTGAAAATTTGGGGTTTTTTGTGGAACAAGGATTGGAAAGCATCAGTGGAAAGGAGAAATGTTTTTCCCATATTAACTCTTACAGGAGAGAATTTCCCTTCCTAGGGGTAGATTTCATCTCACTTCCTGTTGTCTCCTTCCGTTTGCAAGTAGGAGTCGTTTGTAAGTTAGATGTTTGAAAGTAGGGTCCTGCCCTATATACTCAGCAGAAATTTGGGCCTTAGGTGTTGTTGTGGCCACAACACTGTAAGCCCTCAAAGGGCCCTGCTGTGAAATATTAGATCAAGAATTGTAATTACATGCCCCTGTTGAACAGGAGCTGAAAAGTTAGGCCTTAGGCACTGGTGCTGGTGCCACAACACTGCAACCCCTCACAGACACTCTAGTTGGAACGCAGGAACGAGCCCTGCTGCAAAGTATTGCATCAAAAATTGTAATTACACGCCCCTGTTAAACAAGGGCTGAAAAATTGGGCCTTAGGCACTGGTGCTGGTGCCACAACACTGCAACCCCTCACAGACACTCTAGTTGGAACGCAGGAACGAGCCCTGCTGCAAAGTATTGCATCAAAAATTGTAATTACACGCCCCTGTTAAACAGGGGCAGAAAAATTGGGCCTTAGGCACTGGTGCTGGTGCCACAACACTGCTACCCCTCACAGACACTCTAGTTGGAACGCAGGAACGAGCCCTGCTGCAAAGTATTGCATCAAAAATTGTAATTACACGCCCCTGTTAAACAGGGGCAGAAAAATTGGGCCTTAGGCACTGGTGCTGGTGCCACAACACTGCAACCCCTCACAGACACTCTAGTTGGAACGCAGGAACGAGCCCTGCTGCAAAGTATTGCATCAAAAATTGTAATTACACGCCCCTGTTAGACAGGGGCTGAAAAATTGTGCCTTAGGCGCTGGTGGTGGCGCCCAGAACCAAAAATGTTCTTACAAGCTATCAGCGTGATGATTGAGGAGGAAGAGGATAATTACTCAGGGATAGGGATGAGCTTCGTGTTCGAGTCGAACCCATGTTCGACTCGAACATCGGCTGTTCGGTCGTTCGCCGAATTGCGAACGATATGGGCCGTTCGCGCCAAATTCGTGTGGCGCGTCACGGCCCATAATTCACTGCGGCATCGCAGTGCATTGCTGGCTGATGATTGGCCAAGCATGCACTATGACCCGCATGCTTGGCCAATCACAGCGCCGTCAGTAGAGAGAGCTGTAATTGGCCAAAGCCAGGGTGGCTTTGGCCAATTATGGCTCAGGGGATTTAGTACACACCCCACACTATATAAGGCCGCCTGCACGGCGGCCCTGTGTAGTGTGTGTTCCGGTGTGCTGAGAGATAGAGAGAGAGAGAGACAGTGACATTTGATTTGAGTTAGATAGATTAGGCAGAACAGTCAGTCAGTTAGCTGCACTTACAGTGTATTGTGTATATATATGCATCCCAGGTGTTGCATATATATATATACACTGTATTCAGTTTAGCTAGATCCGTTCCTGTTATCTTCTATCTAGACTATTTACATTTAATGCAGTGCGTCCTGCTCACAGTGTTCAGCTAGATCCGTTCCTGCTATTTACATTTAGTGCAGTGCGTCCTGCTCACAGTGTTCAGCTAGATCCGTTCCTGCTATTTACATTCAGTGCAGTGCGTCCTGCTCACAGTGTTCAGCTAGATCCGTTCCTGGTATTTACATTTAGTGCAGTGCGTCCTGCTCACAGTGTTCAGCTAGATCCGTTCCTGCTATTTACATTCAGTGCAGTGCGTCCTGCTCACAGTGTTCAGCTAGATCCGTTCCTGGTATTTACATTTAGTGCAGTGCGTCCTGCTCACAGTGTTCAGCTAGATCCGTTCCTGCTATTTACATTCAGTGCAGTGCGTCCTGCTCACAGTGTTCAGCTAGATCCGTTCCTGCTATTTACATTCAGTGCAGTGCGTCCTGCTCACAGTGTTCAGCTAGATCCGTTCCTGCTATATACATTTAGTGCAGTACGTCCTGCTCACAGTGTTCAGCTAGATCCGTTCCTGTTATCTTCCTACTGACAGGCAGGCTTGTCTGGTTACAGTATATATAGCTACCTTAAGAAAATTACAGGTGTTCTATTTGATCCTATTAGTACCACGGTCAGGCAGCTAGACTATTTACATTTAGTGCAGTGCGTCCTGCTCACAGTGTTCAGCTAGATCCGTTCCTGTTATCTTCCTACTGACAGGCAGGCTTGTCTGGTTACAGTATATAAAGCTACCTGAAGAAAATTACAGGTGTTCTATTTGATCCTATTAGTACCACGGTCAGGCAGCTAGACTATTTACATTTAGTACAGTGTGTCCTGCTCACAGTGTTCAGCTAGATCCGTTCCTGTTATCTTCCTACTGACAGGCAGGCTTGTCTGGTTACAGTATATATAGCTACCTTAAGAAAATTACAGGTGTTCTTTTTGATCCTATTAGTACCACGGTCAGGCAGCTAGACTATTTACATTTAGTACAGTGTGTCCTGCTCACAGTGTTCAGCTAGATCCGTTCCTGTTATCTTCCTACTGACAGGCAGGCTTGTCTGGTTACAGTATATATAGCTACCTTAAGAAAATTACAGGTGTTCTTTTTGATCCTATTAGTACCACGGTCAGGCAGCTAGACTATTTACATTTAGTACAGTGTGTCCTGCTCACAGTGTTCAGCTAGATCCGTTCCTGTTATCTTCCTACTGACAGGCAGGCTTGTCTGGTTACAGTATATATAGCTACCTTAAGAAAATTACAGGTGTTCTTTTTGATCCTATTAGTACCACGGTCAGGCAGCTAGACTATTTACATTTAGTACAGTGTGTCCTGCTCACAGTGTTCAGCTAGATCCGTTCCTGTTATCTTCCTACTGACAGGCAGGCTTGTCTGGTTACAGTATATATAGCTACCTTAAGAAAATTACAGGTGTTCTTTTTGATCCTATTAGTACCACGGTCAGGCAGCTAGACTATTTACATTTAGTACAGTGTGTCCTGCTCACAGTGTTCAGCTAGATCCGTTCCTGTTATCTTCCTACTGACAGGCAGGCTTGTCTGGTTACAGTATATATAGCTACCTTAAGAAAATTACAGGTGTTCTTTTTGATCCTATTAGTACCACGGTCAGGCAGCTAGACTATTTACATTTAGTACAGTGTGTCCTGCTCACAGTGTTCAGCTAGATCCGTTCCTGTTATCTTCCTACTGACAGGCAGGCTTGTCTGGTTACAGTATATAAAGCTACCTTAAGAAAATTACAGGTGTTCTTTTTGATCCTATTAGTACCACGGTCAGGCAGCTAGACTATTTACATTTAGTACAGTGTGTCCTGCTCACAGTGTTCAGCTAGATCCGTTCCTGTTATCTTCCTACTGACAGGCAGGCTTGTCTGGTTACAGTATATAAAGCTACCTGAAGAAAATTACAGGTGTTCTATCCCAGCTTAGTGCAGCTACAGGCCATTAGTATGTCTGGAAGGCCAAGAAGGAGAGGCAGACAGTCACAAGCCAATAAGAGAGGGCAAGCAGGCTCTGTGTCTAGTGCTGGTCGTGGAGACGGTGCATCCTCATCAGCACGTGGCCATGGGACACGCTTGGCCTTTTTTTCGGCAGCTGGCCGTGTTGAGCCGCAACATGCGGAAAACTTGGTCGAGTGGATGACCAAGCCGTCCTCATCCTCCTCATCCTCTCTCACCCATGCCCAGGGTGCTTTGTCTGGCAAAGCAGCGGCCTCTTCCCTCAGCTCAATGTCATCAGTGACTCCTTCCCTAGCTCCACCATGTCCTCATGAGGATTCCCTCGAACTGTTTGACCACAGTGTTGGGTACATGCTCCAGGAGGATGCCCAGCGTTTGGAAGGCTCTGATGATGATACTGAGCTCGATGAAGGCAGTAACATGAGCACGGACAGAGGGGGTGCCCAAGAAGGACAGCAATCTGGCAGTCATGCTCCCCCTGCTGCAGCATACTGCCAGGTTTGCTCCAGTGATGAGGAGGGAGGGGATGATGAGGTCACTGACTCAACGTGGGTGCCTGATAGGAGAGAGGAGGAGGAGGAGGAGGAGGAGGCGGCACATCACCAACGAGGCAGGATGCCCTCCAGGGGCCAGCCTAAGGGCAGCACATTGACTGCATCACACCCCAAAGCTCCACATGTGCAGGGCGCTGCAGTCTCTGCGCGTTATTCAAAAAGTTCTTTGGTGTGGGCCTTTTTTGAGACGAGTGCATCAGATCGCACCGCTGCTATTTGCAACATATGTCTCAAGCGTATCTCGCGTGGCCAAAACATCTCCCGCTTGGGTACCACATGCTTGACCAGACATATGTTGACCTGCCATGCAGTTCGTTGGCAAGCGTATCTAAAAGACCCACACCAAAGAACAAAGAGGATCTCTCCTTGCTCCTCATCAGCTGAGATTTCCAACCCCACTAGACCTTCAGTCCTCTCTGAGACCTGCAGTGAGAGGAATGAAGGTGTAGAATTAGGTGTGTCACAGCCAAGTACTTGTGGGCAATCTGCTTTTGGTACACCGACGCCAGATTGTACCAGGCAAATTTCCCTGCCCCAGCTGCTGCACCGCCGAAAGAAGTTTGCTCCCAGCCATCCACATGCCCAGCGGTTGAATGCTAGCTTGGCAAAATTGCTAGCACTTCAACTGCTGCCTTTTCAGTTGGTAGACTCTGCCCCCTTCCGTGAGTTTGTGGAATGTGCGGTTCCTCAGTGGCAGGTACCCAAACGCCACTTTTTCTCACGGAAGGCGATTCCAGCTCTCTACCGGCATGTGGAAGGCAATGTCCATGCCTCGCTGGACAGGGCGGTCAGCGGTAAGGTGCATATTACCGCTGACTCATGGTCCAGCAGGCATGGACAGGGACGTTACTTAAGTTTCACGGCGCATTGGGTGACTCTGCTGGCAGCTGGGAAGGATGCAGGACAAGGTGCAGTAGTGTTGGAGGTTGTTCCGCCACCACGCCTCCAAAATGCTGATTGTGACACACCTCTCTCCTCCACCCCCTCCTCTTCTTCTTCCTCCATGGCCTCTTCCTCGGAACCAGCGGTGCTCCGTAGGCGTTCAAGGGGCTACGCAAGTACGCAGGCCAAAAGATGCCATGCGGTGCTTGAGCTGGTGTGCTTGGGGGACAGGAGCCACACTGGGGCAGAGGTTCTGTCAGCTCTGCAGGGGCAGGTTCAGAGGTGGTTGACGCCACGCCAACTTAAGGCAGGAATGGTGGTTTGCGACAATGGCACCAACCTCCTCTCTGCCCTCCGACAGGGACAACTGACCCATGTGCCCTGTTTGGCTCACGTCCTTAACTTGGTGGTGCAGCGGTTCTTGGGCAGGTACCCGGGCTTACAGGATGTCCTGAGGCAGGCCAGGAAAGTCTGTGTGCATTTCCGCCGGTCATATAATGCCAGTGCTCGGCTGACGGACCTCCAAAAGGAGTTTAACCTGCCCAAGAACCGCCTAATCTGTGACATGCCCACCAGGTGGAACTCGACATTGGCCATGCTGCAGCGGCTGCACACGCAGCAGAGGGCCATAAATGAGTACCTGTGCGACTATGGCACCAGGACAGGGTCAGGGGACCTTGGTTTTTTTTCCCCACGCCAGTGGGCCATGATCAGGGATGCATGCACTGTCCTGTCACCATTCGAGGAGGCCACGAGGATGGTGAGCACTGACAGTGCATGCATCAGTGACACTGTCCCCCTTGTCCACCTGTTGGAGCACACGCTGCGTGGAATAATGGACAGGGCACTTGAGGCAGAACAGAGGCAGGAAGAGGAGGACTTCCTTAGCTCTCAAGGCCCCCTTTATCCAGACAGTGTTCCTGCGTGCCCGCCGATCACACAGGAAGAGGACGAGGAGGAGGAGGAGGAGGAGGAGGAAGATTGTGTCAGTATGGAGGTGGAGCCTGGCACTCAGCATCAGCAGTCTTTAAGGGATCAGTCCCAAGGAACACATGGACTTGTACGTGGCTGGGAGGAGGTGGCTGCGGACGTTGTTGTCCTTAGTGACCCAGAGGACTCCGGACCGAATGCCTCAGCAAACCTACGCTGCATGGCCTCCCTGATCCTGCAAAGCCTGCGTAAGGATCCTCGTATTCGTGGTATCAAGGAGAAGGACCAATACTGGCTGGCAACCCTCCTTGATCCACGTTACAAGGGTAAGGTTGCGGACCTTATCTTGCCATCGCAGAGGGAGCAGAGGATGAAACATCTTCGGGAGGCCTTGCAGAAAGGTCTGTGCAACGCGTTCCCAGAGACTGGGAGGTTACAAACTCCTGTTTCTGGACAACGTGTTGCTGAGGCTTCGGTCAGTCAAAGAAGGAGCGGTGGAGAAGGTGGCCGTCTGACCGATGCGTTCAGACAATTTTTTGGTCCGCAGCCCCAAGGTATGATCGGTTCCAGCAACCATCGCCAGCGTCTGTTTTACATGGTGCAGGAATACCTAGGGGCAAGATCAGACTTGGACACCTTTCCCACCGAAAATCCTCTGGGTTACTGGGTCTTGAGGATGGATCACTGGCCAGAGCTTGCACAGTATGCAATTGAGCTACTGGCCTGTCCTGCATCCAGCGTTCTTTCGGAACGCACATTCAGTGCTGCTGGAGGCGTGGTAACCGATCACAGGGTGCGTCTGTCCACCGACTCGGTCGATCGGCTGACCTTCATAAAAATGAATCAGTCTTGGATCACCACCAGCTACCAACACTTTGCAGCAGGGCTCGTTCCTGCATTCCAACTAGAGTGTCTGTGAGGGGTTGCAGTGTTGTGGCACCAGCACCAGTGCCTAAGGCCTAATTTTTCAGCTCCTGTTCAACAGGGGCATGTAATTACAATTCTTGATCTAATATTTCACAGCAGGGCCCTGTGAGGGCTTACAGTGTTGTGGCCACAGCAACACCTAAGGCCCAAATTTCTGCTGAGTATATAGGGCAGGACCCTACTTTCAAACATCTAACTTACAAACGACTCCTACTTGCAAACGGAAGGAGACAACAGGAAGTGAGATGAAATCTACCCCTAGGAAGGGAAATTCTCTCCTGTAAGAGTTAATATGGGAGAACAATTTCTCCTTTCCACTGATGCTTTCCAATCCTTGTTCCACAAAAAAACCCAAATTTTCAAAAAACATTTTTCATTGGGACAAAAAAGTGAGGTGAAATCTTCTGAAGAGGAGGAAAGACGCAAAACAAATGTCACAGGGGTGATAACCCTTCCCTATGTTTTCCAAAAAGCTTAGAAAAGATTTTTTGGCTGGAGCTAAACAAGTTAAAAATGTTCAAAATTACAAACAGATTCTACTTAACAACAAACCTACAGTCCCTGTCTTGTTTGCACCGCCTGTATACTGCTGTTCAGAGTATATAGGGACCTTTCCTTATTTTAATTTGGGTGCGGGGTTCCCCTTAATATCCATACAAGACCCAAAGGGCCTGGTAATGGCAACCCTTCTTGATCCACCGTTTGTCTCACTGATTTTCATCCATATTGCCATGACCCGACATGACATTAAACCCGCAAGCAGTTTTAAATGAGATTTTTTCCTTTAAAAATGACATTTGGTGCAGGGACTGTTCTAAACATGGGAAACACGCGTCACTTTACAGGCATACTATAGACACCCCCCAGGTACGATATTTAAAGGAATATTTCACTTTTTTTTTTTTACTTTAAGCATCATTAAAATCACTGCTCCCGAAAAAACGGCCGTTTTTAAAAGTTTTTTTTGCATTGATACATGTCCCCTGGGGTAGGACCCGGGTCCCCAAACCCTTTTTAGGACAATACCATGCAAATTAGCCTTTAAAATGAACACTTTTGATTTCGAACGTTCGAGTCCCATAGACGTCAATGGGGTTCTAACGTTCGTGCGAACTTGCGGTCCGTTCGCGGGTTCTGGTGCGAACCGAACCGGGGGGTGTTCGGCTCATCCCTACTCAGGGATAGTCACTCAGCATCACTGCACTGCATAGGCAGTCTTTGAAGGGATCTGAGATTTCAAAAAAAATATTCGGTTACATCAGCATCAGGTGCTTGGTAGCTGGTGGTGATCCAAGACTGATTCATTTTTATGAAGGTCAGTTGATCGACCGAGTCGGTGGACAGACGCACCCTGTGATCGGTTACCACGCCTCCAGCAGCACTGAATGTGCGTTCCGAAAGAACGCTGGATGCAGGACAGGCCAGTAGCTCAATTGCATACTGTGCAAGCTCTGGCCAGTGATCCATCCTCAAGACCCAGTAACCCAGAGGATTTTCGGTGGGAAAGGTGTCCAAGTCTGATCTTGCCCCTAGGTATTCCTGCACCATGTAAAACAGACGCTGGCGATGGTTGCTGGAACCAATCATACCTTGGGGCTGCGGACCAAAAAATTGTCTGAACGCATCGGTCAGACGGCCACCTTCTCCACCGCTCCTTCTTTGACTGACCGAAGCCTCAGCAACACGATGTCCAGAAACAGGAGTTTATAACCTCCCAGTCTCTGGGAACGCGTTGCACAGACCTTTCTGCAAGGCCTCCCGAAGATGTTTCATCCTCTGCTCCCTCTGCGATGGCAAGATAAGGTCCGCATCCTTACCCTTGTAACGTGGATCAAGGAGGGTTGCCAGCCAGTATTGGTCCTTCTCCTTGATACCACGAATACGAGGATCCTTAAGCAGGCTTTGTAGGATCAGGGAGGCCATGCAGCGTAGGTTTGCTGAGGCATTCAGTCCGGAGTCCTCTGGGTCACTAAGGACGACATGGTCCGCAGCCACCTCCTCCCAGCCACGTACAAGTCCATGTGTTTCTTGGGACTGATCCCTTAAAGACTGCTGCTGATGCTGAGTGCCAGGCTCCACCTCCATACTGACACAATCTTCCTCCTCCTCCACCTCCTCCTCCTCCTCGTCCTCTTCCTGTGTGATCGGCGGGCATGCAGGAACACTGTCTGGATAAAGGGGGCCTTGAGAGCTAAGGAAGTCCTCCTCTTCCTGCCTCTGTTCTGCCCCAAGTGCCCTGTCCATTATTCCACGCAGCGTGTGCTCCAACAGGTGGACAAGGGGGACGGTGTCACTGATGCATGCACTGTCACTGCTCACCATCCTCGTGGCCTCCTCAAATGGTGACAGGACAGTGCATGCATCCCTGATCATGGCCACTGGCGTGGGGAAAAAAAAACAAGCTCCCCTGACCCTGTCCTGGTGCCATAGTCACACAGGTACTCATTGATGGCCCTCTGCTGCAGCATGGCCAACGTTGAGTTCCACCTGGTGGGCATGTCACAGATTAGGCGGTTCTTGGGCAGGTTAAACTCCTTTTGGAGGTCCGTCAGCTGAGCACTGGCATTATATGACCGGCGGAAATGCACACAGACTTTCCTGGCCTGCCTCAGGACATCCTGTAAGCCCGGCTACCTGCCCAAGAACCGCTGCACCACCAAGTTAAGGACGTGAGCCAAACAGGGCACATGGGTCATTTGTCCCTGTCGGAGGGCAAAGAGTAGGTTGGTGCCATTGTCGCAAACCACCATTCCTGCCTTAAGTTGGCGTGGCGTCAACCACCTCTGAACCTGCCCCTGCAGAGCTGACAGAACCTCTGCCCCAGTGTGGCTCCTGTCCCCCAAGCACACCAGCTCAAGCACCGCATGGCATCTTTTGGCCTGCGTACTTGCGTAGCCCCTTGAACGGCTACGGAGCACCGCTGGTTCCGAGGACAAAGCACAGGAAGAGGCCATGGAGGAAGAAGAAGAGGAGGGGGTGGAGAAGAGAGGTGTGTCACAATCATTAGCATTTTGGAGGCGTGGTGGCGGAACAACCTCCAACACTACTGCACCTTGTCCTGCATCCTTCCCAGCTGCCAGCAGAGTCACCCAATGCGCCGTGAAACTTAGGTAACGTCCCTGTCCATGCCTGCTGGACCATGAGTCAGCGGTAATATGCACCTTACCGCTGACCGCCCTGTCCAGCGAGGCATGGACATTGCCTTCCACATGCCGGTAGAGAGCTGGAATCGCCTTCCATGAGAAAAAGTGGCGTTTGGGTACCTGCCACTGAGGAACCGCACATTCCACAAACTCACGGAAGGGGTCAGAGTCTACCAACTGAAAAGGCAGCAGTTGAAGTGCTAGCAATTTTGCCAAGCTAGCATTCAACCGCTGGGCATGTGGATGGCTGGGAGCAAACTTCTTTCGGCGGTGCAGCAGCTGGGGCAGGGAAATTTGCCTGGTACAATTTGACGTTGGTGTACCAAAAGCAGATTGCCCACAAGTACTTGGCTGTGACACACCTAATTCTACACCTTCATTCCTCTCAGTGCAGGTCTCAGAGAGGACTGAAGGTCTAGTGGGGTTGGAAATCTCAGCTGATGAGGAGCAAGGAGAGGTCCTCTTTGTTCTTTGGTGTGGGTCTTTTAGATACGCTTGCCAACGAACTGCATGGCAGGTCAACATATGTCTGGTCAAGCATGTGGTACCCAAGCGGGAGATGTTTTGGCCACGCGAGATACGCTTGAGACATATGTTGCAAATAGCAGCGGTGCGATCTGATGCACTCGTCTCAAAAAAGGCCCACACCAAAGAACTTTTTGAATAACGCGCAGAGACTGCAGCGCCCTGCACATGTGGAGCTTTGGGGTGTGATGCAGTCAATGTGCTGCCCTTAGGCTGGCCCCTGGAGGGCATCCTGCCTTGTTGGTGATGTGCCGCCTCCTCCTCCTCCTCTCTCCTATCAGGCACCCACATTGAGTCAGTGACCTCATCATCCCCTCCCTCCTCATCACTGGAGCAAACCTGGCAGTATGCTGCAGCAGGGGGAGCATGACTGCCAGATTGCTGTCCTTCTTGGGCACCCCCTCTGTCCGTGCTCATGTTACTGCCTTCATCGAGCTCAGTATCATCATCAGAGCCTTCCAAACGCTGGGCATCCTCCTGGAGCATGTACCCAACACTGTGGTCAAAAAGTTCGAGGGACTCCTCAGGAGGACATGGTGGGGCTAGGGAAGGAGTCACTGATGACATTGAGCCGAGGGAAGAGGCCGCTGCTTTGCCAGACAACGTACCCTGGGCATGGGTGAGAGAGGATGAGGAGGATGAGGACGGCTTGGTCATCCACTCGACCAAGTTTTCCGCATGTTGCGGCTCAACACGGCCAGCTGCCGAAAAAAAGGCCAAGCGTGTCCCATGGCCACGTGCTGATGAGGATGCACCGTCTCCACGACCAGCACTAGACACAGAGCCTGCTTGCCCTCTCTTATTGGCTTGTGACTGTCTACCTCTCCTTCTTGGCCTTCCAGACATACTAATGGCCTGTAGCTGCACTAAGCTGGGATATATATATATATATGTATATATATATATATATATATATATATATATATATATATATATATATATATATATATATATATATGTATGTACTGATACTGCAGCTAGCAAAATCAACTGCCTGCCTGTAGTATGAGAACATCACCAACCTTCTACAGGTAGCTTTAGCTGAACACTGTGAGGTGGACGCACCCCACTAACTTGTAGGTTTAGCTGAACACTGTGAGCAGGACGCACTGCACTAACTGTAAATAGTCTAGCTGCCTGACTGTGGTACTAATAGGATCAAAAGAACACCAGCAATTTTCTTCAGGTAGCTGTATTTACTGTAACAAGACAAGCCTGCCTGTCAGTAGGAAGATAACAGGAACGGATCTAGCTGAACACTGTGAGCAGGACGCACTGCACTAACTGTAAATAGTCTAGCTGCCTGACTGTGGTACTAATAGGATCAAAAGAACACCAGCAATTTTCTTCAGGTAGCTTTATATACTGTAACAAGACAAGCCTGCCTGTCAGTAAGAAGATAACAGGAACGGATCTAGCTGAACACTGTGAGCAGGACGCACTGCACTAACTGTAAATAGTCTAGCTGCCTGACTGTGGTACTAATAGGATCAAAAGAACACCAGTAATTTTCTTCAGGTAGCTGTAAATACTGTAACAAGACAAGCCTGCCTGTCAGTAAGAAGATAACAGGAACGGATCTAGCTGAACACTGTGAGCAGGACGCACTGCACTAACTGTAAATAGTCTAGCTTCCTGACTGTGGTACTAATAGGATCAAAAGAACACCAGCAATTTTCTTCAGGTAGCTTTATATACTGTAACAAGACAAGCGTGCCTGTCAGTAAGAAGATAACAGGAACGGATCTAGCTGAACACTGTGAGCAGGATGCACTGCACTAACTGTAAATAGTCTAGCTGCCTGACTGTGGTACTAATAGGATCAAAAGAACACCAGTCATTTTCTTCAGGTAGCTGTAAATACTGTAACAAGACAAGCCTGCCTGTCAGTAGGAAGATAACAGGAATGGATCTAGCTGAACACTGTGAGCAGGACGCACTGCACTAACTGTAAATAGTCTAGCTGCCTGACTGTGGTACTAATAGGATCAAAAGAACACCAGCAATTTTCTTCAGGTAGCTGTAAATACTGTAACAAGACAAGCCTGCCTGTCAGTAAGAAGATAACAGGAACGGATCTAGCTGAACACTGTGAGCAGGACGCACTGCACTAACTGTAAATAGTCTAGCTGCCTGACTGTGGTACTAATGGGATCAAAAGAACACCAGTAATTTTCTTCAGGTAGCTGTATTTACTGTAACAAGACAAGCCTGCCTGTCAGTAGGAAGATAACAGGAACGGATCTAGCTGAACACTGTGAGCAGGACGCACTGTACTAACTGTAAATAGTCTAGCTGCCTGACTGTGGTACTAATAGGATCAAAAGAACACCAGTAATTTTCTTCAGGTAGCTGTAAATACTGTAACAAGACAAGCCTGCCTGTCAGTAGGAAGATAACAGGAACGGATCTAGCTGAACACTGTGAGCAGGACGCACTGCACTAACTGTAAATAGTCTAACTGCCTGACTGTGGTACTAATAGGATCAAAAGAACACCAGTAATTTTCTTCAGGTAGCTGTAAATACTGTAACAAGACAAGCCTGCCTGTCAGTAAGAAGATAACAGGAACGGATCTAGCTGAACACTGTGAGCAGGACGCACTGCACTAACTGTAAATAGTCTAGCTGCCTGACTGTGGTACTAATAGGATCAAAAGAACACCAGTAATTTTCTTCAGGTAGCTGTAAATACTGTAACAAGACAAGCCTGCCTGTCAGTAAGAAGATAACAGGAACGGATCTAGCTGAACACTGTGAGCAGGACGCACTGCACTAACTGTAAATAGTCTAGCTTCCTGACTGTGGTACTAATAGGATCAAAAGAACACCAGCAATTTTCTTCAGGTAGCTTTATATACTGTAACAAGACAAGCGTGCCTGTCAGTAAGAAGATAACAGGAACGGATCTAGCTGAACACTGTGAGCAGGATGCACTGCACTAACTGTAAATAGTCTAGCTGCCTGACTGTGGTACTAATAGGATCAAAAGAACACCAGTCATTTTCTTCAGGTAGCTGTAAATACTGTAACAAGACAAGCCTGCCTGTCAGTAGGAAGATAACAGGAATGGATCTAGCTGAACACTGTGAGCAGGACGCACTGTACTAACTGTAAATAGTCTAGCTGCCTGACTGTGGTACTAATAGGATCAAAAGAACACCAGCAATTTTCTTCAGGTAGCTGTAAATACTGTAACAAGACAAGCCTGCCTGTCAGTAAGAAGATAACAGGAACGGATCTAGCTGAACACTGTGAGCAGGACGCACTGCACTAACTGTAAATAGTCTAGCTGCCTGACTGTGGTACTAATGGGATCAAAAGAACACCAGTAATTTTCTTCAGGTAGCTGTATTTACTGTAACAAGACAAGCCTGCCTGTCAGTAGGAAGATAACAGGAACAGATCTAGCTGAACACTGTGAGCAGGACGCACTGCACTAACTGTAAATAGTCTAGCTGCCTGACTGTGGTACTAATAGGATCAAAAGAACACCAGTAATTTTCTTCAGGTAGCTGTAAATACTGTAACAAGACAAGCCTGCCTGTCAGTAGGAAGATAACAGGAACGGATCTAGCTGAACACTGTGAGCAGGACGCACTGCACTAACTGTAAATAGTCTAGCTGCCTGACTGTGGTACTAATAGGATCAAAAGAACACCAGTAATTTTCTTCAGGTAGCTGTAAATACTGTAACAAGACAAGCCTGCCTGTCAGTAAGAAGATAACAGGAACAGATCTAGCTGAACACTGTGAGCAGGACGCACTGCACTAACTGTAAATAGTCTAGCTGCCTGACTGTGGTACTAATAGGATCAAAAGAACACCAGCAATTTTCTTCAGGTAGCTGTAAATACTGTAACAAGACAAGCCTGCCTGTCAGTAGGAAGATAACAGGAACGGATCTAGCTAAACTGAATACAGTGTATATATATATATATATGCAACACCTGGGATGCATATATATACACAATACACTGTAAGTGCAGCTAACTGACTGACTGTCCTGCCTAATCTAGCTAACTCAAATGAAATGACACTGTCTCTCTCTCTCTCTCTATCTCTCAGCACGCCGGAACACACTGCACAGGGCCGCCGTGCAGGCGGCCTTATATAGTGTGGGGTGTGTACTAAATCCCCTGAGCCATAATTGGCCAAAGCCTCCTTGGCTTTGGCCAATTACGGCTCTCTGTTCAGGTGGCGCTGTGATTGGCCAAGCATGCGGGTCATAGTGCATGCTTGGCCAATCATCAGCCAGCAATGCACTGCGATGCCGCAGTGAATTATGGGCCGTGACGCGCCACACGAATTTGGCGCGAACGGCCCATATCGTTCGCAATTCGGCGAACGACCGAACAGCTGATGTTCGAGTCAAACATGGGTTCGACTCGAACACGAAGCTCATCCCTAGTCTCCTCCATTATGGGATATCCTCCACTACACTGGTGTGGCTAAGGGATCAAAGTAGCATTGATATTGTGCCTCTAAAATGGATGCTCATGTCATACACGGCCACTGGAACAGACTGACAGTACTTTTTTTTTTTGTTTGTTTGTGCTTCGATACTTTGTGTGAGTACTCTAAGGTTAAAGGGGCCAAAGGCATGTAAACTAGAACTAGATGCTTAGCCAGTATATACTGTATATAGGCTGAATATAAGTCCAGAAAGAGACCCGAGAGGCTCAGCAGTGAACCATAGACAACCAGGAGAGGTGTATTGAGGCGGTGGCAAAACTGCAAAAAATCAGGACTATAACGCATACAGCAAGAGGAACAGAAGCGTTAACCTTAGAAGTAATGGGAAGGAAGAATTGAGCAGTATCGGGGGACACTACCTAGTCCCTGGATTAGGGACTAATGGTATTTACAGTAAGGGGGGATACTAAATTAAGGCCTGGTAGAGATACTCTATACAGCTCACTAAAAACCCCTCAAATATAAAACAACCGGCAGAGTCAAGATCATTGGGGTAGCCCGGAATTAGCTTAACAACCCCCTCCACTCGGGGGATCCCTTGAGTGTTAGGAGAGAATGAGGGGAAAGACAGGGAAGGGGGCTACAGCGAACATGACTAGAATTAGAGCCAGTCCAGGTACCATCAAGAAATATTTGGTCCAAGATAATACTAACGAAAGTCCAGGGAAAGCTACTGGGCCTAAAGGCAAAACTACGGATTGTCCACCTAAAGTTAGCACAAGAAGACAGCTGGCAGAAATGGAATCACACAATACAAATCCTGGGATAACAGAAACAACTTCAATAGAATACCAGCAGGATAGACAACTACCAACAAAGAACGAGATAGCAGAAATGTTTGCTCGATTGGAAACATCGATTAAAGTTGAAATTGAAACAGTACAGGATGAAATGAGCCATATTGTAAGAAGAGTAGAAGAGACTAAAACAACGATAGAAAGACAAGGACTAGAGATAAAAAACCTTAAAAGTCAGATGGAGGAAATTCAGCGAGAACAGAGAAACCTGTGCTATAGGTTGGAAGACCAAGAGAACCGAAGCAGGAGAAAAAATCTCCGGATTAGAGGGCTCCCAGAGGTTCAGGGTGAAAGAGAGAACCTACAGGAGAAAATTGACCAAATCTTTGGAAACCTGCTAGATCCATCTGAGAATAGGCATAAAATCAAACTAGATAGAGCTCACAGGATAAGAAAACCACCCGAAATAAGTGAAGAAGCTCCACGGGATGTAATTGTGAGATTCCATAACTACCAAGACAAGGAAACGATCAAGTCAAGTGTGAAAAAGAATCAGGCAGTGAAATATGGAGAGACATGTTTGCAGATCTATTCAGATCTAGATGCTGAAACCTTGGCCAGGAGACGAGTGCTTAAACCACTACTGGCACAACTGAAAGCCCATGGCGTTCAATATTCGTGGGATTTCCCAGCTTGCCTAATTGGGCGCAAGAATGGCCGCTCAGCAACATTGAGATTCCCAGAGGAGACCCAGAAATTATGGGTAGGACGAGACCGGTCCATTCCTCTGTGGACCCGACCATTTAGTCCTGTGGGGCTACGTAAAGATGTAAATGTGGTAAAAACAACAAGATGGTCAGGATAAATATAGTTACATACAATGTGAGGGGCCTCAATTCTCCCATAAAATGTGCGAACATAATGGGAGAATTGAGATCCCTGAAAGCAGAGGTGGTCTTCTTACAGGAGACCCACCTATACCTTGGTAAAAGCAAGAGAATAGCTACAAGGGATTTCCCGTATTGGATCTATGGAGACTCCCCGATAAGAGGAGCAAAAGGAGTTGCGACTGGTTTTGCAAAGGGAGTAGGGTTCATAATAGAGGAGAGAGTAACTGACCCGGAGGGTCGCTTCCTGTTCATAAGAGGAAATTTGAATAGGACAGATTGTTCATTGGCGAACATTTACTGCCCAAACACCAACCAAGGAAGGTTTCTATTGGGAATCCTGGCAAAGTTCGAAGCTTTTAAGAAAGGGAGGGCCATTATCGCAGGAGATTTCAATATCTGTCTAGAGCCAGGTAAAGATAGTACGTCGCATGTTCGGGGGTCCGAGGGTATATGGATGAATAAACTCAAGAAAAAGCTTCATCAACAGCAGCTGGTAGATATATGGAGGATGCAACACCCGAATGTAAGAGATTATACCTTCTACTCCCCCGTCCATGCAACGTACTCTAGGCTTGATCTCTTTTTTGTGGAACATCAGTATGTGGAAGAGGTAGAGGGTACAAATATAGGACCAATGATGTTTTCGGACCATGCCGGTGAGCCTACAAATAAAATGAAGTAAGCATAAATTGCGGAGTAACAACTGGATACTAAATGAGGATCTCTTACATGATGAAAAAATAGATAAACTCATTAAAGAAGAATTAGAATTTTACTTTAAAATCAATACCGCTGAGGAAACATCAGAAACAATAGTTTGGGAGGCTCATAAAGCCTACATCAGAGGGATCATAATAAAGGCGGGAGTAGAGAAAAAGAGAAGACAGGGAGAGACCTTTTGCGTGCTACGGGAGGAAATCATTAAATTAGAGCAACATCATAAGATATCGAGGGATGGAGAAACATTGGTAAAACTATATAGGAGTAGGGAGGCTATGCGGCAGTTAATCGAACAAGAAAATCGGAAGAAGTATAATCTCGTAAAAAAAGAAAGATATCTAGGCAGTAATAGACCTGGTAGATACCTGGCGAAGATATTAAGTAAAAAGAAAAATAACAAATATATCGATAAGATAAGGTCGAGAGCAAATAAGATCAGCTACAAGGATTCAGATATTGCAAGGACGTTCCAAGAATTTTACGGGGAGTTATACTACATAAATAGAAATGTAACAACTAAGGAGAGGGAACAAAAACAAGTGAAAATCAAAAACTATTTAAGCAAGGCGGAAATGGCCAAAATAACGGAAAATGAGCGAACTACACTGGAGACCCCTATTACGGAGACTGAAGTGAGAAAGACAATTAGGGAGACACAAGTAGGTAAGAGCCCAGGCCTGGATGGGCTGACAGTGCTCTATTATAAAAAATATCAAGATTACCTAATTCCTAAATTGTGTTCCTACATGAACGACATAGGAGATAAGGGGGAAATGAGCAGAGAAGCACTGGCAGCTAATATAACGATTATTCATAAGGAAGACAAGGATGCTACAGTATGCTCAAGCTACAGGCCTATTTCCCTGTTAAATGTGGATACTAAACTATTCGCGAAAGTGATGGCGGATAGAATGAAGCAGATAATAAAGAGGATCATCCACCCGGACCAGGTTGGGTTTATTTCAGGTAGGCAGGGACGAGACAACAGCATTAAAACCCTCCTATTAGTCCAGGAAATCAAAAAAAGCGGAGTCCCAGGCCTACTGCTATCTATAGACGCAGAAAAAGCATTTGATAGAGTAGACTGGGACTTCATGATGAGCACGCTCGAGGAAGTAGGCTGTGGGGAGAGGATGTGTAAATGGATTAGGGCATTGTATTCAAGGCCGTCGGCGAGAGTGAAAATAAATGGGACCCTCTCTGAGCCAATCGACATGCACAATGGTACAAGACAGGGGTGCCCAATTTCCCCTATGCTTTTTCTGCTGACACTAGAACCCCTCCTTTCGAAGATAAGACAAAATAGGGATATCAGTGGGGTAGTAATGGGTAACACGGAATACAAACTCGCCGCCTTTGCAGACGACATCCTGTTGTACATAACCCACCCAAGGATCTCCCTCCCGAATGTTATGGCCACCCTAGTAGAATACGGAAAGTTATCGAATTTCAAAGTAAACCCAACTAAATCCGAAGCATTAGAAATAAACCACAGTAAGGAAAGCGACCACTCTTATCAAAAATATTTCCCCTTTGTGTGGGGTAAAAAAGAACTGAATTACCTGGGTATAAAAATCACTACATCAATGGAAACGCTATACCAAGCGAATTTTATCGAGCTGTTAAATGAGGTAAAAGCCGAATTGAATGGAATACATCTGGGTCAACTATCCTGGGCGGGAAGAAATAATGTATATAAAATGGTTTTACTACCAAAAATAACCTATAAAATGCAATTGCTACCAATAACATTGCCACAAACATATCTTAGAAGACTACATTCAATGTTAATAAAATTTATCTGGAGGGAAAAGACACCAAGATTAAAATTTACACAATTGATCAACACTAAGGCTATGTTTCCACTATTGCGTCCCCAAAGTCGCGCGATTTACACTGCGATTGTGCGTTGCGATTTGTGTTGCGTTTTGTTGCGACTTTAATTACGACTTTGTGCGACTTGGATGTTCTGCGATTTAGTCCTAGTGATGTAATTCCTTATCCTGCTTATTTATTGCCCCTTCCTGTTTGGTTGTCTCGTGTTGTATGTTTGTTAGCAAACATGTTGGCTATGCAGTATGTTGGGTCAGCAGTCATTTTGGCTTCTGTAGCAGCATTTATAGATCAAGAAGAGGAGGATAACCGGAGGAGGAGAAGGCATCGCTTTTGGATACATCCCATCATTGCCCAAAGGGAAGTGAGAGGCCAGTTTGGGGTCCTTTACAATGACCTCCGGGCTCATGATGAAAAATTTTTCAACTATACAAGGATGTCAATTAGAAGGTGAGAACATTTTTTGATGTCAACTTGCAAATGCTGCCAGATATATTTCTCAAAATGTGTATATGCCTGGTCATTATTACTCTTTTTAGTATTTTTAGATTTGAATAGCTTGAAGTGTTAACTAGAACCTGATCAAATTGTTTGAAAAATGTAACTCCATTTGTAAATGTTTGATTTTTACATGGTCAGTGTAGATACTAGCCCTATTTTTTCTCTTTACAGTTTTGATGAATTGTTGGCTTTGCTCTCTAGTCATCTAGAGCACCAAAACACCAGTTTCAGAAGGAGTATTCCATCTGCTGAAAGACTCATAATAACATTGAGGTAAATGTTCATACCTACTGTTTCTTCTTCTTAACTTCTATGTGGCTTTTGGAGATCCACATCATTCTTTCATCATCTTTACATGAAGTCCAAAAATAACTACTAGCATGTAATTGTGCGTAAGCTTGGTTTTAAAATCTTAACTCTGCCTCTACATCACCTGTGTCTTTCTCCTGCTCCTCTTCTTCCTTCTTCACTTCCTCAGGCACCTCCTTCCTAGCTCTGTTTTTTGGGTTTATTTATGTAGCTTAGTGTCAATATGTATCATTATCCTAAAATGTATGTACTTTTCCATTTTAGGTACCTGGCAACTGGACATTCCTTTTCCAGTTTGCATTTTGAATTTTTGGTTGGCAAAACTACAGTCAGCACTATTGTCCACGAGACCTGCCGAGACATATGGAATGTCCTTAGTGATTTGGTTCTGAAGAAGCCCACTTCCGACGATTGGTGCAAGAAAGCGGAACTTTTCTGGGATCGTTGCAATTTCCCAAATTGTCTAGGGGCAATTGACGGCAAACATATGAGGGTAGTGATGCCCATTGGCAGTGGAACAAAATACTATAATTATAAAAAATATTTTTCTTTTGTCTTACTTGCAGTGGCTGATGCCAATTATTGTTTTAGCTATATAGACATTGGATCATATGGCAGCAGCTCAGACTCAAGTATTTTCCAAAGATCTTCCTTTGGAAGAATGTTGCGGGAAAATGCTCTGGACCTGCCACAGGACTGTCCGTTGCCAGGAACAAATGGGCCGCCAATGCCATTTGTGTTTGTTGGGGATGAGGCCTTTGCTCTCGGTGAGCATCTATTAAGGCCTTATTCAAATCGGGGTTTGAGTGAAGAGAAGCGAATCTTCAATTACCGCTTAACGAGGGCAAGACGAGTGGTAGAATGTTCTTTTGGCATTTTAGCCAACAAGTGGCGTTTGCTCCATACCCCCATTAATTTAAAAATGGAGAATGCAATATCTGCAGTAAAAGCAGCATGTGTTCTTCACAATTTTGTGAGAATTTGTGATGGCTATCTTTTTGAAGATTCCCTCATGCACGATCTGGAAGGTGCACAATGGAGTGCCAGTAGGGGCACCACCAATGGTGCCAGTGTGCGTGAGGGATTCTCATCTTATTTTCTGTCTGCTGCTGGTTCTGTCCCCTGGCAGCAGGATGCCATAGCATAATGTATGTCATGCATTTTCTGTGAATATTATTTTGATGTATGTTATGTTTCAGTGCATCCAAAAGCATAATAACAGGTAGTTTCCTCAAATTAGAAAAAAGGATAAGCCGAAAATGCACAATGTAAACAAAATTATTTTTATTTTATTTTTTTTTGTGCAGGGAAGCACACAAAATTTTTTGGTTATGTGTTTGGGTGAACTACACCATTTTGTTTATTTTTTATCAAGCACAACAAATAGTGAAATAATAAACTATTTCTCTCAGAAAAACACGTAAATAAAATTATTTCAAAAATATAAAAAAATATCTGAATCTTTTTTACAAGACAACTCTTTTTGCAATAAGGCAAAAATAAAGAACTACGTTCCATGAACTTAAAATTACAACAGTTGTTGTTTTGGCCTCCTCAACCAAACAAAACATAGAGAACAAGTCTTAAACACACCTCAATAATAATTGTAAATTACAATTGCTCGTATGTTTTGTTTTCAGTGGTCCCGGAAACTGAAATATTGGTTGGTCCAGGGAAATCCACTGATGGACCAGGGTAATATTTCCTTTCCAGAAAAGGCGGAACATGACTGGGTGTAGGCTGCCTAAGTTGGTGAGTGGTTGGGGGGCCAAGGGTAGAGGTAGTGGGGTCAGGAATTGGATGCAACATGCGTGGCCTTGAGGGATTCAGTATATTACCATACTGGTCACAGTATGGACGGTTTATTGGTGGAGCATACTGTGTACTTGGAAAGTTAGTGTATTGTTGATAAGGGGGATATTGGGGAAGGGGGGGTTGCATATATGCTGAGGATGTTGTTGGCCCCTCACCCACAAATGATTGAGCAGTTGACATTAAAGCCATCCTGAGTGCATATTTTTTTCTCAGGGGGTACCTGTTTACATATGCCTAAAATTACAGTGAGAAATGCTGTGTCTTCACACTGGTTTTCAGCCATTTTAGTGGACATCTGATTGACTACCTCTAAAATTTTATCCATGGGTTTACCAGGCCGGGCACTGACCCTTGAAGACCTTCGCAAAGGCCTAGAGACATTGCTAGGTCCTGGTTCTGCATCCTCCTCATTCATTGAGTTTGATGTTGACCTTGCTTCATCTACGAACAGTTCCTTGTCAACATTGTCTTGGAATTGTTCTTGCTCCTCCTCCTCCGCAGCTTCCTCTGCCTCATCTTCTGCTGCCAAACCCTGTGTGCTGTCTTCCCAGCTTGCTTGGGTTCTGAAATACAAATCACATATTTTTTAAGTAAGCATTACTATTTGATATGTAGAATTCGTAACATATGCCTGCTGATAACTTACTCTCGCATTTCCAACACTGGTTTCAAAAATTCAAGATCCCCGGCATGGGCATATGGGGCTAATCTTTTAGAGCCGGAACCACTCCTTCCCTCTTTTAATTTGCGTAAGTACCGGTTGTAGCAGTCTTTGAGACTTCTCCATCGAGTTTGTAACGAGTGCACTACAAAATATAAAGCAAAGTATACACTTTTAAAAACAAATTTAGTCACTGCCTATAGGTCATTCATTTGCTAGGCTGCATAATTGATATGGATGGTGTTAAAACAACCGCTACATATATTACCCATGACACCTACATAATTTGACATGTGCTGGAGGATGTTGACAGGGCCATCTTTAATATTATTTTATATTATTAGGACCGTGGACAAAAATTATTTGCGGGCCCACACACACATATTTACTTTCCTGCAGCCACAGGTTACAGGAAAGTAACTATATAAATGACACCATCAACACAGATAGTGTTGACATGGGATTACCTCCTGCCAAACCATTGTGATCTCCTGCCAGGAGAAGCGGTCCCCACCAAGAAAAAACAGTGCACACAACCATTGGTTACAGAAAGTGTTAAGCAGCATATATCAACCACTTACTTTTTGTAGAACGTTCTGTGGCTGAGAAAGAGTCCCATGTCTCATAATATATGCGAGCCACCTCCAACCATGCTCTCTCCTTCTTTGCATGATCTTTGTAACCTGGATCTCTGAGGTCATATATTGCCGGACGTTGTCTGACAAGCCGAATAATTTCCTCATTGTCATGCACTTGTTGCTTATTTTTTTTTGCCCTAGGCATGCTTCCTGCTGTCTTCCACACTCACATACATCGATATAGGAAGTGATGTATTTGGGAGGAGCAGAGATCATGTGCTTCCGTAGACTTCCGTGGAAGTCGCAACAAAGTCGCGGTGTCAGACATGTACATACGACTTCATTGCGACTTAATACCTTTCTATGGAGAACAAGTCGCACCGAAGACGGAACAAAGTAGTGCAAGAACCTTTTTTCGAGTCGCTGCGACTTGAGTCGCACCAATGAGAACGGGGACCATTTAAATACATGGGTTTTGACTTGTCATGCGACTTGACATGTGTCAAGTCGCAAAATAAGTCGCACTAGTGGAAACAGAGCCTAAAGGTAAAGGGGGGTGGGGAGCACCAGACATAAGGAAATACTATGAAGCTATCGCTCTAGCCAGAGTTATTGATTGGGTTAAAAATAAAGAAAAACACTGGGTAGTAATAGAAAATAAAATTAGTAACACTAAATTGGATAAGATTATATGGATCTCACCCCAACAGAGAAAATACAGCACTGAAACACATGAAATCACTAAGCATGCACTTAAGATATGGGACACCCTACACAGAAAGGAACACTGGGAATACAATTCACCTTTAATGCCACTTAAAGACTTAGAGCAGTTTGCACCAGGGAAAGAGGAATGGTTTGGCAAATGGTTATTAGAAGAAAACATACAATTAAAAGATGTAATGTGCAGGGGTAGAAAAGGCTCATTCCAAGAGCTGCAGGATAAAAGAAATATGATAGTTATAAACCCCTGGCGCTATAATCAATTAAAACATTATATAGATTCCCTGCCGCGACCAATCAGATCGGTGGATAATTTATTACCACTTGAGAAAATTTGCATGAATAAAGAGGAGAGGGGGGGCTTCTCCCGGATATATAAAGCGCTAGTTGAACTAGGAAGGATAGATACCCCGGACTGTATAGGGAAATGGGAGAAGGAGTTAGAGAGAACTCTCACAGATACAGAAGTCTCACTGATTTTAAAAAGAGTTTCAACTACATCAGTTAATAGCAAATTGTTAGAACTAAATTTCAAGTGCCTGACTAGAATGTACCTGACCCCGGATAGGGTCCATAAAATACAAAGGGATAAGTCGCAACTCTGCTGGAGGGGCTGTTCAGAATTAGGGACAATGGCCCACATTTGGTGGCTGTGTCCGGAAATGAGAGTGTTCTGGGGCGAAGTAAGAAAATACATTAAAGAGATTACTAATTTAGAGGTCCCTAACGACCCCTGGATATTGTTATTTCACATGAGTGATATGCCCACTAAAACATATCTCAGAACACTCTTGCCACATCTTATTGACGCAGCCAAGAGCCTAATCCCTAAGTATTGGCAAAAGAAAGAGAGACCAAAGATGAGAGAATGGTTTAATAAAATTAATGAGATACAGTGTCTGGAGTATTTAAGGTTTAGTGAAGGGATAAAAATGGGGGCCTATGAAACAAAATGGAAAGAGTGGGAAAAATTTAAAGAATCCCCAAAAGCGTTTGATATGTGGTCCACGTAACCCAGAAATAGGAATCATCACCCTATGGCAGGATATAGAGGTACACCCAAAGCGGGAGCAGACAGGAAGAGAGAACGGGGGGCCAGAGGAGAGGAACGCAGAGGGATGGATGGGGTACGGTCTCAGGGGAGGGGGAGGGGGCGAGGGGGGGGGTATTGGTAGAAAGGAAATATTAGTAAACTTTAAAATGAATACTTATTTGTGTTGTTTTGTAATATATTGATTTGGATTCTTAAGCAAACTTAAAGTCACGGTGATGTGAGGATAAGATGGGAAAGAAATTTTAATTTTAAATAATTGAAAAATCATTTCCCGGGAGAAACTTTCTAACTGAAGTGGCAAAAAAAAAAAAAAGGAGAGAATGCAGTCATCACCTCACAACTGCAGCTTCATCTGGTGTCGGTGGATGGGGCTTCAGTCCCCACCTGTATACCCCAGGGATGCTGGGCAGTCAGCCCAGATCCCCAACAGCAGGATGGGGTGAGCTCAGTCCCCCTGTCTTCTCTCCAGTGGCAGAACGGACTCCAGGGAGAAGGGCCAGTCCAGGCCTTTCCCCAGCGGCAGATATGTTCTCTGAGAGAGATAGAGGTTGGCTGGGTGAGTAAGGCTCTGTTTGGAACAATTTGTTTGGGGTACTGTGTGGTTACAGGCAGTAGAGGACTGGAACTATGGACTAACTTCGGAGTCGACCCGTCCGGGGTCTCCTCCTGCGTTAGTCTCCTGCCGAAAGGGGAGAAATGTGACAGACCTAGCCGGGTCAGAGGCTGTTGGAGACGACTGAATGCAAGCCTCTTGCCTTTTGATTATGGGCCCTGGATTTTCAAGGGAACAATACTCTTTGTGAGGTGAATTAGAAATCCAGTCTGAACTGTACTAATCGGACTCAGTCGTGTATATATGTATATATTGTATGTTGTTTGATTCTGTTGGGGACTCCTTGCTGTGGTCATTTGGGATTTGTGTCCCTGAAGAGGGAGGGGGGATTCCTCCAGCAGCCCCCTGCTGATAAGACTGATTCATACTGTTGGGACACATCCTGTGAGGAGATGCTGGTGTCATCAACTCCAACTACCTGTGTTTATGTTAATTGAATGAGCTGATCACATTAGCCACCAGCACTGGCTAGGAGACGAACAGTCTAGGCTGAGGAGGGGGGAGATTGTTGTTTGTATTGTTAATTGTAATTAGCTCCTGCTATTGTGTTTATACTACTGTGTGAAGCTCGGTGCCCACAAGTCTGTCCTACAGGTCATGTCTCTGAGTCATCTGGTCTGGGTAAATTTAATAGTAAATTAGCTCATGTTAATTAGGTTAGCTTTGAGTCATCCTGGTGTATAAATTTGTGTGAACTCTCAAATAAAGAGTTAGTTCTGATGTACTCCAAGACTGGTGTTGTCTAGTTCTGGGGGGTTCCTATAGCCAGATCCATTGGACTCGTGTTCCAGAACTTAGGAAGCGGTATACTGACGGAAGCACTCAAGCGGAGTGTGGGATGTTCCGTGACACCAACTATTCCCCAATTTGCCTGCAGGAAGGCTCCAAACATCAAAGGGAAAGTTTCTCCTAGCAAATCAAATCCACCATATCATTCAGAGAAAAAACCCAACTTACACTGATCCCCCTAATTGGAATGTTCCAATGTAAAAAAACTCTTTGCCTTACTTGTGCCCTTGTTCAGCATGGAGAAAAATCATTTAGTCACAAAGGCAGAACCTTCCACTTTAACACCTTTCAAAACTGTTCCTCCATGTTCGTGGTATACTGCCTTTCCCGCCCTTGCAGTATGTTATATGTAGGCCGCATGTTTAGAACTTTGCGTGCCAGGTTTGGAGAACATCATAGATTTGTAGAGGTTTGTTCTCCCAAACACAGTGTCCCCCACCACTTCTCAAAGTATTACAAAAAATCCTCTAAGGAGTTAAAAGTATGGGTCCTTGAATCTATTCCCGACACATTCTCCCCAGCAGAATGGTTCCAACGGTTATGCAAACAGGAAACGTACTGGATCTTCATCCTCGATACCCTGGCGCCCAAGGGTATGAATGAGGAAATTGAAGTCAGTACTGTTATCTAACCCCTTATTTAGAACCAATTTATTAATACTCTGGTAGACCAAATAGTATTGCCAAAAAAATAATTATTGACTTGTACAAAATATTATACTGCCATTTTCCTTTTTGGCTATTATTTTGGAAGTTGTCCTCCTGTATCTTCTATAACAACAGATACATATAATATCTGTATTTCTAGAGTTCCCCTTTAGACAGAACTTGTCTACTTTTTAGTTGTCATATATAATATATATTTATTCTTTGTTTCCACTGTAATTTTGTGGTGATCTTTTATATCAATGAACATATGTAGATTCTCACCACATTCACGTGCAGATTCCCACCAGATTTTTATGCTTATCTCTATTCCCATTTTTTTTATTGTATTTTTTTTATTTTCATTTTTATTTTATTTTTTCGTTTTTGCATTCCCCCTTTTTTTTTTATTTCTAATCTTTATTTGTACTTTTTTTATCTTTATCCCTTATGCTTTATTAGTTATTAGGTACTTTTTTTGTATATATCATATCTGTTCCTTTGCTGTTTTTTCTTTATATAAGATTGACAGGTCACTGGCCAATCAGGTCTGAAGAAGAAGCATGTTGCTTCGAAACGCGGCTACCACCCCCTTCATGTAAGCACGTCCTACATGCCCTCTGTGTGACATCCCATCCAGCTTGGCACCTTCTTGCGTTCCATGCTGCTTACGGCGGAGGATGGCCACTTCATGCTTACATCCAGGTGACACAGCTCACAGGACCCGGACGGTCCACAGATCCTCTGAAATTGACATTTCTATACACAAATGCCTGTACAATTCTATTACTTTGTGAGTTGCCATTTGTCTTTTAATTTAGAATGAATAGTTCAGTTCTAGTGGGATATAGGAGAGATTGCCCACATCCCTAATATGAACCACAAAACGAAAAAGAGACCCTCTGGTGGGACTTTAATGGGGCAATGACTTCAAACAAGCATATACAAATTGAATGAGTAAAAGATACAATTTTAATATCCAAAATATAAAACAAAGGGGACATAGGATAGACTATGTCAAGCAAATTGCAAGTATACAATGTACATGAAATTGTGTAACATGCTGATCATAGGATCATAACCACTAATTTAAATCACTCTTGTACTGATGAACAGAGTGATACCCAATGCGTTTCAAAGTCATGCGTTGATCCTCTTCATTAGGGGCAAGTGGTAGAAGTATCTATGATATCATGTAAAAGCAGGCATCTTGCTATGTCACATCAGGAGTTAAAAGCAAGGAGAGATGGCTCTGCTGACCCTGAACTGTCCAGAAGATTGGAGATGAGGGTGACCATCCCACCGACAACCAAAAGGTGGGGGCCGGAGGGAGGAGACCCGACCCACCAGAGGAGTCACACCAAAAAGGAGGTAAAAAAATTGAGGATCTCAATAAATAGGCACACAGAGAGGCTTTCCACATCAGGGAATCCAGAGGCCAAAATGAAAGTCTTTCATGGGAGTGACGCTTAGCGTATCTCTTTCCTTTCCTGCATGTGTTATGCGGAGTGGTCATATGGTACCTTTCAGACTCACCAGGATTGACTTTTTCTGTTATTTTGTCCTATTTGTTCTTTGCTTCGCAATAAAAAAAAAAAAAAACATCTTCAAAGTTGTAGACATGTTCTGTAAATTTAAAGGATGCAAATCCTCAAACAATTCATGTTAATTCCAGGTTGTGAGGCAACAAAACATGAAAAATGCCAAGGGGGTGAATACTTTTACAAGGCACTGTAGCAGAACCACTGCAGCAAGGAGTTAAGAATTTCATAAACAGAAAACTGCAGGCTAGACTGTGGCATTAGAATCAAAGGGATTCATGTACTGTTATCTACAACAATAAAGAAATATAAAACATTTAAAAAGAATGAGTGTTATCTCATTTGTGCCAGGAAAATCTGTATTATCCTTGTGTGGGTATTTGGAGGGATAAAAAAACAGTAGAGTAGATGTCACTATAATTATTATAATTTTAAAAAATACATGTACCTTCTGTTCTAATCAATATACAGCTGTCACGTGACCTAGCTCTTCCCCAGGCTGTCTCTAGGAAAACAGTGGCAGAAGGAGCTTTTTGTCTTCTGCTGCTGGTCAGCCTTTGGAATACACAGTAAAATAAATAATTAATACGAATAAACTGTTTTGAATTGTCATACAAAAATATATTTTCGAAATTAAAAATATTTATTTTTTGGCAATGACAGGGTGTCAGCTGATTTCTGCCAGTCACAGGCTGAGTCACACCCTTCCGGCCTGTGTCTTAGAATTACAGGGAGGGGAAGCCTCCATCAATCAATATGTAATATCCCACCCATATTGTGTTTAACTGGTTAGTGGACATGGAGGAGACTCTATAGTCACATGGGCTGGTCAAATGTGATCAAGGAGGAAATGCTTAGGGTAGAAAATACACTGAAAACTGAGCATGTGCACTAGCTGCCAACACTGCTCTGCAAATACTCCAACTGCAGTTGGAATATGGACAGGAGGGGGAGACAAAGAACAACAGTATTAACAAGGTTTTTTTTGCAGGATACAGAAAATGAATCCCATAGTGACTGAGTAAGCATGAACAGCATGTAATACAACATTTATTGATAGTTTTAATGACACTTTAAATATGTGTTGCTTAGGCTCCTTTCCTGTCTTATGGTTGTGATCCTGCATTATCACCTGTAACACTTGGAGACTACACATATTACTCAGGAAACTGGCTCGAAAATCAATCAGGATAGAGTGAGGCTTCCTCGATGGGAGAGGAAGGTCAAGGCTTTAAGCTACCGGACACTTTCACAGAGTCCTGACTGGAAATTAGAGTTTTAGGCATCAAATTTGGTCAAATTTGGAAAATCTCTTACAGGGAAAGGATTGACCTGATTAAAACTTACCTGATCCCAATATTTCTGTATGTCAGTTGTGTCTGCGTTTTGCCAGTGTCTTTCTATGCAAGAATCTACAGCTGTTTCTTCCAACTGTTATGGGGGAACAAACTGACCCTCATTAAGAGGTCTGTAACCTACCTTCCCAAGCGGTTGGGTGGCCTAGGTATGGTCAACCTGGTGGTATTGTTTTCTCTTCCAGATAGCAATTATAACTTGCCACAAATTTGTGGAAGAGTTGAATATTAAGTCTTGTTAACTTGCTGCACATTTTCACTGACAAGTCATACACTTGCAGAGGACTTAAAGCATTGCATAACAGACTCTATGTGAAGGGCAACCTGAAGCATCACTCAGTGGAGAACCATGGTTGTCCAAGAGTGGAGTGTGGTGGTGTGGAGGAGACAATGGACCATTTCTTGCTTCAGTGTAGAAGTCTATAAGGCTCAGCTTATCTCTTTCCTTTCCCACGTGTGTTATGCGGAGTGGTCATATGGGGCCTTTCAGACCCACCAGGATTTTGATTTTAAAAAAATGTTCTAGTTAGTTCAGTAGTCCGTTACTACACGTGAAATGCATAGTGTCAGGTTTCCACAGGTAGTCCTTCCTGTCTACGTGGTGGTGCACAACATTCTGGGTGAGGTTGGGAAAATTTGGGGTCTTAAGAAGGACAGATGGCGGCAGGAGTCCTGGTCAAAGGCATAGAGGAATGTCAGGTCTTTGTAGCTGCTGTCTGTCAGTCTCTGGGTGTGTGGTTCTTCTTTCCATTCTTTCACATTCCCTAGATTTTTGTAAGATCAGATATTTGAAAAAAGGCTGCATGCATGGGATAAATGTTTAATTATTTTTTAGCCTGGGGGTGCATTTAGGTTGAGGTAAGGTTGTGCTTTGCATAATTTAATAGTGTACTTATAATAAAATTATGTTTTTTTTATAAATAATTCTATTTATGTTATTTTTGGCAAAAAAAAGTTTTCTTTTAAGTTATCTGCTGATGTAAGTTTGTATATATATATATATCTACATCTATCTATCTATCTATATAGATATATATAGATATATATATATATATATATATATAGATAGATATATCTATCTATATATATTATTTATTTTTGTATATATGTAAATATGTTTTTAATAACAAATTGTATATTTGCAAAATTTTTAATAAACAAAAAATTTACTCATATTACTCAGGAACAATCCACTGTTGTCACCATCAGAAAACCTGTCAGGATAAATGGCACACAGCCATTGTTGGAGCAGCAAAGAATACAAAAAAGGATAGAAGAGGTGAAAACAAGTTGTTTATGTAAAAAAAAAAAGATTTCAATTGTTTCTGATAAAAAATCTACTTTAATGCTCATAGTATAAAACCCCATCACATTTAGGCTCTGTTGCTATGCATTAATGAAAGCATGTATCTTTGTGCTGTAGAAGAAAGGTTTTAGAATACTTTGAAATAGTGTATATTTACAGAGTGATACTAGTTTTTGGCTCCAAATGTTCAGCGCAGCAGTTTTCGATGCAAGTCTTTTACCATACCAATCTTTTAAAACTTAATTTACAAGCCACCTCTAATGCCCCGTACACACGGTCGGATTTTCCGACGGAAAATGTGCGATCGGAGCGTGTTGTCGGAAATTCCGACTGTGTGTGGGCTCCATCGGACATTTTCCATTGGATTTTTCGTCACACAAAGTTTGAGAGCAGGCTATAAAATTTTCCGACAACAAAATCCGATTGCGTCAATTCGGACCGTGTGTGGCCAATTCCGACGCACAAAGTGCCACGCATGCTCAGAAGACATTCCGAGACGGAACAGCTCAGTCTGGTAAAATTAGCATTCAGAATGGATACAGCACTTTCGTCACGCTGCAATGTTTTAAATTGTTTAATACAGCGCACTCTCTTCTTCTTTATAATGTGAGAAGAATGAAGTAGTTTTTCTGCTCATATTCACACAGACTTCTCACAAACTTATTTCTTTATTATTTATCATGATTCCCTCAATATATTTTGATTTGTCACATGTGACCAAATTTTTTTTTTGTTGTTTTATTTTTGTTTTGTATTTTTTTCAAGGCTGATTTTTTTTTAGTTTTGTTTTGTATTTTTTTCAAGGCTGATTTTTTTTTTTTTTTGGGGTTTGTATTTTTTTCCAGGCTGATGTATTTTTGTTAGTTTTTTGGGGTTTTACTTCATAATATTTTTGTGTGTGGTTTGTGTGTTACCACAACACCATTATTATCTTGTATTATTTAATCTCAAGGAGGTTGCTTGGTGTCGGTGTCCCTTGTTAATTTCACATTGTAGTTTTGAAATGTACCTGCCTCCTCACAAACAAACTGTCCTTTTTGAAGGAAAACACACATAGGCGAGTATAATTGAACCAAAAATTCCTTTATTAAGGGCGCAGAACCAAACAAAGAGGGGGGCAATGCTGAAAAAACAGCAGAAATTGGCAAAGCCTTTGGCCCCCCAGGGCACACATCAACTATTTTACTGCAAAATTGGTGGCCTGAGGAGTCCATATCTAAGGGAGTTCAATCTGGTCCAGAAGTCCCAGAGATCATGAAAGCAGCAGATGACATCTGTGTCCCCAGGCTGTGGTCATACAAGAGACTGCATCTTTTGTCAGACCAGACTGAACCCAGGGCCATCACTCTCTGGTCTTCCTTCCACACTTCCTTCCACGCTGTGGCTTTGGTGGTGTAGTTGTGGCAGGAGGAGGAGGAGGATGGTCCAACTCAATCACGTCGGTATTGGGTGTGATTTCGCCACTCACCCCCTTAGTTAGGACTTTATAAAGAAGTTTCTCACACATGAGGCGTTGACCCTCCTGCATGCCCTTCAGTTTGCTGGCAGCCATGCAGGCAAAGGCCTCTTCAGGAGTGGGAAAGGCTCTGAGGGATGCAGAAGCCTCCTGAATGAGCCTGAGCGCTGAATCCTGCACGTGACTCCCCTTCCTGGGTCTTTTGTTTGGAAGGCGGAGGGGAGGAACCTGCGATTCTGTCAGGCTCCTACTGGGCCCAGGCTTCTCCTGGCTGCCACTTAGCCCCGCCTCCTCCTGGCTGCCACTAACCCCCGCCTCCTCCTAGCTGCCACATTCCACAGCCTCCTCCTGTGTTCCACATTCCAGAGCCTCGTCCTGGTTGAGGTCTTCCTGTGTATGAAAAAGGGACATAGTTTTAGTTTTTTATTCATCAATCACACACAATTTTCATCTCATGACTGTTGCAAATTGAATGTTAACAAATATAACAGACTATCCTTCTGAGCCCAGCATTTTTCATTCTTGTCCCAATTATTTTTGCCCACTACTGTCTATTGATATGTAAAAAACTATTAAATCAGCAATTAGTGATCAATAATAACATCTAGTAAAGATCATTTCTTTATTGACCAGAAATCTGTAGAAGAATGCTATATCTGACTCCATCTGGGCTCCTTCACTTCTTCCTGGCTGGAAGTCCCAGGTTGGACATCGGAAGCCTCAGCTGGGGTGGAAGGAAAAGTGGAAGGAAGGGGTTGAGAGGGATTCCCTGACTCCAGTCTGGTCTGACAGAAATCGCAGTCTCTCTTAGTACCATAGCCTGGGGACATAAACGTCATCTGCTGCAGCTCCTAGTCTCTGGGAATCCTGGACCTTCTTACGCTCCCTTAGATAAGTGCTCCTCAGGCCACCAATTTTGGCTTTTAAATAGGGGACGTTTGCCGTGGGGACCACCGGCTTCACCAACTCCAGCAGTTTCTCCAGTGCTGCCTGCCTCTTTTGTTTATGATTATAATGTGGATGTTTCACCTGCCACAGATAGGGCAGCTCCCTGTACTTGTCTATGAACAGGGGGAGGAAGTTGTGGTCATTGAAGCCATCCATTTTATCTGCAAGACATAAGACAAGACAAACCCTAATGTCAGGCAAAACTCTCCTAATCTTGTTACAATATAGGCTTTAATCTAGAAGCAGTATAGGCCCAAGCTTTTCTCTTACCTTCGTTGTTACGATCGGCGCCTCCGATACTCCTTCCTCCGCTCACAGATCGTACGTACTACGCACGCCTGTTACGCTTTATACACACTGCGCATGCGTGTAATTCCGCCCGCCCCTGATGTTCTTTCTAGTCTATTCTCCATCGCTTCTCGTTCGGCGCAGTGGGGGAAGAGCACATGGCGGAGACACAGCAGGTGCGTGTTAATTACAGCAACGAGGAGGAGGAGGAAAGCCCGGAGCCTGATACGTCTGGATTCAGAAGGAGAAGATTTAAGGCATCGAATATGTCCTTTGGGGAGATGTTGGAGATGGTCGACATCCTTAAGAGGGCCGACTATGATGGGAAGTATGGACCTTACCCCAACCCCAATGTCCGAAAGGCCAAGATCATGGCGAAAATGGTCAAGAGTCTGCACCGGAATTTCGGGGTACAACGATCAAAAGATCAGCTCAGGAATCGGTGGTCGGACCTGAAATTAAGAGAGCATGAGCAGTGCCGAAAGATCCGGAGAGTGCTGCAAAAAAGTAAGTAGTTGTCCTGTGTTCCTATTCTTTATGTTTATTACGTTCGTGCTGCTCCATGTGCTTTTCTTAACTGTTATCCAGTTTCAAAAGGCAACTTTCATGTTCATGGGCACATTATTCGTTCGTATAAAACATTGTTCGTTCGACCTATAAAACACCATTGTTTTGGCCATATGCATTTGCCCACATTTTTTAGGGCCTACTTGTCTGAAACTAATTTGGTTGTGTAGATGGGATTGTTACTAGAATGAAATGCAAACTAGATTCTGTGTAAGGAGAGGACACTCAGCAGCTGTTTACACATCTGGACACTGTAGCACTAGTGTGGGACACAAGAACACCCTTTTTATTAGGGGGCCCACACAGGTGCTCCAGTGTATACTATAGGGGTGTCTCCATCTGTGAAGCTTGTACAAAACAGGTAAAGTATTGAAGCTTGATAAAGGACAATAAAATTTCAACATCTTAGAACTCTGCCAAAATAGACAATTGTACCCCACTTCCAAGCAATGTTTCATATTTATAGTTCTGCCATCAAATATCTGTGTACTAAGTATACCTATTTTTTTTTACATAGGGGAGAAAAGACTCGGAGGACACCCCTCATCCGAGGAGACCAGAGACCCCCCACCTCTGGAAGAAGGGGAAATCCACCCAAGACAAGCAGAGCAGGAGGAGGAAGACGTGGTGGAAATTGGCACCACAACAGGTGAGTGTCTGCGACCACAGGCTCAGGTAAGAGATGGATGCCGGCAGATTTATAATACATGGTGTGTTTTTTGTTTTCTATCTTTTTAGGTGATCGTGATGTTGTGGATCCAGATCCTTTCACCTCGGAAAGTGCACAGATCCTGATCGGGGAGATCATGGGGTGTAATAGGGACTTGGAAAACATCAAGAAAAACATCCATCAAAAAATGAAGAACATCATTGATGTTTTAGGGAGAGTTTAAAACCTCTCCAAATCCCTTTTTTTTGTGTGCTAAAAATTTTTGAAAATTTTTGACAAATTTGAGAAAAGCCAAATTTTGAAGATGCACACAATGTGTCAACATGTGCTATCTGCCATCACGGGAGATCAATGGACGCGTTTTGGGGGTGCAACCCCTTCCTCAATAATAAAGTAGCTGTGAGGAAGGGGTTGCACCCCCAAAACACGTCCCTTGATCCCCGTGATAGCAGGTAGCACATGTTGACATTCGTAAATTTGTGTGCATCTTCAAAATTTGGCTTTTCCTGGGGTGACTTCACCCCATCTGAATGCAATATCAAACACAGTTTGTAAATACTCATGTCTGATATTGCTTTCAAGTTCAAGATTTGTGTCTTTCTTGTTGGTTTTAAACATGCCTGTTTTATCTTAAATGGACATTTCTACTTTTTCTTATGTGACCCCAAAAATTGTTATACAACAAACATGTTGGTTTGTTTTGAAAACCTTTTCTAAATGCACATGTGATTGTGCTGGTATTAAAAAGATTGTTAATCAAGAATGTGTGGAATATTGTCTCAACGCTACAACACTTTTGTGGTGCTCTAATTGGTGTTTTCTGTGACAATGGGTGTTATTTCCTAAGGGCAAATCCATTTTGCACTACAAGTTCAGTTTCAAGTGCACTTGTAGTGCAAAGTGTCTTTGCCTTTAGTAAATAACACCCAACAGTGCTTTGTAAGGTTACACAATCACGCCATTTTAAGGACTAACCGCTTTTCTGTCAGGGTCAGCTAAAACAAACACAAGCAGTAAATGTCACCAAAGATTTGAGTATTTTTTTTTTTTTTATTTGAAAAAGGTTTCAGACATTGTCTGGCATATTGTCCATAAGTCCATCAAGTCCAACCTATGTGTGTGATTATGTGTCAGTATTACATTGTACATCCCTGTATGTTGCAGTCATTCAGGTGATTATCTAATAGTGTCTTGAAGCTATCAATGCTCCCCGCTGAGACCATCGCCTGTGGAAGGGAATTCCACATCCTTGCCGCTCTTACAGTAAAGAACCCTCTACGTAGTTTAAGGTTAAACCTCTTTTCTTCTAATTGTAATGAGTGGCCACGAGTCTTATTAAACTCTCTTCTGCGAAAAAGTTTTATCCCTGGGGTAACCAGTACAGTATTTGTATATTGAAATCATATCCCCTCTCAAGCGTCTCTTCTCCAGAGAGAATAAGTTCAGTGCTCGCAACCTTTCCTCATAACTAAGATCCTCCAGACCCTTTATTAGCTTTGTTGCCCTTCTTTGTACTTGCTCCATTTCCAGTACATCCTTCCTGAGGACTGGTGCCCAGAACTGGACAGCATACTCCAGGTGCGGCCGGACCAGAGCCTTGTAGAGTGGGAGAATTATCGTTTTATCTCTGGCATTGATCCCCCTTTTAATGCATGCCAATATTCTGTTTGCTTTGTTAGCAGCAGCTTGGCATTGCATGCCATTGCTGAGCCTATCATTTACTAGGACCCCCAGGTCCTTTTGCATCCTAGACTCCGCCAGAGGTTCTCCCCCCAGTGTATAGAGTGCATTCATATTTTTGCCACCCAAATGCATTATTTTACATTTTTCTACATTGAACCTCATTTGCCATGTAGTCGCCCACCCCATTAATTTTTACAGGTCTTTTTGCAAGGTTTCCACATCCTGCGGAGAAGTTATTGCCCTGCTTAGCTTAGTATCGTATGCAAATACAGAGATTGAACTGTTTATCCCATCCTCCAGGTCATTTATGAACAAATTAAATAGGATTGGTCCCAGCACAGAACCCTGGGGAACCCCACTACCCACCCCTGACCATTCTGAGTACTCCCCATTTATCACCACCCTCTGAACTCGCCCTTGTAGCCAGTTTTCAATCCATGTACTCACCCTATGGTCCATGCCAACGGACCTTATTTTGTACAGTAAACGTTTATGGGGAACTGTGTCAAATGCTTTTGCAAAATCCAGATACACCACATCTACGGGCCTTCCTTTATCTAGATAGCAACTCACCTCCTCATAGAAGGTTAATAGATTGGTTTGGCAAGAACGATTCTTCATGAATCCATGCTGATTACTGCTAATGATACCGTTCTTATTACTAAAATCTTGTATATAGTCCCTTATCATCCCCTCCAAGAGTTTACATACTATTGATGTTAGGCTAACTGGTCTGTAATTCCCAGGGATGTATTTTGGGCCCTTTTTAAATATTGGTGCTACATTGGCTTTTCACCAATCAGCTGGTACCATTCCAGTCAGTAGACTATCTGTAAAAATTAGGAACAACGGTCTGGCAATCACTTGACTGAGTTCCCTAAGTACCCTCGGATGCAAGCCATCTGGTCCCGGTGATTTATTAATGTTAAGTTTCTCAAGTCTAATTTTAATTCTGTCCTCTGTTAACCATGGAGGTGCTTCCTGTGTTGTGTCATGAGGATAAACACTGCAGTTTTGGTTACTGAAGCCCCCCGATTCACTCGTGAAGACCGAGGAGAAGAATAAATTCAATACCTTCTCCATCTCCCCATCCTTTGTAACCAGATGTCCTTCCTCATTCTTTATGCGGCCAATATGGTCTGTCCTCCCTTTTTTACTGTTTACGTACTTAAAGAATTTCTTGGTATTTTTTTTGCTCTCCTCCGCTATGTGTCTTTCATGTTCTATCTTAGCCATCCTAATTGCACCCTTACATTTCTTGTTGCATTCTTTATAAAGTCTGAATGCTGAGGATGATCCCTCAACCTTGTATTTTTTGAAGGCCTTCTCCTTTGCTTTTATATGCATCTTTACATTGGAGTTAAGCCATCCAGGATTTTTGTTCGCTCTTTTAAATTTATTATCCAATGATATACATTGGCTAATGCCCTTATTCAATATGCTCTTAAAGCAAACCCATCTCTCCTCCGTATTCTTTGTTCCTAATATTTTATCCCAATTTATGCCTTTTAGCAAGGTTTGTAGTTTAGGGAAGTTGGCTCTTTTGAAATTCAGTGTCTTTGTAATCCCTTTATGTTTCCTATTTGTGTGATTTATACTGAAACAAATTGACCTGTGATCGCTGTTACCTAAATTGCCCCGTATTTCCAAATCCGTGATCAGGTCTGTATTGTTGGTAATCAGTAGATCCAGTAATGTTTTATTTCTAGTTGGAGCGTCTACCATCTGACCCATAACATTGTCCTGCAAGACATTAAGGAACTGGCGAGCCTTAAATGAATTTGCGGTTCCCTCTGCCCAGTCTATGTCTGGATAATTAAAATCCCCCATTATGATAACACTTCCCATCCTTGCTGCTAATCCAATTTGTGATAGGAGATCCGTCTCCACTTCCTCCCTCAGCTTAGGGGGCCTATAGCATACTCCAAGTATTATTTTCCCCTTAGCTTCATCCCTTTTGAGCTCTATCCATAAGGATTCCACCTCCTCTCTAGCTCCCTCAGTGATGTCATCTCTCACATTCACTTGTACATTATTCTTGATATATAGGCATACCCCTCCCCCATTTTTACCCTCTCTATACTTGCGCTATAGGGTATACCCTTGAATGTTTGCCAGCCAATCATGAGAGCTGTTGAACCAGGTCTCTGAAATTCCCACAAAATCCAAATCCTCCTTGTACAACAGTATCTCTAGTTCACCCATCTTGTTCGCCATGCTCCTGGCATTGGTGAACATGCCACATAGTTTAGACCGGTCGCATATTGTCCTCGTATTGGGTGTTTCGAGATTGCAACTAGGACTTGCTACTATACTCACCTTGTGTTTTTGTGCTTTGGTTAACCTACCACTAATGCCCCCAATACTACCCTCTGGAATATCTTCCACGTTTGCTATCTCTATCTCTGGACCCTCTCCCCCATCGCCTAGTTTAAAAACCCCTCTAACCTTTTGGCCATCTTCATTCCCAGCAGATCTGCACCCTCCTTATTTAGGTGCAGTCCGTCCCTTCTATAGTACCGGTTACCGACTGAGAAGTCAGCCCAGTCCTCCAGGAACCCAAACCCCTCCTTACTACATGAGCTCTTCAGCCACTTGTTTACTTCCCTAATCTCCCTCTGCCTTTCTGGTGTGGCTCGATGTACCGGTAGTATTCCCGAGAATACTACCTTGGAGGTCCTTTTCCTCAATTTAGCTCCTAAGTCCCTAAAATTGTTCTTTAGGACACTACATCTGCCTCTGACTTTGTCATTGGTGCCAACGTGCACCATGACAGCCGGGTCTTCCCCAGCCCCTCCCAGTAATCTGTCCACAAGATCCGTAATGTGCCCTACCCGAGCGCCCGGTGTACAACATACTGTTCGGCGCTTCAGGTCTTGGTTACAGATTGCCCTCTCTGTCCTTCTAAGAATTGAGTCCCCTACCACCAAAATCTGTCTTTCCTTTCCCTTTGCTGCCCCCCCACTCTCACTGGAGGAGTTCTTCCCCCAGCGGCTAGGAGAGTCCCTCAGCTCCAGCAGTGCTGGTCCCTGACTGGTTTCACCAATGTCACTCAATGGAGCGTACTTATTGGGATGCTCCAGTCCTGGATCGGCCTCCCTGGCACTTCCCCCTCTACCCCTCCTGACTGTCACCCATCTACTCTTTGCTAGTGCCTGCACCTCTTTGTCTCCACCCGCCTCTGTGCTGGCCCCTGCCGGCACCTGCCGTGTACATTCCTGGCTCTCCTTTAGTATGGAGGGACTTCTCAGTGCTGACAGTTGCTTCCCCAGATTCAGAACCTGGGCTTCCAGGGAAACAATGTGCTTACATTTTGCACAGCAGTATTCGCCCTTGATCGGAGGATCAAGGAACACATACATGCAGCAAGATGTACAAAGAGTCGCCTCTCCACACCCGCCGGGCATCGTACCTATTAAATTTTGTGAGGATTTGGGGATTTTACCCTGTCCAAATTACCTAACAGGTAGCTTCCTGGCACTAATACTCAAGACAATACACAGGTACTCACAGACCTACGTGCAATCGCAGAACAGTCGCAGACCTACGTGCACTCGCAATACTCAAGTATACAGTACACAATACACAAGTACTAACGATCCACACACACTACTCAGAAAACACTCAGGTACACACACTACACAAGTACTATGACCCCTGTTATAACCTCCTGTTTTAAACTCTGGTTTTTAACTCACCACTTAGACCAGTTCCACTTGGACTAAGTTCCACAGCCTCACACTAAGCAGGCTCAGGATGAGTCCTACACACAATTATATAGGCACCTGTGAGCAATTAACCACCCCCCTTAATTGATAGCCTGAAGGAACCAGAGAAAAAAAATCTATTTAAAAAGTGACAGAAAAAGGTGATAGAAAAACTAAAAGGAAAAGCCCCAAAAATGCAACCCAGCAAACAAAAAGCAAGACTTGTTCACTCTAACTCTGTTTTTTAACTCACCACTTAGACCAGTTCCACTTGGACTAAGTTCCACAGCCTCACAATGAGCAGGCTCAGGATGAGTCCTACACACAGTTATATAGGCACCTGTGAGCAATTAACCACCCCCCTTAATTGATAGCCTGAAATAACCAGAGGAAAAAAAATAAAAAAGCTATTTAAAAAGTGACAGAAAAAGGTGATTGAAAAACTTTATAGGAAAAGCCCCAAAAATGCAACCCAGCAAACAAAAAGCAAGACTTGTTCACTCTAACTCTGGTTTTTAACTCACCACTTAGACAGGTTCCACTTGGACTAAGTTCCACAGCCTCACACTGAGCAGGCTCAGGATGAGTCCTACACACAGTTATATAGGCACCTGTGAGCAATTAAGCACCCCCTCAATTGATAGCCTGAAGGAACCAGAGAAAAAAAAAGCTATTTAAAAAGTGACAGAAAAAGGTGATTGAAAAACTAAAAGGAAAAGCCCCAAAAATGCAACCCAGCAAACAAAAAGCAAGACTTTTTCACTCTAACTCTGCACTTGGACTAAGTTCCACAGCCTCACACTGACCAAAATATAAGGTACACTCAGGGGGGGGCAAGCCAGGACGGCCACTTTCAAGCGCTGTCAGGGTTGTTTCATTTTGAATTCCAGCCTCAGGCCCAACTAAGCCAGCATAGTTGGCAGAATGTTGTCATAAAAAGTTGTGTAGAACACAGCACGCCAGGATTATATGATTCAGTTTTTACTCCGCCAAATGTATGGGTGTAAGAAATAGGCGGAACCGGCTGGCCATGATTCCAAATGTGTTCTCCACCACTCTTCTGGCTCTGGCCAGCCGGTAATTAAAAACGCTCTGGTCCGGGGTGAGGGTCCTCACCGGGAATGGCCGCATAAGATGGTCCCCCAGCACAAACGCTTCATGCACAACAAAGACGAATGGGCGTCCTTCCACATTGTCTTCTGGAGGTGGCAAGTCCAAGCTGCCATTCTGGAGATGCCTGTAGAACTCCGTCTGGGCGATGACTCCACCATCGGACATCCGGCCATTCTTCCCCACGTCCACATACAGGAACTCATAAGTAGCCGACACCACCGCCAACATCACAATACTATTGAACCTCTTATAATTATAATAGTATGACCCCGAGTTGGGTGGTGGGACGATGTGGACGTGTTTCCCATCAATTTCCCCTCTGCAGTTAGGAAGGTCCCACCGCTGGGCAAAGTGGGAGGCCACAGTCTGCCATTCCTGTGGCGTGGAAGGAAACTGTGGAGTCAAAAAAATAATAATTTAGTCATTTTGCACATAAACAGGGAAAGCAGATTAGACACAAACATTCTTGGCCAACATCAAGATAACATTTATTTGAGGGAGTTTTTAAAGACTAAAGTATAAGGTACACCTATCAGATTCCCCCTCCCCCCCTCTCATGGGCCATTTCTAACATTATAGGGGGGGAACTCTTGGACAGGTAACCCTCTCCATTTCATTGAGAGATGAACGCCTAAATAATGGGTATTACTTTGAATAGCCCCTCCTTAGTTACACTATTGGCAGCCCACTGGACAGGTAAGAAGTGTCATAATACAAAGATATAAATACACATTGTACACATTTGAGCACATTTGGACATTCTGCTATTACCTATCAAGATAATAATAGTTTACAGAAACTTGAAACAGTACCATTTGAAAGTATACAGGCAGGCCCTTGCACTACATGCTTTGGGGAATTCATCCATAAATCTGACCACAAAAGAGATGGGTTTGGCAAAGCCAGCAGATAGATGATTGAGGATAGATAGAGAATTGTTATCAGCTGACTTAGCAGTTGGGGGGAGGGAGAGTTAAAAATGATTTGGGGACCCCCCCCCCAAAAAAGCCTCTGGCACTCTGCCTGAATTTAAAGCACAAATCACATTTTAAAACATTTTAGGGGGTGTTTGGGGTAAAGCACTACTATGGAGCTGATAAAATACATTTTTAAGTGACTACATAAGGTGAATATAGGGCCAGGAGACCATGCTGGGGAGGTAAGTGAAGGCAAATATGTATGAAGGACAACAAAAATAATTACCTAAAAATCCAGCATGAATGAGGACAAAGGGGACATTCACAGCATATTACAATCATGGTAATTAGGGAATGAGGAAAGAAATACAATATATTAGCAAACATTAAATACAATAAAATGTGATATTAAAGGATAAAAAACTTAACTTCATATACTCCTTCTGCAGGACCTGGATGATGGCAGAACAGGTCTCTGGGATAATGATCCCCAGAGCCTGGGGGGAGATGCCTGTCGAGAACTTCAGGTCCTGCAGACTTCTCCCCGTCGCCAAGTACCGCAGGGTGGCGACGAGCCTCTGCTCCGGATTGATGGCTTGCCTCATGCAGGTATCCTGCCTGCTAATATAAGGGGTCAGCAAAGCCAACAAACAGTGAAATACGGGGTCCGTCATCCTGAAATCATCAGGATTATTCTCACGGATCTCACGGAGCAAAGGCATATGACAGAACTGGTCACGCTGAAGCAACCAATTCTTGGTCCATGAACTCCTCCCCACCCTGTTCATAGACTGGACTTGTGTCAAGGTAAGGACCCCAACACCAAGCCCCCGCACAGCATGAACTCTACGAGGAGTACGTATATGCAACATGGCTAGAAAACGGTCGGCTGCTTAGAACGAAGTAACAGAACGCACTGAAGAACAGCAAGGCCTGTGAAGAGCGACCTGAAAAACAGTAACGAGTGGACAAGATCGCACTGAATAGTACAATACGAACTGACTGCACGCACTGAAGAGCAGATACAAACCCACAAGCACAAACTGAACAGCAGAAAACAATCTGAAAACCACGAGTCTGAAAAAGAGCGAATCGTGTCAGAGGGTTAACAGAGTCAGAGCCTGTCAGTATCGGCGCGTCCCGGTGTGCCTGCGCGGTAGAGCTGCACATCAACACGTACGGGCACACGATCGGCGGGTACGAGCGCGTGACCCGAACGGGTTAGCACACGTGGGCACACGAACGCATGCACGTACAGCGGGACGTCCCCTTGGCGGGCCTATATAAAGGCAGCTATGCCTTGTACTCATTGCTGGTTTGTCTTCTCAGCTTCCAGTGTTCCCGTTTATTCTCTGCATACCTGTTCCTGCCTATAGTGACCCGGACCATTTGACTACTCTGCTTATCTTCTCTCCAGTGTTTGACCCTCGGCTTGATTAAGGACTCCTCTGCTTATCCTCTCTCCAGTGTTTGACCCTCGGCCTGCTAAAAGGACTTGTCTTGCTTAACCCTGTGTTTGCTACTACTATTACCTGGTGTTTGACCCTCGGCCTGCTAAAAAGGACTTGTCTTGCTTAACCCTGTGCTTGCTACTACGAGTACCTGGTGTTTGACCCTCGGCCTGCTTAAAGGACTTGTCTTGCTTAATCCTGTGCTTCTCCTCAGTTCTGTTCCTGGTTCCAGGTCAAGTGTTGGAGTCCCTGCCAAGCTTCCCTCCAGCTCAGCAACCAGTCCACGTTACACGGGATCTACACATCTAGAGACACCTTGGTGACCTGCACACCTGCTGGCAACCCGTGCCTCTCCGTGCCTGATACCCTCTGTGCCACCTTCAGGGGTATCTCGCACCTAGTTGCTTGGAAAGCCGCTCTCAGCATTCCGGCCTTGGTGAGTACCTGACAGTACAAACCAGCCATGTCAGAGGCCGACATAGCCGGCTCTCCCCTCGAGGCCCTCTGCCAGCAGGTTACAGCCCTTACACAGGCTGTCCAGAGACTGCAGGATGGATACTTCCAAATTGAGGGTCGCCTTCAACACCTAACAACTTCCTCGGCTCTCCCGGAAGCACCTTCAGCTTCACCCAGTGGGGTTTCTTCTTCCCAAAGCCAAGTCAAACCTGTCATGATGACCATCCCTGAACCTAGGGTTCCCATTCCAGAACGGTTTTCCGGAGTTCGAAAGAAATTCAGAGCTTTCAAAAACGCTTGTCAGCTTTACTTGGCCCTTCAACCCAGGACTTTCCACTCTGAAGCTGTAAAAGTGGGGTTTGTCATTTCGCTTTTATCAGAAGAACCTCAAGCCTGGGCCCATAACCTTTTAGAACAGAAAAGCTCCCTGTTGGATACGGTAGAAACTTTTTTCAACGCTATGGCACAGCTGTATGACGACCCTGTAAGGGGATTCCATTAACTTTGCATTATTGATTGATTATTGATTATACCCTAACATATCTTATGTTCAGGATTGCTTATTTGCTTAAATAATATCTTGGTATATTTTAGTGTATGTGGCAAACTGTACCTCATGATTAACTGAAAGATCTCATTGCATTGTGACCCAAGACCTGTCTATTCTTGTCTGATGTCTACATCTGAGGAAACATCTGTTTGTGGTTTTTATCTCTGTACACTTTTGTTGGATATGAAACGGCCAGAATTAACTGTTCAGGAACTTGTGGTCGGGCAACTGTTGGCCAGCAGACGTTAGCAGAAATTAAGAAAGCTTTGACCTTTAGCCTGTATTGTATAAGTTAAACTGAAATCTCATGATTACTAATGTATGCTAATGAACATTTATGTGTATTAACCTGATTGGTCCCAAGTGGGGCTGGGTTTTGTAAAGGCATAACATAAAAGAGAGCCTCCTTCCTATTAAACTTTGTAATCATTCATCACGTACCTTCCGTGTGTATGTGTATTGATTAACCGCCGGCGAGGTCCTCCACTGAGCCATCTCAAGAGCCTAGGCCACAAGGAGAAGACGGGCACCTAACAGTTTTGGTACCAGAAAGTGTGGGGGTGTGTTTGAACAGGTAAGTCATTTGCTCCTTATTACCTAGGAGGTTGGATCCGAAGGAAAGGGAATTAGAAGAAAAGTTAAAGGAGCTCAATAAAAGGCAGGAGGAATTAGAAGAGAAAATGTCAAAGAGGGAGGAAGCGTTAGAAAATTACAAAAGAGAGCTAGAAAAGAGGGAGAGTGAAATAATAGAGCATTCTGCAATAACAAAGGGAGAAAGGGACGAAACGTCCCTGGAAAAGGGAGAAGAGGAAAGAGTCAGGAGGTTAAGCCCCAGGGAAAAGGACTTGGAGGAGAAACAGAAATAATTTAATAAAAGACAGCAGGAAGAGGAAGAAAGGATACAAAGGAAAAGGGAAGATTTAGAGGCATACGATAGGAAACTTCAGAAAGAGGCAATTAGGATAAAGGAGGCTGAGGATAGGATAATTTCACAGCCATCCACTACACTCAGAAGCCAAACTAAACCGGCTACAAGCACAAAACCATCTACTGAGGAAATAGAAACAGAAACAGAAATAGAAATGGAACAGGAAACTCTAGGTGCCACCTTTAAAGCACCACTTATGCATATAGGGGAAACGGCAGTACATATTCCCCTACCTCTAGGCACACTGTCAAAAATAAAGGAGTTATGCCCTAGCCCAAAGAAAAGCCCTATGGAGGCCGGCGCTTTCCTTGCAAAATATAGCGCAGGCACGAGCTTGGATAAAGAAGATATAGCAGGGATCCTCAGTATAATTGACCCTGACAGTCCAGAAGGGCATCCCGTAGATGACTTATGGACAACCCACATAGAAACAAATAAAGATTGGGTGTCTTTTTGGAAAGGTATGGGGAATCATTGGTCCACTATATACAAGGGTTCATCCGCACTTCAGGAACTTATCCTAGCAAAACAGGGACAGAAGGAAAAATTCTATGAATTTTGTAACCGGGTATATGGCCTGTGGAAGGCAGTAGATAACGCCAACCCCCAATTGTTCACCACCACCATTATGGCCGGTGGCGATACGAAGGTGACGCAGTTGCTTAAATTCACTAATCCAAAGTGGGCAGAACAACCTCCAGATGAATTTATGAAAGATGCTAGGTCACGTGAAACATCAGGGGTATTTGAGCAGAAGGGTGGCATTTTTCCCTCCCTGACACCGACCCAGACTCTGCCGACAGGTGGATCTCCGTCCACCCACATGATGACAGTGCAACCTTATCCACCAATGCAACCTTATCCACCAGACCAGGGTTATCCACCAGACCAGGGGTGCTTTAACTGTGGGGAACTAGGGCACTGGAAATCCCAATGTCCCTACAGAACCAGAACATACGCCCAAAGAGGGAGAGGTAGGAATCTTAACACCACCCCCCGTCGCCCTCAGGATATCAGGTACCCTCACCAACCACAACCCCAACCACCCCCACCACAACCCCAATACCAGCCTCAGCCCAATAGACCACCCCCACGCATCCCGATGCAGTGGCCGTCAGCTCGGCGGCTACCACAATAGGGATGCCAAGAGTATGTCCCGTCCCTCAGCCTTGTGTGTTACAATTCATCGTGGAAAAGTCTCCCGCAGGTACTATTGCGGGTAGACAAGCACCTGATATGTCTATTGTTGGATTCAGGGGCTACATTCAGTAGTTTGAATGATGCCATATATGACACACCGCACTGCACTGAGGGAAACTCTATTGGTATAAATGGGACATCAGTTACCCACCCCATCACTCCACCATTGCCCGTGGCCATTCCAGAAGGACAGGAACTATGCACCCAGAGTTTTGCTGTCCTTGTGGATTGTCCGGTATCTTTAATGGGGAGGGACCTACTCTCAAAACTGAATATCACCATTAAATTTGACAGAGGGGGCTCCCTTACTGCCAGCTCACCGTTCTGCGACTTACATGCTCCAAAAAGACACACTTACAGGGGACTCTTTGCATCATTGCCACCCACTTTAGAAACACATGCCATATGGGCAGAAAACAAAGGGAGTGTAGGTTTTATTAACTGTACACCTTACACACCACAAATGCGTCCAGATGCCGAAGTACAATATCACAAGCAATAGCCCCTGCCACTTGAAAAAATTGAAGGCATCACCCCATTAATCAACAATTACATAGCCAAAGGGATTCTAAAACACATTATAAGCCCCTGGAATACACCAATCTATCCTGTGAAAAAGGCGAACGGGGAATGGAGGCTTGTACAGGACCTAAGGGCCGTCAACAAGCAGGTTATACCTCTGCCACCTTTGGTGGCAGATATCTCTTTTATCTTTTTGAAAATACCTGCTGATTCCCTTTGCTACACAGTAGTGGACCTGGCGAACGCATTTTTTAGCATCCCGATCGATGACGGGGTGTTGCCCATGTTCTCCTTCTCATGGGGGAGGGGTGAACAGTTGACCTGGTCAAGATTACCACAGGGGTATGTGGACAGTCCAGCAGCCTTCTCCATGGTCCTTAATGAGACAATTAAGTCATGGACTGCTGAGTGCGGGTCGGTACTAATACAGTATGTGGACGACTTGCTCCTGTGCAGTCGATCTGCTGAAGATTGTGCGGTCGATTCCACATCTCTGTTACATCACCTGGCCAGAACTGGCCACCTAGCATCACGAAAGAAAATACAATGGTGCCAAAATCAGGTAGAATACCTGGGATGCATTCTAAAGGAGGGAACCAGGCTGGTATCCCCCAAACGTGCCGCAGCCCTGCAGGCTCTCAGTCCTCCAAGAGACAAAGCAACTTTGCTCTCATTTTTGGGCGCAATCGTATATTGCCGCCAATGGATCCCAGATTGTTCATATTATGATGGCATTCTGAGGGAGGCTACAGTGTCCACAGCCCCAAAGACAATAGATTGGACAACAGATAGACTCTGTGCTTTTCAGGCCTTGTTACAAAGTCTGACTCAGGCCCCCGCCCTGGGATTGGTAGAATATGGCAAACCTTTTCAATTATACTGTGTGGTATCGGGAAATTCTTTTGCTGCGGTTTTGACACAGCAACATGGAACCGGGTACCGACCAGTCTCCTATCTCTCAAAAAAGTTGCCTACCCAAGTACAAGGGATGCCATCTTGTCTACAAAACCTTGCTGCTTGTGCTATGGCAGTTCAGGAGGCTAGCAAATCAGTATTAGGCCATGAATTGACTCTCTACACTACTCATTCAGTAACTCACCTCCTGCAAAACATGAACACACAGCATATGACAGCACAGAGGCTTAGTGGGTATGAGATCACACTTCTGAATACTGACAATCTCACCCTCAAACACGCACCACCAAGTAATCCCACTGTCCGTCTTTTACACTCTTTGCTCAGGCTACCTCGAGACCCTGATAAGAAGCACAATTGTGTTGAACAGGTTGCAGCAATAACCAGCCCTCGCCCAGATCTCACTGACATTCCCCTACCAGGAGTGCAGGACGTTTTCATAGACGGCAGTTGTTCCCGCCCCTCCGATGCAACATTCCTGACAGGGTACGCCATTGTCCAACTACCTGATGTGGTGTTGGAAGCAAAAGCCTTACCACCCTCCTCGGCACAGGTAGCAGAATTGGAGGCGCTCACAAGAGCTTGCATACTTTTCTCTGATCGGGAGGTAAACATTTATACAGATAGTAGGTACGCTTTCGGGGTCACGCATGACTATGGTGTAATATGGGCAAATAGAGGATTTAAAACTGCTGACAACAAGCCAATTGCTAACTCTACGCAAATTAAAGCACTCCTGCAAGCGATTCTTCTCCCAAAGCGGATAGCGGTCATCAAAGTAAAGGCACATTCATCAGATAACAGCAGAATTTCCAAAGGAAACGCGCTGGCAGACAAAGAAGCAAAAAAAGCCGCTGCCCTATATATTGGTCAGCCAGCCCCCACAACAATGTTCTTCAAAGAACATTTTACATCACCCAACTTTAAGACCATCGTAGCACAAATACAGGGATTAGCTACAGAGGAGGATGTTTCTTTTTGGGTCAAGGATGGCTTGACCAAGGACCAAGAAGGTCTTTGGTCAAAAGAGGGGAAGATATTGGGCATACCAGAATCAAGCAGTGTTCTCATACTTTCCTATCTCCATGGTCCAGGACATATAGGTACCACCGCCCTAACAAACATATACACAAAGTCTTTCTGTACTAACAATTTGAGTAAACAGGCAAAACTCCTCACCAGCAGTTGTCTGACCTGCGCACAAAACAATGTCCAAGAAAAAAAATCATGGATTACATGGCCACCTGCCCCCACCCCTGGGTCCCCTAACAGATTTGCAAATAGACTTTACACACATGCCCAAACAAAAAGGCAATTTGAAATGCCTCTGCGTGATCGTGGACAAATGGTCAGGTTGGGTCGAAGGTATTCCCTGTACAGGTGAGACCGCTAATATTGCTGCCAAATGCCTACTGAACCATTGGGTTTGTAGGTTCGGAATACCAACAGCCATATGGTCAGACAGAGGACCTGCCTTCAGCTCCTCTGTTACACAGACTTTAGCTAGGCTACTAGGCTTACAGTGGAAATTGCACATCCCTTACCACCCACAAAGTGCAGGAGTAGTGGAAAGAATGAATAGGAACATTAAAGACAAGTTAAAAAAGGCTACGGGGGGCACCATGAAAGGATGGTTGGATTACCTTCCTTCTGTCCTATTTCAGATCAGAACAACGCCACATGCTAGAACAAAACTCTCGCCCTTTGATGGGAATTCCTGCAAACATAGAGCTGCCCCTCTTAGATCAAAACACTGACATTAACATCTATTCCCAACAGGAAATGTACGTGAAAAATCTGGTAAGTATGCTACAGGAAATGAACGAACAAGTCTCTGTCACCTTTTCTCCTCTTTCAACAGAACCTACTCATCCTTTCATCCCAGGAGACAAAGTATTGGTGAAACAACTGGCACACAGAAAGAGGGTTGGACCCATTTTCTCTGGACCTTGGAAGATAGAGAAGGTTTCCAGAACTGCTGTTCTAACCGATCTAGGAAACATCTGGATCCACGCCAGCCGGTTAAAGAAGTGTCCACAACCACCCCAGACCCCTGACCCTCCTCTGGCATCCCAAGACTCCTCTGATCAGGAACAGCGACCAGAATTGGAAGACATTCAAGAAGGCATAAAACAAATCTCTCTGAACGACGAGACGAATCCCCCACCAACAGGAAGAAACGAGTAACAGAACTTTGTACACAGTACCTGACAAAATGATTTCTACCTTTGTGTCAGGAAAAGCATTATGCTTCTGGACATGTCTGATTCTGATAGTATTCCTACCTACTTGGTTAATAGCAAATTGTGTGTACCATCCAGAAGATTTAGGGCTACTAGAAGGAATATGTGGAAATGCCCAGACAGCCAATGCACCTAGTTCAAAACATAAAAGAAGTATATCCCCCACTGAACCCCCTTCAGGTTTCACTGACAAGATGTTGTTGTTGAAATTTAAGTACAGTTATGCACAAAAGTCTGGTTTTGAGAAATGTTGGATATGCAGCAAACTCCACCCTAGTACAGCCAGGATCCCGTTGATGGCCATTCCCTTAAACATCACTCCTTTCTTGAATGGAACTCCCCCTATAGTTCTTGCCAATGTCATAAGAAAAAGTCCCAATAAGCCCCTCATTTTTCAAATCGTGGGTAGGAGCCACGCTCCAGATTGGTGCTTTATACTGGGAAACATTTCCAGGGGAGCTGAGGTGTGCAAAATGTCGAAACTTAATGTCTCCATGGCCTCCCTAACCGATAACTCATTTTTCCGCACCTCAGATCCTGTGATAAATGCTACCATCTATGACCTTTTCAATTCTAGTTCCCACTCCACGGTCACACAGTTATTAGCTCTGCTGATGGTATCTGGGCATTCAAAAGGCGCAAGGACCATTGTTAGTCAACGACCCTTAGCATTAGGTAACACAACCTACATCTGTTGTGGTAAGCTCTGTTACCCATGGATTCCTGAAGAACCCCAGGGGTGGTGTTATCTTGCTAAAATAGTTCCTGTAATGGGAGTAGTGGGGGATGATGGACAAGGACACCTACTTAAAGCTAGTACCCACCCAAGATACCCTCTAAAACACCTTGAAAAAAGAGAATTGTTCCTAGAAAAAGATATGACCTGGGCCTGGTTTCCTTCCTGGACAGGGTGGGGAATAGATTTGATGAAGAAACTAAATAACTACACCTCAATCATTGATGAGATCTTGGAAAGGGACTCTGATGACATCTCAAAATTGAATCTAGAAACCAGAGCAATTAGAAAACAACTAGAATTACATGAATTGGCTATAGAAAGCATGAGTGCAGCCCTCACTGGCCTCTGTGAAATTACTGAGGACTATGAATGCTGCACCTGGATACATAACACGAGTATCGAGATCCCTGATTACTATGACATTATTGCACAACATAGGAAAGAGGTAAACAAGCTTCAACAGGATGCAAGGGATATTGGGAAAACATGGGACCCTTTTTCTACAGGGTTCAGTTTAGGAGGACTCACCTCGTGGTTAAAGAACACTGCAATGACTATTTTTACAATACTGCTTTTCATATTATTCTTATATGCATGCTTTATGGTACTTAAATGCCTCTGCAAAAAGGGTAGCAAAGTACACTCCGAAACCATGAAGCTAACTTCCATTTCCAGGGATCCCACAGTATGGTACGAGAACCAGGAAAAAGAGGCCAGGGTATATGAATCCTTAAGGCATGGCGAAAAGGTAGAATGACCATTTCGATGATATCGAATGGTCAAAGGGAGGATTGTAAGGGGATTCCATTAACTTTGCATTATTGATTGATTATTGATTATACCCTAACATATCTTATGTTCAGGATTGCTTATTTGCTTAAATAATATCTTGGTATATTTTAGTGTATGTGGCAAACTGTACCTCATGATTAACTGAAAGATCTCATTGCATTGTGACCCAAGACCTGTCTATTCTTGTCTGATGTCTACATCTGAGGAAACATCTGTTTGTGGTTTTTATCTCTGTACACTTTTGTTGGATATGAAACGGCCAGAATTAACTGTTCAGGAACTTGTGGTCGGGCAACTGTTGGCCAGCAGACGTTAGCAGAAATTAAGAAAGCTTTGACCTTTAGCCTGTATTGTATAAGTTAAACTGAAATCTCATGATTACTAATGTATGCTAATGAACATTTATGTGTATTAACCTGATTGGTCCCAAGTGGGGCTGGGTTTTGTAAAGGCATAACATAAAAGAGAGCCTCCTTCCTATTAAACTTTGTAATCATTCATCACGTACCTTCCGTGTGTATGTGTATTGATTAACCGCCGGCGAGGTCCTCCACTGAGCCATCTCAAGAGCCTAGGCCACAAGGAGAAGACGGGCACCTAACAGACCCACAATGCACTGCCACAGCTGAGTCCATCTTACACACCCTGACCCAGGGAAAGAGACCAGTGGAAGACTACACCGTTGAATTTCGGAAATGGTCTGGGGACACCAACTGGAATGAGGCTGCTCTAAAATACCAGTACCGCCAAGGTCTATCGGAAAACCTAAAAGATGAATTGGCTCGGATGGATACTCCTTCTTCCCTGGAAGAATTAATACAACTAGCAATTAAGCTTGAAAGACGCCTGCGTGAACGCCGCTCTGAACGCTTCCAGTCCTCACGACCAACCTGGATGTTACCTCGTATTCCTCCTGTTCCAGCACCCTCTGCCGCACCTTCCTCTTCCTCGGACCACGAACCTATGCAGTTGGGATTGGTACGTTCTTCACTCACCCCTGATGAAAGACTCCGCCGGCGCCAAGCCAACCTTTGCCTTTATTGTGGGGAAGCCAGTCATTTCTTACGCAACTGCCCCGTGAGACCCAGTAAGTGCCAGCCACAGTACCCTGTGAACTTTTAAGTTACCGGCTCTACCCAATCTCACTTTGTCCTTCCGGTCTCATTACAGGTGGTGGAAGAGGAGGCTCGGCTGCTGGCCATCATTGACTCCGGAGCATGCAGTTGTTTCCTGGATGCATCCCTGGCTCACACCCTGCATATTCCCCTCCAAGATAAGAAACAACCTCTGCAGATACATCTAGCCGACGGATCCCTACCATGTTCAGGACTTGTTACTCAAGAAACCAAACCTATTCTCACCTCCACAGACTCTGGCCACCAAGAATTTCTTTGCTTTAACATTATCAGCTCACCTATGTTTCCTGTTATCCTGGGTTTCCCCTGGTTACAAGCTCATGACCCTCAAATCAGTTGGTCCAAGAAAGAAATCCTCTTCTCATCTATGTACTCCTCTCAACATTGTTTCGTGCCTACCACCACTACACCGGCCTCCTGCTTGGCCCTTCAGCCAATACCAGACAATCTTCAGCATGTCCCTGCAGTATACCATGAATTTCTGGACATTTTTGACAAAAAAAAAGCCGACAGCTTACCACCTCATCGCTCCTTTGATTGTCCCATTGACCTTTTACCGGGATCCGAGATTCCTTTTGGTCGCATATTTCCACTATCTGAGACTGAGTTGGAAGCTCTTCGTTCCTATATTGACGAAAATCTGGAAAAGAAGTTCATCCGCCCTTCCTCTTCTCCAGCTGGGGCGGGTATCTTTTTTGTCTAAAAAAAGGATGGATCTTTAAGGCCCTGTGTAGACTATAGAGAACTTAATAAGATTACTGTGAAGAATAGATACCTGTTGCCTCTCATCTCTGAACTATTCCAGCGCATCAGAACTGCCCAAGTGTTTACCAAACTAGACCTACGGGGAGCATACAATCTCGTTCGGATACGTGCCGGGGATGAGTGGAAAACGGCCTTTAGATCCAGGTTTGGGCACTTTGAATATCTTGTGATGCCTTTTGGATTCTGCAACGCCCCGGCCACGTTTCAACACCTAGTCAACGACATTTTCCGTGAGTACCTAGATAACTTTGTGATTGTATATCTTGATGATATTTTGATTTTCTCCACCTCACTAGAAGTACACCGCACCCATGTAAAGAAGGTACTCTCGGTTCTCAGGAAACATGGTCTATTCTTAAAAGGGGAGAAATGTGAGTTTGAAAAGACCACCATCCAGTTCCTTGGGTTCATCATCTCCACAAAAGGGGTCGCAATGGACCCACAAAAGGTTAGAACCATCCAGGAGTGGCCAGCTCCTTCAGATAAAAAGGGAATCCAGCGGTTTGTTGGCTTTGCCAATTTTTACCGCAGGTTCATTAGAGGATTCTCTTCAATCATTTCTCCCATTACTCGACTCACCCGCCAGCAAGCCAAGTTTCAATGGCCCCAGGAAGCCCAAGAAGCCTTTGATAAATTGAAAGGTCTTTTTACATCGGCTCCCATTCTACAACACCCAGATCCTTATCATATGTACTGGAAGTAGATGCCTCCGAATCAGCGACAGGTGCAATCCTGTCCCAGCGGAGCGGTCCGAAGGCCCTTCTTCATCCAGTTGCCTTTGCTTCTCACAAGTTAAGCTCACCTGAAAGGAACTATGACGTCGGTGACCGAGAACTACTGGCTATAAAATTTGCTCTGGAGGAATGGAGGTACTTGCTGGAGGGTGCGTCCCAACCCATAATGATCTTTACTGATCATAGGAACCTGGAATATCTCTGAACGACCAAGTGACTCCGACCTCGACAAGCCCAATGGGTGTTATTTTTCTCCAGATTTAATTTCCACATCTCCTACTGACCGGGTTCCAAGAACGGAGAAGCGGATGCACTCTCCCGAATGTTTCCAGAAGTCAATGAGGCAACTGAGCCTGGGACTATCTTATCCCCACATAACTCTCTTCTTATCCAGCCTGATCTCAAAACTGCCATTAAAGAGGCATCCAGTCAATGCACAGAACCTGAAGTACCCTCATTAGGGAGAGGGATGGCCTACTGTGGGCCCAAAATAAAATATTTGTTCCTTCTCCAGTGAGACTTCAAGTATTACAGAACTTCCATGACCATAAGTTGGCAGGGCACTTTGGAATCCGGAAAACCTCAGAATTAGTTCATTGCTCCTACTGGTGGCCGGGTTGGAGTCAGGACTGTAAGAACTATGTCCAATCCTGTATTACGTGTCAACGTAACAAAGGGTCGAACACTAAGGCTTGGGGGCTCCTGAGACCTTTGCCTGTCCCTGAACATCCATGGAAGGAGGTCTCTATGGACTTCATTGTAGAACTTCCCCCCTCTGAAAAATGTACTACCATCTTAGTGGTGGTTGACCGCCTCTCTAAGATGGCACACTTCCTGCCCATGATGGGCACCCCTTCTGCTCTGGCTACAGCAAATATTTTTATCAAAGAAATCGTGAGGCTTCATGGTGTTCCCCACAACATCGTATCAGACAGAGGTATCCAATTTACCTCAAAATTTTGGAAGGATCTCTGCAAATCCCTTGAAATAAAAACCTCTCTCTCCTCAGCATACCACCCACAAAGTAACGGTCAAACAGAAAGAACAAATCAAACTCTGGAACAATATCTCCGTTGCTTCTGCTCTTGTTCCCAAGACAACTGGTCCACTCTCCTTCCTTGTGCAGAATTTGCTTACAACAATTCCACTCATTCCGCCATCAACAAAACACCTTTTTTGGGCTAATTGCGGCTTCCATTCTTCATTCTTGCCAGATTCCTTTCCTGAAGTGTCAACCCCTGCAGTACAAGACCGGATTAACTTTATCCAAACCAATTTTTTACAGATCCAGGAAACCATGAAAAAGGCCCAAGACAGTTACGAGAAGTACTATAACAGAGGGAGAAGACCAAACCCAAGTTTCAAGATTGGGGACAAGGTATGGCTATATGCTATTAATCTTAGACTGCCTTGTCCCTCCCGCCAACTAGGTCCAAGGTTCATTGGCCCTTTTGAAATTAAGAAAGTGGTGAACCCCGTGGTTTTTGAATTAGCTCTTCCTGTCACATATAAGATACATCCGGTATTTCATGCATCTTTATTAAAGCCAGTGGTCCCTAGCCCTTTTTCTGGAAGAACGGAACCACCACCTCATCCAATTGAAATTGAAGGTGAAATGGAGTATGAAGTGGAGGCAATAATGGACTGTAGAAAAAGGGGGGGACAGATCCAGTATTTTGTTAAATGGAAAGGATACCCTCCAGAAGATAACTCCTGGGAACCTTCCAGCAACTTACACGCCCCTCGTTTAATACTTAATTTTCACAGGAGACAACCAGGAATCTTGCCCAGATTGGGCATCCGGAGGCTGCCCCTTGGGAGGGGGCACTGTCAGAGGGTTAACAGAGTCAGAGCCTGTCAGTATCGGCGCGGCCCGGTGCGCCTGCGCGGTAGAGCTGCACATCAACCCGTATGGGCACACGATCGGCGAGTATGAGCACGTGACCCGAACAGGTTAGCACACGTGGGCACACGAACGCATGCACGTACAGCGGGATGTTCCCTTGGCGGGCCTATATAAAGGCAGCTATGCCTTGTGCTCATTGCTGGTTTGTCTTCTCAGCTTCCAGTGTTCCCGTTTATTCTCTGCATACCTGTTCCTGCCTATAGTGACCCGGACCGTTTGACTACTCTGCTTATCTTCTCTCCAGTGTTTGACCCTCGGCTTGATTAAGGACTCCTCTGCTTATCCTCTCTCCAGTGTTTGACCCTCGGTCTGCTAAAAGGACTTGTCTTGCTTAACCCTGTGTTTGCTACTACTATTACCTGGTGTTTGACCCTCGGCCTGCTAAAGGGACTTGTCTTGCTTAACCCTGTGCTTGCTACTACGATTACCTGGTGTTTGACCCTCGGCCTGCTGAAAGGACTTGTCTTGCTTAATCCTCAGATCCTCAGTTCGGACCGTTTGACTACTCTGCTTATCTTCTCTCCAGTGTTTGACCCTCGGCTTGATTAAGGACTCCTCTGCTTATCCTCTCTCCAGTGTTTGACCCTCGGCCTGCTAAAAGGACTTGTCTTGCTTAACCCTGTGTTTGCTACTACTATCACCTGGGGTTTGACCCTCGGCCTGCTAAAAGGACTTGTCTTGCTTAACCCTGTGCTTGCTACTACGATTACCTGGTGTTTGACCCTCGGCCTGCTGAAAGGACTTGTCTTGCTTCTCCTCAGTTCTGTTCCTGGTTCCAGGTCAAGTGTTGGAGTCCCTGCCAAGCTTCCCTCCAGCTCAGCAACCAGTCCACGTTACACGGGTTCTACACGTCTAGAGACACCTTGGTGACCTGCACACACCGTGCCTCTCCGTGCCTGATACCCTCTATGCCACCTTCAGGGGTATCTCGCACCTAGTTGCTAGGGAAGCCGCTCTCAGCATTCCGGCCTTGGTGAGTACCTGACAAATCGTCTCTAACCAAACTTTTACTAACACGAGATTAGCAAAAGGAGCCCAAAGGGTGCCGCGCTTGGTTCTGAACTGGCCTTTTCTAGTCTCGTCGTACGTGGTGTACGTCATCGCGTTCTTGGCGATCGGAAATTGTGACAACTTTGTGCGACCGTGTGTACGCAAAACAAGTTTGAGCCAACATCCGTCGGAAAAAATCCATGGATTTTGTTGTCGGAATGTCCGATCAATGTCCGATCATGTGTATGGGGCATGAGTGTTTTTATCCCTAAACTAAGTCTAATCAAATTTAATTATCTTCCCCATGGTGTACCATGGCACTGGTATGGTTCCTAAATTCTACATTTCCCAATATAGGATTTTTTATGTTAACTGGCAGCACATTATTAGATAGTACAAATTATGTACAAATTAGTTCAAATGGTTCTTTCCTCCTCTTTGTCTGCCTTATGAAGTGAAAAAAGCTGACCCTATATCTTAAGCTCAACCAAGTCATTTTTTTTTTTCTTTTCAGGAAGAATTTGAGCAGAGCATTTTTGTCATCTATTAGATACATTTGGCTTAACAGAAGGTTTATTTTTTTTCTCTATTAATAATAATGATCAAAATTAAGGTTAATACCGCCAAAGGCAGGGTCTACAAATAAATCGGTCTTTTGCTGCTTTATTTGAATTATCTTTTCACTGCCTCTATTGAACTTTGTTGAAAGCAAGAAAAGGTTCTGTATCTAGTTCTGTACAACACAATGGTGGGAAAGCAAGGTAAAGTATGTAATGATAATTGCAATTTTAGTGATGATAACAGCCCTTTGAAGGAATAAGTACCGTTTTCCTGTTCATATTCAGTAAACCCTGTTGTCTGACTATGAAAAGGTATACAAGTTTTTATTGTTAAACCTTTTTCCTTGTAGTTTTGAAGGCCAAGATGCAATATGTGTTATTTCTTTCAAAATTCCATTCTATGCTGCAAGACCTATAAGAATCTGCTGTAGGAGGGGGCGGAGCTTGCCGCGGAAGAAGATGGACGCTCAATAGAGGAGCTCCTCAGTGCTTGGGAACACACCGGCTCACATCGTCTGTTCCATTGACCCAAACCCACATATAACTACCTACGGACCGGCAGCACATCTCCGGGAACCGATCGATCATGCCGCGGCGCAACTAGGAGAACCGGAGGCCGCAAAAACTGACTGAATACTACCCGCTTGGGCCTAAGCAAGATGGCGGCGGCGGGACAGCGGCGCGAGGTATGTCTAGTACCCCACTGTATGAAGCAGGCAAGGGCAATCCACAAAAAAGGAATGCACCACAAAGGAGTATACACTCCCCTATACATACCCCTAACTCAGGCAGCCCGGAAAAAGCAAGGGTGAGGCTGGATGCCTCGGATTCTAGCCGGGACTTGACACCAGGCCTAGATTCAGGAGAAGATACAAGAGATCTCCCTGACTCAATTGATCTCTTTCCCACCACTAATCAGCCTGTACTAGACACCACACTAAAGGATATGCTAGTTTCACTCCGGAGTTCACTGCACGCTGATATGCTATCCTGTGTTCACAGATTTGGTGTGGAACTTAAAGAAACAGTATCCAGAGTAGATCATATTGAACACAAAATGGGCGAGTTCGCCACCACTATTAATGATCTAGTGGATGCAAATGATAACAATGCCGATGAAGTGGATGCCCTCAAAGCAAAGCTAGCAGATATTGAGGACCGCTCTAGGAGAAACAATTTTAAAATAAGGGGGATCCCTGAGTCAGTTCTGCAGTCAGATCTGCGTACCTATACAGCCCATCTATTACAGGCTATACTACCAGATTTAACAGAATTGGACATTACCATAGACAGGATCCACCGCCTGCCCAAACCATCACATCTGCCGGATAACATACCAAGAGATGTTATACTACGGTTACATTTCTACCAAACAAAAGAACGACTGATGGCGGCTTCCCGCAACAAAGATCTTTTTCCAACACAATACAAAGATCTGCAATTTTTTGCTGACCTATCACAATTCACCCCGCAGAAACGTAGGAACCTTAACACAATATCTAAAGCATTAAGGAATCACAAGATCGCATACAAATGGGGGTTTCCTACTAAATTAATCATCACCAAAGATGGAAGGGAGCATGTTGTTGACACTCTTAACAAGGGAATGCAGCTCCTCCAAAGATGGCAGATCATAGCAGAGGATTCACCAAAAACCCAAGCTTCCCGTAGTCCTGAGCAAATCACAGACAACTGGAACCTGGTTACCTCCAAAAACTCCCGCAAGCACACATGAGTTGACGGAGGTCAACGAAAACCATATTCTACTGCTTCCCAAGTAGAAGGAAAAAAAACGCTAAGCTGAACTGTTTCGCTGTTTACCCCCTACTTGCAATCTAAGTGACTACATGTCACACTCAGGTCACACAGACCTACTCAGAGTTGGGTTTATAACCCCTATATGTTTTCTTTCTTTCATCTTTTTCTACACTGTTTTTTTTTGTTTTAATCATTATATATGTCCGCAGCCGCAACTACCACTAAAAAATCCACCCCATAAAATGAATCTTCAGGAACCCCAAAGAAGCCAGGACTCATCCCTCCATCGCATATGGATCAACGTTGATGAACACGGCAGGGTATGTAAGTGTTACCTACACATACCACTTAACGCGCTTACACTTGACTTTCCACTATGACCATTGCCTTTTTAACAATAAATGCAAGAGGCCTTAACCATCCAGCGAAACGCAGATCCATGTGGCTGGAAGCCATCCAAAATAAGGCTGATGTCCTTTGCGTACAAGAGACGCACTTCAAGAAACAGGCTCAACCTACCTGCTCTCACCCCAAATTCCCACATATTTTCTATGCAAGTGCAGACGCAAAAAAGAAAGGAGTACTCACAGCAATTAAGGACACAGTAGCATTTAAACTACACTCGGAGATAAAAGATGTACAAGGCAGATACCACATATTGATTTGCGACATCAACAATACCACCTACACAGTGGTGAATGTGTATGCGCCAAACACACGCCAGACCCGCTTTCTTCATAGACTTATGAAACAGGTCTCACGTTTGCAAAAAGGTCGCCTACTCATGTGCGGAGACTTTAATTTACCACCGGACCCCACAATGGACTCTAGTTCATTATCCCACAAGAAAACTCAAACACTACAGCCGCTGCTGAAGAACTACGACTTGTACAATGCTTGGAGATGTCTTCATGCCACAGAGAAAGACTTCTCCTTTTTTTCAGCCAGTCACAAAATTTATACTCGACTTGATCTCTTCTTAGTAGATAAAGCATTGATAACCAAAATCAAATCTTCAGCGATTAATAGTATTACTTGGTCGGATCATGCTTCGGTGTCGCTGCTGGTGGATGACACATCTAAAATCAACTCCACTTACATTTGGAGATCCAACCCGCGGCTATTCCGAGATGATCCTTCCAAAACAATATTACAGAAAGATTTGACTGAATTTTTTGAGCTTAATGCAAACTCAGTATCTGACCCCTTTATAACATGGAACGCACACAAAGCGTTTATGAGAGGTCTCCTCATTAAACTTGGAGCCAGGGCCAAGAGAATGAGGGAGCAGCGCATATTGAATGTCTCTGAACAAATCAGTACACTAGAGTCTAAGAACAAAGCCAACTTTTCTCCTGACCTATCCAACAAACTGACCAAGTTAAGACTAGAACTTCGAATGATACTGCTGGAGGATTTTGAAAAGTCCTCTAGGAGGTTAAAAATGACGTATTACGCAAATGGCAATAAAGCAGGGAAGCTGTTAGCAGACAAACTACGAGGACATAGACACAAAACTAAACTCACCCACATCTTACACCCTGTGACCCACACTAAATTACAACACCCACAAGATATTGCAGATGCATTCAGCACATACTATGGCTCTCTCTATAACCTGATCACAGATCCTAACACGACTCAACCACAAACCCATACAATTTCTGAATTCCTTAACAAAATTCAACTTCCCCAACTCACTGATACCCAAAACATAGTGCTGAACTCTCCATTCACGACACAAGAAATATCAACAGCGATAGACTCACTCCCCAGTAACAAATCTCCTGGACCAGATGGTTTCACGAGTGAATATTTCCAAATATTCAGAGACGTTCTAACTCCTAGACTCACTGAAATCTTTAATCAAGCTGCTTCCTCTTCCTCTTTCCCACCCGAAATGTTGAAGGCAATGATTGTGGCATTACCGAAGCCGGGGAAACCTCCTGATACCCCTCAAAATTTCCGTCCGATATCGTTACTTAATAACGATCTAAAAATTTATGCTAAAGTAATAGCTGGTAGACTAGTAGGTCTCCTCCCTTCACTGATTCATCCAGATCAATCTGGTTTTACCACAGGTCGCCAAACAGCAGATGCGACTAGGCGCCTGATTAACCTCATCCACCTAGCTAATAAAAAGGGAACGCCTTCTCTGCTCCTCTCCTTGGACGCAGAGAAGGCGTTCGATAGAATCCATTGGACGTATTTAAAACAAGTTCTAGAAAAATTCGGGTTCCAGGGCCAGATGTACCAGGCCATTATGGCTCTATACACAAAACCATCAGCACAAGTTTATATATCTGGTACTTTATCTACTCCATTCAGTATAACTAATGGCACTCGCCAAGGGTGCCCCCTGTCTCCCCTAATTTTTAACTTGTTGATGGAGCCACTGGCAACATATATCCGTCAACACCCCCAAATTAAAGGAATAACAATAGGAGATAGAATGCACACCATCAGCCTGTTCGCGGATGATGTTATCCTGATACTCACTGATGTAATGTCTTCCCTGGCTTCGGTACAACAAACTTTACAACTATTTAATGCAATATCGTATTATAAAGTTAATGAAACCAAGTCATTTCTTCTGGGACTAGGATTATCTGATAAAGTCAAACAAAACATCAAACAAAATTTTCCGTATATGTGGAAAGAAAATGGCATATCCTACCTAGGTATCACACTTACACCCACAGTATCAGAGCTATTCAAGGAAAATTATATTCCATTTCTAAAGTCTCTGAGATCCAAACTAGATAACTTAAAGCGCTTTGAACTCTCATGGACTGGGCGTCTGGCTGCGTTCAAAATGCAGGTTTTACCTCAGTTCTTATACTTATTCAGAACCCTACCGATTACAGTACCCAAATCCTTCTTTCAGCAAGCACAATCTGAAATAGATAGATATTTATGGGTTGGAAAAAAAGCAAGATGTGCATTTAACAAAATTACTAAATCCAAACACGCTGGAGGGATAGGACATACAATAATTAGAGACTATTATGTGGCTACCATTTTGGCGCAGGTGAAGGGATGGTTCCCAAACCACGATATTTCTCTATGGACAGAACTAGAAAAAATTCAAATAAAAGGAGGGAATCTGTATGATTATCTGATAACCAATGAGTATCATACATCTACCCCTCTTGTACATTCCCCAACCATCCAGGCTTCTATACAAGCCTGGCAATATCTCCTTAAGCATATAACATCTGAAGGACCCCAAGTACCTCTAAAATTTCCAATTACAGCATTAGGTCTCATAATACCAGACCTATCACTGGCTAAATGGAACATTAGAGGCGAACTATCCCTAGAAGATCTCCTAGTAGGACCCACGGTTAAAACATTTAGAACATTACAGATTGAATATGATATCCCGTCTTCTGACTATTATAAATATACTCAGATATCCCACTTACTAGAAAAAAAGAGCAATGAACTTATCACTCGCCTTCCCTGGCAAATTGCCCTCTTTCTCACAAATAAAAGCACCAAACTCAAAGGAACGGCTTTATTCTACAAACATCTACAGAATAAAAACTCCTTTAGCAAAACCACCAACATAGTAGCATGGGAAAAGGACTTCAAAAGGGTTTATACCGATGACCAATGGAAAAAAGCACTTAAAATCACATACGTATCTACTAGAAGTGCCAACTTATGGGAACTGCATCACAAATTCTTACTGAGGTGGTACCTTACCCCTTACCGCATATCTAAATTTATTCCAGGAGCCTCCCCAGAGTGTTGGAGGAAGTGTGGGGGTACAGGATCATTGCTTCATGTGCTATGGTCATGCCCACGTATTCAAAGATTCTGGATGATTACTTTTCGATTAGTAGAACAAATCACAGGTATAAAAGTTGCTTTTTCTCCAGGTATGGCACTTCTCTCATTGGAAATCGACTCTATTCCACCTTCACTTAGGACATTAGTATCCCATATATTTATAGCAGCTAGGCTCACCATAGTACGTCACTGGAAAGACACCAATCCCCCTTCTGTAACAGAAACCCTTCAGCTAATAGATACACATAGGATGTATGAAATACAATTCGCATGGAGTCTTGGAAATCAGAATAAAATAGCCAATATATGGGTTCCTTGGTCAATATGGTATCCACAAAACATGGGTCTCAGATTCTTTGAAAAATAGTCAATGATGAAACTCACCATACAAGATGCATATGGACATATTAGTTAATGTTAGTTAAGTTAAATATTATAACTCTATAACCTTCACTCGGATCAGACATTATCCAAGTACAGCTGATACATAGCCACTGTCTGCAGCCAAAATAAAAATTAAAAAATAAATAAATTAATTACACACATATAAAAAGCAGGAGGGGGGGCTCTTCTTCTTCCGAGCACAGATAGTTCCCATGTGGGGTGTTCGGGAGGAGGAGAGGTACCTCCTAGAAAGCAATCCCAACCTGCGGCTGCAGATATGGATATAATCGACAAATATAAGAACGTAATTATCTTTGTATTAATCAGCACTTATCACGAAAATACTGATGATGGTAATGTCGATCATTGTTTATTATCATTGTTTATTATCTCTATGTTACTAATTTGAAAAATTTCAATAAAAAACTATTGCAATTAAGAATCTGCTGTAGATCTAATTTCGCTATAATGAAAAAGGCTCTGGTTAAAATTAGGTCCAGCATTTTTATATAAGTTTAATGCTTATGGCTTTGAAAACATACATTGACACAGATTTGTCAATTATATAGTGGTGTTTTATGCCACCTTTTCTGTTGGACCTTTCTTGAGGTACTTTCTGAAAGGCATTTTTGACAATTATATAGTGGTGTTTTATGCCACCTTTTCTGTTGGTCCTTTCTTGAGGTACTTTTTGAAAGACATTTTATTTATGATCTGGTATGTAGAGGAAAGAGGAAGTGTTTTGAATTCACAAAGAACTAAGCTGATGTTTCAATCAGTTAGTGTATCTATAGTAGAGACAAATTGCCCTTAAATGGGGAGGGTGCAGCTGTGTTGGAAGAGAAAATGGTAAGAAGATTGTAAACTAGGTTCTGGTGGAGAGTGACTGAAAGGAATATACCATACAGTGAGCAAGGATAAAAGCAAGCAGACAAAATAGAGGCTGGTGGAATGGGGGGGGGGGGGGGGGTATGTAAATTAAATTATCCAAGTCCAATGCAGGGAATAACTTTAAAATACTAAACACAAGTGAAAAATTAAAGGGTATGTCCACAAATGCTTGAAGTCTAGCTAAAAAAAGTGTAAAAAGTGTGAGAATATTGACTTGAGGGAGGATCAGAAACCTGGTTAGACAACTCACATGGCTGGGCTGTAAAAATCCAAGGGTACATTCTCTTTAAGAAGAATAGGGTGGGTAGAAAAGAGGGAGAATGTATATCAAGAATTATCTGAAATGAAAGTGAGAGATTACATCACTAACAAGACTTGTGATGGTGCAGAGTCCTTTTGACTGCAATTTCAAATGAATGAAAACAGGTACATTACTTGTTAGTAGGAATGGGCGAACAGTTTCGCCTGAGCATGAGTTCGGGCCGAACATTTGCCTGCTCGGCCATTCACCAAACATCCAAATTTGCAGGAAGTTTGACAGGTGTTCGCCCAGACGAACACCTGTCACCTTCGCCCAGACGAACACCCTACCTGCGGTATGCCCACTCTGCACTTTGACAGTCCTTATATAGGCAAGGGGCGGGGTCACCCAGGTATGTCACATAAAGGCCTCGCCACCTTCTGACATCATGTGATATCACATGACATCAGAAGGAGGTGGTGCCACCGTGTGACGTAGCCGGGTGGCCCTGCCCCTTGCCTATGTAAGGACTGTCAAAGTGCAGAGTGGGCATACAGCAGGTAGCCTCCCAGGAGGCAGAGCATTTTTTTTCCAATTTTTCGGGTTGGAGGGTGGCGTGATTGATGATGGATATACATCGATACACATCAAGGGACACTATTTTTTTGTTTTTATTTTATAATAAATGACTTGTCAAAAACAGTTTCTTGGGGTTTTTACTTTTTGACACTTTTTTGGTGAATAGGTAGGGGTACAAAGTACCCGATACCCATGCACATGGGGGGGCCAGGATCTGGGGGCTTCAAGATTCCGATAAGCCCCCTGTCCGCAGACCCCGACAACCACAGCCCAGGGTTGTACGGAAGAGACCCTTGTCCCCATCAACACTTCCCCCCATGTTGAGTATTATACTAGCTTGCCCCTTTTTTGAAACCTTTACTGTAAACAAGCCCTGGCCTGCGGTAACTTAAAAAAAAAAAAAAGCGGGCTTCCCACAAAATCTATTAATAAAAAAATTACAAAATGCAGAATCTACATTCATGAGAAATGAGGAAGTCTTGGTCATGAAGTGGAGGGACAAGAAAGATGTCCACATCCTCTCTACCATCCACAATGACACCTTGGTGGAGACCCAGAGAAGATGCGGCCCCGTTGTAAAGCCTGAATGTGTCCACGACTACAATCTGAACATGGGGGGTGGATTTAAATGATCAGATGTTACAACCTTATTTGTCAACCGGAAAGTCCTGGTACTGGTGCAGTAATACCTTAGTTTATGAGTAACAAGCGTTTTGAAAGCTGAGCAACATTTTTTTTTGTCTTGATATACGAGCACTGTCTTGATATACGAGCAGTAGTTTTACTGTAAAAACAAAGGAATTACACTCACAATGTTAAGGAGTCTGGTGTTCATCCATGTAAAGGCGCTGTGTATATGTACAGTAAAGCTATCGGAGACACCCCCCAGAGAAACTCCCGGCTGGGTTCGGGGGGCGTGACGTGCGTTCAGAGCACCTGGAAGTGATGTCAACAGTTTCCGAGTGTCTCCAAGTTCTCCTGGAAGCGATGGTAGCCACCATCGTCTCGGAACCCTCTGGCCACATATAGCGCTGTGTACTGTACACCAGCGGCTTTACTGTAATATATACAGAGATTTTACATGCGTGAGCTCCAGACTCCTTAACATTGTAAGTGTAATTCTTTTTTTTTTTACATTAAAACTGTGATTCTCCTTTTTTTTTTCAACACAGAGGTACAGTACAGTATTCCTACTACAGTACTGTATAGTACTAATATGAGCTTTTGCTCATATTTTGATCATTTTTATATGAATAATTGTTTGTGGAACGAATTATCTGAGTTTTCATTATTTTTTTTTGGAAATTTTGCTTTGATATAAGAGTGCTTTGGATTACAAACATGCTTCTGGAACGAATTATGCTTGCAAACCAAGGTATTACTGTATAGGAAAATTGCATTTCATCTGTTTCATATGGCCCTGTTTAATTTGTTTGACTGCTACCAAAAAGCAACTGAAGACCAACAAATCACCTACCTCAAGTATATTGAAGACATTGTCACTGCCCTGATTTACCAACAAGGACTCGCCCCAGGAAGCATTCGCTCTGTTTGTGTGAGTGGACTTCATGAGCAAAATTTTCCCTATAGCATTCCCCCCACAGAATCCGTAAGAAGACACCAATAGAAATGTTGTGTATGCAGCAGAGGAGGAGTTAAAAGAGATACAAATTATTATTGCCCCCAATGTCCCACTTAAACTGGCCTGTGCATCGGAGATTGCGTCAGAAGTTACCCACACATCTATTAGATATTAGTTCCCCTGATTTTTAACAGACTGCCATTTCCCCATTTCAAATACCCGTGTGGATCATTTGTCTGCTACCATGTTTCTACCTTCCACGTTAACTGACCCTGGTCTGTTTACCGACAATGTCTTTGCCTGCCATTTTAAACCACATTTCTGACTTCCACGTGCACCAACCTCAGCCTGTTTACCAACGATGCCTCTACCTGTCGTTTTAAACCACCTTTCTGACTTCCACGTGCACTGACCTCGGCCTGTTAATCGACCATATTTTTGCCTGCTACTTGGACTGATCTTTTGCCCTACTTTAGTACACAGGGGTCTCATATATGTGAGGGGCTTCAGAATAGCGTTCTGAGTTCCAGTTTTTGGTTTTCTGTGTTCCCAGAACAGGGGTTAGTTGTCCGGAGGCTTCAAAGAGATTTGGGTGGGAGAAGCCTCTACCCCTGTTCCCCTGGCCCTAAGCTTGATGGTCCTTCCTGCTGCCTGGACCAATACTTTGGTTGTGCTGACCATATCGCTGCCTGTAATGACCCAGGACTTTATGGAGCCTGCTTCTTCCTCCTGCCTGGACCAATACTTTGGCTGTGCTGACCATATCACTGTCTGCTGCCTCCAATGACTATGGTCAGCAATTCTGCCTAGACATCTCTGCTTGCTACCTGGAGCAATGCTTTGGTTGTGCTTTAGCTGTGCTGACAGTATCTGCACTATGGACAGTATTCCTGTCTGCTGCCTGGACAATTGCTTTTGCTGTTGCTGATCACATCCCTGTCTGCTGCCTGTACCGATGCTCTCCTCTATGAATTACTGCACTACTAAAACCACAGGTAATCTTTTATTATTTGGTATGTACATGCTATGTGTTAGAAATATGAACGGCCTTCAAAAATGTGATCAGTAGTCAGAAAATTATATGTGTAATTTATGCTCCTAGAATGCCTGGAGGTGCTCCTTGGATGTTGGGCCTCTGTATGTGGCCAAGCTGTGTAAAAGTCTCACACATATGGTATCGCTATACTCAGGAGGAGTAGCAGAATGTATTTTGGGGTGTAATTTTTGCCATGTATGTGCTGTGTGTTGGAAATATCTTATAAATGGACAACTTTGTGGGAAAAAAACATTTTTTTTTTTTTTCCCACATTTTCCAAAAACTTCAGGAAAAAATAAACCGTTTAAAAGACTCATTATGCCTCATAGATTATACGTTGGGGTGTTTGCTTTCCAAAATTGGGTCATTTTGTGGGCAATTCCATTGTCCTGGTGCTCCAGGGCCTTCAAAAGTGTAATAGGTGGTTGAGAAATGAGATGTGTAATTTATGCTCCTAGAACACCTGAAGGTGCTACTTCAATGTTGGGCCTTTATATGTGGCCAGGCTGTGTAAAAGTCTCACACATGTGGTATCGCCACACTCAGGAGGAGTATCAGAATGTATTTTGGGGTGTAATCTTTGCTATGTACATGCTATGTGTTGGAAATATCTGATAAATGGACAACTTTGCGTAAAACAAATGCGTTTTCATTTTTGTTCCACATTTTCCAAAAAACTTCTGGAAAAAAATGAACCTTTTAAAAGACTCATTATGCCTCATAGATTATACGCTGGGGTGTTTGCTTTCCAAAATGGTGTCATTTTGTGGGCAATTCCATTGTCCTGGTGCTCCAGGGCCTTCAAAAGTGTAGTAGGTGGTTGAGAAATGAGATGTGTAATTTATGCTTCTAGAACACCTGAGAGTGCTACCTCAATGTTGGGCCTCTGTTTGTGGCCAGGCTGTGTAAAAGTCTCACACATGTGGTATCACCATACTCAGGAGGAGTATCAGAATGTATTTTGGGGTGTAATCTTTGCTATGTACATGCTATGTGTTGGAAATATCTGATAAATGGACAACTTTGTGTAAAACAAATGCGTTTTCATTTTTGTTCCACATTTTCCAAAAAACTTCTGGAAAAAAATGAACCTTTTAAAAGACTCATTATGCCTCATAGATTATATGCTGGGGTGTTTGCTTTCCAAAATGGGGTCATTTTGTGGGCAATTCCATTGTCCTGGTGCTCCAGGGCCTTCAAAAGTGTAGTAGGTGGTTGAGAAATGAGATGTGTAATTTATGCTTCTAGAACACAAGAGAGTGCTACTTCAATGTTGGGCCTCTGTTTGTGGCCAGGCTGTGTAAAAGTCTCACACATGTGGTATCACCATACTCAGGAGGAGTTGCAGAATGTATTTTGGAAGTATGCATATGCTGTGTGTGAGAAATAACCTGTTAATATGACAAGTTTGTATAAAAACAAAAACAAAAAAAACCCTTATTTTCCCAAGAATTGTGGGAGAAAATTACAACTTCAAAAAACTCACCATGCCTCTTAAATACATTGGACTGTCTACTTTCCAAAAAGGGGTCATTTGGGGGGGTATTTGTACTTTCCTGGCTTGTTAGGGTCTCAAGAAATGCCGTCAGTACATCAGGTATGATCAGATATGATCAATTTTCAGTGATTGGCACCATAGCTTGTAGACTCTTTAACTTTCATACAGACTAAATAATATCCACAAATTTTGGCTATTTTTTACCAAAGATATGTAGCAGTATAAATTTTGGCCAAAATTTAATAAGAAAAATGGCCTATTTGCAAAATTTTACAATATTAACTAAAAGAAAGGGTTTTTACTTTCAAAATTTTTTTATTTTTTCGCTTTTATCGCAAAAAATAAAAATAAACTAAGCTGTGATTAAATATCACCAAAAGAAAGCTCTATTTGTGAGAAAAAAAATATAAAAAAAGTGTTTAGATACAGTGTAGCATGACTGAGTAATTGACATTCAAAATGTGAGAGCACTGAAAGCTGAAAATTGGTCTGGGCAGGAAGGTGCATAAGTGCCTGGTATTGAAGTGGTTAAGCATAATTAAAATCACTGTCCTGAAAAAACGATTATTTAAAAACAAAAATGTATTGATACATGTCCACCAGTGCAGTGCCCAATTGCGTGTATATAAGCCTTCAAAATGGGCACTTTTGATTTTCCCTTTTCGGCTCCCATAGACTTCAATGGGGTTCGCCGTTCGGATTGGAACATTTTCCCTGTTCGGGAGTTCTGCTGCAAACCAAACAGGGGGGTGTTCAGCCCATCCCTACCTGTTAGTACATGCTATTGACCCCTAACATGATGGATGAGGCGGAGATTCGACTGCTCTCGCAGATAGGGTTGCCAAGCAAACAGGTAAATGTTATTATGGGAAACATCAACTGTGCTGATAGTGATTGGCCAATAAACCAGCACATTCAACTAAGGCTTTACACTTCTTGAACTTATTTGCAGAAAATTTCATGGGTCAAATGAATGAAGCCCCAACAAGAAAAAATGCTCTGTTGCATCTACTCATTTCAAATGGCAGTGAGCTGTTTGCAGATGTGGAAATTAAAGTAGAATTCCAGGCTAGAGCTAACTATGCTTAAAACATCTCCCTTTGACCTTCTAACACGTACAGCATGCTAACTACCCTGTAAAAGGTATATACTTGCCTATCCTCAGGGCGTTTCGGTCTGTCCATGTGATCTCTCCAGCGGTCAGCTTCAGGGGAGAGGAGGGACATCTCACAATGGATGCCCCATATGTGTGATGTAACCACCCCTGCATTCCATCCTTTGTTGATGCTCTAGGAGCCAATCCCCTGACTGGACTGGAGCACCCTGAAAATAGGCATCTTCCTTCCACAGGGTAGTTAGTATAGGAATTAGAAGGTTGGTGGGAGACGTTAAGCTTAGTTAACCACTTGAGCCCCGGACCATTATGCTGCCTAAGGACCAGAGGTCTTTTTCCAATTTGGCACTGCGTCGCTTTAACTGCTAATTGCGTGGTCATGCAATGCTCTACCCAAACGAAATTTGCGTCCTTTTCTTCCCACAAATAGAGCTTTCTTTTGATGGTATTTGATCACCTCTGCGGTTTTTATTTTTTGCGCTATAAACGGAAAAAGACCGAAAATTTTGAAAAAAAATGATATTTTCTACTTTTTGTTATAAAAAAAATCCAATAAACTAAATTTTAGTCATACATTTAGGCCAAAATGTATTCGGCCACATGTCTTTGGTAAAAAAAATGTCAATAAGCGTATATTTATTGGTTTGCGCAAAAGTTATAGCGTCTACAAACTAGGGTACATTTTCTGTAATTTACACAGCTTTTAGTTTATGACTGCCTATGTCATTTCTTGAGGTGCTAAAATGGCAGGGCAGTACAAAACCCCCCCAAATGACCCCATTTTGGAAAGTAGACACCCCAAGGAAATTGCTGAGAGGCATGTTGAACCCATTGAATATTTATTTTTTTTGTCCCAAGTGATTGAAAAATGACAAAAAAAAAAAAATATTTACAAAAAGTTGTCACTAAATGATATATTGCTCACACAGGCCATGGGCCTATGTGGAATTGCACCCCAAAATACATTCAGCTGCTTCTCCTGAGTATGGGGATACCACATGTGTGGGACTTTTTGGGAGCCTAGCCGCGTACGGGGCACCGAAAACCAATCACTGCCTTCAGGATTTCTAAGAGTGTAAATTTATGATTTCACTCTTCTCTGCCTATCACAGTTTCGGAGGCCATGGAATGCCCAGGTGGCACAAAACCCCCCAAAATGACCCCATTTTGGAAAGTAGACACCCCAAGCTATTTGCTGAGAGGCATATTGAGTCCATGGAATATTTTATATTTTGACACAAGTTGCGGGAAAGTGACACTTTTTTTTTTTTTTTTCATAAAGTTGTCACTAAATGATATATTGCTCACACAGGCCATGGGCATATGTGGAATTGCACCCCAAAATACATTTAGCTGCTTATCCTGAGTATGGGGATACCACATGTGTGGGACTTTTTGGGAGCCTAGCCGCGTACGGGACCCCGAAAACCAATCACTGCCTTCAGGATTTCTAAGGGTGAAAATTTTTGATTTCACTCTTTACTGCCTATCACAGGTTCGGAGGCCATGGAATGCCCAGGTGGCACAACCCCCCCCCAAATGACCCCATTTTGGAAAGTAGACACCCCAAGCTATTTGCTGAGAGGCATGGTGAGTATTTTGCAGCTCTCATTCGTTTTTGAAAATGAAGAAAGACAAGAAAAAACATTTTTTTTTTCTTTTTTCAATTTTCAAAACTTTGTGACAAAAAGTGAGGTCTGCAAAATACTCACTATACCTCTCAGCAAATAGCTTGGGGTGTCTACTTTCCAAAATGGGGTCATTTGGGGGGGTTTTGTGCCACCTGGGCATTCCATGGCCTCCGAAACTGTGATAGGCAGTGAAGAGTGAAATCAAAAATTCACGCCCTTAGAAAGCCTGAAGGCGGTGCTTGGTTTTCGGGGTCCCGTACGTGGCTAGGCTCCCAAAAAGTCTCACACATGTGGTATCCCCGTACTCAGGAGAAGCAGCAGAATGTATTTTGGGGTGTAATTTCACATATTTCCATGGCATGTTTGAGCAATATATCATTTAGTGACAACTTTGTGCAAAAAAAAAAAAAAAAATTGTCTCTTTCCCGCAACTTGTGTCGCAATATAAAATATTCCATGGACTCGACATGACTCTCAGCAAATAGCTTGGGGTGTCTACTTTCCAAAATGGGGTCATTTAGGGGGGTTTTGAACTGTCCTGGCATTTTATGCACAACATTTAGAAGCTTATGTCACACATCACCCACTCTTCTAACCACTTGAAGACAAAGCCCTTTCTGACACTTATTGTTTACATGAAAAAGTTATTTTTTTTTGCAAAAAAATTACTTTGAACCCCCAAACATTATATATTTTTTTAAAGCAAATGCCCTACAGATTAAAATGGTGGGTGTTTCATTTTTTTTTTTCACACAGTAATTGCGCAGCGATTTTTCAAACGCATTTTTTGGGGAAAAAACACACTTTTTTAAATTTTAATGCACTAAAACACACTATATTGCCCAAATGTTTGATGAAATAAAAAAGATGATCTTAGGCGGAGTACATGGATACCAAACATGACATGCTTTAAAATTGCGCACAAACGTGCAGTGGCAACAAAATAAATACATGTTTAAAAGCCTTTAAAAGCCTTTACAGGTTACCACTTTAGATTTACAGAGGAGGTCTACTGGAAAAATTACTGCACTCGATCTGGCCTTCGCGGTGATACCTCACATGCATGGTGCAATTGCTGTTTACATTTGACGACAGACCGCCGCTTGCGTTCGCCTTAGCGCGAGAGCAGGGGGCGACAGGGGTGCTTTTTTTTTTTTTTTTTTTTTTTCTTAATTATTTTTTTGCTTTTTTAATCTTACTTTTAAACTGTTCCTTTCATATTTTTTTTTTTTATCATTTTATTGTTATCTCGGGGAATGTAAATATCCCCTATGATAGCAATAGGTAGTGACAGGTACTCTTTTTTGAAAAAATTGGGGTCTATTAGACCCTAGATCTCTCCTCTGCCCTCAAAGCATCTGACCACACCAAGATCGGTGTGATAAAATGCTTCCCCAATTTCCCAATGGCGCTATTTACATCCGGCGAAATCTAAGCCATGAAATGCTCGTAGCTTCCGGTTTCTTAGGCCATAGAGATGTTTGGAGCCACTCTGGTCTCTGATCAGCTCTATGGTCAGCAGGCTGAATCACCGGCTGCATTCTCAGGTTCCCTGTTGAGACAGGAGAGCCAGAGAAAAACACGGAAGACGGTGGGGGGGGGGGCATTCCCTCCCACGGCTTGTAAAAGCAGTCTAGAGGCTAATTAGCCGCTAGGATTGCTTTTACATGAACGCCGACCGCTGGATGAAAATAATGATACCAAGATGATACCTAAACCTGCAGGCATCATTCTGGTATAACCACTCAAAGTCGTGCATGGCGTACCTGAAGACAAAAAAATGGTTAACAATGGTTAACAATAAAGCACAGTAAACAGTAAAGTATAAATAATTACATACCTGAAAAACAAACATGATAAAACATAATAACAATAACAATAACAATAAAACATTGCAGAATAGAATACAGTAAAAAAAAGAGCAGAACAATAGAGAGAGAATAGAGAGAGAGAGAACAATAAAACGACAACTATTTTTTTTTATTTTATATATATTTTTTTTTTTACACTTTTTTTGTAACTAACTTTTATAACTGTAACCGGTTCCAGGTTCGGGTCTCTCAAAATGCGATGGCATCTTGGGAGACCCTGTGAAAGTGTGCCTAGTCTGTGGAATGCTGTACCCTACGCTAATACTCAACTAGTGCATGGTAGCGTTCAAAACATTCACCAATGCAAAGACCAGGATTGTCAGGACAGGAGGGACAATAATAGCGGGTGTCACGCCTATATCCGCGCTTGCTGCAGACACAACATCTTTTTTGGGGGGTTCGCTGGGTAGGGGTACTCGGGAGGACATAAAAATGCCTCTCATGCAGCCGACTGCATTTGGTTGGGGATGTGAATGGGGGAAGTACGGGCGCTGCAGAAGCGGTGGGTTCCCAATTAGGATTGGCGAATGCAGCAGGAAGGGCATTATGGGCACGACGGGCCTGTGTTTGTCTTTTTGGTGTCAGCGGGACACTACTTGTGCTTGCCACCTCACCAGCTTGAACTGCACTTATGGGACTCGCCACGTCACCAAGTGTTACTGCAGTGCTGGTTTGACTACGACCGGGGTGTACTACGCCGCTGGCGCTTGCCAGTTCCCCAAAACGCTACCAAAAAAACTGTTAGCGATTGCAGGGATCAGGCCTGACTCTGTGAACGCTGCAGTTATGCGTTTAGTGTTCTGTAAGTGACAGTGATCGATCGATACTGCACTTGGGTGGGCTGGGCCGGGCGGAGGGGCAAAACGCAGGTGCTAGCAGGTATCTGGGCTGATCCCGCTAACACTGCGTTTTTGGGAACCCTAAACTGCTGGGGACGCTAGTATAGATCTGATCGGATCAGATATTGATCCGATCAGATACTATACCACTAAGGGAGGTGTACGGTGCGTGCGTGGGTGTTAGCGGTACTGGCGCTAACCTGACGCTGCCTGGGGCTGGTGCTTGCCAGTTCACCAAAATGCTACCAAAAAAACTGTTAGCGATCGCAGGGATCAGGCCTGACTCTGCGAACGCTGCAGTTATGCGTTTAGTGTTTTGTAAGTGTCAGTGATCGATCGATACTGCACTTGGGTGGGCTGGGCCGGGCGGAGGCGCAAAACGCAGGTGCTAGCAGGTATCTGGGCTGATCCCGCTAACACTGCGTTTTTGGGAACCCTAAACTGCTGGGGACGCTAGTATAGATCTGATCGGATCAGATATTGATCTGTTCAGATACTATACCACTAAGGGAGGTGTATGCTGCGTGCGTGGGTGTTAGCGGTACTGGCGCTAATCTGACGCTGCCTGGGGCGACGCATATCACCGCTGGGTGATTAGGGGGCTAAACCTTTATTCGGTAATAAACGGCGGGTGCCCTGACACTATAAAAAATAAACAAACTAACCAGCGTCAACCGTAACAGTTATACGGTGATCAGTGGTGAAAGGGTTAACTAGGGGGCAATCAAGGGGTTAAAACATTTATTAGGTAGTATATGGGGGTCCCTGACGCTATAAAACGCTGACGGCGAACCCAAATATTTACCTCACTAACTAGCGTCACCAGCGACACTAATACAGCGATCAGAAAAATGATCGCTTAGTGACACTGGTGACGGGGGGTGATCAAGGGGTTAAAACTTTATTAGGGGGGGTTAGGGGGGTACCCTAGACCTACAGGGGGGTAACAGTAACTGTGCTAACACAGTAACTGTCACAAACTGACACCTAGCAGTAATCAGAAAAAAAAAAAAAAACTGCTGGTGTCAGTTTGTGACAGGGGGGGGGGGGTGATTGGGGGGGGGATCGGGGGGTGATCGGGGGGGGGGGATCGGGGTGTAATGTGTGCCTGGCATGTTCTACTGTGTGTGTGTGTGTTGGTGCAGTCACTCACTTGTCGTCTCTCCTCGGGCCGGAACGGAAACTACCGACCCGAGGGGAGATGACATCATTTCCTTTGCTGCTGTTTAGCATACAGCAGCAAAGGAGTGTTCCCATTGGCCGGCGGCGATCGCGAGGGGGGGGCCACGAACGGATGGCCTCCCCCTCGTCTCCGATCGCCGGGGGACAAATCGGGACCGCCTCGGGCGGCGGGGGGGGGGGTCCGATCGGACCCCCCACCCGCGGAAGGCAAATCACGTACCATGTACGTGATTTTGCCTGTCCGTGCCGCCTTGCCGACGTACATCGGCGTGAGGCGGTCGTCAAGTGGTTAAAGTGGTTGTAAAGCCGCTAGACATGTGCATTCATTTTCGTCCAAATGTATTTTCGTCCGAATTTCGGGTATTTTCGTTATCGTTTTAACAAACGATAACGAATGTGCAGAATCTGAAAACTGAAAGATCCGACATAAACAAATGCTTTATTTTCATTTTTGTTGCAACAACAGTTTGATATAGATAGGAGATTCGACATGAGGCTGACAATAGCGATCTGTGTCCATCGAAACTGTGGTCGAATGTGCCTAACCTTAGCTCTGTTAGTCCAAGATTATTCTACAGAATAGGAGAAAAGATTCGACATAGAGACAAAAGATTTGACATAGAGAGAAAAGATTTGACATTATAGAGACAATAGCAAAAAAGGTCGAATGTGCCTAACCTAACTCTATTAGTCCAAGATTATTCGACATAGAGAGAAAAGATTTGACGTGAAGATTCGACGAAGCTTTAGCCGCGAGTGGATATTTATGGTCAAATGCTCCGCCCATAGGCTATAGAAGAATTCTAATGTTGGTTGACTAGTAATAATAATTAATAAATATAATTATTACTAGTGTCATACAACATTAGAATTCTACTATAGCTTGTAGGTGGAACATTCGACCGGAAATGTACGATTGCAGCATCGTACAGTTTAGCTGCTCCGTCGAATCTTCTTAGAACATTCGACAGACACCATAAGCCTTCAATGACAGATTCAATCTTAATTATTACGGATTTTCGGATGAATGCATTTTTTTTTTTTTTCTCGTTTAATATTTTTATTGAAATTTTGCAAAGCAATAGATACATTGACATATCAGACATAAAAGGACTCCTCGCTGACCAAAAGCGGCCAGAAGAAGTGAAAACAGAAAACTTACGAGTTATCTCTTACAGTGGTAATATAGCATTAAAGCACTGATAAGTCTGCAAAAGTGACACTGTATTTCTAAATAGGAACAATCCCTTCTTGAAACTGGGAAACTATAGCTCTCAAGATAGGAGCCAGGCGTAAAAAAAAAGAAAAAAAAAAAACCTTCAGAGATAGTGAAATAACAACTAGGGATAACAGTATATCTCAGGGTATAATTGTTTCCCATATGCAGACTTTCTACAATATAAGACGTGTTAAGCAATGTAGAGTAGAAACCCTTGGGCCCCAAGGGGTCACCAGGCGGGGAGGTACAGAAAGTTCCGACCCCCTGCACCTGCCACCCAGCCCAGCGGGTCATTCCAGCGTTCTACCGCAGCTGATGGTCAGCTTGAGAGAAGATTTGACAGGGACGTCCCCCAAAGCGAGCCCCCTAGAACCACACTCCACCCCAATGGGAACACACTGTGGAGTGAGGTAGCTCGAAGACCACTCCCGGTAGGAAAGCCCCATCTAACACCCATCGGCTCCCATCGGAGGACACTCCCGCCGGGAAGTTCCCCAGGCCTTGCGCTCCCTGTGAAGGAGCCGATAGTGCCAATGTCTAGTTCGGATGACCAAAAGTGAGTGACTGTTCTCTGTGCTGGGTTATTCAACATACTTTTGAGAACAACCCACGTGGGGCCCACGAGAAGGTATATACCCTGTAAATCTGGTGTTAAAGATCGTAGGAAAGAAGAAGGGACAGAATAGAGAAAAGGAAGTGAGTAAGGAGGTGAGGAAAGGAGGTGGGCTGGGGTATGAGGTAATGAAGTATGGACTCACTGGACCACCCCCTACTTCAGTAAGTGGCCTGGGTAAAGTGGAACCCCGACATGTGTGGCCCAAGGTTCCCAGATCCCTTCAAAACGCTGAACCGTGTCTCGCAGTTTCGCCACTGTTTGTTCCTGTGACATGATCCACAAATTTTTCCGTTTGGCGGCCATGATGGACACCGTGGGAGTTTTCCAGGCTTTCGCCAAAGTGATCTTGGCTCCCAAACACATAAAGAAGATGAGCTGTTGTGTGTACTTAGGTGTGTTGTGTACTCTGCGGTTTAGTAGGATGTATGTGGGATCCTGCGGAATGTCAATCCCGGTCACCTTCCGTAGAAGGTGGAGAAATTTGTTCCAGTAGCTCCGTATGCGGGGGCATGCCCACCAAATATGAAGCATTGTGTCCATATGGCCACATCCTCTGTAACAAAGAGGGGAGGCATCCGGAAAGATCTTAGAGAGCCTGGCGGGGACATAGTACCATTTAGTGAAGACCTTAATGTTAGCTTCCATTAAAGCAATATTTAAGATAACTTTGGACGATCTGCTGAAGGCCTGAAACCACATGTCGGGATCCCACTGGATGTCCAGATCCGCTTTCCAGGATCGAGCGTATGCCGGGGCGTCTGTCCTATCTGCCAGGAAAGCATAAATAATAGAGATCCCGCCTTTTTGAGGTCCTATTGAAGAACACCATTGCTCATAAATCATGGCCTTAGGGTCGCTCAGCTTGTCAGTCCAGAGTGTGCGGAGGAAGTGCCTGTAGTAATTGATATAATTATTAATATTATATCTGTGTATTAATTTGTCTAGTCCCTATAATTAGTTGCCCTAATAAACTCTGAGCACATGCTATTGTTCATATCACAATAATATCAGGTTAGCTATGAAACCACACACACAGTGCTGCTAGTAAAACAAGTTACATTTATTTCCCAATAAAAATAGGAATATATTAAAACAGCATAATTAGGAAAACTAACATAAAGATACTACAAGAGATTGCAATATTACAAGGCCTACAATCTTAACCCAATACAAGATTGATACTTAGCACATCCTCCTCGGCTGGTCCTCATGTCTTCAAGAGACTGTTCCTCTGGCAAACATCTCTTTTAACAAACATACCTCATCCAGACCCCCCCCCCTTTTTGCCTGCCCAACTTTGCCTTTGGACGAATCACAGTGTCTCTGGGGTGTTCCCTCAACAGCCTATCATATGGACCATCTTGTCCTCTGGGGGGCAGTGTTGGTCCATGCATCCGACCGATGTCAGATTTTACAACACCTGGGCCCTTGATCTCCTGTATCTCACCTCATCCATCATCCCTGTCAGTTTATCTGCCTTTGAAGCCTGTGTGGATAGTAGTCAATCAGGAAATTCCCATAGACAGGTTGGAGCCAGCATTGTCATGCGCAATGGGAGCTACACAGGCCACATTCCAACCTGGGAGGCCACATCCTGTCCTCCCAGAAGTGTGACACTTTCAGCCTTTTCAAAAACCATGTGAGTTTTCTCCTCTTAGGTATAGTAATGAAATATATGTACAAATACGATATTCATGTTGAATTCCAACATATGCCGTTTTGCGCCTGAAGGGCGCATACCAGCCTTCTCCAGACACGGCTCCTATTGAACAGCCATAACTGTCTTAACGTGTGTTGCTCCCCAACATGTGTTTCCGAACCAGTACCTATAGAACAGTCCTTAACTGTGGTAACGTATTGCGGTTTTCAACAGGAACATCTATGGAACAGTCCATAAGGGTCTTGCTGTGTGTTGCGCCTCTCAACATAGGCCTCAGAACCAGCTCCTGTGGAACAGTCCATAACAGTCTTAACGTGCTGTGTTTCCCAACACGTGCCGCTTTGCTACTGGGTGACACACCAACATCACTCTTCCGTGACAGCTTCCATGTCGCCACTCTGTGTCTTCTTCTCTCCCATATCTTCAGGACGGGGTGCAGTACAGGCAAGGGGTGTCCATTCACTCACCATTCACCAACACACATTCAGAGCAACCTATCAACCAGCTTTCCGATAGAGTCTCGAGGAGGGCCTCTGGCCCATGTTATTAGCCTAAAATACACCTTTATCACACTATACCATAACATGAAATCAACCCATTACCATAATATATACATATATATCTATGATCCATCAGACTACACATCCCATTCCCAACCTCCTATACCTCCTCACTGTAGATACGGGCCGGGATTAGGCAGGTTCGCTCACAATGGCCTTTCCTACCACAATTCTGGCACGTCAGTGGTATCTCAGGGTTCTGAACTGGCAGCAAAGCCTCTACCATATATGAAGAGACCTTACCATCAATTTGTCCCTCCACTTGTATAGATAAATGTGAGACTTTCCTATACAAATGTCGAGTCCAACAACACATACCAACTTGAACCAATGATGAAACTGCAGCAATAATGAGTAATATTACCACAGGATGTATCAAATAATTCAAAATACTGTTGGCCTTACTGGAATGTCCAAACATTACCTCCCACCAAGACCCTCCCACATAATTTTCTAGTTGATGTACTACCTCCTTTATTACATTCTGGTCATGGTAGATGGCTATAGTAGCATTAGCTCTCTTGCTGCAGCATCCTCATAAGGCTTTCATCTCTATCCCAATCTGTTAACCATTCCTGTACCTTCCTTCCCATACCAAGGTTCAGGGCTCTCAGATTAACAGGGCGGTTCTGGTTGACATCCACAGACAGATTGGCCATATGCAGTTCCACATAACTCCATTCCTGTGTCTGGATTTCAGAGACACCGCCAAGGGTACACCATGCTCCTCTAGCTATTGTCAGGTTCACAGAACATCCTAGTTCCATGACCAATGATACATTAGTATCCTTCAGGACAAAGAAACAAACTCTCCTATGTCCCAAATAATACACCGGTGTTCCCTTTGAGGCAATGTTCTCCCCATCCAGAACACAGAGTGATGAATCTTCCCAACATTTCTCATCCACCACCGTGTATTGACCTGGCATACAAAGGATATCATGGTCATGCCTCCGACAGAGGGAAATATCAACCTGCCTCCAGCTCCCGTCCTCTCTGATTACATGTGGGTAAGTTAGCCTCAGATGCAACAAACTAGAATCCCCAGTCAGCAAGCCCATCGATATCACCGAATACACAGATTGAGTCTGCACTTCTGTATATGGAATCAATGAGGAAGCGTAACATCTCTCATAATCCAAATTAGTACAGCCTATCCAGGCATTCGACCACCAACTTGGATTAGTGTAAGAGATGTTCTTTGGTAAAATCTTACTGAGCTGTGATGCCAACTCATAAGGCCACTGCCCCCCATACAGAGATTGTACAATCAGCTTGATATTGGTTGATAACTCCGCCTGCCCCTGCGTGCACGCCAGAGCCCATGACAGATTCCTGTCCTATACCATCAGATTCTCTACCAACCTCTCAACATGGTTGACAAAATCTTGAACCACTTTAACCTGGGTACTTATGTGACTTTGTTGAATGTTATTAAGGATGCCACCAATCTCTCTGAGTAACAAAGCCCCGCTTATTCTCTGAAGCTATGGCTGCGAGTTTGTTCCTCAGGAGGCTGATGTCCACCCCATTACCAACACCCATCCCAGCTCCTATTCCCCCAATATAGTGCTGAATACATCCCTCCTCTTCTGGTTACTCCTCAGACATACGCGCCCTGCATGAACCTCATTCTGTGTCCGCACATCTCTGGGAGCAAGTTACTGGTACAATGATCGCACTTGATTCAGTGTATACTCAGCACATATAGGGTAATAGGTTTTTATCAACCACTGTGAGATGTTGCAGCTCCATGTGGTGAAGGCATGTACCCTGGTAGCCAGTGTTTTGTTCCCTTTATCTAACGGATCATGCTCCTGTGTGTATTCACTGGCCTTCCCTGTGCCCGGTTTCAACTTCTCAGGTGAGACATCAGCCAGGCGTATCTCCCCATACAAGGAAATTTCCACCCCATTGATGTGTCACCTGGCCAACCTCTAGTCTGGCCAGCCGACACCTTATTATGTATAAGCGCCAGTCACCTGGGCACCTGCACCATATTACTTCCGTTATGTCAATACATGTCATACATTAAAAACCTTTTCTTCTTTCAATTCCTTCCTTCAACAAAAAAAAACATATTTTACATTTCAGGTTCTGACAGATTGGATGTGTATATTCCTTCCCCAACCTCCAACCCATTGCACATGTATTAATAATATGTTTGCATTCTTCAGGAGAGACTCCGGCAAAAATGTTTCACAAGTCTCGTTGATGGGCCTTCAGATCCAGCATTAGCCCTAAATTGTCCATAAGCAAAAACAAGTATTAAACTGAATCTTTTTGTTTGTCCCTTCTCTCCTGTTCATCAGAACAAATTTGCGGTGTAATATGGCAGAAACAAACTGCCAACCAGATGAACATCTGTCATCCCTGTTCCAGAGACCTCTCCAATCACGCTTCACCAGGACTCTGGAAGTGAAAAAAACAAGAGCAGAATCAAATTCTTATCCATAATATCTGCTCGCTTACTACGTTTACTTATAGTTCCTTCCTTGGCACCCAGGAACTTAGTATTCCTGGCTTCTGCAACTCTGACCAAACTATCAAAACAACCATGACCCCTTTAGGCTGAACCCACTCTAAAACGGATCCTCGTGGTATGATCAACAATTTAAAAACAAAACACATGTCAATGTTGACTCTCAAAAATTCTCAATTTAAGCATCAAAAACACAATACATTATCTGTATTTTCAGACCTATGCACCAACCGCCCTTTCAGGTGGACAAAGTGTACACCTTGTAACTTTCCCCACCTGAATGAACATAAAACAAAGAGAAAAAACAAACTCCAGAAGCTAGAATGGCTTCCTACCAACAACTCTTGTCTTAAATCAACAACATGTATTCAGCTGCAGGACATATCCCATGACCATCTATTCAGCTGCTAATTGACGGAATAGCCAATTACCCCCCTTTCAGGTGGACTAAACAATAATTTCTCCACCTGAACAAAGAAAAATAAAATGGATGAGTAAACAACTACCAAAAATATTAAAAAAATGTAAAAAACTTAATAACAAAAGAAATTAAAATTCTGGCCATTATCACACAAAAACAACATGACAAGACAACCACCATAAGACAATGACAAACACTCAACTTTTAACTAAAGACATCCATGGATTTTCCTCCTGAGAAGAGTAAGTGCTCATTTCCATCTGAAAGACAATTAGTTAATGGGAAAAAAAATATATATATATATCTGTACCTCATCACAACATTTGTAACTTCACTTGTAACACTTGAAACCCTTATGCCGCGTACACACGGTCGGACTTTTCGTCTACAAAAGTCCAACGGACGCTGACGGACTAAAGCTGGCTGGTAATCCGATCGTGTGTGGGCTTCTCCGGACTTTCAACTGACTTTTTTAGCCTCAAATCCGACGTACTTTAGATTTGAAACATGCTTCAAATCTTTCCGACGGACTCGAGTCCGGTCGAAAAATCCGCTCGTCTGTATGCTAGTCCGACGGACAAAAACCCACGCTAGGGCAGCTATTGGCTACTGGCTATGAACTTCCTTATTTTAGTCCGGTGTACATCATCACGTAAGAATTCGACGGACTTTTGTGTGATCGTGTGTAGGCAAGTCTGTTCGTTAGAAAGTCCGCCGCAAGTCCATCGAAAGTCCGCCAAAAGTCCGTCGAAAGTCTGTCGGACAGGCTGTCGGACTTTTGTAGCTGAAAAGTCCGACCGTGTGTACGCGGCATTAATGCCTGACCATTGTTTATCTTATTTTTTTCATTGTTTGCAAACAATTACTAATTAATGAGCTCATGGTACCATTTGATAATCGATTATGCCTTTACCATAACCTAACCCCTGTTTTGCTAAATGTGCCCACTGTTGTTCTCTCTTTGAAGAACCTGAAAACAAACACAGATATTAGTATCCAAACCAGTTTTATCTTCTTCCAAGGTCTCTGAAAAAGGAACACAAAGACAGTGATTACACACAATTATCATGACAATGGACTTTTTGAGTCCCCCAAGCCTTTTCCCATTAATTGCAATGCCAGGTGAACAATTGCTATGTATAAGGTTTAGATGTGAGCGTCATATTTAAATAAAATATGGCAAGGAAACATTGACCATAAAATTCATAGCAACCATGCAGCTAAGTGCTGCTAACATTGTTTCCCCCAGTGCTACATTTGAATAACCATGCAGCTACCTCCATTTTGACTTTATGTAACTGTTCTACATACCGGCTATTTTCCGTTTGTAGTCTCCGCATTTGGGTCTTTAAAGGGAAATGGGTTTGATTACTATGGCCTCCATGCTTTGGGTTGCTACCCCATCGGGCAGAATACACTTCATAATGCCTTGGGGTCGTTTTGGGGTACTGCGACCTTCTTTTGATATCATTATTCGCTGCGCAACAATACTTAGCGATGTGACCCCCCCTTTTACACAAAAAACATTTGAGGGCTGGTCCCTCTGTATCGGCCCTTTCTTGAGCATACGGCATTGGAAACTCACATTGCTGGACATTATTACTATGATTACTATGCTTGGAATATCCATACTTTACACTTTCATCATCTGAGGAGTCATCAGAAGTTTCAACTCCTGAATCACTTTCAAGCACAGTTATCGCATTTTTATTTACATCTCCACCATTGATTTCTGTCATAGCAACATCACTTGCAGCAATAAGAGCGTCTGCTTTTTCTGCATGCTCCACTTCTATCTTTGCTGAGCACTGTGCATGTGCGGAGGGTACCTCCACCATTGCACATTCAGCTTTTGCATGTTTGGAGGATAACTCCATTATGGCTGCCTGTGCACCCTGTAATTCCTCCCTGAGCAGTGTGATAACATGCAAATTCTCAGCCTCTGTTTGATTCAATGATGCGATACATTGTTCCTTCAACATACATATTTTTTCTAACTCATCTAATCTCTGTTCCAATACACACTTCTCAGTCACTAATTGTTGAATGTGATCAGCAACATTTGCATCTGCTTTTGCAACCATTGCCAATATATTCTCTGTTACATTTTGTACCTGTTCAAATAATTGTTTCCTCTCACTATACCATTCTAATTCTTTTTGTTCAGCAATGTCTTTCATCTTCACCAACATGCATATGGCATTGGCAATTCTCTGTTTCTTGCCTTTTTTGGAAGATTTTTTATGCTTTATGGCATCATTATGAGTATTACATTGTCTTAATAGATCATTGTATTGGTGTGTTAATGCATTCTCTTTTATAGACTCAAATCTAACACAACTATACTTGTTAACAAAACCTTCAATGGCTTCCATTGCTATGCTAATTTGCACCTAGCTACACTGAAGTAGCTTAAACAATGCCCACAGCTAGACAACAAAACACACACAGATAAAACTGTTTGAAAGCAAATTCTGACTTGTAGTTTCACAATCAAGAGCAAAAAAAAAAAAAAAAATCCAAAAGCCGTTTAAAAACAACTTTTTTCCTTGCAGCTCTACAGCTTGCCAAACACCAGGCACACTCTTAGTCAATGCCTTATTATATTCCCACTGATTTCTAAACCTTTAGATTGCAGGCCACATTGAACTTCTGTTGGAACAGAGTGCTATTTCAAACTCACGTGGGGACCAAATAAAAAATACACTAGTAATGAAATTAATAAAAAAAATAAATAAATAAAAATGAAAAAACGAAAATCAATAAAAAAAATGAAAACAAAAAAATCAAAATCAAAATCTATATTTCTCCCACTTTTTCCGCAAAGATGTGTGGTATATCCTGTCAATCTGCAGGCTATATCAGTACCAGGGATGATCAATCCCTTCACTCACCAGTACCGTTTACTGGCTACAGGCCTAAAACACATTAACGATACAAACGTTTAACATATATACATATATCAGCCGAAGATCTCACCAGGTTCTACGCGTCCGTCTCCCTGATGAAATATTTCACAGAATCTTCATGGCCATCCAAGCGTGGTTTCAGAATTCGCGAGCCAGCGCCAATCTTGTCCACACTAGAGACGATTTCCAGTTCTGGGTGTATTTGAGGATTTATGCTTGCTTACAGGGTCTCAAGACAAAAAAAAATACGTTAGGTTTTTGTGGATTTCTTTGTAAAAATAAAATTCACAGTCTGGGGTGCCAAATGTAGTAATCAATATAATTATTAATATTATATCTGTGTATTAATTTGTCTAGTCCCTATAATTAGTTGGCCTATTAAACTCTGAGCACATGCTATTGTTCATATCACAATAATACCAGGTTAGCTATGAAACCAAACACACGGTGCTGCTTGTAAAACAAGTTACATTTATTTCCCAATAAAAATAGGAATGTATTAAAACAGCATAATTAGGAAAACTAACATAAAGATACTACAAGAGATTGCAATATTACAAGGCCTACAATCATAACCTAATACAAGATTGATACTTAGCACATCCTCCTCGGCTGGTCCTCAGGTCTTCAAGAGACTGTTCCTCTGGCAAACATCTCTTTTAACAAACATACCTCATCCAGACCCCCCCCCCTTTTTGCCTGCCCAACTTTGCCTTTGGACGAATCACAGTGTCTCTGGGGCGTTCCCTCAACAGCCTATCATATGGACCGTCTTGTCCTCTGGGGGGCAGTGTTGGTCCATGCATCCGACCGATGTCGGATTTTACAACACCTGGGCCCTTGATCTCCTGTATCTCACCTCATCCATCATCCCTGTCAGTTTATCTGCTTTTGAAGCCTGTGTGGATAGTAGTCAATCAGGAAATTCCCATAGACAGGTCGGAGCCAGCATTGTCATGCGCAATGGGAGCTACACAGGCCACATTCCAACCTGGGAGGCCACATCCTGTCCTCCCGGAAGTGTGACACTTTCAGCCTTTTCAAAAACCATGTGAGTTTTCTCCTCTTAGGTATAGTAATGAAATATATGTACAAATATGATATTCATGTTGAATTCCAACAGTGCCTGATCTGCGAAAGTCTAAATGTTTCTGAAGAAGGCATTTTTAGTGTGTTTAGGCAATGGCTTAAGGAGATAGGACCATTAGGTGTGAGAAAATGGCCTATCCTGAAGAGGCCTTTGTTCAGCCACCAGTGAAATGCGTGTATATTCATTCCTGGGGGGAAGTCGGGATTATGAAATAGGTGTGTGAGGGGCCTTAACGGGGAGATCAAGTGTATATTTTTATGTAATTGATCACAGAGTGTCAAGGAGTGAGACAAGGTAGGGGCTAAAATGGCCGGTCTATGTTTCGAGGGTCGCCATGCTAAAAAATCTAGAGTGTAATGTGGTGCGGCCTGCCTCTCAAGGGAGATCCAGTCCGGCCTACGGTTTTTGGCATAGATGGCAGAAAACTGAGCAATCTGTGCTGCCTGGTAATAAAGCCATAAGTTAGGTAGGCCTAGACCACCCTGAGTCTTAAGTCGGGACAGGATATCCCTTGCAAAGCGGTGACCCCGGTCTCCCCAGACAAATCTGACCACCCTGGATTGAAATTTCGATAGGATAGATTTTTTGATTGGGATAGGGAGGGAACGGAACAGGTACAATAGGCGGGGCAGAAGATTCATTTTGACTGCGTTGAGTCTACCTAGCCAGGACAGGCCCTCCTTTGACCATTTCTGAAGGTCCAACTCTAGTGAGCAGAACATGGTGGGGTAGTTGGCCGTGAATAAATCGCCAAAGCTTTTAGTCAGCCTTATGCCCAGGTAGGGGATTGAGTCTGCTGCCCACATGAAAGGGAAAATGTTGTTTGAGTTGATTGAGAAGTGGTGCATGGACCGAGACGTTGAGGGCTATTGATTTGGTCACATTCACCTGAAGCCCCGAGACAGTACCAAAGTCATGGAGAAGGCGGAAGACATTTGGGGCGGATATAAGGGGAGCAGTCAAGAACAAAAACATGTCGTCGGCAAAGAGGGCACATTTGTGTTCCTCAAGTCCACATTTAACCCCTTTGATGTTCTCATTTGTTCTTATGGCTATGGCCAGCGTTTCAATCGCTATAGTGAAAATTAAAGGCGAGAGAGAGCAACCCTGTCTGGTCCCTCTGTGAATGTCAAAGGACTGGGAGTAGTGACCCATTAATCGTACCTGTGCTGAGGGTGATGAGTATAGTGCGTGTATTATAGTAAGAAATCCGCCCCCGAACCCCCAGCGTTCCAGAATATCGAAAAGATAGGGCCATGACACAGAGGCCTTCTGCAGATCCAGTGACAACAGGAAACCCTCTTGAGTGGGGCCTCCATCCCACTGAGTCTGCAGAAGGGAAATCAAGGCAATTGCTCTTCGGACTTGGTCCGGACCTTGTCTCCCCGGGATGAAGCCCACTTGGTCTCTATGAATGTAACTTGCTATGAAGTTAGACATCCTATTAGCGAGAATTTTTGTCATAATTTTGAGATCATTATTGATTAACGAGATAGGCCGGTAGCTACCGACCTCGCTGGGATCTTTACCCTGTTTGGGAATGACCGATATAAAAGCTGTGTTCAAATCGCTTGAGAGGGGGGCTCCATCCCGGAGGGAGTTGAAGAACCGGGCCATGTAGGGAGCTAACTTTGGGCCAAACTTCTTGTAATAAAAAAATGAGAACCCGTCCGGGCCAGGAGCTGAGGACGGTTTCAAAGATTTAATGACAGACAAAATTTCTTCTGATGAGAAGGGAGCGTCGAGAAGCTCTCGATGCGGTTGCTGCAGGCGAGGTAGGTCAATATCCTGGAGGAACAGCTCTCTGGCCTTGGAATGAGTGTGAGGGGGCCTCTCATAAAGGTGTGAGTAGAAATCATGAAATGATTCCATAATGCTCGCTGGATTCTGTGGTAGGTTGCCTGTTGTGGTACGAATTTTGGGGAATACCGAAATGCGAATCCGTGGGCTCAGTTGGGCCGCAAGCTTGGAGCCTATCTTATCTGATTGGTAGTAGAAACGTGCCCCCGACCACCTCAAGTGTTTCTCAGCCGAAGATTCTGTTTATGTCTCTTACTCACCAGGCGAAGGTCCTCGGTGTGTCGTGAAACTTCTGCCCTGCTCTCCTTCTTGAGTTGAGAGGAGAGTTGTAAAAGCCTACCCCGCATCACCGCCTTGTGTGCTGCCCGCAAAACGCCTGGAGAAGTAGGCTCTGTGTCGTTTTCACGGAAGTAATCCGTTAAAGCTGTTTCTAGGATTTTGCAATGTATTGGGTTACTCAGGAGGGTTTCGTTGAGGCGCCAGGGTCCCTTCTCAACCGTCCCTCCCTTTAGCGTCAGTGTCATTATAGTGTGGTCGGACAGCGGCGTGTCATAGATTTTGGAGACTACCACCCTCCGGATTACGTGTGTTGTGACAAAAATGTGGTCTATCCTAGAGAAGGTATGGTGGGGGTGGAATAGTGCGTATAATCTCTCGAATGGGGATTCATTTCCCTCCAGATATCAATCAGGCCGAAGGATTGGATGGTCTGAGCTACACAAGGACTGTGTTTAGGGGGCCGTTTGGATCTCGGTTTCAGGGGGTCAGATTTGTCTGAGGAGTAGTCGAATGGGATGTTAGAGTCACCCCCCACTACCACTGTGCCCATGAAGTGAAGTTTTAAGATCTTCAGAGTGGCATCAAAAAATAGGTCTTGGTGCGTGTTTGGTGTATAATAAGAGACAAACGTGTAAGCCTCTCCATTAATCGTACCAGTTACTAATATGTAACGACCCTCGGGATCCGTGACGGTATTCGAGTGGGAAAAGTGAGTTCTGTTGGAGAAGCAGACTGCCACTCCTCTCGTTTTGTTGTCGGCATTAGCTAAATGAAACTGCAGGAAGTTTTTGTGAAGAAACTTGGGGTGGTAGGTAGCCGGGAAATGAGTCTCTTGGAGCAGTACTACGTCTGCCTTCAATGTATGGAAATGTTGCAGTATTTTGCGTCTTTTCACGGGGGAATTAAGACCCTGCACGTTGTGGGAAAATATCTTAAGTGTCCCAGCCTTCAGTGTGGTGTCAGACATGGGGTATTAAAAAGTGTTGTACTATGTGCAGGGGAGTCTTACCTGACCTCATTGCTGTCCCTGGCAGATAGGTGGTGACCCCAGCAGAGTTGTAGACTTGATCTGCAATCCAGAAAAAGGGAGATCCAGTGAGACCCTGCATCTGAAGGGGAGAGGGGGAGGAGGTGGGGAGGAGAGGGGAAAGGAGAGTGAAAAAGAGAAAGAATATAGCGACAGACAGAGGAATGAAAAAAGGAGACATTAGAGTGCATCAAATAGTAACAACCACAACCCCCTCGGACCAGAGAGGGACCCATCCCTGCCTAGACCGGTACCTAAATGAAATGTACAGTGACCCGAGGGTCAAAAGCATCTGGGTCCAACAGAAAAACGGGCGTTCAACTATCGGGGCCAGAGGGAGGCGCACTACGACCACTCCGGTCAACGTCGCCTTGTAGCACACCTATGGCGGTATATAAATAGTGCAGTCTAAGCCCTGCTTGCGTTTAGTGGAAATGATCACACAGCCTAAAGGAAAAAAAAAAAGGGGGGGATAAAAATTAAATGTCTAAGGATCTGTGGGGCATGTAACCCATAGAGCATGTCGGTAAAGAGAGTTGTCATTAGAATTGCATGAGACGGGTTACCGACTCAAACCAAAAGGAAGTCCATAGACAGGTTGAGAGCAAGCTGCAGCCTTGGTCATGGTGGGAAGGATTATTTCGATCGTTTGGGAAGTTGTTTCTGCCACACTGGAGACACGGGGCTGGTAGGTGATGGTCTTTTGGATGACGAAGCTCCTCGGGACGATGACATCGGTGGAATTTCCTGGGCTATAAAACCGAGGTGTAGGAGAAGTCGTTCCCCTTCTTGGAAGGAGAAGAAGCAATACGGTTTGTTGCGTACGAGAAATTCAGTCACAACGGGAAGTCCCATCTATAAGTGATCTCTTTGCCCACCAGGACTTGCAGGAGCGGTTTCAGGGCCCGTCGCTTTTGCACTGTGTAAGGGGATAGGTCTGTGAAGACTTGAATCTGGTGTCCCATAATCGTCAGTTTTTCCGCCGATCTGGAATGTTTCATCACTTCTTCTTTTACCGCCTAGAAATGCGGTTTCACTATGATGTCCCTCGGGATACCGTCAGAGCGGGGGGGTTGTAAAGCCCTGTGAGCCCTGTCCAGCTCCAAACCATGTGCCGGAATGTCAGGAATTAAACTTTTAATAAAGTCCTGGACTGCCATGCGGGTGTCCTTTACGGTTTCAGGGAGACCTCTAATGCGGAAGTTGTAGCGTCTAGACCTGTTCTCGAGGTCGTCTATTTTAGAGGTGGCAGCCTCAAGTTGGTCCTGGAGCTCCTGGATCCTAGCAGTATTTTGATTGATTCGCAGAATAGCTTGGTCAGATTTTTGTTCAATCACCTCTATCCTGGCACCAATCTGCTACATGTCAGCGTGTATGGAGGCTGTAATCTGAGCTGCAGTTTGGGACAGGCCTTTTGAAAGCATCTGGGAGAATGCAGCCATCATGGAGGGAAAGTCAGTGGGGGGGGGGAAGGAGTCCCTGGCCTGTGTGTCCCATGGATCCGGGCTGTGTAAGATGTCCTGCTGAGGAGTGAGAGCTCCCCCTCCCAGTGTCCTCCCTAGCAGAGATTCTGTGGAAGCTGGTGAAGGGGCCCCAGGGAGGTCACTCACTGTGGCATCCGATGACTGGGAGGATGGGGGAGCATCCTGGTCCTGGTCTGCAATGGAGTCCATCAGGCCAGGCAGGCCTCGTTAGGAGGCGTCCACCATTTTGGGAGGACCGGACCGCGCTGTGGAAGCATTCAGTGCGGCTGTGAGGTTCCTCCATGCCGCACTGGGGGACATCTGGCTGTTGTCTGGCGTGTGCCCGGTCGGCAGAGAGTCGTGCCAGGCCAGGACGAGGGCTTAGACTGCCGCTGTGGCGGGCGCTAGAACGGAGCGGCGCGGAGCTCCCGGCCTAAGCGGCCATCTCGGACGCCACAGCGCATGCGCCTCGGATGAATGCATTTTATAACGAAACTAAATAAATAATAACGAATTTCGGGAGTAACTAAATACATTTATTTTTTGGACGAAAATGAAATTCCGAAACAAAATATTTCAGAGTGCACATGTCTAAAAGCCACTATGTGTACTTTATGGATTCCCCTCTGTTCAAAGATGTTATGTGTCCCAGAGTATGTTCTATATAAAAAATATGTTGCTGTATACCTTATTTCAGAGCACCTCTCCTTTACTAATCTGAGAAGTACAGCAGGAGGGGCTGAGAATCCCTTGCTGATGTCAGCTGGGAGGAGAGGAGGAGAGCGGCGGGCAGTCCCCTGAGCTCCAAGTAGCGCTCTGAATTAAGTTATACAGCAACATATTTTTTATATAGAACATACACTGCGGCACATAGCTTCATTGAACAGAGGGGAATCTCTAAAGGACACAAAGTTATTTTAGCAGCAGGAGAGGAGGGGAGGAGTGGGCACTGTCACTAGCTGAAAGTCAGAGAGGGAGAGATAGGGGAAACAGCAGATGACGGAGGCATGTAAACTGACCATGGTATCAGGGGCTCAGCAGCCATGATAAATATGGTCAGTTTACAAAGGGGAGGACAGCACCAGGCAGGATCAGCCAGGTATTTTAGATGATAGAAAGGGCCAAAATACACAGCGCAAACACTGTGCTGTTATTCATGCCTAAAAAGAACAGGATCCATTTTATTTAGGGTTACAACCACTTAAAGAGGAGTTCCACCCAGGGGCTCCATTAAAAAAAAAAAATTAAAAGTCAGCAGCTACAAATACTGCAGCTGCTGACTTTTAATTGGACACTTACCTGTCCCTGGGTCCAGCGATGCGGGGGATCGAAGCCCCGCTCGTCCCCCCCTCTGCTCGTTGGCGCCGGCATTGCAACTGTGGGCGCTGGGCTGTGGCTTCACAGCCTGGCACCCACTGCGCATACGCGAGCGGCGTCGCGCGCCGTGATTGGCCGCTCAATCACCTGGGACCTGTAATGGGTCCCAGATGATTGACAGGAGGTAGGGAGCAGAGCCGAGCCCTTCCTGTGCCGAGGGGGAAGTGATGTCACCAGCCCAGGCTAAGGAACAGGCAGACTACGAGGGACCACCTAGCAACAGGCATTTAGAGGTAAGTGAAAAAAAAATATCCAAATTTTTTTTATGTTTTTTGTTTTTTAATTTTTCAGGTATTTTTGTTTTTTTGGGTGGAACCCCACTTTAAATTCTAGCCTGAAATCCCACCTTAAGGTAAACTAGGGTAACAGTGTATATAAAACAATTACTTTTGTTGTTAATTACTGGAAAGCAAGTTTTCAGGGACTACTATGCTAATCATTATAATCTGAACACAGACCATATAGGCCCTCAGTTGCAATACTCTTGTAAATAGTTTCAGACAGTATCTATATCAATCAGGGCTTATACATATATATATGTTGAATTTTAAAGGAGAACTGCACCCAGCCTTAGGTTTAGTGCTAACAAGCAGGTCTTCCCACCGACCTTACATATATAAAGAAGAAGTCCAAGAGGTTGCTGCACTTAAAAAATCTCTGTTGCTTTATTTCATATAGTCTTGAAGAAAGATTACAAGACAAGCATAATCATTACAGACAAAGTAGTGACAGTTGCCAGTTCAGATATGAATGGATTACATTTCGGGCTAGTATGCTTACACACTTCCTAAGATCCGTCAAAGCGCATCTGAGGGTTTCCCCACAATCATTTGTTTAAATAAGTACTCACAGATAACATCACACGTGGAAACAATATGGTTAATTATTCATATCCTTGATTTAATTAGTGTTTATATATACAAGTTATCTACCATGAACACAAAATATAACAAAATAGAGAGCGGGCAACTCCGTGGATGAGAGTGGGCGGCTCCGCGGGCTGTCAGGCGACTCGGTTGGTGAGACAGCTGGGCGGCTCGTGTGTGAGTGGGCTGGCCAATCAGGGAGCTGGCAGGCGGGAGCGCATAGAGATGACATCATCTCTCACTGCCCGGCGCCCTCCCTACATCCCTGCAGTGCAGTTTCCCCTTCACTGTGCAGGCAGCCTCGGGAATGTGCAGGCAGCCTCGGGAAGCAGAGAGATGACATTATCTCTCTGCTGCCTGACTGATAATCTGCTGCCTGACAAAGCAGGAAAGTGACACAGCAAGTGACAATCCATAATGTGTGACAGGTGAATTGGCAAGTGACAATCCGTGATGTGGCAAGTGACAATCCGTAACATGTGGCAGGCGACAGGGCAAGTGACAATCCATAATGTGTGGCAAGTGACAATCTGACGTGGAAATTGAAAATCTGTAATGTTTGGCAGGTGACGTGGCAAGTGACAATCCGTAATTGTGGCAGGTGACGTGGCAAGTGACAATCTGGGAAGTGGCAAGTGACAATCCGTAATGTATGGCAGGTGACGTGGCAAGTGACAATCCGGGACGTGGCAAGTGACAAGCCGTAATGTGTGGCAAGTGAGCATCCATGACGTGGAAAGTGACAATCCGTAACATGTGGCAGGCGGCATGGCAAGTGACAATCTGTAATGTGTGGCAAGTGACAATCTGGGACGTAGCAAATGACAATCAGTAATGTGTGGCAAGTGACAATCCGTGACGTGGAAAGTGACAATCCATAATGTTTGGCAGGTGACGTGGCAAGTGACAATCCGTAACTAGTTGCAGGTGACGTGACAAGTGACAATCTGGCATGTGGCAAGTGACAATCAGTAATGTGTGGGAGGTGATGTGGCAAGTGACAATCAGTAATGTGTGGCAGGTGACGTGGCAAGTGACAATCCGGGACGTGGCAAGTGGACAATCGGCAACATGTGGCAGGTGACATTCTGCAACGTGTGACAAGTGACAATCTGCATCTGGTGGCAGGCGACATGGCAAGTGGACAATACGCAACGTGTGGCAAGTGATGTGGCAAGTGACATTCCGTGACAAGTTGCATCTGGTGGCAGGCGACGGTGGAAAGTGACACACTCAGGGCTCCCACTGATTCTGCATTATGGTGAGTTGAACTATTTAATTTTATATAACAGAACAGAAATTGGTTAGAAGGCATACAGTATACTGCATACTTTGTTGGTCAAAATTAATATAAGCTGTTGCCTGGGTACTGTGCCACATGGGTGTGGTAATCTGTTTTTCAATGGCATTAGTTCATTTTATTTGTGGGGGGGGCGGCTGTTTGCAGGGGGGGGCCCATACAACATTTTGCTATGGGGCCCTGTGATTTCTAGTTACGCCCCTGACACATACATATGTTGTTCTCTAAAAAGTAGATACAATAATTTGTCCGAACAAATGGGCATATATATCCACATGCTCAAACAAATAAATAAAGATCTAAATCCACATTTAAACCATACGGAACAATAGTATTTAAAAAATGTATCCAATATACCTCTCTTTTTCTCAAAGTCATCTCTTGATTTCCCCCTCTTCTATTTTTCTCAATTCCTTCTAGGACCATATATTTTAATTGTGATACATTGTGTCCAAATTCTAGAAAGTGTCTAGCAAGTGGTAACTGTGTTAGTTTATCTCTTATGGAATATTTATGTCTTGCTATTCTGTCTTTCACTTTCTGTGTAGTTTCCCCAATATAAACCAATCCGCATGGACATTTAATGGCATATATTACGTATGAGGATTGACATGTGTAATATCCACGTATAGGGATATTAAAGCCCCTATGTGGATGTGTAAAATATTTACCCTTAATCATCGAATTGCATTGTATACATGACAATTGACAAACAAGGGTATGAAATGAATTTGGTAAATCCGCGCAATGGCTAGATGTATTTTTAATTATGGGCTGCTGCCTCTACAAATACAATCCCACCTAGGTGGGGTGTACTAATAAGTGTATGGAAAGCAGGAGTAGGTATGGCGCTGCCCTAGTGGGGTCAGAAGAATTTGCTTCAATGGTGAACACTTGCTCTATTTTATTATTTGGTGAATCTTGAGTGTTATTTATGAATGTTAAACAGTGAATATTAAAAACGTAAATGAAAAGTTGATAAATTCAAGTCCCTATGTGTACCATAAAATTAACATGAATATTTTGGGTCTTAGCTTGTGCTTATTGCAAGGTTGTACCTTATCTCATTATAGTATAGTTGAAACATAAAATGACGTGCCACCAAATATTACATTGACTAAATTCAAAATGACAAAGTGCAATTGTGCAAAGGAAAATAGAGTGCCACAATATATTTCATTAGCTAAATCAAAAAAGTCAAAGTGCAATAGTGCAAGTGAAATTACTGGTATTCCAACAAAGTGACTAGTGCTAAATCATACAAGAAATTACACATAAAGGTGACTGATGTGCTTAGAACCAGTGTTTATGGATAGGAAAAGTTCCATTGGGTTTGGAAAAAAGTTTTTTTGGAGTGGTTCTATGGTATTCACTCTCTTGAAAAAGAGAGTCATCAGACTTCTACTGATGATGAAATGCGCGTAGGGCGGGACTATGGACGTCTTGCAGCACCTCCAGCTAAGCTGTTTATGACACCTATTTCATGCTCGATTTTATCTTTGTAAATGTGAGTACAATTACTCTACTAGCTATAATAAAGTTTCATATACGGTTTTACGCTATGGGCATCCCTCCTTTCTTCCTTATGTAACACGTTAAAACAACATGTAAAGCACAGAACGGGAACATCCATAATTGCTACACAGTGGCAAATACTGTGACTGCGTGTACCCCTGCAGGGGGAAGAAAATCCGGTGAGTGCAAGCAGAATCAGTGTATGCTGATAAGACACCATTAAAGAGCCAGCACCTGGATAAGAAGCTTTCCTACACTAATTTGTTTTCAAGAGAGTGAATACCATAGAACCACTCCAAAAAAACTTTTTTCCAAACCCAATGGAACTTTTCCTATCCATAAACACTGGTTCTAGGCACATCAGTCACTTTTATGCGTAATTTCTTGTATGATTTAGCACTAGTCACTTTGTTGGAATACCAGTAATTTCACTTGCACTATTGCACTTTGACTTTTTGGATTTAGTTAATGAAATATATTGTGGCACTCTATTTTTCTTTGCACAATTGCACTTTGTCATTTTGAATTTAGTCAATGTAATATTTGGTGGCACGTCATTTTTTGTTTCAACCATACTATAATGAGATAAGGTACAACCTTGCAATAAGCACAAGCTAAGATCCAAAATATTCATGTTAATTTTATGGTACACATAGGGACTTGAATTTATCAACTTTTCATTTACGTTTTTAATATTCACTGTTTAACGTTCATAAATAACACTCAAAGTTCACCAAATAATAAAATAGAGCAAGTGTTCACCATTGAAGCAAATTCTTCTGACCCCACTAGGGCAGCACCATACCTACTCCTGCTTTCCATACACAAACAAGGGTATGAGCCCAAATTTTTTGGTCCCAGAAATGTTAGTTTAGGTGCTGTTACTGAGGGTTGATCCGATTTTATTAATCGGTCACGTATCGTTCTACCTTTTTTTATAAGATGACATTGGTGGATTCCAAAATTCTTGTACCATAGGGTAGCTAGTTCTCAAAAGATTCCAATGTTTCCTAATTATTTTAGAGATTTTATAAGAGAAGAGATGGTACTGCATAATGAAGGGAATTCTCTTTATATCCTTTCTAGGGGTCCTAGTAATATTCATATTGAACGGCTCCTTTTTAACTAAGGCTTCAGGATACTGTCTGTTAATTAGTTTAGCCTCGATTTCATCAAGTCTCTGATCATGGCACATCGAGTCACTAACGATCCGATGTACCCTCATCATCTGACTCTTTGGAATAGAGGAAAAAACATCGGGAGGATGAAAGCTATTAAAATGTAGCAATTGATTGCGATCTGTAGATTTCACATATAGATCGCTAGTGATTTGCATATTTCTAAGTTTCAATGTGGTGTCCGGGAAGGAGATTTCAGTCATACCAATTTCAATATTAAATTTAAGGCCAGGTATTAAGTAATTGATATACTTATCAAACAAAAATAAACTTTCCATGTTGCCATCCCATACAGTAAAAATATCGTCCACAAACCTGTACCATTCCTGACAATGCTTGAGAAATATATCATTAACATAAATGAAAGATGTTTCAATCATATTCATAAACGCGTTTGCGTATAGGGGTGCAACACTAGAACCCATCGCTGCCCCATTTAGCTGTAAAAAAATGAGTATCCTTAAAAAGAAAATAGGGTAATTCTCTTCAAGAACGATTTTTAGCAGATTAAGTAGAAACCTGATATGTTGTGTTTTATAGTTACCTGACTGGATTAGCAACCGCCGACATGCCTGCATCCCCAAGTAATGGGGGATAATTGTAAAAAGATTAGAAACGTCCCACAATATCTGGATGGAATCGGTTGACAGTTTTATATCTTGAGTTTTAGACAAATAATCTGAAGTATCCTTATATACGATTTAGTATTCAACAACAGTGGTGTTAGACAGTTATCAAGATATTGCGCCAGATGAGCTGTCACCATTCCCGATATGATGGGACGTCCCAGGGGGTTGAAAAGGGTCTTTATGGATTTTTGGTAACATATATATCACAGGAGTAACAAGATGTTCACATGTCAAAAACTCCATAGTTTCATCATCAATGATTTTATTTTTAACCGCACTAGTTAAGACCTCTTTAATTTTATTTTGTACTTTAAAAACCAGACAAAAATCCAGTTTTTTATATGTAAGGGTGTCCTCAAGTTGTTTCATCACCTCAGCTTCATACATTGAAGTATCCATAACAACAATAGCTCCCCCTTGTCAGCCGGTTTGATAGTAATATCGCACCAAGCTAACAAGGAGTTTAACGCTATAGTCTCATCTTTACTTAAATTGTTAGTTATATGATCTCTTTTTTTCTATCACACAAATTTTTTTTTATCACTTTCCACTTTTTCTATACCTCAACTGCAGAGCATGAGGTGGGGGGTACCTTTGTGCTCTTTGTTTTTAGACCCATATTTTTAATAGATAATAATAGAGGTAATATATATACAGTATCTCACAAAAGTGAGTAAACCCCTCACATTTTTGTAAATATTTTCTTCTGTCTTTTCATGTGACAACACTGAAGAATGACACTTTGCTACAATGTAAAGTAGTGAGTGTACAGCTTGTATAACAGTGTAAATTTTCTGTCCCTTCAAAATAACTCAACACACAGCCATTAATGTCTAAACCGCTGGCAACAAAAGTGAGTACACCCCTAAGTGAAAATGTCCAAATTAGGCCCAATTAGCCATTTTCCCTCCCCCGTGTCATGTGACTCATTCGTGTTACAAGGTCTCAGGTGTGAATGGGGAGCAGGTGTGTTAAATTTGGTGTTATCGATCTCCCTCTCTCATACTGGTCACTGGAAGTTCAACAAAGCACCTCATGGCAAAGAACTCTCTGAGGATCTGAAAAAAAGAATTGTTGCTCTACATAAAGATGGTCTAGGCTATAAGAAGATTGCCAAGACCCTGAAACTGAGCTGCAGCACGGTGGCCAATACCATACAGTGGTTTAGAACAGGCCTCGCCATGGTTGACCAAAGAAGTTGAGTGCACGTGCTCAGCGTCATATCCAGAGGTTGTCTTTGGGAAATAGACATATAAGTGCTGCCAGCATTGCTGCAGAGGTTGAAGGGGTGGGGGGTCAGCCTGTCAGTGCTCAGACAATATGCTGAACACTGCACCCAATTGGTCTGCATGGCTGTCATCGCAGAAGGAAGCCTCTTCTAAAGATGATGCACAAGAAAGCCTGCAAACAGTTTGCCGAAGATAAGCAGACTAAGGACATGGATTACTGGAACCATGTCCTGTGGTCTGATGAAACCAAGATAAACTTATTTGGTTCAGATGGAGTCAAGCGTGTGTAGCAGCAACCAGGCAAGGAGTACAAAGACAAGTGTATCTTGCCTACAGTCAAGCATGGTGGTGGGAGTGTCATGGTCTGGGGCTGCATAAGTTCTGCCGGCACTGGGGAGCTACAGTTCATTGAGGGAACCATGAATGCCAACGTGTACTGTGACATACTGAAGCAGATCATGATCCCCTCCCTTCGGAGATTGGGCCGCAGGGCAGTATTCCAACATGATAACGACCCCAAACACACCTCTGAGATGACCACTGCCTTACTAAAGAAGCTGAGGGTAAAGGTGATTACTGGCCAAGCATGTCTCCAGACCTAAACCCTATTGATCATCTGTGGGGCATCCTCAAATAGAAGGTGGAGGAACGCAAGGTCTCTAACATCCACCAGCTCCATGATGTCATCATGGAGGAGTGGAAGAGGACTCCAGTGGCAACCTATGAAGCTCTGGTGAACTCCATGCCCAATAGGGTTAAGGCAGTGCTGGAAAATAATGGTGGCCACTTTGGGCCCAATTTGGACATTTTCACTTAGGGGTGTACTCACTTTTGTTGCCGGTGGTTTAGACATTATTGGCTGTGTGTTGAGTTATTTTGAGGGGACAGTAAACTTACACTGTTATACAAGCTGTACACTCACTACTTTACATGGTAGCTAAGTGTCATTTCTTCAGTGTTCTCCCATGAAAAGATAGAATAAAATATTTACAAAAATGTGAGGGGTGTACTCACTTTTGTGAGATGCTGTATATATATATATATATATATATATATATATATATATATATATATATATATATATATATATATATATATATATATATATAAATTAAGAAATAGTGTTTATTAAGCTTCAACAAGCAAACATAGCAAGTACAACCAAACTTCATATCAGCAGTAAGATTCCAAGTGAGTTGAGCACAATACAAGGTACAGTACAATAAGCTCTCTCAAAGCATATTCCTATACAGTAGGCACATCTATTTAACATGTTAAAAAAAAATATTGAAACTTGTTGTAAAGGGTGAGCGATACCTCTGAGACATTATGAAATAAAAATTTGCCCAGGATCCTATCCAGCACCATCTTAACAGGAGTAAGGCCTGGGTCTGCCAACCAGGCCCCCAATAACATTTACTTGGGCTTCCTCTGTGCTGGAAAATAAATGTTTCCAGTTGGAGGGTATAACCCATATTAAGTATCCATTCTTTGTGGGTGGGGATCCTTGCAGATTTCCATAGCTGTAAAATTAATTTACGGGCCTGGAATAGGGCTCTCTTCACCGCTACCATCTGGAATTCTGTCAACTGAAAGTCATCCAGGATAACCAAAACACACTCGGTGGGTTCCAGAGAAACTGTATTGTGAAATACAAAATTGATGATGTTAATCACAGCTGTCCAGTACCGATGCAGCTTGGGGCATCTCCACAATAGGTAAATTAGGTCCCCAGCCACAGTAGTACACCTAGCACAGAGAGGGGTTTGTAGAGTACCCATGCGGTGCAACCTTAAAGAAGCACAATATAAAGTTGCGAGAGCCTCTGGGCAGCGTTAGGAGAGCTATGTAGGACAGAATCTAGAGCATTATCCCAGAGCTCATCCATCAAGGGGCCCACATCTCGCTCCCATTTATCTATGGCTTTGCATGGTTAGCCTTGCAAGTAGGAAGGTAATAACATACCATAGCAGTTTGAAATAAAACCCTTTGTGTCCACCACAGAGTGAATATACCTAAACATGGGTGTAGGGGATAGAGTCCAATCAGTGGGTAAGCCCTGAGTGGGAACAGCATGTCTGAGCTGTAAGTAATAAAATTTCATCCTGGAGGGGAAGTGAAAGGTGGCCTGCAGGTCTTCTGCTGTAAATGAATGATACCCCAGTGCTTCCACATACCTGCGCAAGGCAACTTCATCAATTCTTCCTACTTAGAGTTACACCAGTGTGGACTATAATTCATACCTGTAACACCCCACAGGGAAGGCACCTGATTTTTTGGATCAAAAAATAAGTAGGATAGAGCCTATTTGAGGAGGCAAAACAGGAGGCTTTTAAGGTATATCCTGAACCTTCATATGGTGTCTCATAATGGAATGCACAGAAGGGGACAATTAGTTAGTAGTGTTTGGTTTATTTGTGAAGGCCCCAAAGAGGTGTTGCATTTGGGATGCCAGATAATATAACCAGGGGTTAGGCAGTGCAATCTCACCGTGGTCTTTATGCCACTGAAGCTGCTCTAAATTAATCCTCAGAGAGTTATCCTTCCATAGCAGGGTGTGAACAAAAGGGGAACCACTACTGTGGAATTATTCAGTAAATAAAGGAGCTGGGGCATAGGGATAATCTTAAAGGGCTCCCATCTTTAACCACACATGCATCTTCCCTACTGAGGGAACTGATCACTACACTGGAACTGACCCCAGGCTATCAAGCATACTGGTAAGGCCCCAGCATTGAATGCTTCATACTCGACTATTTGAAACAGCTCTGACAAGCAGAAAACTACACATGATTTGCCTTGTAATGTGAGTGTAAAGCATGACAAAAGCAGAAAAAAACACAATTTTGCCTTGTAGTGTGAGTGTAGCGCATGACAAGCAGAAAACTTCAAATGATCCAAATTGTAGTGTAAGTGTAATGCATGACCAGCAGAAAACCCCACATGATTCTGCTTTGTAGTGTGAGTGTAACGCATGACAAGCAAAATACACACATGATTACGCCTTATAGTGTGATTGTAATGTTTGACAATCAGAAAACTTCACATGATCCAACATTGTAGTGTGAGTGTAAGGCATGACAAGCAGTAAACCCCACATGACTCTGCTTTGTAATGTGAGTGTAACGCATGACAAGCAGAAAACACCACATGATTCCACCGTGTAGTTTGAGTGTAATGCATGACAATCTGAAAACTCCACATGATTCAGCATTGTAGTGTGTAACACAAAGGCTGCAGTATAATGCACTGGATTCCTCCTTGTACTGTGTGTGTCATGTGTATACACTGCAGTGAGCATTAAGGCCTTACAAAGATTGCTGTTTCTCTCTCTCTCTCTCTCTCTCTCTCTCTCTCAGCTCTAAGCCAAAATGAGGATGCTGCTGCACAGTCTGCAGAAGCCTGGGAGGGATGGGAGCGATGCTGGGCTGGACTGGGCAGGAGAGGGGTGGGTTTACTGAAAGCTATGCTGGATTTCTCATACAGAGACCAACAACGGTTTCAGGAAGTAGCTGAGAGCTGCCAAATTCAGCTCAGCAGACAAACCGCTGTTGGTGAAGACCAAGAAGCAGCTGATTGTCTGGCTCAGATTAGACTTTCTCAGCTAGACAATCAGCAAGCCTGAAAATGATAATGATAATATCAAAGTTAAACATATTTAACATACTAATTATGTTAATTATGTTATTTTTTTAAATTCTTTTTTCAAAGAAAAGAAGGTACGGATACAGAGATTCTGGACATACCCCGACTCGTGGACATAGCCCGGCTTGTAAAAAAGAACACAATAAAAAACATTAAAAAAATAACATAAACTTAATTAGAACTTAAAACATCCCAAAAAATGTGCTGCTTAAATATAGAGGATGGGGGAGGTGCTCAAGAATGCCTATCGGTATAGGCGCTGGTGAAGAAAACACATGTCAGCAACACCATCTTTCGTATACTCCGCTGTGCTGTGTTATGCCAATACCCATAGGTGCGTAGGGAACTCAATCCATTTAGCAGGCAATGTGGCAACTTTACCATACCACAACATGTTCATCTGATTTCTACCTGAAAGGACTAATATACGGGCTGTCAGTCACAGTGGTATCAGACTCCAGCCAGATATCCCATACCTTTTTACCTTTTGAATTTTTTCGGGCAGCCCCTGTGCCTATAGGTTTCTTTATAAAGTGGGATGACCGAATTAACCAGCAACCTCCACATACTCAGAGTAGGTGCAGAAGAGGCTCTCTACTTAAGTATAATGCTCTACCAAGCAAAAAAAAAGGAGTAGGCTGAGTAATGTACGAACAGCTCTAAAAGGGGCCAGAGCATCTACCAGCCCCAGGATACAGACATCCACCATCTGGGGTATAGGGACAGTAGTTAAACTAGTAATAAAAGTGAGAACCTTGGCCCAGAAGACCTGTAAAAGGGGAGAGGACCAAATCATGTGCAGATATTTGGCCGAGTCAGGGCAAATTTTCAATTGTGACTGGAATTCCACTTTAAGGTTTAATTATTAACTGTCTTTTTTTTTTTTTTTAGATCTACATGATGCTTTGCTGCAGATGCATTCTATATTAGTTTCTTAACCTAAATAAAAAATGTCTAAAAAAAATATTACAGCAAAATAGTAGCACTATTATTGGTATGAATTCAAGACATTTCTTAGTCTTCAAGTTTTCATTAATTGAAATTGTAGGCAGTAATTATTTTTCCATTATCTGAACATGTTTCTGTGTACAGAAACTAGGTCATTTGCAATTTATTTAATTTTTCTATTTATAAAAAAAAATATATTGCACAACTGTAACTTTTTATACAGGCCTAACAATAATATGAAATTTGTTTTCTGAGGAAAGATCTAAAATATCCATATGCTTTGTTAAGGTTCTCTGAAGAGCAAAACAAACTTCTGTTAGAAACAAAGCTTTTTCTGCAGTTAGAATGGTTATGCTGTCCATAGCATCTTGACATTTACAGAATCTTATGACTTTTATAGACAGTGCACCAGCTGTGAATAGTAATTAAATGTCTACTGAGTTAAGACCATGCAGGCTGCCCTGAGCACACACATTGTTTTCTTAATACTTGCCTGCCAAAATTCCACTCATTGACCCCAATACCAATTTATTGCAAAATGTCTATTATGAGGTCTCCATTGACTGTAAGATAAAAATGAAAGTTATTAAGGATTATGAGTATATTAAACTAACACAATTCATAAACATGATCATTCTACAGTTTTGCTCATTTAGAGATGTGCATGAATAATTCCATAATTGTAGACATTTAACAAACAACATGGGCAACATATTAACTTGTTATATATTGTGAGCTGGGGGTAGGTAGCAGGCACAAAGCACCCTGGGATGAGCACACTTTTAGGCACAGATGATGTAATGACAGACAACGATGTGTTTATTCGTGCTATTTGCAAGTCTTTTTACAGGCGCTGTACAGTGTTCCACAAAATAAACGGTGCAAAATCTTTAAAAGGAAACCCTAGCCATGTCCCAGCAGTAGGTACATAAACCAAAGTCCGAATTTGCAGGTAGTGCAAGCCTAATGCTTATCAGTCTCCACATACACAGTTGTTTGCTCTTCACCAACATTCAGCTTGCACCAACACAACAGGGTTGATTTACAGTACTAAAATTGGAAAATGCAAAATCTGGTGCAGTTGTGCATGGTAGCTAGGGATGAGCTTCGTGTTCGAGTCGAACCCATGTTCGACTCGAACATCGGCTGTTCGACCGTTCGTCGAATTGCGAACGATATGGGCCGTTCGCGCCAAATTCGTGTGGCGCATCACGGCCCATAATTCACTGCGGCATCGCAGTGCATTGCTGGCTGATGATTGGCCAAGCATGCACTATGACCCGCATGCTTGGCCAATCACAGCGCCGCCTGAACAGAGAGCCGTAATTGGCCAAAGCCAAGGAGGCTTTGGCCAATTATGGCTCAGGGGATTTAGTACACGCCCCACACTATATAAGGCCGCCTGCACGGCGGCCCTGTGTAGTGTGTGTTCCGGTGTGCTGAGAGATAGAGAGAGAGAGAGACAGTGTCATTTAATTTGAGTTAGATAGATTAGGCAGAACAGTCAGTCAGTTAGCTGCACTTACAGTGTATTGTGTATATATATGCATCCCAGGTGTTGCATATATATATATACACTGTATTCAGTTTAGCTAGATCCGTTCCTGTTATCTTCTAGACTATTTACATTTAGTGCAGTGCGTCCTGCTCACAGTGTTCAGCTAGATCCGTTCCTGTTATCTTCTAGACTATTTACATTTAGTGCAGTGCGTCCTGCTCACAGTGTTCAGCTAGATCCGTTCCTGTTATCTTCTAGACTATTTACATTTAGTGCAGTGCGTCCTGCTCACAGTGTTCAGCTAGATCCGTTCCTGTTATCTTCTAGACTATTTACATTTAGTGCAGTGCGTCCTGCTCACAGTGTTCAGCTAGATCCGTTCCTGTTATCTTCTAGACTATTTACATTTAGTGCAGTGCGTCCTGCTCACAGTGTTCAGCTAGATCCGTTCCTGTTATCTTCTAGACTATTTACATTTAGTGCAGTGCGTCCTGCTCACAGTGTTCAGCTAGATCCGTTCCTGTTATCTTCTAGACTATTTACATTTAGTGCAGTGCATCCTGCTCACAGTGTTCAGTTAGATCCGTTCCTGTTATCTTCCTACTGACAGGCAGGCTTGTCTGGTTACAGTATATAAAGCTACCTGAAGAAAATTACTGGTGTTCTATTTGATCCTATTAGTACCACGGTCAGGCAGCTAGACTATTTACATTTAGTACAGTGCGTCCTGCTCACAGTGTTCAGCTAGATCCGTTCCTGTTATCTTCCTACTGACAGGCAGGCTTGTCTGGTTACAGTATATAAAGCTACCTGAAGAAAATTACTGGTGTTCTATTTGATCCTATTAGTACCACGGTCAGGCAGCTAGACTATTTACATTTAGTACAGTGCGTCCTGCTCACAGTGTTCAGCTAGATCCGTTCCTGTTATCTTCCTACTGACAGGCAGGCTTGTCTGGTTACAGTATATAAAGCTACCTGAAGAAAATTACTGGTGTTCTATCCCAGCTTAGTGCAGCTACAGGCCATTAGTATGTCTGGAAGGCCAAGAAGGAGAGGCAGACAGTCACAAGCCAATAAGAGAGGGCAAGCAGGCTCTGTGTCTAGTGCTGGTCGTGGAGACGGTGCATCCTCATCAGCACGTGGCCATGGGACACGCTTGGCCTTTTTTTCGGCAGCTGGCCGCAACATGCAGAAGACTTGGTCAAGTGGATGACCAAGCCGTCGTCATCCTCCTCATCCTCTCTCACCCATGCCCAGGGTGCTTTGTCTGGCAAAGCAGCGGCCTCTTCCCTCAGCTCAATGTCATCAGTGACTCCTTCCCTAGCTCCACCATGTCCTCCTGAGGAGTCCCTCGAACTGTTTGACCACAGTGTTGGGTACATGCTCCAGGAGGATGCCCAGCGTTTGGAAGGCTCTGATGATGATACTGAGCTCGATGAAGGCAGTAACATAAGCACGGACAGAGGGGGTGCCCAAGAAGGACAGCAATCTGGCAGTCATGCTCCCCCCGCTGCAACGTGGGTGCCTGATAGGAGAGAGGAGGAGGAGGAGGAGGAGGAGGCGGCACATCACCAACGAGGCAGGATGCCCTCCAGGGGTCAGCCTAAGGGCAGCACATTGACTGCATCACACCCCAAAGCTCCACATGTGCAGGGCGCTGCAGTCTCTGCGCGTTATTCAAAAAGTTCTTTGGTGTGGGCCTTTTTTGAGACGAGTGCATCAGATCGCACCGCTGCTATTTGCAACATATGTCTCAAGCGTATCTCACGTGGCCAAAACATCTCCCGCTTGGGTACCACATGCTTGACCAGACATATGTTGACCTGCCATGCAGTTCGTTGGCAAGCGTATCTAAAAGACCCACACCAAAGAACAAAGAGGATCTCTCCTTGCTCCTCATCAGCTGAGATTTCCAACCCCACTAGACCTCCAGTCCTCTCTGAGACCTGCAGTGAGAGGAATGAAGGTGTAGAATTAGGTGTGTCACAGCCAAGTACTTGTGGGCAATCTGCTTTTGGTACACCGACGTCAGATTGTACCAGGCAAATTTCCCTGCCCCAGCTGCTGCACCGCCGAAAGAAGTTTGCTCCCAGCCATCCACATGCCTAGCGGTTGAATGCTAGCTTGGCAAAATTGCTAGCACTTCAACTGCTGCCTTTTCAGTTGGTAGACTCTGCCCCCTTCCGTGAGTTTGTGGAATGTGCGGTTCCTCAGTGGCAGGTACCCAAACGCCACTTTTTCTCACGGAAGGCGATTCCGGCTCTCTACCGGCATGTGGAAGGCAATGTCCATGCCTCGCTGGACAGGGCGGTCAGCGGTAAGGTGCATATTACCGCTGACTCATGGTCCAGCAGGCATGGACAGGGACGTTACCTAAGTTTCACGGCGCATTGGGTGACTCTGCTGGCAGCTGGGAAGGATGCAGGACAAGGTGCAGTAGTGTTGGAGGTTGTTCCGCCACCACGCTTCCAAAATGCTGATTGTGACACACCTCTCTCCTCCACCCCCTCCTCCTCTTCTTCCTCCATGGCCTCTTCCTCGGAACCAGCGGTGCTCCGTAGTCGTTCAAGGGGCTACGCAAGTACGCAGGCCAAAAGATGCCATGCGGTGCTTGAGCTGGTGTGCTTGGGGGACAGGAGCCACACTGGGGCAGAGGTTCTGTCAGCTCTGCAGGGGCAGGTTCAGAGGTGGTTGACGCCACGCCAACTTAAGGCAGGAATGGTGGTTTGCGACAATGGCACCAACCTCCTCTCTGCCCTCCGACAGGGACAAATGACCCATGTGCCCTGTTTGGCTCACGTCCTTAACTTGGTGGTGCAGCGGTTCTTGGGCAGGTACCCGGGCTTACAGGATGTCCTGAGGCAGGCCAGGAAAGTCTGTGTGCATTTCCGCCGGTCATATAATGCCAGTGCTCGGCTGACGGACCTCCAAAAGGAGTTTAACCTGCCCAAGAACCGCCTAATCTGTGACATGCCCACCAGGTGGAACTCAACGTTGGCCATGCTGCAGCAGCTGCACACGCAGCAGAGGGCCATCAATGAGTACCTGTGCGACTATGGCACCAGGACAGGGTCAGGGGAGCTTGGTTTTTTTTCCCCACGCCAGTGGGCCATGATCAGGGATGCATGCACTGTCCTGTCACCATTCGAGGAGGCCACGAGGATGGTGAGCAGTGACAGTGCATGCATCAGTGACACTGTCCCCCTTGTCCACCTGTTGGAGCACACGCTGCGTGGAATAATGGACAGGGCACTTGAGGCAGAACAGAGGCAGGAAGAGGAGGACTTCCTTAGCTCTCAAGGCCCCCTTTATCCAGACAGTGTTCCTGCGTGCCCGCCGATCACAAAGGAAGAGGACGAGGAGGAGGAGGAGGAGGAGGAGGAGGAAGATTGTGTCAGTATGGAGGTGGAGCCTGGCACTCAGCATCAGCAGCAGTCTTTAAGGGATCAGTCCCAAGAAACACATGGACTTGTACGTGGCTGGGAGGAGGTGGCTGCGGACGTTGTCGTCCTTAGTGACCCAGAGGACTCCGGACCGAATGCCTCAGCAAACCTACGCTGCATGGCCTCCCTGATCCTGCAAAGCCTGCGTAAGGATCCTCGTATTCGTGGTATCAAGGAGAAGGACCAATACTGGCTGGCAACCCTCCTTGATCCACGTTACAAGGGTAAGGTTGCGGACCTTATCTTGCCATCGCAGAGGGAGCAGAGGATGAAACATCTTCGGGAGGCCTTGCAGAAAGGTCTGTGCAATGCGTTCCCAGAGACTGGGAGGTTACAAACTCCTGTTTCTGGACAACGTGTTGCTGAGGCTTCGGTCAGTCAAAGAAGGAGCGGTGGAGAAGGTGGCCGTCTGACCGATGCGTTCAGACAATTTTTTGGTCCGCAGCCCCAAGGTATGATTGGTTCCAGCAACCATCGCCAGCGTCTGTTTTACATGGTGCAGGAATACCTAGGGGCAAGATCAGACTTGGACACCTTTCCCACCGAAAATCCTCTGGGTTACTGGGTCTTGAGGATGGATCACTGGCCAGAGCTTGCACAGTATGCAATTGAGCTACTGGCCTGTCCTGCATCCAGCGTTCTTTCGGAACGCACATTCAGTGCTGCTGGAGGCGTGGTAACCGATCACAGGGTGCGTCTGTCCACCGACTCGGTCGATCGGCTGACCTTCATAAAAATGAATCAGTCTTGGATCACCACCAGCTACCAAGCACCTGATGCTGATGTAACCGAATAATTTTTTTTGAAATCTCAGATCCCTTCAAAGACTGCCTATGCTGATGCTGAGTGACTATCCCTGAGTAATTATCCTCTTCCTCCTCAATCATCACGCTGATAGCTTGTAAGAACATTTTTGGTTCTGGGCGCCACCACCAGTGCCTAAGGCACAATTTTTCAGCCCCTGTTTAACAGGGGCGTGTAATTACAATTTTTGATGTAATACTTTGCAGCAGGGCTCGTTCCTGCATTCCAACTAGAGTGTCTGTGAGGGGTTGCAGTGTTGTGGCACCAGCACCAGTGCCTAAGGCCCAATTTTTCTGCCCCTGTCTAACAGGGGCGTGCAATTACAATTTTTGATGCAATACTTTGCAGCAGGGCTCGTTCCTGCATTCCAACTAGAGTGTCTGTGAGGGGTTGCAGTGTTGTGGCACCAGCACCAGTGCCTAAGGCCCAATTTTTCTGCCCCTGTCTAACAGGGGCGTGTAATTACAATTTTTGATGCAATACTTTGCAGCAGGGCTCGTTCCTGCGTTCCAACTAGAGTGTCTGTGAGGGGTTGCAGTGTTGTGGCACCAGCACCAGTGCCTAAGGCCTAATTTTTCAGCTCCTGTTCAACAGGGGCATGTAATTACAATTCTTGATCTAATATTTCACAGCAGGGCCCTGTGAGGGCTTACAGTGTTGTGGCCACAGCAACACCTAAGGCCCAAATTTCTGCTGAGTATATAGGGCAGGACCCTACTTTCAAACATCTAACTTACAAACGACTCCTACTTGCAAACGGAAGGAGACAACAGGAAGTGAGATGAAATCTACCCCTAGGAAGGGAAATTCTCTCCTGTAAGAGTTAATATGGGAAAACAATTTCTCCTTTCCACTGATGCTTTCCAATCCTTGTTCCACAAAAAAACCCAAATTTTCAAAAAACATTTTTCATTGGGACAAAAAGTGAGGTGAAATCTTCTGAAGAGGAGGAAAGACAGCAAAACAAATGTCACAGGGGTGATAACCCTTCCCTATGTTTTCCAAAAAGCTTAAAAAAGATTTTTTGGCTGGAGCTAAACACGTTAAAAATGTACCCGTTCAAAATTACAAAGAGATTCTACTTAACAACAAACCTACAGTCCCTGTCTTGTTTGCACCGCCTGTATACTGCTGTTCAGAGTATATAGGGCCTTTCCTTATTTTAATTTGGGTGCGGGGTTCCCCTTAATATCCATACAAGACCCAAAGGGCCTGGTAATGGACTGGGGGGTACCCATGCCGTTTGTCTCACTGATTTTCATCCATATTGCCATGACCCGACATGACATTAAACCCGCAAGCAGTTTTAAATGAGATTTTTTCCTTTAAAAATGACATTTGGTGCAGGGACTGTTCTAAACACGGGAAACACGCGTCACTTTACAGGCATACTATAGACACCCCCCAGGTACGATATTTAAAGGAATATTTCACTTTTTTTTTTTTACTTTAAGCATCATTAAAATCACTGCTCTCGAAAAAACGGCCGTTTTTAAAAGTTTTTTTTGCATTGATACATGTCCCCTGGGGTAGGACCCGGGTCCCCAAACCCTTTTTAGGACAATACCATGCAAATTAGCCTTTAAAATGAGCACTTTTGATTTCGAACGTTCGAGTCCCATAGACGTCAATGGGGTTCTAATGTTCGTGCAAACTTTCGGCCCGTTCGCAGGTTCTGGTGCGAACCGAACCGGGGGGTGTTCGGCTCATCCCTAATGGTAGCCAATCAGCTTCTAAGTTTAGCTTGTACAATTAAGCTTTGACAAAAAAACCTGGAAACAGATTGGTTTCTATGCAGAGCTGTGTCATATTTTGCACTCTCCAGTTTTAGAAATTCAACCCCAACCTCTTGAGAACTGACTCTAAGTTTCAGGTGACCCTAAAGTGCCAAAAGGGAGGGGTGCAAAACCCAATCTGAACAGGGAATCAGAGGTCTCTAAAGGTGTATAATAGGAGCCTGGGAAACGTGTGAACCCCAAACAGGACTTTTCCAGGCTCCCTTTGAGACACTGGTACATTGCTACAAACCCCCCCCCCCCAGCCTTGTATCAACCCCAGGGTTGGAAAACTTGTAGCCCAACAAGAGTGAACCCGGGACAGGGCATCTACATTTCCCATCTTAGCACCTGGTCTGTGTTTTACCATGAATAAATAATCCACTAGAAACAAAACCACTGGTTCACCCATCTATTTGTCTCCTTCTTGGCCATTCATTTGAGGGGATCATGATCAGTATACAGGTCAAAATGGTGCCCTAGCACATAGTATCTTAGAGCACCCAAGGCCTACTTTATGGCTAAACATTCGTTCTCAATTACTGCATATTTCTTTTTGTGTTCATTAAGTTTTCTGTTCAGGTAAACTACAGGGTGTTTTTTCCCATTGTGTGCTTGTGACAACACTGTCCCAAAGCCAACATCAGATGCATCTGTCTGAACCACAAAATCCTTGGAACAAAAAGACCCTCTTCTGGAGTTGGAAAAACTCTTCTGTTTTTGGGGACCATTTTACCATTGCAGTCTTTCTCTTTTGTAAGGTCAATCAAAGGGGCTGCCAGAGTTGCAAAATTCAGGATAAACCTCTTATAGTAACCTGTGATACCAAAGAAGGCTCTGACCTGCTTCTTGTTTGTAGGACATGGCCATTCTTGGATGGCTTCTACTTTGTTCAATTTGGGACAAGTGCGATTCCCAGTCAGTGCTATGTATTCCTATGTCATCTAAATATGCTGCTGAATACTGTTGATGAGGTCTTAAAGTGACTGTAAAGTCTTGTTTTTTTTTAGTTAAAATAACAAACATGTTAAACTTACCTGCTCTGTGCAGGGGTTTTGCACAGAGCAGCCAGATCCTCCTCTTCTCAGGTCCCTCTTCAGTGCTCCTGGCCCCTCCCTCCTGTTGAGTGCCCCCACAGCAAACAGCTTGCTATGGGGACACAAGTCACAGCTCCCTGTGTCCATTGAGAAATGGAGCCGTGGCATGGTCCTGTCCCATTTCTGTCCTCATTGGCTGACTGATATTGATTGACAGCAACTGGAGCAAATGGTGCCATGCTGCTGTTTTATCCAATAAGGAGGGGAGTCCCGGGCGGCCGAGACAATCCTACAACATTGCTGGATCTAGATGGGGCTCAGGTAAGTATTAGGGGGGCTGAGGGGGGCTGTGAGGGGCGGCTGCACACAAAAGTTTTTTTTATCTTAATGCATAGAATGCATTAAGATAAAAACCTTCAGACTTTACAGTCACTTTAAGGTTCTGTCCATGGCCCTTTGAAAAGTTGCGGGGGCATTTTGAAACCCAAAAGACATATTTTTATATTGAAATGAGCCCTCAGAGTCACAAATAGGGTCTTTTCTCTGGAGCTTTTGAATAACCTTTTGTCAAGTCCAAAGTGCCCAGATAACGGGCCTTCCCAAGTCTATCTATGACTTCATCTACCCTGGGCATAGGGTAGGTATCACATTTTGTCACTGAATTAAGCTTTCTGAATTTGTTATAAAACCTCCAAGTACCATCTGGTTTTGGGACTAAAACAATGGGGCTAGACCAGTCACTACCAGTCACTATTTGACTCTTAAATGACTTCTAGCTCAAGCATCTTCTTAACTTCATCACTGATGTCTTTTCTCCTAGCTTCAGGAATTTAATAAGGCTTGAGCTTGACATGCACCTCTGGCTCAGTAATATTGGCACGCTGAATCACTGAAGTCATGCCTGATAATTCTAAAAATGTTTCTCTGTTCCTTATCAGGAACTTTCTATATCTGTATCTGGAATTGTAACTTCAGAGACCAGAGGGGATTTAGTACTCTCATGAGGTACAGGGAAAGAGTCCCTAGTTAAGGCTACCCTACCCTTCCAAGGCTTTAACAGGATTACGTGGTTTATCTGTTCAGGTTTTCTTTTCCCTGATTGATACACTTTGTAGTTCACTTCTAAAACTCTTTCAATTGCCTCAAAGGAACCCTTCCATTTAGCTAAGAACTTGCTTTCAACAGTGAGGACCAATACCAGGACCCTGTCATGGGTGTTATAATGCAGACTCCCCCACCCCATTATATATACTTTTTTTTGGGCTTCCTGGGCCTGAGCTAAGTGTTCCTTTACAATTAACATTATCACTGCAATACTGTCATGCATCTGAATGAAATGCTCAATGACACTTTTGTGGGGCATCTTTTCCCCCTCCTAGGTTTCCTTGGCTATGTCTAAAAGTCTCTGAGAGTGTCTTCCATAGAGCAACTCAAATAGAGAGTACCCTGTAGAGGACTAAGCAATCTCCCTGATGGCAAACGTCAAGTGCAAAAGCAAATAGTCCCAGTTTTTCCAATCTATGTCAACAACCTTTTTTAACATACTCTTTAAGGTTTTATTAAATCATTCCACCAAGCCATCAGTTTGAGGGTGGTACAGGGAGGTTTGAGAATTTGTCACCTTAAACAAATTAAACAACTCTTTAGTTACTCACTGACTGACTGAACACTATGAACAACTCTTTGGCATTGTTCTTGACAGATGTGTTGTGTAAAGTGGGAGCTTTTGGGTAACAGGTAGCATAATCCATAGTGACAACAATATGCTGATGGCCCGAGCAGACTGGGCAGTGGTCCTACAAGGTTCATAGCAATCCTCTCAAAGGGCACTTCAATAATTGACAATGGCACTAGAGGTCTTCAAAAGTGGGGCAGGGGTACCAGCGTTTGACATACTGTACAGGATTGACAGTAATTCTCAATGTCATTTTGCACCCCAGGCCAGTAAAACCTGTGTGCAAAAAAAATTGATAAATATTCCCCAGCAGAATGGTTCCAAAGGTTTTGCCGCCAGGAGACATACTGGATTTTCACCCTCGATACTTTGTCAGTTGTCACCTAGAGGTATGAACAAGGAGATTAAAGTCAGCACTGTCAGTTAATAGTGTTGGTAAGATCTCTTTTACCAAATCCTAGTGGATTATCCAGTTACCGTGAACTAGTCAACTAATGTCCCCATTGGCTGCTAAAATCCCTCCCTTCTCTAAATATGCTCAATTAATATCTACATTCTTCTTTAGAAAGTATTAAGATAATGTGATATATATGTATAGGGTAATCTCTATATTTTATATAATTTTTTTCTATATAATTATTATTATGATCAGTTCCCCTTTAAGAAGGATTTTTTGTCTTAATATAATGTATACGTTTATCTATCCCGCCTAATACAACCTATGCACATACTTTTTTTACTAATTAATTTTTTAGTTTTTTTTAATTCTTCACCTAAATTATCGAATGTAATTTTCTCTGTTCTAATCGAATTATTAGTTAGAATGTGCCTAATACGCTCACTACCATAACCCAATTATTTCATTACTATAATAGTGAGTATATTCATGTTAGTCTTCATGTTTGTTTTTATAATTCATTCTTCCATTTCGCTTCTTTATTGATAAGCCTGCCAGCCTATCATATTCTCTTGTAATGCAGTGTACACACAAACGGAATTTCCGATAGAAACTTTTTCCGTCAGAAAAATTGAGAACATGCTCTCAATCTTTTGCTGGCGGAAATTCGGCCAGCAAAAGTCCGATGGAGCATACACACGTTTTCTGACCAAAAGCTCTCATCGAGCTTTTGCTGGCCAAATTTCCGATCATGTGTACGTGGCATTAGTCTTTCTTTCCTTTATAAGACTGATAGACGTGTAAGCCAATTATGGTCTGAAGAAAAAGCAGTTGCTTCAAAATGCATTACCACCCCTTTAGGTCTGTACTCCAATCATCTCGTTCCTGTGATGTCACGTCCAGCCGGGCGCCGTATTGCGATTCACGCTGGTCACGGCTGTGATCAGCTGCTTCCTGGTTCCTGGTTCCATCACAAACATCATCTGTGCTCGAGGCTGCCATGGTGATTAGGACGATTTGGAAAGACTCCAGGACTGGCGATTACTAGTATACATGCTTGTATGATTCATCTATCTTGTGAGTTGCCATTTTGCTTTTAATCATTAAACTAATGATTTTAAAAATGCACTTAGTCTGGCACCCCTCTGTTCCTGCAGTAAAACCAGAGTAACACTCTTGGTTTTCTCAACACCCAAATGACCTCTCAGCAAGGGTCCATGAGCGAGTTCCAGTACCACCCTACTGTATGGCTTAGGGACCACCAACTGTGCAATAATTTCATCATTTTTTTTTTCACACTCAATAAAACAAATCCTCATTACTACTGTTTAAGGAAAACACAGCCTGTCTCCTAGTTTAATAGGTACATCATTAAGTAATAGAACATTCTCCCAGGCCCTAGCAAGTGTAGGGTCCTCTCTTTGCTCAGTACCAAAGTTTTCATTGTGGGTATAAAGATCAGCAAAGTCTAATGTAGCCTCAGTGTCAGCAGAAGGCTTTCTACTTTCATTGGCTGTGGTGACTTCTTCAGACTCCTCCAGTTCTCCTGCGATAACAGAGAAAGGAAAACCTGGGGAACCCTGAGAAGAGTCCCCTGAAACCAAATTGTCTACGCCGGCCAAGGATTCTGGCTCCGCCTCAGTAACTGTTACTGAGACTGGATATTCCCACAGTTCCCAAAACTTAGGGAAAGCCCTACCAATAATGGCATTATGCACTAAGTGGGGTACAACTCCATCCAGATGAGTCACAGTACCTAGGTCAGTTTCTAAGTTTACAGTTACTATAGGATACTCTCGAATATTCACATGTTAGCAAATTACAGCAATTTCCTAGCATGAAAATCCACAGGTTTAATCACATCAGCTTTAACCAGACTCACCAAACTTCCTGGGTCCAGCAAGGTTGTGATAGGCTTATCATTTACCCATACCTGGCACTACAGTGCACTAAGCTGCAGCAAACAGAGACTGCTGTCTAACCCTGAAAGAGAAGTCATATTGCATAGGTTAATCTGTTAATGGACAGTTTGCTGCCACATGTCTCAATTCCTGACAAAGTAAACACTTAACATTTGCCAAGTTAGGTCTGCTGACAGGCACGGACTTTACTGTTTTTTGATGCCAATCTTCAGACCTGGCACCAAAAGTTCTACCTCTATCTCCTTGTCATGCTTACCACCCACTTTCATTGGAACAGTCTTACTGGATGCCTGGGGAGACTGTGGCTTTGGGTGGAAAGTACATGAGGTAGTAGCTGAGGCAATCAGGCTCTCAGCAGCAAAGTACCTCTCAATGATCTCTACCAGTCTATTAACTGTCTTGGGGTCCCCTTGGCTCACCCACTCTGCAGGGGAATAGGCAAATACCTCAAGTAACAGTCCATGCCCACACATTCCACTATTTGCGGCCCAGACAATGACTCCGGTTACAGCCACTTATGTACCAGGGGGATAAGGTCGAAGTTTGAGATAGTGGAGGCCTCTCAACTTGGAAAGACCAGCTGTGTTCGTACCACCAAGGTAAAACCTAGTCATGCCAGTATTTCTTGCTTGACTTTTTATAATTTCATGCATCTGTAGACTCCAAATCATAATTTGCCTTCTGTGATTCCCCAGTAAGTAAGGTTTGACCAGGCCTGTCCACGGGGTTTTAGGCCAACCTTCCCTCTCAGCAGTTCTTTTAAATGTAACCAGATAGGCCACTGGGTCATTAGCAGCAGTCATCTGTGACAAAAAGCGACCCACATGGCTGAGGAAACTAAATGGAGAAAGCCCTCAAATGGATGGATGGAATGCAGCTTCAATCTAGGATTAGCAATGTGCTAGCAAAGGGAATGAATCCAAATAATCACATGCAAAGAGGAAGAGGAGTGCTCATTGTGCAGTATTAAAACCATATTTATTTTAAAAAAAGAGGTTATCTACTCACATAAAAGAGATGCAACACAAGCATATCATATACATAGCAATGAGCTACCCTGGCGGGCGTGATGCTGTCACTGCCGAATCTCCCTCCTCTACGTGTCTCGTCCGAACGGACGTCGTCTCTGGGGCAAATATGTTTTTTTAATTTAATACTGCACAATGAGCGCTCCTCTTCCTCTTTGCATGTGATTATTTGGATTCCTCCACTTTTGCAAGCACATTGCTGATCCTAGATTGAAGCTGCATTCCATCCATTCATCCATTTTGGGGCTTTCTCTATTTAGCACAGTCAGACCTTTTTTATGGAGGTCTTACAATCTGGTAAGAGGCATTAATATCCCTCTTGGGGGAGCACATTCTGGTGATTTTTTTATGCAAAAGTAGAGTGCCTTGATCTTTTCAGCACTTTTTATGAACTTTATGGATTTCGGGACTATTTATCAAATTATTCATTTATTAATTAATTAATTAATTAATTAATTTATTTATTTATTTATTTTTTAAATAAATTTTTATGTATTAGTATATGAAATATGGTATGAATTTGTTTATGCACTTTATTAGATAGAGCAACACATTTTTTTAGAACTACCTCTGTCAATGCCTTTCTTTCAGTTTCCGCAGCACTCACTAATTTTAACAGCATCTGCGTCTGTTCCTGTACAGCCTAGATCTGCTGTTGATTCTGCTGAATCAGCACTAGGGATGGTCCCGATGTTCGAGTCTAACGTAAGTTCGACTCGAACATCAGGTGTTTGCCTGTTCGCCGAATAGCGAGCAATATGGGGTGTTTGCGGCAAATTCAAAAGGGAATAGGAATGTCCATGTGCGTCAGAGGGGGGCAGGGTCACCCAGCGATGTCATCGCGTGGCCCCGCCCTCAGTTATAAAAGAGCTGTCACCTGAGAGCGGCCGGTCATTACGGCGGGTGCCTCCCATGGAGGCAGATCGTAGGCGACATGCGGATTTTTTTTTTCTGAGAAGACTCAGTGGGACAGTTTAATTTTTTAATTTTTTTAATAAAGGACTTGTCCCAAGGCGTGTATTGTGTTTTATTTACCATTTTCACATATTTTTTATGAAATGGTAGGGGTACAACTGTACCCCGTTATCATTTCACACAGGGGGGCGGGATCTGGGGGCCTCCTTGTTAAAGGGGGCTTCCAGATTCCGATAAGCCCCCCCGCCCACAGACCCCCACAACTGCTGTGCAAGGGTTGTGGGGATGAGGCCCTTCTCCCCATCAACATGCTGACAAGGTGCTTTGGGGGGCTACCCCAAAGCACCCTCCCGATGTTGAGGGCATGTGGCCTGGTACGGTTCAGGAGGGGGGGCGCTCTCTCACCCCCCTCTTTTCCTGCGGCCTGCCAGGTTGCGTGCTCGGATAAGGGTCTGGTATGGATTTTGAGGGGGACACCCACGCCTTTTTTTTTTTTAAATTTTGGCGCGGGGTTCCCCTTAATATCCATACCAGACCTGGAGGGCCTGGTATGGAATTTGGGGGGACTCCATGCATTTTTTTTTAAATTTTGGTTTGGGGTTCCCCTGTGGGGGAATCCCATGCCATTTTTATCAATGAACTTTTATGTGTATTGCCGGGGCCGACAATTTATTATAGCCGCGAGTACTTTTAAATGACTTTTTTTCCTTTAGAAATGTCATTTTGCTCTCGGACTGTTGGAAACACGGGAAACATGTGCTACTTTACAGGCACTTTACAGGCATACTATAGACACCCCCCAGGTACAAAATTTAAAGGAATATTACACTTTTTATTGTTACACTTTAAGCATTATTAAAATCACTGCTCCCAAAAAAATGGCCGTTTTAAAAACTTTTTTTGCATTGATACATGTCCCCTGGGGCAGGACCCGGGTCTCCAAACACTTTTTAGGACAATACCATGCATATAAGCCTTTAAAATTAGCACTTTTTATTTTTCATGTTCGTGTCCCATAGACTTTAGTGGTGTTCGCGTGTTCGAACAAATTTTTTGCCTGTTCACATATTCTGGTGTGAACCAAACTGGGGGGTGTTCGGCCTATCCCTAATCAGCACCTGTGTTTGCACCTGCACCGCACTGACTTGTTGTAGTACTGTACTGTAGTACAGTCTCCCCTTGCTGTTGAACATCATTAGACAGCATGAACTGTACTGTTATCTCTTCCATATCCTGTCACTTAAGGTAAGATGACGAGCGAAATAGAGATCAGTTTTCCAGAAATACTGGAAAGGTTTTTTTATGTACCAACATCCCTAAAGATAGTAAAGCAAAAACATGTGTAGAATATGGGACTTTAAAGGTACACCTAATATATGGGAAAACACTATAATTTAAAAATTATTTAAATATTTATTGAGACAATTTTAAGAAAAAAGCAATAAAATGTGAAAACAGTTTTACATTCATAGTCAAAGGTGAACATCCTTAACCTAGTGTTGACAAATGAAGAAAAAGAACTGTAATCACAAAATTCTAATCATAACCACGTCCGCAAATTTCAACATGTTTCGCCAAGAAGGCTTCATCAGGAAAATGGACGAGGATTTTTGACTATTCAACGGCAATACACATAATAAGAACAACCTTGGATGTATAGAAAAGAAACAAAAGAGAAGAATAAATGATAACATAGAAATAGTGCATTAAACATTTATATTTATACAAATTGATAGCTCATTAGCTTGTATAACCATAACTCCACCGAAACCCCTCATATACACCAACCCCCACCCAACCCTACCCCAAACTTTGCCCCCACCTCCTCCATGATCCCCAAACTGACACAAACACCACCCCTACATCAACTCCATACCTCAAAAAGAGTTCCAGGGAAGTCGCAGGTCCCGGGGCGTCAAATGAGAGGAAAGGGGAGGAGGGGGAACCCTCAGAGTTCACTCCCCCTGTAGTCCAGAAGAATTGCCAGATCACCCGTAGGGAGGGATGTATGTTTTTATAAGTAAAGACCATCCAAAACAGAAGAAATGATAACGATATCTGTAACATATATCATAGATAGTAAAAAATACATATTGTGGATGAGGGGGGCATAAGTCCACAGCAATATCTAGTCAGTGGACCGTACTCACCGACATCCAGTGAAGCAAATGGGTATTTATATTGGGAGCTCATGCGGACTAATGGCACAATACCAAATATGGAAATGCATTTATGCGAGAATCCAAAGAAGGGACACAGCTACTTCTTAGTTTCTGAAATGATATGTATATATATGCACCTGCATCAATATCTTATATAGAGAAACATGTATATGTATGTGATGCGTCTCTAAATCCTCAAGAGCACATGCTCACCTTGAAGAGATCACAACACTGTGTAAAAGGCTTTCCTACTGGTACAGCTGGAAAGAGGCCCAAAGGTAATAAATCTCAAGGGGTAGTCACCGCCTATGTTCCTGATAGAGCAAGGAGGTGACTGATGGTAAGGCACCCAAAGCAGTGCTTAGTTCCTGGTTGAGTATACTGCAAAATGCTAGACCAGCTATCAATCATTGTAGTTTTACCTGGTGCTGGCGTCCGTATTCAACATGAGCTCCCGGGCTGCTAACACAAGCATCAGGATGTGTGGGATTTAAATATCCCTCCCCATGGCGCCAAAATGCAGCGCATGACATCACGCCGCACCGACGCCAAGCGGGCGCAAGGGGGAGGTCCAAGGTCCATGGACTGAATACCCGGAACTGGAAACAGAAACCTGGAAGTAAATAATACTTCCGGTGGCCAGAAACAACACTATAACCCACATTGGGAACAGTGCTGAATCAAGGAGATTGAAAACTTGGGCAGATGGTATATAGTGGCTTTAGTCACTGTTAACCCGGGATGCCATGGATCAAAAGGATGCCTCAAGGCGGGCGTGGACCGGGGTGGCACCCCCCCAGAAAGGGGGATGTAGACCCACACTAGTCCACACCCTTGGGCGTCCATACGGGGATCAAAAGGCACTGGACTGGGGAGGTAAAATTGAGGGAACAAAAAAGCCTGGGGAGGGAAAAAAAACCCCCCACAAAGTTTAGATGTGGTCATGATTATACATCACAATATTTAGTTTGCAATACTGCACATATTGTTTATATCTGCATATAGAGGGTTATATAGATATATACACCATCACAATCAGCTCAATATATATTACTTTCCCTATTCCAAAACAGTATTTTAGATAACAGAAGGCAACCTTGGGCTTGACAACCCACCAGGAATTGATTGTGATATAGTATACGTCCAACAGTCCCATAATGTTCAAGAGTAATGAGTGATTCTGGAATGGAGGGGATAGATGGTAAAAATGAATGAAATAACCCCATGATCAGTATACCCAGGAAGTTGGCCATATTCAGAAAGCAAGCCTATGGTCAATATGGCCAGATGAATGTCCCAGTTACGGTAGCGTTCTCCCAAAAGGACATAAATGGCATGTCCAGATGAGGAATGTGGTTCGCAAAAAGGGCTTGTAGCTAATCCCCTCATTGAGGCCAGGAGACCGAGTAGCCTGTAAAGAATAGATCCAATAACTTTTAGATTGAATTGTGGTATAGCCCCACATGACGGCTGATTGGTATTTCCATCCTATGTTTGGAGATCAGGGACACATGGTCCCTGATTCTGCAGAATAGTGGGCGTTTTGTTTTTCCCACATAAAATGCCCCGCAACGACATTTCATTAAGTATACAGAGCCAACCGATTGGCAATTGGTTCTGTATTTAGGAGTCCAGATGTTATTATTGGGGAGGGTAACATTCTTCCCTTCTAAAATGAAGGGACAATAATTGCACCTGCCACATGGGTAGGTACCTGATGGCGTAGATTTTAGAATAGTCTGATTGCTATGATGGCTGCTCACTAGAGTGTCTCCCAAGGAACGAGAACGTTTAAAGGTGATCTCTGGGTGGGACTTAACAAACTTGGAAATCTTTTGATCAGCTGCCAATAGGTACCAAAAATATTTATTGTAAATATGTCGCACATTTGCATGTTGTCTGTTGTATTTAGTGATCACCCTCGTTGATGTTGATACTTTGTCGCATCTAGGCTTATATAGTAAAAGTTGTCTGTTCTGATTTTTTACTCTATTAAAGGCTTTTTTCAAACAAGTTCTACTGTAGCCCCTGGCTAAGAACCGATTGCGTAGAAATATTGCCTCCTTTTGAAAATCTGTGTCCAATGTACAATTGCGTTTCAGTCGCAAGAATTGACTGAAAGGGATACTTTTGATTAGCTTTTCAGGGTGCGAACTGTTGGCATGCAGTAAGCTATTTCCTGCTGAGGGTTTTCTATATAGTGTGGAACAGAGTGTCCCTGTTTCATTAATAAAGATCTCTACGTCTAGGAAGGTAATTCTTGACTGATCGAATGTATATGTAACCTTCAGATTGTATGTGTTTACTTGTAAACTGACAAGGAATTCTAATAATTGTTCTCTTGATCCTGCCCACACCATAAAAACATCATCTATGTATTGATGCCATGATACAATCTGGCCAATAAACTCTGATTTAGACTCATCAAAGAAGAGGTCTCGTTCCCACCCCCCCAGGTACAGGTTTGCGTAGGAGGGGGCACATTTCGCCCCCATAGCCACGCCTTGTACCTGGAGGTAGTGGGAACCGTTAAACACAAAAATATTCTGTGTAAGTATGAAGTTGAGAATTTCAATCACAAATTCATTTTACTTCCATGAATCAAGATCTCGTTCGTACAAGAATTCTCGCACAACTTCCACACCTCAGGATCAAGCATATAAGTGGCACCAACAGGGCCATCATCCCCGCCGTAGGGCCACCTACAGTCGGGCTCCCCCGACTCATAATTTGGACTTGGTTGAGTCTGATAGTTCATCTATATCCTCAGCCTCTTATGTTCCGATAGCCACACATCTTAGTGACTCCAGTGGAGCCTCAAGAAAAAGAAAAAAAAAGATAGTGAAACAAGCTCACAAGAACGCCCTAGTTCAACCCATGCCCAAAATAATGATAAAAAAACACGACTACAATGCCCACGAGGTGGTACAATCCCGAGCACCTCAAGGAATGGTAATATACAAAACCATTCACTTGTGACACTAACCACTCCAACAGTGAATCTTAACCCGATTTCTAAACCGGCGGGACCTTTGTCCCAACAAACGTCGGAACAACATATATCTACAACTTCCTTTCCCACTTATTCCCGGATGGCACCTATATTCAGTTCCAATACCTTGGACTCCAGGCGCAATTCTCTACCCACACCCACTCCTGTACGAACAATGAGCCAACCGTTAAAGTAGAAGATCCCGGGTTCCACTTCTGATAGCAACCGGAACAAATTTGACATTATTAATTTGTCCTCACATCCCTTGACAGAGGATGAGACCACCCTATTGGAATTAGGTCTCACTTTCTGTCCGGATGAGGAGGCAAACAAATTTGAATTTATCAAGGATCTGCACCTTTTTGCCAGACGCCTTATGTACAAAGTTCTATATGATAAAGATCCAAACAATGTGGAGATATCGAGCCCACATAACTCCAACTTGGAAGGTGTAACCTTTGAGGATCTACAAGCCCTTCAGGATTTAATGGATTTATGGGATGAGAGCAATCCGGAGGAGGTGGGTTGGATTTTCAATCCACCTGGACCGGAGGCTACTCAACCTGGTGACCAGGGGGCTGGTCCATCTAACAATCCTCTACATCCTTTCAATCCCTCCCTTATACCTTCTGCTGGAATCACTTTTGGCACACCAAAGACATATAAACCTAAATCCAAGTCCTTCCCTGTTTTACAGGGAAACTCCAACTTATAGGCCTTTATTATCCAGGTCACTAAAGAGATTGAATCTACTAATTGGCAAACTGGACCCCCAGGTAATTTACCTAAACATCTTAAAAAGGCACTATGTGACTTGAGATCCAATAAGAATATCGTAATAAAACCATCTGATAAAGGTGGCAACCTTGTTCTTATGGATATAAAACAATATGAACAAATGTGTTTTGATATCGTGCGTAATACCAATTGGTACAGTCTCATGTGAACTACTATATGAAGCTTTATAAGGATATTCTATCTAAGGCACATTATAGGGGGGTTATAGACTCCAATACACTAACATTTTTGGATTCTACCAATCCAGTGACTCCAACGTTCTAAGCACTGCCCAAAGTGCATAAAAATTTACAGAACCCCCCAGGTCGACAAATAATCTCGGGGTGTGGGTCATTGAGGAGAAGGCCAGCCAACTAGTCGACGAGTATCTATACCCCCATGTAAAGGGGCTCTTTTCATTTGTCAAGAATACTATTGAGTTATTGAAAACACTGGATGGGTTACAGCTGCCCCAAGGATGTTGGCTAGTTGCGATCGATATAGAGGCCCTGTACAACTCCATACCCCACACCAGAGGTGTGGAAGTTGTGCGAGAATTCTTGAACGAACGAGATCTTGATTCATGGAAGTACAATGAATTTGTGATTGAAATTCTCAACTTCATACTTACACACAATATTTTTGTGTTTAAAGGTTCCCACTACCTCCAGGTACAGGGCGTGGCTATGGGGGCGAAATGTGCCCCCTCCTACGCAAACCTGTACCTGGGGGGGATGGGAACGAGACCTCTTCTTTGATGAGTCTAAGTCAGAGTTTATTGGCCAGATTGTATCATGGCATCGATACATAGATGATGTTTTTATGGTGTGGGCAGGATCAAGAGAACAATTATTAGAATTCCTTGTCGGTTTACAAGTAAATTCATACAATCTGAAGTTTATATATACATTCGATCAGTCAAGAATTACCTTCCTAGACGTAGAGATCTTTATTAATGAAACAGGGACACTCTGTTCCACACTATATAGAAAACCCTCAGCAGGAAATAGCTTACTGCATGCCAACAGTTCCCACCCTGAAAAGCTAATCAAAAGTATTCCTTTCAGTCAATTCTTGCGACTGAAACGCAATTGTACATTGGACACAGATATTTTTAAAAGGAGGCAAATTTGCTACGCGGTCGCCTCTTAGCCAGGGACTACAGTAGAACTTGTTTCAAAAAAGCCTTTAATAGAGTAAAAAATCAGAACAGACAACTTTTACTATATAAGCCTACACGCAACAAAGTATCAACATCAACGAGGGTGATCACTAAATACAACAGACACCATGCAAAAGTGCGACATATTTACAATAAGTTTTGGTACCTATTGGCAGCTGATCAAAAGATCTCCAAGTTTGTTAAGTCCCACCCAGAGATCACCTTTAAACATTCTCGTTCCTTGAGAGACACTCTAGTGAGCAGCCATCATAGCAATCAGGTTATTCTAAAATCTAAGCCATCAGGTACCTACCCATGTGGCAGGTGAAATTATTGTCCCTTCATTTTAGAAGGGAAGAATGTTACCCTCCCCAATAATAACATCTGGACTCCTAAATACAGAACCAATTGCCAATCGGTTGGCTCTGTATACCTAATGAAATGTCGTTGCGGGGCATTTTATGTGGGAAAAACAAAACGCCCACTATTCTGCAGAATCAGGGACCATGTGTCCCTGTTCTCCAAACATAGGATGGAAATATCAATCAGCCGTCATGTGGGGCTATACCACAATTTCGATCTAAAAATTATTGGCTTTTTCAGTCTTGAACACCTTCCAGAACATGAACGGGGTGGCGATATTGATAACAAACTCCTTCAATTGGAGACGAGATGGATCTATTCTTTACAGGCTACTCGGCCTCCTGGCCTCAATGAGGGGATTAGCTACAAGCCCTTTTTGTGAACCACATTCCTCATCTGGACATGCCATTTATGTCCTTTTGGGAGAACGCTCCCGTAACTGGGACATTCATCTGGCCATATTGACCATAGGCTTGCTTTCTGAATATGGCCATCTTTCTGGGTATACTGATCATGGGGTTATTTCATTCATTTTTACCATCTATCCCCTTCATTCCAGAATCACTCATTACTCTTGAACATTATGGGACTGTTGGATGTATACTATATCACAACCAATTCCCGGTGGGTTGTCAAGCCCAAGGTTGCCTTCTGTTATCTAAAATACTGTTTTGGAATAGGGAAAGTAATATATATTGAGCTGGTTGTGATGGTGTATATATCTATATAACCCTCTATATGCAGATATAAACAATATGTGCAGTATTGCAAACTAAATATTGTGATGTATAATCATGACCACATCTAAACTTTGTGGGGGGGGGGTTTTTCCCTCCCCAGGCATTTTTGTTCCCTCAATTTTACCTCCCCAGTCCAGTGCCTTTTGATCCCCGTATGGACGCCCAAGGGTGTGGACTAGTGTGGGTCTACATCCCCCTTTCTAAGGGGGGTGCCACCCCGGTCCACGCCCACCTTGAGGCATCCTTTTGATCCATGGCATCCCGGGTTAACCGTGACTAAAGCCACTATATACCATCTGCCCAAGTTTTCAATCTCCTTGGTTCAGCACTGTCCCCAATGTGGGTTATAGTGTTGTTTCTGGCCACCGGAAGTATTATTTACTTCCGGTTTCTGTTTCCGGTTCCGGGTATTCAGTCCATGGAAATTGGACCTCCCCCTTGCGTCCGCTTGGCGCCGGTGCGGCGTGACGTCATGCACTGCATTTTGGCGCCATGGGGAGGGATATTTAAATCCCACACATACTGATGCTTGTGTTAGCAGCCCGGGAGCTCATGTTGAATACGGACCCCGGCACCAGGTAAAACTACAATGATTGATAGCTGGTCTAGCATTTTGCGGTATACTCAACCGGGAACTAAGCACTGCTTTGGGTGCCTTTTTTCTTATCTCTTCTTTTTTTAGATTACCATCAGTCACCTCCCTGCTCTATCTGGAACATAGGTGGTGACTACCCCTTGAGATTTATTACCTTTGGGCCTCAGCTGTACCAGTAGGAATGTGATGCAGCCTTTTACACAGTGTTGCGATCTCTTCAAGGTGAGCATGTGCTCTTGAGGATTTAGAGATGCATCACATACATATACATGTTTCTCTATATAAGATATTGATGCAGGTGCATATATATACATATCATTTCAGAAACTATGAAGTAGCTGTGTCCCCTCTTTGGATTCTCGCATAAATGCATTTCCATATTTGGTATTGTGCCATTAGTCCGCATGAGCTCCCAATATAAATACCCATTTGCTTCACTGGATGTCGGTGAGTACGGTCCACTGACTAGATATTGCTGTGGACTTATGCCCCCCTCTTCCACAATATGTGTTTTTTACTATCTATGATATATGTTACAGATATCGTTATCATTTCTTCTGTTTTGGATGGTCTTTACTTATAAAAACATACCTCCCTCCCTACGGGTGATCTGGCAATTCTTCTGGACTACAGGGGGAGTGAACTCTGAGGGTTCCCCCTCCTCCCCTTTCCTCTCATTTGATGCCCTGGGACCTGCGACTTCCCTGGAACTCTTTTTGAGGTATGGAGTTGACGTAGGGATGGTGTTTGTGTCAGTTTGGGGATCATGGAGGAGGTGGGGGCAAAGTTTGGGGTACGGTTGGGTGGGGGTTGGTGTATATGGGGGGTTTCGGTGGAGTCATGGTTATACAAGCTAATGAGCTATCAATTTGTATAAATATAAATGTTTGATGCACTATTTCTATGTAATCATTTATTCTTACCTTTTGTTTCTTTTCTATAAATCCAAGGTTGTTCTTATTATGTGTATTGCCGTTGAATGGTCAAAAATCCTCGTCCATTTTCCTGATGAAGCCTTCTTGGCGAAACATGTTGAAATTTGCGGACGTGGTTATGATTAGAATTTTGTGATTACAGTTCTTTTTCTTCATTTGTCAACACTAGGTTAAGGATGTTCACCTTTGACTATGAATGTAAAACTGTTTTCACATTTTATTGCTTTTTTCTTAAAATTGTCTCAATAAATATTTAAATAATTTTTAAATAATTTTTAAATTATAGTGTTTTTCCATATATTAGGTGTACCTTTAAAGTCCCAAATTCTACACACGTTTTTGCTTTACTGTCACTTAAGGTACTGACCTTTTAAATAGCAGTTTCTTGCTAAATGTGCACACAGGCCTCCACCAGGTGCTACAGTATATAGTGCTCCACAAAATAAACAGTGCAAGAGTTAAAAAAATCCTAGCCATGTCCCATCACTAGCTACATAAATCAAAATCCAAAAGTAGCAGGTTAAGCAAGCCTAATGCTTGTCAGTTTCCACATACACAGTTTGTTTGGCTTTCATCAACCTTTAGCTCACACAGACACAGCCTCCAGGCTCCCTTTGAGACACTCTACTTCAACATCTATTGAAAAAAAAGTTTGGGCAATCACAATCTTTGATGGAAAAAAAAAGAAAACCTAAAGGATAAGAGCATGGTGTAGAGGTGATCAATGGAGTCAATGTTAAAATCGAGTGAGGTGTCAAAATAAAGTCAGGTATGGGGTTAAGCTCCCTTTCTGTATAACAAAACAAATCATACACTTTTGGTTACCTATTTTGCAGCAAAACTCTGTTCAAGTTCAAAATAGACCAATCAAAAGAGATTTTTGAGGATCTCAGAAGAGTAATTGAAGACCTTCAGGCTGGAAAAGGCTTAAAAGGGAATTATAAAAATATCCGTCTTCATAAGTCAACAAACAAATAGTTTACATTACGGAAGCACAGAAGCAAGAGTGACATGCAACAAAAATCAGGAAATGGCATGCCATACAGTCCTAAGACATAATAATCATATGGAGGTGATAATGATCTAAAGGCATCTGGTGTGTTTATTTACAATAAAAATAAGCATGGAAATAGAGTAGTGGTAGAGGTTACCATGGAGGAAACCTTTCTAAAGAAACAATAGCAGCATGGATAAAGAAGACATTTCTTCTGGAGTTCTTCTGAAGCAAAATTCTGTTTTGGGACAAGTGAAAAAAGATTATCAATGATGGAGAAGGATCTGAGTGTTTTGGTAGATCATAAGCTTAATAATAGCATGCAATACCAAGCTGCAGTTTCCAAAGCAAGCAACATCTTTTCTTGTATTAAAAGACGTATGTACTGCAAAGAGAGAGAGGTATAATTTTGCCCCTGTACAAATCATTTGTAAACCTCACCTGCAATATGTAGTCCATATAGTGAACTTGGTGTTGAGTTATTCACTTTAAGGTCATCGCTGAGGTCAACTAGGCACACTTTATGTCTAGAGGAAAAGAGATTTAATCTCCAAATACTGAAAGGTTTCTTCACAGTAAAAGCTGTGAAAATGTGGAATAGACTCCCTCAAGAGCTGGTTCTGGCCAGCTCAGTAGATTGCTTTAAAAATGCCTGGATTCTTACCTAAATGTACATAATTTAACTGGATATTAATATTTATAGGTAAAGTTGATATTGCCTCTCTGGGGGATCAGGAGGGAATTTTTCCCCCTGCTGAAGCAAATTGTTTTTTTTTGCCTTCCTCTGGATCAACTGTGGGTATAGAATTATGTATATAGAATTGTATATTTTTTTTTTAGGAATTTTTTTCCCCTATTGTTGGTTGAACTAGATGGACTTGTGTCTTTTTTTCAACCGGACTAACTATGTGACTATGTATACCTTTTTGTAAATGTACATAGAATTATATTGGCTAAAAACAAAGCACTGAATATTAAAACCTTACATTAAACTGTAGAGTAGGGTGGAGCAAATACAATGCAGTGAGGCCACCATTCTGCCTCTGGGCTTGAGTGTCTTGCAATCATTAAAGGACCAATAAATAGTAAAATGTGCTATTAATAGCAATTTGTACTACAGGATATCAAAAACATGGTATCTATGAGTGGAAGTTTGACCATGCAATTATATAACGCATCTAAAATATAGCAGTAATTCAGAAATGAAGGGTCTCAAGCTGAATTCTGTTTACAATGTGTAAGATGGAGTCTTGATCTTTATCTCATTGCAATGATGTGGTAGGATTTGAAGCTGGTCATGCATGCAAAATATTCCAAAAAACATTTATGAGACACAGTAGCTATGTGTAAAGGAATGGGCCAAAATGCTTAAAAGAGAATTCCAGCCTGAGCTCGTTTGGCTGGGCTTCTCCTTTGTGTCACAGGAGTGCAATTCGTTTTGCATTCCCATGACCTGTGTTCAGCAGGGAGCGGACTGAAGTCCGCTCCCTGCTGACGTCACGGGAATCAGTCCAAGCACTGCATCATTGCCACAATAAAGTCTGGATCCCCAGGTGCCTGGACTGATGCTCATCTCAGCCTCTCAGCGAGCCGCTGAGAGCCTGAGACGACCGCTCCCCACCCCTCCACAGCTCAGCTCTCCAGTGAGCGTGGAGGAGCACAGAGGAGAGCTGCTTATTGACAGTCAGCAGCTCTCCACTCGGGGAGCTGTAAGAACCGAGCCATCGGCGGTGTTCGATCACTCGGTTCTCAGTGCAGAGGCACTAGGGGACAGATGCAGCATCAGACAGATTCTTAATCCACAGAGGTAAGTATGAATGGGCAACCCCCCCGTACTTCTCTTTTAATGTAGAATGTGACTGCAAAATAGTGGAAGGTTCCACCTTCCACTAGGTTTTGAATAAAAAAGTTAATTGAATGTCAAAAGTGGGTGTGCGTTATATCTTTACTTTCAGTCAGATCATATTTTAGTGTACATTTTTACTAAAAACACTTTGCCTTCTTCTCAAAATTGCATGCTACTTTGGGTATTTCTACCCCCACCATCTGGTCACTCAGCTTGTTCAGACCACAAATGTCATTTATAAAAATCTAAGGTAAGATGTGGTACAAGAGAGCATATTTACGGCTGGCCTGAATGTTGTTAAACAAGCATCCTCATTTTTGGTCATATGTGCATTTTTTCAAATCTGTGGGTTTATCATTTGGCCTACATCTCTGATTTATGCATTTGCACAATAGAAGCATTTGCATAATGGTGCTAATATGCAATATCTGAGGGAAGTTTTTAGATCTTTAAATGAAAGATAAGCTTCCTTCCTATTCCTAGGCTGAACAATTTTTTTGCCTTCAGTTACACTTGAAGGGATCCCCTTAGGGGTTAGGGTAAAGTATAAAACAGCCTAAAAAAACAACAATGTGGTATATTGCAGCTTACCAGTTCTTAGATGTGGTGGCTGCATTATTTTTTGTTAAGTACAAGCATGCAAGTGCAGAAAAATAACTGTTTTATCTCATCAGAATTCCAGGGTTAGAGGCCCAACTCAGTGCTGAATTATTTTTTTAATTTAAATGTTTCCCTGCAGATGTAAAAAAAAAAAAAAACAGTACTCACGTTTTACCCCTTGAGGGGTCTTCATTACAGCACCCTGCATGCATTATACACACAGTTATTTTAGACTTAAAGTGGTTCTAAAGGCATACGTTTTTTTAATGTAAGGCATTCTATGCATTAAGGTAAAAAACCTTCCAGTATCAGCTCCTCCTAGTCCCCAAAATACTTACCTGGCTTGCAGCTTGTTATGTCCAGGGGTGCACAGTGCAGGGTCTATCACTTACCTTATGCCCTGCTCTGGCCAGCTTCATGATCTACTTGAAGCTCTGGTCTGGGACTAGATCTCCTGTGTTATTAAGCACAAAACAGGGCTATTAACCCTGTATGGTACTCTGAGCAGGCTGAAGTGCAACCGGAAGTGGTTACAACTTACAAAACAGGCCGCAGGGGACTGGTTGCAGCACTGGAGGGACCCTTCTGCAGTGAGAAATAGAATAAAGCACCCCATATTACTAGTGAGAATATTTCAGATGGAATTTTATAGGTGCTAGATTATTAACAAGCATATTACTGTTAAAACACTGTTAAAGCCCAAGAGGAAGCCTGTGTATTGCATGTAGTTCTGCTAAGGGACCTGGCTAATCTGCTGATTGAGGAGACAATCCATCTGCTTACATTCACTCAAATGCTCTGAAGATTGGATTACAACTTACTGAGTTAACAATTGTTTAGTGCTGATTTGGGTCCCCCTGGTGACAGCATATACTATTGCTTTTAAACACCATGGTCTATATACCCACCTCTATGGTTGGACCACCGCAGGTCCTGGTCTTCTTGTCTTTCTGCAGCGCTATTGTGTTTTGTCAGGGGGGGAGCCTCAGGAGCCCCCCTGGCAGGTAGAACACAATGAATGAATCAATGAAAGCTACCAGCAGTAATCGCATGTAACAAATCAGACAGTCTGGTTATACCCAAGTCGATTGATGGATTGACTTGGGTACAATAAGCCTGCCCACACATGGATCAAATCTCAGCCAATCCCTGCTGAATCAGCCAAATTTCAATCCATGTGTGGCTGGCTTTAGTATCTATCCCCATTCTTTACCCCAGGACATAACGAGCATTTAACCTTTACAGTGTCTGAGCGGGGAGGGGAGAGGACTCTGCAAGAGTGAATTTTATCTTTAATTGCTTGAGTTGGATCTTAAAGTGTTATTTCTGGTTGCTATAGAGGTCTGTACATTGTAGATCTTCGTTGTTTCTTACCCAGACTTGCACATATAATCTTATAGAAGATATCAGATGTTTGCAACAATTACATGAAAATAGATGTTTACAGGTCAACACATTCCTAAAGGTCAAATCTCAGAGCAATAGATAAACTTGTTGCTCTGTATATAAAAAAAAACTTTAGGCTCCATGCACACTGGCTTAAAAACATGTTGCTTTTACAGGAGTTTTGTGTTCTGCCTGTAGAAAAAGCTCAATGTTATTCTATGGGGGTGATTTACTAAGAAGAAGGCACTGCACCAGTTCATACATTAATTGGTGCACTGGAAAAGTCATTAATCGAACGTACGAACCAGCGCACATTGAAGCGCAAATAGCAATAATAAATACCCGCATATGTAAACTGCAACTGGCGCTAATGTAACTGCGGTTTTCTCATTGATAATAGCGCACGCCCAATACAATTGGTTAATTTCATCTAATTGGATGTGTCTTGTTAGGCAATTAGGAGGTGTTCTCAGTTAATTAACCCATTTTATGCTAATCTCATTCCTATCACTTCTAATATATCTTTGAAATGTGTTTTTTTTTTCTTTTTTTACCCAAATCTTTCAATACATCACAAAGAACATAGAAGTGTTTCTAAACCCAATAAATTAATATTTTCAGATCTTGATCTTTAAAGGTGACCATACACTGCAATCACTTAGATCTTAAATAAATTAGATTTAGTGCAAGAACCTAGATTTTAGAATCCTAGAATTTGAATTAATTGTTCAAGTGCGTCTTCCTATTAACTATTTTGCCTAAATATCAAGTTGTACAGAGATTGACCAATCAGATTCCATAGTGCATGACCATCTTAAGTGCCAAATTTGGAATATAGATGTGCCATGACCCACTTGTATTTTCCAAACAATATCTATTGGGCATTATATAAGGCACATGAGAAACCACCTTTGTTTCAAGACATGCTAGAGTGATCAGGAATCTTCAAACTACGGCACTCCAGCTGTTGCAGAACTACACATCCCATGAGGCATTGTAAAACTCTGACATAAACAGGCAGGATTAGGCATGATGGGAATTGTAGTTCCTGAACAACTGGAGGGCCTTAGTTTGAAGACCCCTGTGCTAGACGATAATTATGCCTCCAGAATTGGGAGTGTGGCATCTACCCAACTTCTCTCTGCTGGTGGACACAAGAACCTACATCTATAGATATATATATACGTAGGACTACCACAATATCAGCTTGCGTGCTTGCAACTCATCCAAAACACGGTGGCAAGACTGTTAACAAGAAAAAAGCCCTGGGAATCCATCTCCCCATCCCTAAAGAGCCTACATTGGCTAACATTCAAGACCCTCTGCCTCACCCACAAATGCATACAAGGAAACGCTCCGCTATATGTCCGGGAAAAGATAAAACACTACACACCGAATCGCAGTCTTCGATCACCTAACCAAAACCTCCTCATCATTCCCAAATACCGCTACAAAGCAAAGAGAGAACGAAGATTCGCAGTCCAAGGACCTCGACTATGGAATGCTCTTCCAACCAACATCCGCATGGAAGAAAACCACCAGGCCTTCAGGAAAAAACTAAAGACCTTCCTTTTCTAGAAGCTGACTACAGAGAATACATCTAGCGCCTTGAGGCGATTCAGTTCGCATTTGCAGCGCTTTACATATCATTCATTCATTCATTCATTCATTCATTCATATCTATATATGCTCACACACTGAAGCAGGAAGCAATATACATTGGCCTGGAAGTGAACCTGTACACAGGAAGTAGGTGTGTTTTGAGGTCAAATCATTCAGACATACACACATGACCCACACAAACACCACCCCATGTAAAAATAAATAAAAAAATATTTTAATTTGCAAATAAGGATCATCTCTTCCTCAGAGAACAGTGAGCAGGGCATGGTGGTGGGAAGAAGTTCACAGCAGGACAAGCGGCTTCCTGGAGGGGCGTGATATCATTCCACCGCTTCGGGAACCAGATATGCACCAAGGGTACATACCTCCGCACACACATTAGTTGCGCATCTCACATACACAGCGGTTGCGCATCTAGATGCATTTGGCGCATCTAGCTGCAGGAACCCAATTTTTTTGGAAATTAATAGTTAAGCAGATGCAGATTTCCAGGACTGGGCTAACAAATGTTTCTAGAGAAAGGCAACTAGCGTTTTTTATCAAAAAAGTCTAAATGGGCCATTGACATGCATCACAGTTGAACTTAGGAATGTGCCTTTGCAAAGTTAAACTAAATGAAATCCCTTCTTATTTTTGCTCAGGGAGAGAGTGCAGAGGGATTAGGAGTTTTGTCAGTTTTTGGGGATGTCTGCACCCCTCATAGGGTGAAGACACCTCCCAAATGTTGTCAGTTTCTCCTTCAAATGTATTCACTTCCTGTCACATAGCCAAACAGAAGTGAGGGTAAAACCCTACCAATGTCTTTCCTTGGGGACACACAGGTCAATCTAAATAGTTTCCCCAATAGGTAAATTGCACTCTAGCATTTTGCTGCGTACACCCCAAATTATTAAGTATCTTGGACTTTGGGGTTTATTTACTAAAGGCAAATGCACTTTGCACTACAAGTGCACTTGAAAATGCAGTTTCTGGAGATCCGAGGGGGACATGCAAGGAATATTTTAAAAAAACAGCATTTGGGGTGTACACAACAAAGTGCTAGAGTGCAGTTTGCCTAATGGGGACACTGGTTAGATTGACCTGTGTGTCCCCAAGGAAAAACATTGAGGGGAGGGTTTTACCTTCACTTTCTGTTTGGCTATGTGACAAGAAGTGAAGCCAATTTTCAGAAAAGGGACACAGCCCAACCTAAAAAAGACAAGCGGGGGTTCTAACACTCACTTGGTTTCCCTCAAATGCCCACAATTAGAATAGGATTGTCTTGAGCTAGATTTTAGCTCAGTGCTCTAAATCAGTGGTTCTCAACCCTGTCCTCAATTACCCCCAACTGGCCATGTTTGCAGGTTTTCCTTCATCTTGCACAGGTGCTTTAAATCAGAGTCAATGGCTTGGTATTTTGGACATCTATTTTAGCTAAGTTAAATTCCCAAAACATGTCCTGTCAGGAGTACTTGAGAACTCAGGCTTAGAACCACTGCGCTAAAATGGAAAATTGAATACTTACTTCTCCGTAATTTTCCTTTCCTGGTGCCTATCCATGGCAGCATACGCACAATTCATGCATATGCTGCCATGAAGGCACCAGGAAAGTAGCTTTTAGAATCCAATCAGCCTAGTTAAGCTGCAGCTGGGAAATCTGTTTCATGAAAATTGTTCGGGGGGGAGTGTAAAATGTATTACTTTGATTGAGCGTATATCAGCAAAACAAATTATTAACAAAACACATAAAACATAAAAATTTGCTACAAATTTTATTGGTCAACAAAACAGGACTTGGAAAAGAGCAAGGAAAGCAAAAAACACATGTATGTTAATTTGAGACGCTAACAGAATATGGTTTTGAGTTTGACCATTTTGCAGAGGAAATTAACAGGAGTTAAAAGGACTGTGCCCACAAACGGACATTCTCTTAAGGATTTAAACATTTATTAGTCACAACATCTTGAGGAATATTTTGCTAAATCATGCAGCACAGACAATTAAATCAAACTGATACTAACAACTAGGGATGAGCTTCGAGTTCGAGTCGAACTCATGTTCTACTCGAACATTGGCTGTTCGCAAGTTCGCCGAACAGCGAACAATTTGGGGTGTTCGCGGCAAATTCGAATGCCGCGGAACACCCTTTAAAAGTCTATGGGAGAAATCAAAAGTGCTAATTTTAAAGGCTTATATGCAAGTTATTGTCATAAAAAGTGTTTGGGGACCCGGGTCCTGCCCCAGGGGACATGGATCAATGCAAAAAAAAGTTTTAAAAACGGACGTTTTTTCAGGAGCAGTGATTTTATTAATGCTTAAAGTCAAACAATAAAAGTGTAATATCCCTTTAAATTTCGTACCTGGGGGGTGTCTATAGTATGCCTGTAAAGGGGCGCATGTTTCCTGTGTTTAGAACAGTCTGACAGCAAAATGACATTTGGAAGGAAAAAACTCATTTAAAACTACCCGCGGCTATTGCATTGCCGACAATACACATAGAAGTTCATTGATAAAAACGGCATGGGAATTCCCCACAGGGGAACCCCGAACCAAAATAATAAAAAAAAATGATGTGGGGGTCCCCCTAAATTCCATACAAGGCCCTTCAGGTCTGGTATGGATATTAAGGGGAACCCCAGCCAAAATTTTAAAAAAAAATTGACGTGGGGTTCCCCCTAAATTCCATACCAGACCCTTCAGGTCTGGTATGGATTTTAAGGGGAACCCCGCGCCAAAAAAAAAAAAAAAAACGGCGTGGGGTCCCCCTAAAAATCCATACCAGACCCTTATCCGAGCACGCAACCTGGCAGGCCGCAGGAAAAGAGGGGGGGACGAGAGTGCGCCCCCCCCCCCTCCTGAACCGTACCAGGCCACATGCCCTCAACATTGGGAGGGTGCTTTGGGGTAGCCCCCCAAAACACCTTGTCCCCATGTTGATGAAGACAAGGGCCTCATCCCCACAACCGTGGCCGGTGGTTGTGGGGGTCTGCGGGCGGGGGGCTTATCGGAATCTGGAAGCCCCCTTTAACAAGGGGACCCCCAGATCCCGGCCCCCCCCCTGTGTGAAATGGTAAGGGGGTACTTACCCCTACCATTTCACTAAAAAACTGTCAAAAATGTTAAAAATGACAAGAGACAGTTTTTGACAATTCCTTTATTTAAATGCTTCTTCTTTCTTCCTTCATCTTCTTCTTCTTCTGGTTCTTCTGGCTCTTCTGGTTCTTCCTCCGGCGTTCTCGTCCAGCATCTCCTCCGCGGCGTCTTCTATCTTCTTCTCCTCGGGCCGCTCCGCACCCATGGCATGAGGGGGGAGGCTCCCGCTCTTCTCTTCATCTTCTTCTTCATCTTCATCTTCTTCTTCATCTTCTTCTTCTTCTTCTTCTTCTTCTTCTTCTCTTCTTCATCTCTTCTCCCTTCTTCATTTCTTCTGCGGGCCGCTCCGCATCCATGCATGGAGGGAGGCTCCCGCTGTGTGACGGCGTCTCTTCGTCTGACGGTTCTTAAATAACGGGGGGCGGGCCACTCGGTGACCCCGCCCCCCTCTGACGCACGGGACATGACGGGACTTCCCTGTGGCATTCCCCGTGACGTCACAGGGAAGTCCCGTCAATTCACCGTGCGTCAGAGGGGGGCGGGGTCACCGGATGGCCCCGCCCCCCGTTATTTAAGAACCGTCAGACGAAGAGACGCCGTCACACAGCGGGAGCCTCCCTCCATGCATGGATGCGGAGCGGCCCGCAGAAGAAATGAAGAAGGAAGAAGAGATGAAGAAGAGAAGAAGAAGAAGAAGAAGAAGAAGAAGATGAAGAAGAAGATGAAGAAGAAGATGAAGAGAAGAGCGGGAGCCTCCCCCCTCATGCCATGGGTGCGGAGCGGCCCGAGGAGAAGAAGATAGAAGACGCCGCGGAGGAGATGCTGGACGAGAACGCCGGAGGAAGAAGCAGAAGAGCCAGAAGAACCAGAAGAAGAAGAAGATGAAGGAAGAAAGAAGAAGCATTTAAATAAAGGAATTGTCAAAAACTGTCTCTTGTCATTTTTAACATTTTTGACAGTTTTTTAGTGAAATGGTAGGGGTAAGTACCCCCTTACCATTTCACACAGGGGGGGGGGCCGGGATCTGGGGGTCCCCTTGTTAAAGGGGGCTTCCAGATTCCGATAAGCCCCCCGCCCGCAGACCCCCACAACCACCGGCCACGGTTGTGGGGATGAGGCCCTTGTCTTCATCAACATGGGGACAAGGTGCTTTGGGGGGCTACCCCAAAGCACCCTCCCAATGTTGAGGGCATGTGGCCTGGTATGGTTCAGGAGGGGGGGGGGCCGCACTCTCGTCCCCCCCTCTTTTCCTGCGGCCTGCCAGGTTGCGTGCTCGGATAAGGGTCTGGTATGGATTTTTAGGGGGACCCCACGCCGTTTTTTTTTTTTTTTTTGGGCGCGGGGTTCCCCTTAAAATCCATACCAGACCTGAAGGGTCTGGTATGGAATTTAGGGGGAACCCCACGTCAATTTTTTTTTTAAATTTTGGCTGGGGTTCCCCTTAATATCCATACCAGACCTGAAGGGCCTTGTATGGAATTTAGGGGGACTCCCACATCATTTTTTTTTTTTTAATTTTGGTTCGGGGTTGCCCTGTGGGGAATTCCCATGCCGTTTTTATCAATGAACTTCTATGTGTATTGTCGGCAATGCAATAGCCGCGGTAGTTTTAAATGAGTTTTTTCCTTCAAAATGTCATTTTGCTGTCAGACTGTTCTAAACACGGGAAACATGCGCCCCTTTACAGGCATACTATAGACACCCCCCAGGTACGAAATTTAAAGGGATATTACACTTTTATTGTTTGACTTTAAGCATTATTAAAATCACTGCTCCTGAAAAAACGGCCGTTTTTAAAACTTTTTTTTGCATTGATCCATGTCCCCTGGGGCAGGACCCAGGTCCCCAAACACTTTTATTGACAATAACTTGCATATTAGCCTTTAAAATTAGCACTTTTGATTATTCATGTTCGTGTCCCATAGACTTTAACGGTGTTCGCGTGTTCGAACAAATTTTTTTCCTGTTCGCATGTTCTGGTGCGAACCGAACAGGGGGGTGTTCGGCTCATCCCTACTAACAACCTACAAACGACACACAATGACAACATCAAGAGAGAAAATACACATGTATTTTGCTCGCACGCAAATACACACACACACACACACACTCACACACACACACACACACAATCAAGAGGTCTGGCCTCTTTTCAGGGCAAGATGAAGAATGCTACCTGCAAGCTTTATAGAACATATGTTTGTGTGCTAATGAGGCAATTGAAAACACATGCACAGTCCATGAAACACAAAAAATGCAAGTTCACCCAGTGTAGAGACACTACTTCAAGGTGGGTACACCTGTTAAGGATGTCCTTGACTTATTAATTTTGCTAGTCCCAACTTGGATGGCTTATATTCTAGTAATTGGCCCTTAAAATGGCGATGTGTAGTTCTGCAACAGCTGCAGAGCCGTAGTTTGAAGGGGGGCCCAGGTCCCACCCTGAGGGACATATATCAATGTCACCAATTTGGACAACCCCAAAAAAAGGCGTCCCCTTCCCCATTTCCAGAACCTACACCTGGACAATACCAGTGATTTTATCTTTGCCCAGCGTGTTATTTTGATGAGCCAAAGGATTAACCGCTGTGCCTCACCATCTCACACCATCCCCATTGGATTCGATGTGTTGTCAGCCAGCCATCCATGGACTTGCTGAGACCTGTAGTCCTCCTCCACCCTTCTCTTCCTGAGACATGCTCATAGGCATACATGCAGTCTTTCATGTGAGCGGATATTGTTTTTTATAAATAAATGATTTATTGATATATATTCAGAGGTGCCCCTCTCCTTGTTTCTCCCTTTAAAATAGTGGGTACAAGGTGCTTTGTGGTTGGTATTGGGCTGAGCCCAACATGTCCCAATGGCAGACAGCTATGCTGAGTACATGTGGCCTTGTATGGTTCAGGAGGGGGTTGGGCGCTAGCTCTTCTCGCCCCTTTCCTAGCTAGCCCTGTTGTATGCTTTAAAAAAGGATGTGGTTTGGATTGGTGAAGGCAGCTCACAGCCTTTTGAGAATGGAGTGAAGTGTGGAGTGCCCCTTTAAAAGCAAAAGCTAGCCCAAGGAAATCATATGCATTCGAGGGGGAGACAAGACCATTGGAGAATGTAGTGTGGAGTTCCCCTTTAAAAGCAAAAGATAGCCCAAGGAAATCATATGTATTAGAGGGGGAAGGTTAAATGCCCCTTTAGGAGGAGTTAGAGGAGCGAGAGTCTTTTTACAACGTTGTTGGCAACGTAGCATGCTAACATGACCTGTGTGCAAATCTTCTTAAAAAAAGGTGAACTAGCGTAAAAAAAAATTGTCAAGTTTAGAGGTGTGCCGTTCATGTGTGCAATTGCGTGTACGTTGCTTAACATTTACTAAGATTTTGGCCGCACAGTGAACAAACTCATGTGAATGAGCGCAAGAGCCATTTGCACATGCGCATTGCTCACATTGATCTCATGCAGTTCTAAACGTACTTGCAGGCACAGCAGGCTTTCTCTGAAAAAGTTACTTTCTCATTCTATTTTGGGCATATTTGTTACTTGGGCAGTTGTTACTAAACTTCCTCACATCACCCCATAATATTGGCACCTCCATCTTCTGTTAATATTGAATTGGAGATGCCGTGCGCCATATGCATAGTGGCGCACAGATTGCATTCTCTTCTCGCTATAGTAAATGGGGAATTTGCGCTCTGTTACCGGTGCACTGTGCCGTAAATATGAAAATGTGCATTGCACCTCACCGTGCACCTCTGCTGATGGCGTACGGCTTTAGTAAATCACTCCCCTATGTGTCCATGCACATTAGGACATTAAGAGGCATATTTTGAGCTCAACATTTAGAGGCAGAAAAAAAAACCTTCCAGTTTGTGTTTCTGATTGGAGCTTACTGGCAGAAAAAAAAACGTAAAACTAAACTCGTCTAAACTTTGTACAAAAAATGCTCTATATGATAGTTTTTGTACTGCCAAGAGAACATAAGGTTTTTTTTTTTAAGTCCAGTGTGCATGGAGCCTTAAAGTACAAAGTAATCATTAACAATTGGATGCTCTAGGAGCATGTCACAATTACATAAGCAGTAAACTCAAGATATCCTTAGGTATTTATTTTCCACACTGCGACAACAGAAAATGTAATCAGACTTTTCAGTTATTAATTGCTTTAACCCATTCACATTAGAAAAATGCCTAAGGGTCACTTAATGCAATGTTCTGATGATTGTTTTGTGGAAGGCTGAATTGCACATTTGCCCTAATGCGTAACTGAAAACAAAACCACATGAACAATTGTAGAAAGCAGATGCATGGCTGGTATTTTGAGGTGTTTGGAAGCAAAATTAGTTTAGGAAGAACATTTTTAATGTCAGTGCAAGTCATTTTATGGCATTTTGCCATTCAAGCTTGAGTAGATATTCTTTCAATTCATGCTATAGAAAAGTAAAGTTTAATAAAAGAAAACCATGTTTTAGGAAATTAGTAATTATATTTACAATGAGTATAAAGTCTGCTCTTATGGTACGGCTAAGAGCTGGCTGGTATGGTATGGCCCCAATCTGCATACACCCTCCAATATTGTGCCTTGAACAAACGTCACTCAGAGAGAGCAAAAATACCCATATCGCAATATTGGCAGTAAAATAAAACAAAATGTATTCAATAGCTGCTTACACAAAAGTCCAGAGACATCCGCAGTACGAATAGGAGTAGGAACACAATCACCTCCTCACCACATTTCTGTGCTCTGTGGACACCGGAAATGGCGTCACAAGGCTCCACCCAACGTGTTGCGTCACTGGTCACGTCACTGGTCACGTCACTGGTCATGTGACTTCCTCAGGGTAGTGCATTGAGATCCTAAAGCTTTATCTGACCATATGGTTATTCCTGGATGTGACCCAATTTAGTCATTGGTGGCGGCGGTTGCTGTCTGATCCATGGCTTCACTGGAGATAAATATATATATATATATATATATATATATATATATATATATATATATATATATATATATATATATATATATATATATATATATATATTTTTTTTTTTTTTTGTATCTCTCTACAAACTATGATATGGACTGAGCAGTCATTTGTAAATATTTTTTGCACCTGGACTTATCCATTTATATTTATTATTGATAAAAATGATCCGCGCAGGTTACTAATATATGAATAATAAAGTGAAATACTCCACAATGATGTGCAAAAGTAAACAATGAATAAAATCCCAATAATAATGTGTGTGCATCAAAGAGTCCAAATCGTGGTGATTTGATTAGTGACAATAATCATAAAAGTTCATAGTAGTGATGAATCTTGTAAAAAAATATATATATGTTGTGAAAATGATGTTGATTTTCGTGACTAAACAGTCACGTAATGCTCACAGAGCTCTTACCTCCAAGTGGAGAAAGATAAGCCTCAAATCAATATCCTGTGGTGGGATGGAATATCTGCCATCCGTGTTCCCAAACGATATCCGTATGGGCAATTCTGGATATGGTCCACGGTCTACTGGGTAAGTCTTCTCTCTGTTATGAGCTGGGTTAGCCTCCAAGTCTTGTGGTTCCGTGGTAAACATTTAATGTTCATCATTCAGGGAAATAAAAGAAAACAGGCCTGCCATAGTGTAATATATAATGGTAATGCAATTTATTAAAGATACCAAATAGCCTCTTACATTCAAAAAGTTAAAAACTAGCTTATCTGTGTGACATAATGTGTAGGTCATGGCCAGAAGTTCGAGTAACCGGAAGTAACGAAAGGAGCGTGTTTGACACGAGGCTGCACACAGATAAGCTTGTTTTTAACTTTTTTTATACGACTGTCATGTGAAATGCTGTGATTAGTTACAGTGGTCATATGGTATCGGCGGCAGACCAGTTCAGTGATCAGTCATCGGCTGTGTACGAAGGATGCAGCCACTAACAGATTGTGCCGCTGTGCAGCCCTGCGCATATGACGTCCGCCTGGATCAACGAGAAGTTCCCGTCGGTGTCATTCCCCAATAAGTCAGGGGGTAAGTTGGTGTCAGGAGTAAGCAGTTGCGATGGCCAGATATGTAGCTACACCAAGAAACTGGGACCAGACCATATGTACAGTATATATCTTTAAAGTGACATTTATTTACAGTGGATGTAAGATAATTACACACCAGCAAACAATAAACACAAATAACCTTTACCCATTTAGAGCGTGACCTTAGCATTGTGTGGGGAACTGTGTCAAACGCTTTTGCAAAATTCAAGTATACTATATCCACAGCCACTCCTTTATTTCAGGTTTTGCTTGCCTCCTCATAAAAAGAAATTTGATTTGTTTGATAACTTCAGTCTTTCATGAATCCATGCTGGCTATTGCTTAAAAAAAAAAAAAAAAAAAAAATTCCTAGCAAAAATGTATCTATGTGGTATTTTATTAAACTCTCCAGTATCTTTCCAACTATAGAAGTTAAACTAAAAGGTCTATAGTTACTTGATAGATACTTTGATCCCTTTTTAAATATAGGCATCACATTGGCCATACGCCAATCCAGTGGTACTATGTCAGTCATTAAAGAGTTCCTACAAATGAGAAACAATGGCATTGCAATGACAGAGCTCATTACTTTTAGGACCCGTATGTGTATGCCATCAAGTCCAGGTGCTTTATTCACCTTTAGTCTGTCTATATATTTGTGGACCATATCAATTTTGAGCTGTATATTAGTTTATTTGAGGCTGTCAGTATCATCCCCATTATTGACATGAGCTTCCTCTCTTTGTCCCCACTCCAGATTATTTTGTAATGGGCCTACATGCTCAGACCTGACCTTTACTATACTATTAATATATTTGAAACATCTTTTAGGGTTTGTCCTACTCTCTTTTGCAACCTGTAGTTTGTTTTTAATTTGTGCAGCCTTGGTTTCCTTTTTACACATTCTATTATATTCCTTGTAAAATTTAAATGATGATAGTGTTCCATTATTTTTATATTTTTTAAAAGCTCTTTTCTTATTATTTATAATTTTATAATTTATCTTTGTTTGTGAGTCACATAGGTTTTATGTTTAGCCTTTTAAACTTACTGTCCATGGTAATAAACTTTGCAGTGTGTGCATATACAGTCATTTTGAAGAATTCTCATTTCTGTTCTGTGTTCATCCATCCCGAAATTCCCTTCCAGTCTAATGCCGCGTACACACAGTCGGACTTTCCGATGTAAAATGTGTGATCGGAGCTTGTTGTTGGAAATTCCGACCGTGTGTAGGCTCCATCAGACAGCTTCCATCGGAATTTCCATCACACAAAATTTGAGATCTGGTTCTCAAATTTTCAGACAACAAAATCCGTTTGCGCAAATTCCGATTGTGTGTACACAATTCCGACGTACAAAGTGCCACGCATGCTCAGAATCAAGCAGAAGAGCTGCACTGGCTATTGAACTTCATTTTTCTTGGCTCGTCGTACGTGTTGTACCTCACCGCGTTCTTGACGTTCGAAAAGTCTGACAACTTTGTGTGACCGTGTGTATGTAAGACAAGTTTGAGCCAACATCGGTTGGAAAAAATTCATGGATTTTGTTGTCGGAATGTCTGATCAATGTTCGATCTTCTTGGAGAGCAGCTCCCAGCCTTGGAAAATTTGCTCTCTTAAAGTTAAGCGTTTTTATCTTTCCAGTATGTGCTTATTAAATGAAATTGTGTTATGGTCGCTGCTATCCAGATATTTTTTTCTATGAACATTAGTAATAAGCTCTGCATGGTTTGAGATTACCAGGTCCAGCAGAGCATCATTTCTAGTTGGGGTCTCTATGAACTGTACCATAAAATTGTGGTAAACAGCAAAGTGCAGCGCTAAAAATACATATATGTTATAAGAAGAAGTGAGGTCCCACCAAGTGACATAACATCAATCAGTAAACATAGATTAGCAAATCAATCAATGATAAACAAAAAACATAAATCACAAATGCATGTGAACTAAAAAAGATTTTTGAAAAAGAGTCCAAAAAGATATGATAAGTCCACAGGTAAATAAAAAGCACCCATCCAGGAAAGATGTGACAAAAGTGCCAGTAGATGATCCACCAAGAAGTGTATAAGTAGAATCTGCTTACCGGACGGCAATGACTGCTATTACGGCAGTCTCGCCCAGCATAGGGATTATGGTCTCCCAAAACCAAGGGTACAATGCGGGACCAGTAGCTTTAGCAATCGATCATAACCGGAAATACAAAACAGAACACTTCCATAGCGCAATAACCTATGATAAAAGAGGTTTTAATAAAATGAAGGAATCGCACTTACAATTTTGCAATTTCTGATCCCCTGGCTCTTATGCAGCTGAGAACAGAGTGAATGTGATTGCTGATATAAAAAGAGGGAAAAACATGCAAAATGTATTCTGTCAAAATAAAAGAGTGCCAAGATGACCTAGATGACCTAGAGGACACTCTAGGAGGTAAGCTTGCCATAATGTGTAAGTATGATATACACACTTACACATGATTGCAAAAACCCATCCATCCCAGAAGCAGTAAACATCTACTTTATGTGTTGTGCAATAAAAAGGGCACAGCATTGCCATATTCTCCTTTGTAATGGTGGCAATCAGCAATTTTTAGTAGGACTGCAACATTGCGGTCGGACAAATCTGACACTGACACTTTTTGGAGACCAGCGACACCAATACAGTGATCAGTGCTAAAAGAATGCACTGTCACTATACTAATGACACTGGCAGGGAAGGGGTTAACATCAGGGGTGATCAAAGGGTTAAATGTGTTCCCTGGGAGTGCTTGCTAACTGTGTGGGGGATGCTTTGACAGGCGTAAGACAGAGATCCATGTCCCTGCTTAGTAGAAACACAGAATCTCCATCTTCCTCTCTGACAAAATGGTGATCTGCTTTGTTAACATAGGCAGACCGCCATTCTGCCTCTCTCAGGAACGATCGCCGGGAGCTGGCAAACATTGGGTCCGCTGGACCAACTGATTGACTTCCACTGTGTCCAAACATAGAGGGAGTGGGTCGCCAGCGAAATGATGTACAGGTACGTAATTTGGCGCTGAAAGGTCACCCTGCCGCAGTACATGTACGTGGGGCTTTCCGGAACTGGTTAAAACCACTGCTCCTTTAAAAACAATCTTTGTCCAATAACTTGCATGTAATCCTTCAAAATGGTTTTTCAAGTTTGGGTCCCATAGACTTTAATCTGAAACTTTTTCCATGTTAGGGAATTCTGGTGCGAACCGAATCAGGGGATGTTCGGCCCAACTTTATTTATGAGGTAATGAGTGCTATACAATGGCTCATATAAAACATGTACTTATTCCGAAACTGGTTACATCTCTCTTCACCAGTCTCTAAAATTTCCCCATGAAACAGTTTCATTTAGACCATCACAAAAAAAGGATTTGGTAAATATCAGTGGCCCATACACAGTAGCTCTTAGGACTCATCATAGCTATCTTCAGTTATCCTCAGTCCACACAATGATCTTGATTACTGCATAAAGGCAAACTGTTCATCACAGTCCAGTTCTGGGTTTGACTTTGTTACATCTTTCACAATCTCACTGAAAGTAATGCTTATTGTCACTGCTCTAAGACCTCCAATCCACATGAATCCAGGATTTTCTTCACCTTCAGGCTCAGGGGTTCATCTCGAAAAAAAAATTATTCAGTTTAAGCACACTTCATCGCAAGTCCAAAATGAAACTTCTGTCAGCAGTAACTTACTTTGCCATTTGCCATATGCCTTTTTAACCCCACATTGCCTTCAATAGAGCAGTTACTCAGATCAATCAGTTCATAATTCCACTGAATGGGAATATAAGATGGTTTAGGTAGTGTCAGCTTGACATCATTATTTATAATATCATCTCTCCAGACAAAACAGCAGTCAAAATTCTTGCCAGTATCTTTGCCATGAGAGTATAAAGTTTTTTTTTCTATCCAGAGGTACCTCAGAGAGGTATTATTAATTTAGTTTTTATTAGTAATGGCGGCGATCTACGATTTTTATAATGACTGTGACATTGTGGTGGACAGATCGGACACTTTTGACACTATTTTGGGACCATTGGAATTTATACAGCGATCAGTGCTATACAAATGCACTGATTACTCTGTGTAAATGTCACTGACAGGGAAGAGGTTAAACACTAGGGGGCAATCAAGGGGTTAAGTGTGTTCCCTGGACGTGTTCTAACTGTAGGGGGGTGAGCTCACTAGAACATGACATAGATCACTGCTCCCGATCACTGGGAGCAGTAGATCCCTGTCATGTTGCTAGTCAGAACAGGGAAATGCCTTGTTTACATAGGCATCTCCCCGTTCTGCTTCTCAGTGTCACGATCGCGGACTACCAGCGGACATCGAGTCTGCGGGACCCGCGGGCACGCTCCCAGGGCGCACTGTGGGCATGCACCGCTGGTGGTGCGCACTCACCCGCTAGCCACCGATGGTGTGCACGCATCCGCTAGCCGCCGATGACACTGTGACATACGGGTAAGTTGTTTTGCACACCTGTGCCACTTTGCCGACATATATCGACGTGAGCTGGTCGGCAAGTGGTTAAACAACGACAACTACTCCCTGCAGATGCGCAGCCTCCTGCTCTGCCTACCCTTTAGCGGCCGCAAGCGGACTGGCCCTGACATAGATCTTCTATTTGCAACTAGACCTCCCCCCACCAGCATAACCTCTGTACTAGCGTGAGGCTGGGAGCTCAACAACTTGGCTTACTCATCTTTTTTTGTGGTTCATTGGCTCAGTGCGTAGCACTGGCGGTCTGAATTCCCCCCCACAGCAGCTCTGGCTGCCCATTGTGCCTGCGTTGTGACAGGTGTTTCTTACACATGTTAGCTTTGTTTCTCCTTTGTTAGATCCTTTTCTCTCTAGCTCCTACCATCCACCCAGTCACCACCTATGAAGCTATGTCTACCAGAAATCAATCTGGATTGATTTCCCCTGCTGCTTATCATGACAAGAGACTCTCCAATCAACCCACCAACTGAATCTGCACTAAATACCAATCCTCGGCTGCCTAAATCTCCACATGACAGTTACTCTTTTCCTGGTTTTCCTCACTACAATGTTTTTCTCTGCAATGATACCTTAGTAAATAACACTTCTTCACTAAGCCTTTAAAATGTATGTCACTGAACTCTAAGGGCCTCAACAGCCCTTTTAAATGTGTAGCACTGATGAAAAAATCACACTCCCTCAAGGGTGACAAAATCTTTACCCAGGAATCCCATTTTTGCTACCCACAAATGCCCTTGATTGTCCTTTCGACATTTTCCTCACTTGTACATGGACAACGGCCCCAAGCAGGCCTGTGGAGTCTCAACCACCCTCGCTAGAATACCTGCCCCCTTGCTACACAAATATGAGCTGTATGCTATCTGCCGCTGCTTCCATGGATCCGAGAAGGATTTTGCCTTCTTGTCTGCAGCTCACTCTTCCTACTCCCGCATTGATTTTTTATTTACCGATAAAGGGTCTCTACAAAATGTTTTGGGTACGGTCATTGGTACAATCTTTTGGTCAGATCACGCCCTGATCACACTAGAGTTTGATGACACATTTCGTAACTCTCATCCTCCACTATGGAGACTAAACATCTCACTTTTGGAGAACAAGGAATTGTACCAAAAAATCGTGCAAGAACATTATGACTTTTTTGGAGTGTAATGACACTCCTGATATCAACAGATTTACATTGTGGAATACCTATAAGGTCTATATGAGGTCGGTATTGATCAAAATGGCTTCATTTGTCAAGAAACAGAGAGGGAGGCAGATCGAAGACATGCTGAATTGTATAACCTTAAAAGAACATGAGAATAAATCTTGCAAGACAGGCAAAAATTAAGGTCCCTGCTCCTCTACAAATATGAAAACCATCTCAAATACCTTAAAGCCAATTATTATGGTCTCCATAACAAAGCAGGAGCCTGGCTGGCCAAAAAAGCAAAGACGAAAAAGATTAAGCAAAAAATAACTTCTATTACTGACTTTAAATCTAAGAATATTCTATTTAACCCAAAGGATATAGCCAAGGCTTTTGCAGACTATTACCAGTCCCTTTATGACCTCCGTAGTGATGACTCTACTCCCAAATCATCTCCTGCACACATTAGTACCTTTTTAAGTAAAATTAAACTACCTAACCTTGATGATGACCAACTCCAGTTCATCTCCTAGCCTTTTACTACCCAGGAGATTAGCTCACTTATGAAGAAATTACCCAATCGCAAATCCTCAGGGGATGATGTTTTTTCAAATGAATACTATAAATACCTATCCACTGAAACTGCTCCTTATCTACAATCCATCTTCGATCTTGCTCCTCTGGTACCTTCCCACCTGAAATGTTAAGAGCTGTGATCGTGACTATCCCTAAACCCAACAAAGACCCCACCTCCCCTGCAAACTACAGGCCCATATCTCTCATAAATACGGATGTCAAGATATTTGCCAAACTTTTAGCACTCAGACTACAAAAAATCTTACCATTTCTTATCCACCCTGACCAAGCGGGCTTTGTCCCAGGTTGCCAGGCCCCTGACGGGACTAGACATCTCATTCATTTAATCTCCCAGGCTGAGCCCTCTCGGACACCTTCTCTGCTCCTCTCTTTGAATGCGGAGAAGGCGTTTGATAGGGTCCACTGGGGTTATCTCAAGACAGTGCTTAGCAATTTCGGGATTACGGGATGGATACAAACAGGCATTCTATCCCTTTATTCCACTCCATTAGCCATTGTACTCACCTCAGGACTTACCTCCAAACCGATACGAATAGCTAACGGAACTAGGCAAGGATGTCCATATCGCCTGTTATTTTTACTCTCCTTATGGAACCACTGGCGGAGAGCTTCTGATCTCATCCCAACATTACAGGCATCACTATTGGTGGTACTGAACACAAAATAAGCCTATTTGCGGATGATGTCATGCTCATGTTCTCTAACCCCAAGACATCATTGCATGAGACACAGAAATTGCTGGAAGAATTTAGCGCAGTGTCCTACTATAAATTAAATGCCACAAAGTCCCAAATTTTAGGTGTTAATGTTCCAACCTCTTTGCAAACTTACCTAACTAACAGGTTCCCCTTTGATTGGTCCCCCCACTCCTTGACATTTTTAGGAATCAAACTGACTGCACACAACTCACAGCTCTATGAACATAACTTTAAGCCCTTCTTGGAATCACTGCCCCAACAACTATCCCACCTGAGGACCCAGGAACTATCAACAACAGCAAGAATAGTGAACTTGAAAATGTTGCTCCTCCCAAAACTCCTTTATCTCTTTCGCACCCTAATGCCCTGTACACACGGTCGGATTTTCCGACGGAAAATGTGCGATCGGAGCTTGTTGTCGGAAATTCCGACTGTGTGTGGGCTCCATCAGACTTTTTTCATCTGATTTTCCGACACACAAAGTTTGAGAGCAGGCTATAAAATTTTCTGACAACAAAATCCAATCCCGTCAATTCTGGCCGTGTGTGGACAATTCCGATGCACAAAGTGCCACGCATGCTCAGAATAAATTCTGAGACGGAACTGCTCGGTCTGGTAAAATTAGCGTTCGGAATGGATATAGCACTTTCGTCACGCTGCAATGTTTTAAATTGTTTAATGCAGCACACTCTCTTTTTCTTTATAATGCTAGAATAATGAAGTAGTTTTGCTGCTGATATTCACACAGAGTTCTCACAAACTTATTTCTTTACTATTTATCGTGATTTCATCAATATAATATTTTTTATTTGTCACATCTACCGAAAAAAATCTTTTTTTTTAAGTTTTTAGATGAAATAATTTATTTGTGATTTTGCTATCACCTGATCTTGTGTTTTGTTTTTTTTGTTGTTTTTTTTTACTCCAGAATAGTTTTGGGTGTGTTTTGTGTGTCAAGTTACCACAACACCATTATTATCTTGTATTATTTAATCTCAAGGAGATTGCTTGGTGTTGGTGTCTCTTGTTAATTTCACATTGTATTTTTGAAATGTACCTGCCTCCTCATAAACAAACTGTCCTTTTTGAAGGAAAACACACATAGGCAAGTATAATTGAAACAAAAATACCTTTATTAAGGGGTCATAACCAAACAAAGAGGGAGGCAACACTGGATAAACTGCAGAAACTGGCGAATCTTTGGCCCCCAGGGCACACATCAACTATTTTACTGCAAAATTGGTGGCCTGAGGAGTCCATATCTAAGGGAGTACAATCTGGTCCAGAAGTCCAAGAGATCATGAACAGCTGCAGATGACATGTATGTCCCCAGACTGTGGTCATACAAGAGCCTGCATCTTTTGTCAGACCAGACTGAACCCAGGTCATCACTCTCTGGTCTTCCTTAGACGCTTCCTTCCAGGCTGTGGCTCTGGTGTTGGAGGTGTGGCAGAAGGAGGAGGAGGAGGACCTGGAGGAGGAGGATAAGGACCATGGTTGAGGTCACAAATGTGGCTTTGGCATGTGAGTTGGCCCCTCAACCCCTTATTTAGTGCTTGTAAAATGATAAACTCACATAAGAGGCGTTGGCCCTCCTCCATTTGCTGCATTTTGCATGCTGTTATGTCTACAAAATCCTCTTCAACACTGTGGGGTATTCTGAGGGCCTCAGTAGCCTTCCAAAATAGGCCAATTGCTGCCTCCTCTAGGTTACTCCTCTTCCTGCCACTTTTTTTTTGAAGGCGGAGAGGTCGGACCTGGGTATCGGGCAGGCTACTGGGCCCAGGCACCTCCTGGCTGAGACTTTCCTGTGTATGAAAAAGGGACATCATTTTAGTTTTTGGTTCATCAATCACAATCAGAAATTAGTAATCCAAACTAACATAGATTTAACATAATTAATTTGACCAACAGAAATATTTAGAAGAATGCTATACCTGGCTCAAGCTGGGCTCCTCCACATGTTGCTGCCTGGAAGGCCCAGGTTGGACGTCAGAAGCCTCAGCTGAGGTGGAAGGAAGCGTGGAAGGAAGACTGGAGAGTGGAGGCCTGGGTTCAGTCTGGCCTGCCAGAAAATGCAGCCTTTTCTTAGTACCACAGCCTGGGGACATAAATGTCCTCTGCAGCTGCTGATCTCTGGAAATCCTGGACCCTCTCCCTTAGATAAGTGCTCCTCAGGCCACCAATTAAGGCCTTCAAATAGGTGATGTCTGCCATGGGGATCACCGGCTTCACGAATTCCAGCAATTGATCCAGCGCTGCCTTCCTCTTTGTTTGATTTTTATAATGTGGGTGGCTTACCTGCCACAAACAGGGCAGCTCCCTGAACAGATCAATGAATATAGGGATAAAGTCCTGATCATTCAATATATCAATTTTCTCTGCAAGACACAACACAAGACAAACCCTAATGTCAGGCTAAAGTCTCCTAATCTTGTCCCAATATAGGACACAATTTCTAAGCATTATAGGCCAAAGTTTAAATGTTACCTTCGTTATCACGATCGGCGCTTCCTCTACTCATTCCTCCACTCACAGATCGTACGTACTACGCACACGTGCTACGCTTTATATACACTGCACATGCATGAAACTCCGCCCGCCCCTGACGTTCTTTCTAGTCTATTCCCCACCCCTTCTCGTTCGGCGCAGACAGAGCGGGTGCATGCTAATTACAGCAACAATGAGGAGGAGGAGGAGGAAAGCCAGCGGAGCCAGAAACGTCACGATCCCAGAGGAGACGATTTAAGGCATCGAATATGTCCTTTGTGGAGATGGTGGAGATGGTCGACATCCTGAAGAGGGCCAACTATGAGGGGAAGTATGGACCTTACCCCAACCCCAATGTCAGAAAGGCCAAGATCATGGTGAAAGTTGTGAAGAGTCTGCACCGTAATTTTGGGGTACGGCGATCCAAGGATCAACTGAGGAAGCGGTGGTCGGACCTGAAATTGAGGGAGCACAATCAGTATAGAAGGATCAGGAGAGTGCTGCAAAAAAGTACGTAGTTGTCCTGTGTTTCTATTCTTTATTTTTATAACATTTATGCTTCTCCATGTGCTTTTCTTTACTGTTGTACAGTTTAAAATGGCAACTTTCATGGTCATGGACACATTATTCGTTCGTAGGAAACACTGTTCGTTCGGCCAATAAAACACCATGTTTTGTCCAGATGCACTTCTCTTAAAATAATTTTGTTGTCTAGATGGGTTTGTAACTAGAATGAAATGCAAAGTAGATTCTGTGTAAGGAGAGGACACTCAGCAGCTGTTTACACATCTGGACGCTGGAGCACTGGTGTGGGACACCAGAACACCCTTTTTATTAGGAGGCCCACACAGGTGCTGCAGTGTATACTATAGGGGTGTCTCCATCTGTGAAGCTTGTACAAAACAGGTAAGTATTCAAGCTTGACAAAGTGACAAAATATTTCTTTATCTTGGAATCCTGCCAAAATAGACAATTGTACCCCACTTCCAAGCAATGTTTCATATTCCTAATTCCATCGAATTCCATGCCATCAAATATCTGTGTGCTAAGTATACCAATTTTTTTTACATAGGGGAGAAAAGACTCGGAAGACACCACTCATTAGAGGAGACAACAGAACCCCCACCTCATGAAAAGGTGGAAATGCTACAAAGCCAACAGGAGGAGGACGAGGGAGACGTGGTGGAAATAGTCACCACAACAGGTGAGTGTCTGCGACCACAGGCTCAGGTAAGAGATGGATGATGGCGTATTTATAATATATGGTGTGTTTTTGTTTCTATATTTTAGGTGATCGTGATGTTGTGGATGAAGGTCATTTCACCAGTGAAAGTGCCCAGATCCTGATCGGGGAGATAATGGGGTGTAATAGGGACTTGGAAAACATCAAGCAAAACATTAATGATGTTCAAAACAAAATGAAGAACATCACTGATGTTTTAGGGAGAGTTAAAAACCCCTCAAAATCCCAAATTTTTTCATAATTTTTTCCCGAAAATTGTTTTCACATTTTTTCACATATTCTCGAAAAGCCAAAGTTTGAACATGCACACAGTGTGTCAACATGTGCTATCTGCCATCACGGTCATCATCAAGATCAATGTATGCGTTTTGGGGGTGCAACCCCTTCCTCAATAATAAAGTAGCTGAGAGGAAGGGATTTCACCCACAAAACCTGTCCATTGATCCCCCATGATGGCAGCTAGCATATGTTGACATTCGGCAATTTGTGTGCATCTTTAAAATTTGGCTTTTCAAGGGGTGACTTGACCCCATCTGAACGAAATATAAAAACATAGTTTATTAATACTCATGTCTGATATTGCCTTCAAGTTCTACAAAAGTTGAACTTTGTAAGTTTCAGATTTGTGTATTTCTTGTTGGTTTTAAACATGCCTGTTTTACCTTAAAAGGACATTTCTACTTTTAATGTGACCTAAAAAATTGTTATACAACAAACATGTTGGTTTGTTTTAAAAACCTTGTATAAATGCACATTTGATTGTGCTTTGATTAAAAAGATTGAGATTAAGCAATGTGTGGCTTCTTCTTTCAATGCTCAAAAGCATTTTTGTGTTTTAAAATTGATGTTTTCATTGGCAACGGGTGTTATTTACTAAAGGCAACTCCACTTTGCACTACAAGTGCAGTTTCTCTGCAGTCTCAAGTGCACTTGTAGTGCAAAGTGTCTTTGCCTTTAGTAAATAACACCCAACAGTGCTTTCTAATTTTACACAATCATGCCATTTTCAGGAGTCCCCAAATTTCAGTCAGGTCAGCTACAAGAAAGACAAGCAGTAAATCAAACCAAATATTTGTTCAGTTTAAAATATTTTTTTATTTAAAAAATGTCTCAGACATTGTCTGGCATATTGATGGCCCCCCCTACCCGCAAAGTATTCCAAGTATCTTATACGGACCTCGCGGGCACTCTGGGGGGGCAAGCCAGGACGGCCAGCTTCAAGCGCCGTCAGGGTTGGTTCATTGAGATTAATAATTCCGGCTTCAGGCCCAACTGAGCCAGCATAGTTCACAGAATTTCTCCTTAAAAAGTTGTGGAGAACACAGCAAGCCAGGATGATGTGATTGAGTTTATAGTCCGCCATGTGTATTGGTGTAAGAAATAGGCGGAACTGGCTGGCCATTAGGGATGAGCCGAACACCCCCAGTTCGGTTCGCACCAGAACCTGCGAACGGACCGAAAATTCGCACAAACGTTAGAACCCCATTGACGTCTATGGGACTCGAACGTTAAAAATCAAAAGTGCTCATTTTAAAGGCTAATTTGCATGGTATTGTCCTAAAAAGGGTTTGGGGACCCGGGTCCTGCCCCAGGGGACATGTATCAATGCAAAAAAAAGTTTCAAAAACTTCCGTTTTTTCGGGAGCAGTGATTTTAATGATGCTTAAAGTAAAAAAAAAAAAAAAGTGAAATATTCCTTTAAATATCGTACCTGGGGGGTGTCTATAGTATGTCTGTAAAGTGGCATGTGTTTCCCGTGCTTAGAACAGTCCCTGCACAAAATGACATTTTTAAAGGAATAAAAGTCATTTAAAACTGCTTGCGGCTTTAAAGTAATGTCGGGTCCTGGCAATATGGATGAAAATCAGTGAGACAAACGGCATGGGTACCCCCCAGTCCATTGCCAGGCCCTTTGGGTCTTGTATGGATATTAAGGGGAACCCCGCACCCAAATTAAAAAAAGAAAGGTGTGGGGCACCCAGGCCCTATATACTCTGAACAGCAGTATACAGGTGGTACAAACAAGACAGGGACTATAGGTGTCAGGGACTAACCCGCAGGAGAACTAACATCTATGGCCAGCAGAATCCTGTATCAATGAACACAAATTCTCCAGCGCTAATACGAACACGTGCGCGCCAAAGCACACACACCACGTGAGAGACTCCAGGCGCCAAGCACACTATTTAAAGCATGTTGCAGCAGTCACCAACTGCTGCATGATCTTCAGCTTCCTGTGTATTCCTCAGTTCCTGTTCCTGTTGTCTTGGATTATCTGCTAACGACCCGGCTTATCTGATCTGTACTTACCCCGGCTTGACCCTTGGCTCGTTCCTGTTACTCCGCTCTGATCTGCTGCACCGTGTATGACCCCTGGCTTGTTTTATGGACTTTGCTACTGTTTGATCTGCTGCACCGTGTATGACCCCTGGCTTGTTTTATGGACTTTGCTACTGTTTGATCTGCTGCACCGTGTATGACCCCTGGCTTGTTTTATGGACTTTGCTACTGTTTGCTGTCCTGTGTATGAACCCCGGCCTGGCTCCTGACACTGCTTCTGGTACTTCCTGCTGTACGATCTCATCTGGTACTTCCGAGGTACCCCTGCCTAGCAGTCTACCCTGCTCGTCAGCTGCCCACCAGTGGACTTTTCTGCTTCATCTCAGCTTGCCGCAGCCAGCAACCCCTGCAGCTTTGAGTATAGCTCCCCCTGTACCACCTCCAGGGGGCGCTCTGCACTTAGTCGCAAGGGAAGCCCTCCCAGCACTTCAGCCTCCAATCAGGTACGTGATAATAGGTTTGTTATTAAGTAAAATCTGTTTGTAATTTTGTACTGGTACATTTTTAATGTGTTTAGCTCCAGCCAAAAAATCTATTTTAAGCTTTATGGAAAACATAGGGAAGGGTTATCTCCCCTGTGACATTTGTTTTGCTTTCTGTGCTCCTCTTCAGAAGATTTCACCTCACTTTTTGTCCCAATGACAAATGTTTTTTGAAAATGTGGGGTTTTTAGTAAAGCATCAGTGTAAAGGAGAAAAGTTTTTCCCATATTAACTCTTACAGGAGAGAATATCCCTTCCTAGGGGTAGATTTCATCTCACTTCCTGTTGTCTCCTTCCGTTTGCAAGTAGGAGTTGTTTGTAAGTTGGATGTTTGAAAGTAGGGGCCTGCCCTATATACTCAGCAGAAATTTGGGCCTTATGCCGCGTACACACGGTCGGACTTTCTATCCTACTTGGTCCGGCACACTTTCCGACGGACTTTGTCCGCCAGGTGCGCCGGACTTTAAAACGGACGGACTTGCCCACACACGCCGGGACTTTTAGGGGGCGTGGTCACTGGGTGATGTTGACCACGCCCCCTAAAACGTCACAGTCCCAGCATGCCCAGGGACTGTGACATCAAAAGGGGGCGGGGTCTCCGCCTATATAAGTCACAACGCAGCCCTCGGAGAGCAGTCCAGCCGGAGAGAGCGTCGTGTCAACATCTGGGGAAGAGAAGAGAAGACAAGAAGCCCAGAAGCCCAGAAGTCCGGACCTCTGCTGGCAAGAGAGCTACCTGAAGGCAGCAGAGGAGCCGGCCGAAGAACTGGAACACCGGGAGAAGAGAGCGGAGAAGAACCAACCGGACGCCGGGAGAAGATGAAGCGGAGGGACCCCCGAAGCCGGAAGAAGACCCCCGAAGCCGGAGGAAGATCCCCCCCGGAGCTGTTTAATAAAATATTTTAAAAACCTGTGTAGTGTGTTTTATTACTTACACTTTTTTCCTAGGTGAATGGGTAGGGGTACCATGTACCCCATACTCATTCACATAGGGTGGGGGGCCGGGATCTGGGGGCCCCCTTATTAAAGGGGGCTCCCAGATTCCGATAAGCCCCCGCCCGCAGACCCCGACAACCAATGGCCAGGGTTGTCGGGAAGAGGCCCTTGTCCTCATCAACATGGGGGCAAGGTGCTTTGGGGTGGGGGGGGCCCGCAGGGCACCCCCCTCCCCCAAAGCACCCACCCCCATGTTGAGGGCATGCGGCCTGGTACGGTTCAGGAGGGGGGGGGCGCTCGCCCGTCCCCACCCCCTTTCCTGACCGGCCAGGCTGCGTGCTCGGATCGGGGTCTGGTATGGATTTTAGGGGGGACCCCACACCGTTTTTTCGGCGTAGGGGGTTCCCCTTTATAATCCATACCAGACCTAAGGGCCTGGTATGCACCGCGCTCGCCACAATAGGAAAATTTGTTTTTCCTATTGCAGCGAGCGCGAGATGCAATACCCTGCCCTCGTGTTGTATCTGGTCCGTCGGACCAGCATACACACGAGCGGGCTTTCCGTCGGACTAGCACACACACGAGCGGACTTTCCGCCCGAAACTGAGTCCGGCGGAAGATTTAGAACTTTTTTCAAATCTAGGTCCGGCGGGCTTTTGGGAAAAAGTCCGCCGGAAAAGTCCGCCGGCGCCCACACACGGGCGGATTGTCCGGCACACTCTGGTCCACCGGACCAAGTATGCCGGAAAGTCCGACCGTGTGTACGCGGCATTAGGTGTTGTTGTGGTAACAAAACTGTAAGCCCTCACAGGGCCCTGCTGTGAAATATTAGATCAAGAATTGTAATTACATGCCCCTGTTGAACAGGGGCAGAAAAATTAGGCCTTTGGTGGTGGTGGTGGTGCTGGTGCCACAACACTGTAAGTCCTCACAGTTACTCTTGGTGGGCGCAGAAACGGGCTCTGCTGTGAAATATTATATCAAGAATTCTAATTACATGTCTCTGTTGAACAGGGGCTGAAAAATTGGGCCCTAGGCACTGGTGCTGGTGCCTCAACACTGCAACCCCTCACAGATACTCTAGTTGGAGCGCAGGAACTAGCCCTGCTGCAAAGAATTGCATCAAAAATTGTAATTACACGCCCATGTTAAACAGGGGCTGAAAAAATGGGCCTTAGGCACTGGTGCTGGTGCCACAATACTGCAACCTCTCACAGATACTCTAGTTGGAGCACAGGAGCTAGCCCTGCTGCAAAGAATTGCATCAAAAATTGTAATTACACGCCCCTGTTAAACAGTGGCTAAAAAAATTGGGCCTTAGGCACTGGTGGCGGCGCCCAGAACCAAAAATGTTCTTACAAGCTATCAGCATGATCATTGAGGAGGAAGAGGATAATAGCAGGATAGTCACTCAGCATCAGCATAGGCAGTCTTTGAAGGGATCTGAGATTTAAAAAAAAATTATTCGGTTACATCAGCATCAGGTGCTTGGTAGCTGGTGGTGATCCAAGACTGATTCATTTTTATGAAGGTCAGTCGATCGACCGAGTCGGTGGACAGACGCACCCTGTGATCGGTTACAAAGCCTCCAGCAGCACTGAATGTGCGTTCCGAAAGAACACTGGATGCAGGACAGGTAAGTAGCTCAATTGCATACTGCGCAAGCTCTGGCCAGTGATTCATACTCAAGACCCAGTAACCCAGAGGATTTTCAGTGGGAAAGGTGTCCAAGTCAGATCTTGCCCCTAGGTATTCCTGCACCATGTAAAACAGACGCTGGCAATGGTTGCTGGAACCGATCATACCTTGGGGCTGCGGACTAAAAAATTGTCTGAACGCATCAGTCAGACGGCCACCTTCTCCACCGCTCCTTCTTTGACTGACCGAAGCCTCAGCAACACATTGTCCAGAAACAGGAGTTTGTAACCTCCCAGTCTCTGGGAACGCATTGCACAGACCTTTCTGCAAGGCCTCCCGAAGATGTTTCATCCTCTGCTCCCTCTGCGATGGCAAGATAAGGTCTGCAACCTTACCCTTGTAACGTGGATCAAGGAGGGTTGCCAGCCAGTATTGATCCCTCTCCTTGATACCACAAATACGAGGATCCTTCTGCAGGCTTTGCAGGATCAGGGAGGCCATGCAGCGTAGGTTTGCTAAAGGCATTCGGTCCGGAGTCCTCTGGGTCACTAAGGACGACATGATCACAGCCACCTCCTCCCAGCCACGTACAAGTCCATGGGTTTCTTGGGACTGTAAATGATCCCTTAAAGACTGCTGCTGATGCTGAGTGCCAGGTTCCACCTCCATGCTGACACAATCCTCCTCATCCTCCTCATCCTCCTCCTCCTCCTCATCCTCTTCCTGTGTGATCGGTGGGCATGCAAGAACACTGTCTGGATAAAGGGGGCCTTGAGAGCACTGTAGTGCACTGTCACTACTCACCATCCTCGTGGCCTCCTCAAATGGTGACAGGACAGTGCATGCATCCCTGATCATGGCCCACTGGCGTGGGGAAAAAAGACCAAGCTCCCCTGACCCTGTCCTGGTGCCATAGTCGCACAGGTACTCATTGATGGCCCTCTGATGCGTGTGCAGCCGCTGCAGCATGGCCAATGTTGAGTTCCACCTGGTGGGCATGTCACAGATTAGGCGGTTCTTGGGCAGGTTAAATTCCTTTTGAAGGCCTGCCAGCCGAGCACTGGCATTATATGAAATGCACACAGACTTTCCTGGCCTGCCTCAGGACATCCTGTAAGCCTGGGTACCTGCCCAAGAACCGCTGCACCACCAAGTTAAGAACGTGAGCCAAACAGGGCACATGGGTCATTTGTCCCTGTCGGAGGGCAGAGAGGAGGTTGGTGCCATTGTCGCAAACCACCATTCCTGCCTTAAGTTGGTGTGGCATCAATCACCTCTGAACCTGCCCCTGCAGAGCTGACAGAACCTCTGCCCCAGTGTGGCTCCTGTCCCCCAAGCACACCAGCTCAAGCACCGCATGGCATCTTTTGGCCTGCATACTTGCGTAGCCCCTTGAATGCCTATGGAGCACCACTGGTTCCTAGGACAAAGCACAGGAAGAGGCCATGGAGGAAGAAGAAGAGGAGGGGGTGGAGGAGAGAGGTGTGTCAGAATCACTAGTAGTGGCATTTTGGAGGCGTGGTGGCGGAACAACCTCCAACACTACTGCCCCTTGTCCTGCATCCTTCCCAGCTGCCAGAAGAGTCACCCAATGTGTGGTGAAACTTAGGTAACGTCCCTGTCCATGCCTGCTGGACCATGAGTCAGTGGTAATATGCACCTTACCGCTGCCCATCCTGTCCAGCGAGACCAAGACATTGGCTTCCACATGAGGAGTAAAGAGAGGTCCTCTTTGTTTTCTGGTGTGGGTCTTTTAGGTACGCTTGCCAATGAACTGCATGACAGGTCAACATATGTCTGGTCAAGCATGTGGTGCCCAAGCGGGAGATGTTTTGGCCATGCGAGATACGCTTGAGACATATGTTGCAAATAGCAGCGGTGCCATCTGATGCACTCGTCTCAAAAAAGGCCCACACCAAAGAACTTTGGAATAACGCGCAGAGACAGCAGCGCCCTGCACATGCGGAGCTCTGAGGTGTGATGCAGTCAGTGTGCTGCCCCTGGAGGGCATTCTGCCTCATCAGTGATGTGCCGCCTCCTCCTCCTACTCTCTCCTATCAGGCACCCATGTTGAGTCAGTGACCTCATCATCCCCTCCCTCCTCATCACTGGAGCAAACCTGGCAGTATGCTGCAGCAGGGGGAACATGACTGCCAGATTGCTGTCCTTCTTGGGCACCCCCTCTGTCCGTGCTCACGTTACTACCTTCATCTAGCTCAGCATCTAGCTCAGTATCATCATCAGAGCCTTCTAAACGCTGGGCATCCTCCTGGAGCATGTACCCAACACTGTGGTCAAACAGTTCGAGGGACTCCTCAGGAGGACATGGTGGGGCTAGGGAAGCAGTCACTGATGCCATTGAGCCAAGGGAAGAGGCCGCGTTGGCAGCTGCTTTGCCAGACAAAGTATCCTGAGCATGGGTGAGAGAGGATGAGGAGGATGATGACGGCTTGGTCATCCACTCGACCAAGTCTTCCACATGTTGCGACTCAATGCGGCCAGCTGCTACAAAAAAGGCCAAGCGTGTCCCACGGCCACGTGCTGATGAGGATGCACCGTGTCCACGACCAGCAATGTTGCCTCTAGACACAGAGCCTGCTTGCCCTCTTTTATTAGCTTGTGACTGTCTGCCTCTCCTTGTTGGCCTTCCAGACATACTAATGCCCTGCAGTGAGATGTAGCTGCACTAAGCTGGGATATATATATATATATATATATATATATATATATATATATATATATATATATATATATATTTATTTATATATATATATATATATATATATATATATATATATATATATATATATACTGATACTGCAGCTAGCAAAATCAACTGCCTGCCTGTAGTATTATTAGTATGAGAACACCACCAATCTTCTACAGGTAGCTTTAGCTGAACACTGTGCAGAGGTCGCACTACACTAACGTGTAAATAATGTAGCTGCCTGCGGTAGTGATAGGATCAGGAAAACACCACCAACCTTCTACAGGTAGCTTTAGCTGAACACTGTGCAGAGGTCGCACTACACTAACCTGTAAATAATGTAGCTGCCTGCGGTAATGATAGGATCAGGAAAACAACATCAACCTTCTACAGCTAGCTTTACCTGAACACTGTGCAGAGGTCGCACTACACTAACTTGGAGCTTTAGCTGAACACTGTGCAGAGGTTGCACTACACTAACTTGTAGCTTTAGCTGAACACTGTGCACAGGTCGCACTACACTAATGTGTAAATAATGTAGCTGCCTGCGGTAGTGATAGGATCAGGAAAACAACACCAGCCTTCTACAGGTAGCTTTAGCTGAACACTGTGCAGAGTTCGCAATACACTAACGTGTAAATAATGTAGCTGCCTGCGGTAGTGATAGAATCAGGAAAACACCACCAACCTTCTACAGGTAGCTTTAGCTAAACACTGTGCAGAGATCGCACTACACTAAAGTGTAAATAATGTAGCTGCCTCCGGTAGTGATAGGATCAGGAAAACAACACCAACCTTCTACAGCTGGGGTCTCAAACTGGCGGCCCTCCAGCTGTTGCGGAACTACAAGTCCCATCATGCCACTGCCTGAGGGAGTCATGCTTGTAACTGTCAGCCTTGCAATGCCTCATGGGACTTGTAGTTTCACAACAGCTGGAGGGCCGCCAGTTTGAGACCCCTGTTCTACAGGTAGCTTTAGCTGAACACTGTGCAGAGGTCGCACTACATTAACTTGTAGCTTTAGCTGAACACTGTGCAGAGGTCGCACTACACTAACTTGGAGCTTTAGCTGAACACTGTGCATAGGTCGCACTACACTAACGTGTAAATAATGTAGCTGCCTGCAGTAGTGATAGGATCAGGAAAACAACACCAACCTTCTACAGGTAGCTTTAGCTGAACACTGTGCAGAGGTCCCACTACACTAACTTGTAGCTTTAGCTGAACACTGTGCAGAGGTCGCACTACACTAACTTGGAGCTTTAGCTAAACACTGTGCACAGGTCACACTATACTAACTTGTAACTTTAGCTGAACACTGTGCAGAGGTTGCACTACACTAACTTGGAGCTTTAGCTGAACACTGTGCAGAGGTCGAACTACACTAACTTGGAGCTTTAGCTGAACACTGTGCAGAGATCACACTACACTAACTTGTAGCTTTAGCTGAACACTGTGCAGAGGTTGCACTACACTAACTTGGAGCTTTAGCTGAACACTGTGCAGAGGTTGAACTACACTAACTTGTAGCTTTAGCTGAACACTGTGCAGAGGTCGCACTACACTAACTTGTAGCTTTAGCTGAACACTGTGCAGAGGTCGCACTACACTAACTTGGAGCTTTGGCTGAACACTGTGCAGAGGTCGCACTACACTAACTTGGAGCTTTAGCTGAACACTGTGCAGAGGTCGCACTACACTAACTTGGAGCTTTAGCTGAACACTGTGCAGAGGTCGAACTACACTAACTTATAGCTTTAGCTGAACACTGTGCAGAGGTCGCACTATACTAACTTGGAGCTTTAGCTGAACACTGTGCAGAGGTCGCACCACACTAACTTGGAGCTTTAGCTGAACACTGTGCAGAGATCGCACTACACTAAAAAATAATGTAGCTGCCTGAGGTAGTGATAGGATCCGAAAAACACCACTCATCTCCTACAGGTAGCTTTAGGTGCACACTGTGCAGAGGACGCACTACACTAACTGTAAATATTGTAGCTAATAGGACTAATAGGATCAGAAGAACACCAGCAATTTTCTTCAAATACTGTAACAACACCTGCCTGCCTGTCAATAGGAAGATAATAACAGGAACGGATCTAGCTAAACTGAATATATATATATATATATATATATATATATATATATATATATATATATATATATATATATATATATATATATACACAACACCTGGGATGCATATATATATATACACAATACACTGTAAGTGCAGCTAACTGACTGACTGTCCTGCCTGATCTATCTAACTTAAATCAAATGACACTGTCTCTCAGTCTCTGTCTCTCAACGCTGGAACACACTACACGGGGCTGACGTGCAGGCGGCCTTATATAGTGTGGGGCATGTACTAAACCCCCTGAGCCATAATTACAGCTCTCTGTACAGACGGTGCTGTGATTGGCCAACAATGCGGGTCATAGTGCATGCTTGGCCAATCATCAGCCAGCAATGCACTGCGATGCCGCAGTGAATTATATCGTTCGCAATTCGGCGAATGATCGAACAGACGATGTTCAAGTCGAACATGGGTTCGACTCGAACACAAAGCTCATCCCTACTGGCCATTATTCCAAACGTGTTCTCTACCACTCTTCTGGCTCTGGCCAGCCGGTAATTAAAAACCCTCTGGTCCGGGGTGAGGGTCCTCATAGGGAATGGCCGCATAAGATGGTCCCCCAGCGCAAACACTTCATCCGCAATGAAGACGAATGGGAGTCCTTCCGCATTGTCTTCTGGAGGTGGCAAGTCCAAGCTGCCATTCTGGAGACGCCTGTAGAACGATCACTCCACCATCTGACATCCGGCCATTCTTCCCCATGTCCACATACAGGAACTCGTAAGTAGCCGACACCACCGCCAACATCACAATACTATTGAACCCATTGTAGTTGTAATAGTATGACCCCCGAGTTGGGTGGTGGGATGATGTGGAAGTGTTTCCCATCAATTGCCCCTCCACAGTTAGGAAAATCCCACCGCTGGGCAAAGTGGGAGGCCACAGTCTGCAATTCCTGTGGGTTGGAAGGAAACGGTGGAATCAAACAAGAATATACATGGAAATCAGATTAGACACAAACATTCTTGGCCAACATCAGTATAACATTTAGTTTAGGGAGTATTTTAAGACAAAGGTCTAAGGTCCACCTATCAGATTCCTCCCCCCATCATGGGCCATTTTATAAATTTTAAGGGGGAGGGGGGATGTTTTGGTCAGGTAACCCTCTTCACTTCATTGAGAGATGAATGCCTAAATAATGTGTGTTGCTTTGGCTAGCCCCTCCTTACTTTTACTTACACTATTGGCAACCCACTGGAAAGGTAAGAAGTGTCATAATACAAAGATATAAATACACACTGTACACACTGTACACATTTTAGCACATTTTTACATTCTGCAATTACCTAACAAGATAATAATAGGATACAAAAACTTGAAACAGTACCATTTGAAAGTATTCAGGCAGCCCCTTGCACTACATGCTTTGGGGAATTCATTCAGAAATCTGTCCACAAAAGAGGTAGGTATAGTGTGTATGGGTTTGGAAAAGTCAGCAGATAGAGGATTGGTATCAGCTGAGTTAGCTGAGTTTGTTGGGGGGAGGGAGGGTTCCAAATGATTTTGGGACCCAAAAAAAAAAACCTCTGGCACTCTGCCTGAATTTAAAGCACAAATCACAATTTTACACATTTTAGGGGGTATTTAGGGTAAAGCACTACTATGGAGCTGACAAAATACATTGTTAAGTGACTACACAAGATGAATATAGGGCCAGGAGAGCATGCTGGGGAGGTAAGTGAAGGCAAATATGTATGAAGGACAAAAAAAAACTAAAAATACAGCATGCATGAGGATAAAGGGGACATTCACAGCATATTACAATCATGGTAATTAGGGAATGAGGAAAGAAATACAATACATTAGCAAACATTCTATACAATAAAATGTGATGTAAAGTATAAAAATCTTACATTAATATACTCCTTCTGCAGGACCTGAATGATGGCAGAACAGGTCTCTGGGATAATGATCCCCAGAGCCTGGGGGGAGATGCCTTTTGAGAACTTGAGGTCCTGCAGGCTTCTCCCCATCACCAAGTACCGCAGGGTGGCGACGAGCCTCTGCTCCGGAGTGGCGGCTTGCCTCATGCAGGTATCCTGCCTGCTGATATAGGGGGTCAGCAAAGCCAACAAACTGTGAAATACGGGCTCCGTCATCCGGAGAAAGTTCCTGAAATCATCAGGATTATTCTCACGGATCTCACAAAGCAAAGGCATGTGACAGAACTGATCATGCTGGAGCAACCAATTCTTGGTCCATGAACTCCTCCTCGCCCTGTTCATGGACTGGGCTTGTGTCAAAGTAAGAACCCCAACACCAAGCCCCCGCACAGCACAAACTCTACAATGAGTACGTACACACAACATGGCTAGAAAACTGGCTGCTTAGAACGGGGTAACAGAACGCACTGAAGAAGAGCCATATGAAGAGCGACCTGAAAATCAGTAACGAACAAACAAGAACACAATGACAAGTCAATGGTATTGCGCTGCACGCACTGAAAAACAGATACAAACCCACAAGCACAAACTGAACAGCAGAAAAGCAAACTGAAAACCACAAGTCTGAAAAAGCGCGAATCGTCTCTCATCAAACTTTTACTAACATGAGATTAGCAAAAGGAGCCCAAGGGTGCCGCGCTTGGTACTGAACTTCCCTTTTATAGTCTCGTCGTACGTGACCGCGTTCTTGGTGTTCGGAAATTCCGACAACATTGTGCGACCGTGTGTATGCAAAACACGTTTGAGCCAACATCCATCGGAAAAAATCCATGGATTTTGTTGTCGGAATGTCCGATCAATTTCCGACCGTGTGTACAGGGCATGATAATCCCCTTACCACGAACTTTCCTTTCCACCGCCCAAAAACTTTTTACTAAATTTGTTTTGGAACCACAAACCCCTCAGATGTTCCCTTAATATTATGATAAGGCATAGAAGAAATGGTGGAATGGGGGTACCCAATATCATGACTTATTATAAAGCCTGCGTTTTAGATCAACCTAGATATCTGTGGAACCCCCCTAAAAATAAAACGTGGGCATTTATGGAATCCACCGAGGTCCCACATAAAGATTTACAATCGACTCTCATTGCTAGTAGGCTGGGAGCTCCACCACCCATCTTTACTGTCCCAACTGTGCAAATCTCCATCAAATTGTGGTCAGAGATTCCCCTTTTATCTTCATCCAAGGGATCACTTTGCAAAATCCCTACCCCAATATCAGTGCTCCAGCACTTTATACCCTGCATTGACCTCCACTTATGGAAAAATAATGGCCTTACTCTCTTAAGAGACCTATACAGGACACATCTCTCCACACCTATGGAGCCCTATCTACCCAACCTTCCACCGCCTGCACAATTTACCTATTTACAAGTCCGATCCTTCTCCATAAACACCTTCTACCTCTACACTTAGAAATTCCAGTCTCAATGTATACCTTCTTCCACGAACCTACAACTCCACTAAGGGGTATTTCCCTGTTTTATAATATCTACAATGCCCAAGACTCCTTCTCAAAGACCACCACCGTTGTCAAATGGGAAGAAGCCTTGGGAAAAACCCTTCCAGATGCCTGTTGGATGAAAGTTTTCTCCAACGCCTATACCTCATCCAAGTGTGTAAACCATTGGGAAAACTACCAAAAGGTAATACACTCTTGGTACCTTACCCCGTTCAAACTTTCTAAGTTCTACCCATCCCAAATGCTGGTAAAAATGCAGAGAATCTGGCACTCTATACGATATACTTTGGTCTTGCATATCACTAAGGTAATTCTGGAATAGGATTTTTTCCATACTGTCCGATATATGTAGCCAACACATAGAACCTAATCCGGAGCTAGCCGTCTTGCACCTGAACATTTATGAATTTCTTCCCAAATTCCGAGTAGTAATTATAAAATTTTTATTAGCAGCAAAAATCACAACTACAAGGCAGTGGACCGCTACCAATCCACCTTCCCCCAGTGATGCCATTCTCACCTTCAACCACCAATGTGAGATGGAGAAATTATTGTCAATCACAAACCTTAGTCTCTCAGTATTTAGAGATAAGTGGGAACCCTGGTTATCAAATCCTAAGTGCACAGTCAAAATTTAAATGTGTTTATGTTATGGTGACTGGATTACCCTTTACCTAACTCCCCTCCCCTACCATTTCCCTCCCTCCCCCTCCATTCCCCTTTCCTTTCTCACCCTTGGCAAGCTTACCTTGCCTACTCACAACAAGTTATAAGCTAACTTACCCTATGTACAGGTACATTGACGCTACATTTTGCAGATTACACCATTATACGGATTGTGTACCAATTGATGTATTTAACTACCCTGTTTCAAGTCTTGTTATTGTACCACCTCAAGTTATTTCAATGTCAATATGACACTAACCATGGTTGGCTGTGCTGCCACCCTAACCAGGACACAGTTTGTTCCCAGATGGGGTGTCCAGGATGGGGGGTAGCACTTCTACTGTAAGGTTAGTAATGATATTACCTCCAAGTTCAAATTAATATTATCTTATTTGGCATAGTATCTACATGTGATCTTTTCCTGTAAGTTCTACTGTACAGAGTGTACCACTTTATTATCTGTTTGTAACCTTCTCGATAAAAAAAAACTCAATAAAAACTATTTGAAATAAATGCTTACTGTATCTCTGGTTTTTAACCATGTATAATAATACAAGCAATAGAACATAATGAAAATAAAATATTAAAGCAAAACAGTTTAGAAAGGAAAGGAAGTAGAAAAATAACGTCATAACGTTTATTGTAATGCTTGATGAATATTGAAATAGTCCATTATTCTAAAAGTCCTTGTAATTTGTTGTATAGTGGCCCCAGCACAAATTACATATTTGTTCATTTAGCCTGGGTATCATTTTATATTCCCCCACTAGCCAACAATGGCAAGCGATATGTTTAAACTTCTTGTGCTTTAAAGCTGACCAAAGATGGATTGAATCCAGGCTGGTTCAGTAGGGACCAGCCGAGAGTCAAGCCATCTATGGGCAGGGTGGTAATAAAGTCGATCCATCGATCAATTCTAGTACAACCAGCCCATCGTTTTTTTCCTACAATTACTGCTGGTGGCTATAGCACTGTGGGAGGGATTCATCTATTAGCACTAAATGTGTTGATGGGGGAATCCAGCAATTTTCTTTCCTGCAACCAGGGGCGTAACTAGAAATAGCAGGGCCCCATAGCAAAATGTTGTATGGCCCCCCCCTGCAAACAGCCCCCCCCCCACAGCTGCCCTAGTGTCAATGCAGCGTGACCTGTGCTATATATACACCGTGACCTGTGCCCAATGCAGCGTGACCTGTGCCCAATACAGCGTGACCTGTGCCCAATACAGCGTGACGTTTGCCCCATACAGCGTGACCTGTGCCCAATAAAGCCTGGTCTGCCTGTGCCCCATACAGCCCCACCTATGCAGAGGAATAGGCAAGCCACCCGGATCAGCAGAGAGCGGGATTGCCCGCTGTAATAGCTTTCATTTGAAATTCCTGTCTTCTCGGGGCTCATCGTCACATAGCCCCACCTCTTGGCCCGACGCCTTTGATGACGTCACATGTCCTGCATTGGATCGGCGTTCTGTCTATTAAAGGCCCCAGCCAAAGGGTGGAGCTATGTGACGTGAGCCCCGGGAACACTGGAAGTTCTAATGAAAGCTCTCACATTGCACAATTCAGCTCTCTGCTGATACGGACAGCTCGCCTCTTCCTTTCCTCTCTCTTCCCCTGGCTGGGAGACTGTGCCGGCGGTGCTCTTATCCTCACTGGGCCCCACTCGGCTGCAGGCCCCATAGCGCCCGCATGGGTCGCTATGGTGGTAGTTACGCCCCTGCCTGCAACCCATAGTTGCAAGAAAGAAAGTTGCATCATCTATAGTATGCTTTATTCACTTGCAAAGGAGTATTCCTGGGCACATTTCACACATCTTCAACAGCTTCTGCTGTCTCTGCATCTTTGGCACTCTGTAGTCTCCTCAACTGTTCCTGAAGACTTGCATTTTCTGACAATAATTTGATACATTATATCTTCATTTTCTCATATTCAGATGGTCATATTCCTGGTGGTTTTTTTATAATATATTTTATTGTTTTTTTGTTTTTTTCGAATAACAATGAAGAGTGTTTTACAATACCAAGTAGAGTGTTTCACATTTCAAAGCAGATTATAGAACAGCGCATAATTACACAAGGTTATAGATTTAAGGAAAACCAAGGCCATAGGCATTTAGTCGCTGCAGGACATAGCAGCTGAGGTCATATGATCACCGTAACTGAATTGTCAAAATAAAAATAACATATTTCAAACCTAGGCGGGGGGAGAACTCGTAGAAAGGAAAATAAAAGAAGAGAAAGAAAATGAAAGAGAGGGGAGGATTGAGAAGGAGAAGAGAAGGCAAAACTTGGTGTTGACCCTTCCCAACACCCTCGGGTGAGCAGGAGCCCTAGGTAAGGTCAATAGTAAAAAACTTAAACCCATAGACAAAATTGGTTAATGTTCCTATTAGAGAGAAAACAAACTGGATTGTTATGGAAAGTTAGCTGTATGGGTCACAATGCCACTAGATTTAAATATGAAAGGAGCCTGTAGAGAGAATTTCTCAGATGTCATCAGACATTCGTCTATGAAAGAGTGCCTCCTGGTTTCAAAGCATTTGTTGAAGCAGTCATTTTGTAGTTTGGTGTCAAGTATTTCTCTGAATAACAAGGTTTTAAGATCCCTTTTTGTTTCAGATAAGGTGGGCAGTAATGGAGAAACCTAGTGTTTGAAAATAATCATACGAGCCATGAGAAGACTTATGTGTCCATTGGTAGTTTCCCTGTAACATCGATTTAAGTGAGACTTCTGAGGGGTTCCACAACTTTGGATATTCAAACAGGAGGAGCATGGGATCTTCTGGTACCTGGTAATAGGTTACTAGGGATGGGCCAAACAATCCCCTGTTCATTTCGCATCCAGAACATGCGAACAGGCAAAAAAATTGTTCAAACACGCGAGCACCGAGTCTATGGGACACGAACATAAAAAAACAAAAGTGCTAATTTTAAAGGGTTAATATGCAAGTTATTGTCATAAAAAGTGTTTGGGGACCTGGGTCCTGCCCCAGGGGACATGTATCAATGCAAAAAAATTTTTAAAAAACGGATGCTTTTTCGGGAGCAGTGATTTTAATAATGCTTAAAGTGAAAAAATAAAACTGAGATATTCCTTTAAATTTCGTACCTGGGGGGTATCTAGAGTATGCCTGTAAAGTAGCGCATATTTCCCGTGTTTATGACAGGCCGAGAGCAAAATTACATTTCTAAAGGAAAAAAAGTCATTTAAAATTGCTAGCGCTAGTGCCGACTATTAATGAATTGTCGGTCCAAACAATACACATAAAAGTCATTGAAAGTCATTGAAAATTAAAAAAAATATGTGGGTTCCCCAAAAATTCCATTACCAGGCCCTTCAGGTCTGGTATGGATATTAAGGGGAACTCCACGCCAAAAAAAAAAAAAATGACGTGGGCTTCCCCCAAAAATCCACACCAGACCCTTATCCGAGCACGCAACCTGGCAGGCCGCAGTAAAAGAGGGGGGATGAGAGAGTGCCCCCCTCCTAAACCGTAGAAGGCCACATGCCCTCAACATAGGGAGGATGTCCCCATGTTGATGGGGACAAGGGCCTCATCCCCACAACCCTTGCCCGGTGGTTGTGGGAGTCTGCGGGCGGGGGGCTTATCGGAATCTGGAAGCCCCTTTAACAAAGGGGACACCCAGATCCCAGCCCCCCTATGTGAATTGGTAAAGGGTACATTGTACCCCTACCATTTCACAAAAAGAATGTGTCAAAATGTAAAAAAAAAACACAGGAGACAACTTGGGACAAGTCCTTTATTAAAAATAAAAAAGATTCCAGCAATGTAATCCAATAAATCCATGCTCCTATTCCAGTGATGTAATCCACTTCTCGATCTCCAGCGATGGATGATCTCCAGTGACTCCAACGATTAACACACACAGGATCCTGCCTCCACCAGAGGCACCCAGCCAATGATGCTGTGCCAGCTTGACAACTCTTATGTAGCTGAGGGCAGGGCCACCCGTCACGTGACCCCGTCCCCCTCTAACAAGGGGAAACACCGGGGTTTCCCAGGGACATGTACAGGTGACCCCGCCCCCCTCTGATGCAATGGAAATCCTGCGTACATTTAGAGGTAGTACTTCGCTTTTGCTGAAGTTTATTTTTAGGCCAGAACATAGGTGGAATGAGTCAAAAATCTGTTGTATATTGGCTATATCCAGAGATGGTGCCGATGAAAAAATTTAAATGTCATCTGCGAAAAGGGCCACTCGCAGCTCTTTGTGACCTGTAGCGATTCCTTGTAGTGGGGCCATATTATGAAGGTAGCGGGAGAGAGGTTCTATTGCTAAGTTGAATAGGAGTGGGGAAAGGGGGCATCCCTGTCTCGTGCCTTTGTGGACATTGATTGGGTCAGATAGGTGTCCTGCTGCTACTACCCTGACTGTAGGAGCAGAGTATATACTGTGAATAAGGGGCATGAGAGACCAAATTTTTGCATAACCAGAGAGAGCCACTGAAAGCTCTCATTGTCGAAAGCTTTCTCCGCATATATTGTGATTGCTAAGTCCTCTAGGTCCTCTAGGGAGTGTGTTTTAGCATATTCTAATGCCGTGTACACACGGGCGGACTTTTCGACCAGACTGGTCTGACTGACTTTCGACTGACTTTTGACGGACTTCCGACGGACTTTTGAACGAACGGACTTGCCTACACACGATCACCCCAAAGTCCGATGGATGTGTACGTGACGACGTACGACCAGACTAATATAAGGAAGTTGATAGCCAATAGCTGCCCTAGCATGGGTTTTCGTCCGTCGGACTAGCATACAGACAAGCGGATTTTTCGACTGGACTGGAGTCCGTCAGAAAGATTTGAAGCATGTTTCAAATCTAAAGGCCGTCAGATTTTCGACTGGAAAAGTCCGCTTAACGTCCGATGAAGCCCACACACGATCGGATTGTCCGCTGGGCTCGTTCTGTCGGACCAGTCCAGTCAAAAAGTCCGCTCGTGTGTACACGGCATAACACTGCTAGGATCTTACATATGTTTGAAGAGGCTGACCTTCCAAATGCCTTTGTAAACCTCCAGCAGAGTATTGGTCAGTATATCTTTGGTCAACTTAAAAAATTCAAGGGTGTACCCATCTGGGCCTGGGGCTTTTCCATTTGCCATTTTATTAACAGTCACAGATATTTCCTTGAGGGTTATGGGAGAGTTTAACAATGTCAAGTGTTCAGAAATTAGACCTTGGGTGGTGGTGGCACCACAACACTGTAATGCCCCGTACACACGGTCGGATTTTCCGATGGAAAATGTCCGATCGGAGCCTGTTGTCGGAAATTCCGACCGTGTGTGGGCTCCATCGGACATTTTCCATCGGATTTTCCGACACACAAAGTTGGAGAGCAGGAGATAAAATTTTCCGACAAAAACAAAATCCGTTGTCGGAAATTCCTATCGTGTGTACACAAATCCAACGGACAAAGTGCCACGCATGCTCAGAATAAATAAAGAGATGAAAGCTATTGGCCACTGCCCCGTTTATAGTCCCGACGTACCTGTTTTACGTCACCGCGTTTAGAACGATCGGATTTTCCGACAACTTTGTGCAACCGTGTGTAGACAAAACAAGTTTGAGCCAACATCCGTCGGAAAAAATCCTAGGATTTTGTTGTCGGAATGTCCGAACAAAGTCTGACTGTGTGTACGCCCTATTACTCCTCACAGATACTCTTGTTGGGTGCAGGAATGGGCCCTGCTGTGAAATAATATATCAAAAATTGTAATTACATGGCCCTATTAAACAGGGGCAGAAAAAGTGGGCCTTGGGTGGTGGTGGTAGTGGTGCCACAACACTGTAACCCCTCACAGATACTCATTTTGGGTGCAGGAACGGGCCTTTCTGTGAAATATTATATCAAAAATTTAATTACATGCCCCTGTTGAACAGGGGCAGAAAAATTGGGCCTTGGGTGTCGGTGGTGGTGCCCTAAACCAAAAAAATTGTTGGAAGCTAGCATCATCAAGATTGAGGAGGAATTGGATAGTCAGCACAGGCAGTCTTCAAGGGATCCCAGATCCATAGCAAATTCAATCAGTTACATCAGCATCAGGTGCTTAATAGCTTCTGATCCAAGACTGATTAATTTTTATGCATGGGAGCCTATCAAGAGAGTCTGTGGACAGACGCACTCTTTGATCAGTTACAAACCCTCCAGCACACTGGATGCAGGACAGGCCAGTAGCTCGATTGCATATTGAGCAAGTTCTGACCAGTGGTCCATCCTCAAGACCCAGTAACCCAGTGGATGCTCTGTTGGAAAGCTCTCTGAGTCTGCTCTTGCCCCTAGATATTCCTGCACCATATAATGCAGACGCTGCCGATGGTTGCTTGAACTAATCAGACCTTGTCGCTGAGGACTGAAAAATTGTTTAAAGGCATCGGTCTGCCGGCCACCTTCTCCACTGCTCTTCTACTGACTGAACAAAGCCTCAGCATCACGTTGTTCAGCACCAGGAAATGGTAATCTCCCAGGGTCTGGAAATGCGTTACACAAACCTTTCTTCAAGGCCTCCTGAAGATGTTTCATCCTCTGCTCCCTCTGCGAAGGCAGGATGAGTTCTGCAACGTTACTCTTGTAACATGGACCAAGAAGGATTGCCAGCCAGTAATGATCCCTCTCCTTGATACCACAAATCCTAGGTTCCTTTCGCAGGCTTTGCAGAATCATGGAGGCCATGCAGCATAAGTTTGTATTAGATACTGTGTACACCGCCAGAAGTGTAGTAGGAACTGTACACACTGTATTAGATACTGTGCACACCGCCTGCACTGTATTAGAAACTGTACAACGGCTGCATTGTATTGTATACTGTGTACACCACCAGAAGTGTAGTAGAAACTGTACACACTGTATTAGATACTGTGTACACCACCTGCATTGTATTAGCAACTGTACAATGGCTGCACTGTATTATATACTGTGTACAGCACCAGAAGTGTATTAGAAACTATACACACTTTATTAGATACTGTGAACACTGTCTGCACTGTATTAGAAATTGTACAAGGGCTGCACTGTATTGTGTACTGTGTAAACCACCAGAAGTGTAGTAGAAACTGTACACACTGTATTAGATACTGTGTACACCGCCTGCACTGTATTAGAAATTGTACAATGGCTGCACTGTATTGTATACTGTGTACACCTCCAGAAGTGTAGGAGAAACTGTACACACTGTATTAGATACTGTGCACACCGCCTGAAGTGTATTAGAAACTGTACACACTGTATTAGATACTGTGCACACCGCCTGCACTGTATTAGAAACTGTACAATGGCTGCACTGTATTGTATACTGTGTACAGCACCAGAAGTGTATTAGAAACTGTACACACTGTATTAGATACTGTGTACACCGCCTGAAGTGTATTAGAAACTGTACACACTGTATTAGATACTGTGCACACCGCCTGCACTGTATTAGAAACTGTACAATGGCTGCACTGTATTGTATACTGTGTACACCACCAGAAGTGTAGTAGAAACTGTACACATTGTATTAGATACTGTGTACACCGCCTGCACTGTATTAGAAACTGTACAATGACTGCACTGTATTGTGTACTGTGTACACTGCCTGAAGTGTATTAGAAACTGTACACACTGTATTAGATACTGTGTACACTGCCTGAAGTGTATTAGAAACTGTATACACTGTATTAGATACTGTGTACACCGCCTGCACTGTATTAAAAACTGTACAACGGCTGCACTGTATTGTATACTGTGTACACCACCAGAAGTGTAGTAGAAACTGTAAACACTGTATTAGATACTGTGTACACCACCTGCACTGTATTAGCAACTGTACAACAGCTGCACTGTATTAGATACTGTGTACAGCACCAGAAGTGTATTAGAAACTGCACACACTGTATTAGATACTATGTACACTGCCTGAACTGTGTTATAAACTGTACAATGACTGTACTGTACTGTATACTGTGTACACCGCCTGAAGTGTATTAGATATATATATATATATATATATATATATATATATATATATATATATATATATCTATCTATATATATCTATATATCTATATATATATCTATATAGATATAGATAGATATAGATATATATATATATATATATATATATAGATATATATAGATATATATATATATATATATATATATATATATATATATATATATAGATATATATATATATATATATATATATATATATATATATATATATATATATAGATATATATATCTATATATATATATGCATATATATATATATATATATATATATATATATATACTAGACTGTACATATTTATAGATATTAATACACCGCCTGACCTGTATTAGAAACTGTACACACTGCCTGCACTGTATTAGCAACTGTACAATGGTTGCACTGTATTATATACTGTGTACACCGCCTAAAGTGTATTAGAAACAGTACACCACTGAATGCACTGTAGATATAGACTACACTGAATGCAGAGTATATATATATAGATATATATATAGATATATATAGATATATATATCTATATATATATATATTGTGACGGTATGCAAAGTGATATAGTGGATAATCGCTGCATTTCACCTCGTTCTGTTGTAAAGGATTGAACCTGAATCCGGCCCGGGTTTTTCCAGCCTCTGTGGCAGGCTAGGTTCCAGTCAGGATGTTCTGGTCCACTTGAGCCCACACTCAGGTGGACTTTAAATAACCAGGAAGAGAGCTCAACAGGGCTCTGGTTTTGAGACTCAGGAAGGAACCTGAGTGAGAGGAGCTCTGGCTATTGGACTATAAGGTTTGCTTTACTGCATGTTTTGTGGGTGACGGGGACCAGCCTCTCACTGTCTAGCGAGAAGACTGTTCATTTAGTTAACACCGAACGGCAAGGATTTACTTTACTGTTTTGTTTATTATTTTGCAAACCTCCTTGTAAATAAATCTGCCATCCGCCAGATTTTAAAGAAAGTGCCCCTTTGCTGACTGTCCTTCAGAAAAGGTGATCCCCACAAGCTAATCTCCCCACACGTGGTGGATTCAGCGGGCAATTTCTAAAGATGGAGGAAATGATAAAGGCCCTGCTACAGGCCAATGCAGCTTAGCGGGAAACCAACCGCCAAGTCGCAGAGGCCGCTGCAGCACAACAGGCGGTCACTGCAGCACAACATGCAGCACAACAGGTGACCCAGCAGGAAATGAACCAGCAGTTTGCAGAGGTTCTGGTGGAACCGAAAAAGGGGTCCGCAGCTCCTGTGCCAGTGGAACCAAAGTTGATACGTGCAGGTTGAGGCCTACATTGCGACTTTCGAGAGAGTCGCTGTCCGTGAGGGATGGCCAAAAGAGCAGTGGGCGGGTTTGTTGGCCCCATTTCTAATGTTCAATCTTTTTTATTGTATAAACAATAATTGTTATACAGAAGGTTGACAGTATACACATTTCTATTGTGGTCATTACATGGCAGATACATCTTTTACATTGGTGTTAACTGTATAACCAATCTGAGTAATTTATTAGCATCTGTTCGTGGCGCCCGCGGTACGGGTCCGACGGCCGGCGTGGCACTCAAGATCCTTCATATTGGTCCCCCGTCCCCGCCGGTCGCCCCCCGCCCCTCCAGGCACCGAAAACACAAAGTGTTGTCGAATTGTGTAAATTCTGAACAAACAAGAACTGTTTGTATTCAACATAGCGTTTTAGGTAACTTTTTTCTATGTTAACTTATTAAAAAAATAGAAATAAAAAGGAAAAGAAAAGAACAGATAAAATATAAAATAATAAAATAAGACTAGGTGTACAGTCAGCGTATGTGTTGGTACCTCATTATATGTTACCATTATCATTTTATGAAACCATTAAACCATAGATCTGCTGGCATACCATTTTTGCCATGGGGCCCATGTTTTGGAGGCCCATTCGAATCTCCCTCTCGCGGAGTGGTGTAGTATCTCATATGATCCATTTGTGTTGACACTTGTTATTACCTCTGAGATCTTTGGTATTTCTGAATCTTTCCAGTGTCTGAGGATAATAAGTCTGGTAGCTAGGATAATGTGGGATACTAACATTTTGGGGTGTGGCGGAAAGGATTCTAATTCTAGTGAGAGAATGGCCGCTCCCGGTGAGAGCGAGAGGTTCGTCTGGGTGACATTTCTTATTATCTGTTCTGTTTGGTTCCAAATCTTAGTTAGTTTTGGGCAACTCCATAGCATATGTAATAATGTACCAGTTTCCCCGCATAGTCTCCAGCATGTTGGTGATGCGTTTTTTAGAAATCTGGAAATGCGTGTTGGGGTCAAGTACCATCTAAGGAGTATTTTTTGTTGCATTTCCAGTAGGTTAGTACTTTTGGTGGATGAATAAGTTAGTTTAAGTGAATTTCTCCATTGCTCTACAGAGTATACCGTTCCTATGTCCCTTTCCCAAGCTTTCATGGTTTCTGTTTTTACGCATGTGTTTTTTTCTTGTAGCCCTGAGTAGAGGATTGATATTCCTTTTGGTATTGTCGGTGATTGCAAGTAGTAGAGAGTGATTTTTTTGGGTAGGGTTGTTAGTAATTGAGGGGATTTTTTTTTTAAGAGGTGAGACAACTGTGTGTATTTATACTGATCTGTGTATGGAAGAAGGAATTCCGATTGTAATTCATGGAATGGTTTAATAGAGGTGTTGTCTAAGATATCTTCTAGATATTGAATCCCTTTATTTTCCCATGGTGTTAGGTTTAGGTCTGGAATTAGTTGATTAAGGGCAGAAATAGGAAGTTTCAAGGGTAGAGTTTGTCCAGACCATTGTTGATTTTTCCGGAGGTATCCCCAAGCTCGTATGGATGCTAATATCGTGGGAGCTAGTGTGCTATTTAGGTTTGTATTAAAATGGGCTGTCATTATGAACTCTTTTAAAGATCCTTTTGTTATTTGTGTTTGTTCTATTTCAGACCATAGTGTTTTAGCATCTGGAATTAACCATTTTTGGAGTTGGGCCAGCACAGTTGCAATGTAATAATCCTGCAGGTGTACGTGTCCCATCCCTCCTGCTTTTCTGTGTTTAATTAGTTTGTTGAATGTGCATCTGGCCTTTTTACCTTGCCATATAAACCTGTTTAGTATAGATTGGAGTGTGTTAAAGTAAGAATTAGGTATTGGTATTGGGAGGGTTCTGTAGAGGTATAATAGTTGTGGTAGTATTTGCATTTTAAAAGCTGCTAGTCTGCCTAGCCAGGAGAGTTCGTTTCTGTTTATGGCTTTTAGCTTATTTTCTAGAGATTTCAAAAAGGGAGTGTAATTCGCCCCTAATAAGCCTTCTGTTTTAGGGGTTAACGTGATACCCAGATATTTAATACCATCAGATTTCCAGATGTAAGGGAATTGTTGTTCTAAACTTTGTTTGTTTTTTTCTGGGATTCCTAAGTTAAGTATATATGATTTGGACTCATTCACTTTGTAATATGATACCCTATTGAAGGTGTTTAGTGCATTGTGAACCTCCTCCAATGAGGTGTCTGTTTCTGAGAGCATTAATATGATGTCGTCTGCAAACAGACTAATGATATGTTGTCTTGATCCTATTTGTATACCTTTTATCAGTTGGTTTGAGCGTAAGTACGAGGCTAATGGTTCCATTAAGAGATTAAATATCAAAGGGGACAATGGGCACCCCTGCCTGGTCCCGTTGCTTATTGTGAATGGGTTAGATATTGCACCTGAGATTAGTACCTGGGCTGATGGTTGGGAGTAAAGGGCCATTATGGCTAGATAAATGGAGCCCTCAAATCCAAATTTTTGGAGAACCTGTGCCAGAAATTGCCAATGTATTCTATCAAACGCCTTCTCTGCGTCCAGCGCTAGGAGCAGAGAAGGCGTTTTTTGTTTATTAGCTATGTGTATTACATTTATCAGACGTCGGGTAGCATCCGACGTCTGTCTTCCCTTAGTAAAGCCCGATTGGTCTAAGTCTATTAGTGTAGGAAGAATATTGATCAATCTATTGGCTAGTAGTTTTGCGTACATCTTTACATCATTGTTCAATAAAGAGATGGGCCTAAAATTTTGTGGAGTAGTTGGGGATTTTCCTGGTTTGGGTAATGCTATTATAGTTGCTTTTAGCATTTCTTGGGGGAAGGAAGAGGAGGCAGCAGCAGCACCAAACATGCCTACTAAGTAAGGGGTTAGGATTTCGCTAAACGTTTTGTAATATTCTCCGGTAAATCCATCAGGCCCTGGAGATTTGTTTAGTGGCATGGAATTTATTATCTGTGTTACTTCTATATCAGTTATGGGTGAATTTAATGAAGAAAGTTGGTCTTTTGTTAGTTTTGGTAGATTGACTGTTTTTAGAAAAGATTCTATGATGTCAGGTGTTGGTTGTGAGATTGTTGTGTCATCTTTGAGATTGTACAGTGAGCTGTAGTAGTGGCTGAAGGCGTCAGCAATTTCTTGTGGGTGTTGATGTTTTGTTTGTGTCTTAGGATGTATTATATGCTGAATGTTTGTTTTGTATCTGTATCCTTTGAGTTGTTGGGCTAGTAATTTACCTGCTCGATTGCCACAAGTGTAGTATGACAGTTTTAATTTCCTGGAAGCTTTGTCAAAGTCTTCCAAAAAAAGTAGTCTTAAATCTAACCTTAATTGGGTGATTTGATCAGTTAGTACCTTAGAAGTGTGAGTCATATTTTGTTTTTCTAATATCTCAATTTGGTTAATAATTTTCTCGGTGTGCTGCTGCCTCATCTTTTTAGCCCATGTCCCCTGTTGTATTAAAACACCCCTGGCAAAAGCCTTGTGGGCGTTCCACAAGGAAAATGGGTTCGATACTGAGGGCTGGTTCAATACAAAAAATTCTTTAAGATGCCGTTCAATATATGACCTAGTCGGACCATGTTGGAGAAGGCGGGAATTAACTCTCCACACAAAAGTGTTTTTATGACTAGAAGATCCTCCAATAACCAGTTCCACTGGAGCATGGTCCGACCACGTAATACTATGAATTTTAGCTGACTTACATTTGAACAACAATTGCTTATCTACCAGAAAGAGATCTATCCTACTATAAGTTTTGTGGCAGTGAGAAAAGAAGGAATAGTCTCTTTCGTTCGCATTCAAGCATCTCCAAGCGTCAAAGTTCATATTTCCGTAAAATTGGTAGCAGGGAAGGTGGAAGTCTCTTGGATTGAGCTGTGGAGTCACTGGATGGATCAGGGGTGATGTTGAAGTCACCACAGATAATCAATGAGCCCTCTTGGATAGTTTGGATCTTTTTCATTAATTTATGGAAAAATTTGGATTGCCTGGCATTAGGAGCGTAAAGGTTGACTAGTGTAGTTAAGTGGTTGTTGATTTCACACACTAGGATGATAAATCGTCCTTGAGGATCAATGGCGCTCTTGTGTAATTGGAAGGTCACCGTGTCCCTAATGGCAATCATCACCCCTTTTGATTTATTTTCTGCATTTGCTAAGTGAATAATCGGAAATTTTGGGTGAGAACATTTTGGTGGTGCTGTGGATTGGAAGTGGGTCTCTTGGGTGCATAATATGTCGCAGTTCCTCTGTAGTGCCTCCCTCCACAGAGACCTGCGCTTGGCTGGGTGGTTGAGACCTTTTGCATTAATAGTCAAAAATTTTAGCGCCATGTGTTAAGGAAAAAAAGTGAAAAAAAGGTGACAGCAAGTGACGTTGGGTGAAATTAAAGGCACTTACGCTTGTTGAGGTCGTTGATCGTGGGCTTGGTAGATGGGGTCCTTTCTGAGAATGCAGAGGTGTTGGTACTGGGGTATATTTCTTTTCCATTTTCTGTGGAGATGGGATGATTGTGCTGACTGTGAAAATAACAAAGCAAAAAAAAATTGTGCAAAAATATAAAGTCAATGAAACTTTGGCTAGGTGCCATTTAACTTGAATAGAAGAAAGGTGTGACTGGTAGTCACTCATGTTGTAACTTGGGGTTTTGTAGTCCTTAGACTTTTACGGATCGGAGATGCAACTCTTCTCAGCGGGAAAAGTGATAATTCGTACTCCCACCTTAGGGTCAGTTGTGCGATCGTGCGTTTTTGCGATCGACTGTGCGCCACTCCGGTTCAGGTCTTGTGGAGGAGTTTTTCTGTTGCTGGAATGGTTGAGGGTCTGGGATTATCCCCCATGTGTTTAGCAAAGCCATGCCCTTTGCTACTGAGTCAATTACGTATTCCTTATCCTCTCTTGAAACAATCAATTTGGTTGGGAACCCCCATTTGTATCCCAGTTTGTTGTTCCTGAGGGTTTTCGTTATGGTGTTGAGATTTCTGCGTTTCTGCAATGTGTACTGGGATAAATCAGCGTAGAATTGGAGATTAGCATAAGATACTGGAATTTGTTCTTTTTGTCTTGCTGCATTCATGAGTCTATCCTTCGTGTGAAAGAAGTGGAGTCTCATGATGACATCGCGTGGGATGTTTTCTGATAGGAAGGAAGGTTTGGGCAGTCTATGGACCCTGTCCACTGTAAAATCTAGTGCTGACATGTCCGGTAGTATTTCGGATAGGAGCTGGGATATGTAGTCCCTCAGATCGTGATGTTTAACCGATTCAGGGATCCCCCTTATCTTCACGTTATTCCTCCTTGATCTATCCTCTATGTCCGCCATTTTGGCTTGCAGGCCTTCTATATCCTCCTCTCTATCCTCATTGGCATCAACCAAATCGTTGATTGTAGTGGCGAACTCCGCCATTTTTTGTTCCACGTGTGTTACCTTGTCTGAGACCGATCTTATCTCAGTGCTAAACTTGTGCATGCATGAAATCATATCAGCGTGGAGTGACCCCCTTAGTGATACTAGCATCTCCTTTAGCATTGTATCTAGGACTGGCTGGCCGTTAGTGGGGAACGCGTCTATGGAGTCTGGTAGTTCCCTAGTGTCATCCCCTGACTCTGAAAGGTAGCTCACCTCATGGTTTGCATCCGCTGCATCCGCCTTGAATCTCGTCTTTTCAGGGCTTCCTGAGGACGGTGTAGATGGGGGAGATTGCGATCCTTTAGGTGGGCTGCCTCTTTTTTGTGATTTGCTTTGTTGCGGCCTGTTGTTTTGGGCTGCTGCTGCTGGCGTAGATGAAGAGCCGGCGCCATTTTTCCGGGGCTCGAGGGGATAGAACTCCGTCATTCGTTTCGGTCTGTTATCCTCCTTCTTCTTCCGCGGCATTGTTGGGAATCGTTCCCTGGTCGGTCGGGATCTAATTCACCTTGTGTGGATAAAGTAAGCTGGATCTGGTGGGTAGATAATAGCCGCTGATGTCCCGCTGTTACCGGAGCTCCGCTAGTGCGCGTCCATCTTGGTCTCCGGCTAGCTCCGCCCCCTGTTGGCCCCATTTCTAACAGGAGAACCCCAAAAGGCCTATTTTGATTTAGAACCAGATAAGGCCCAGGACTATGAGACTCTAAAGACAGAGATACTCGCATGCTTGGGTGTCACCATTGCAGTCCGGGCCCAGCGCGTGCATCAGTGGTCCTACTCCAGCAACAAGCCACCCTGTTCACAAATGTTTGACCTTGACAAGCCCTCAGATCGTGGAGCGTGTGCTAATGGACCGGTACCTGCGTGCGCTCCCTGCTGCCCTGAGGAAGTGGGTTGGACAGGGGGACCCCAAAATTGCAAACCAGTTGGTGGACCTAGTGGAGAGGTACACTGCCACTGAGGACTTGGTGAATCCATCTACGCCCCACGTTGGTGTCTCTAGAGGTGCAAGATCGCCCAGCGGTTCTGGTAAGACTGTTCCGTGGTTCAAGAGCATGGGAAAGGTGGATAAGACTGTTGTTACAGCTGATGAGACTATGGGTCCTAGACCTGGAGACTGGCCAATGAAGCCAGGAAGGTCTTTGGGGCCGTTAAGAGGACTGGGGGTAGACCACATACGGTGTTTTCATTGCCATGCATTAGGGCATATTGCTGCAAACTGTCCTATAGATGATGAACATATGCAATGTGATTATGCTTTTATGAAAAGACGCATTTCTCTGTTTGCACAGGTCGCATGTACTGCATCATGTCAGAGTCGCATTGAAAAACAGTATGTAATAAAGTGACTGTTAGAAAATTATATAGTATACCATACACCAACGGTGACTACAATACTCATAATGAATGACCCCATGGGTATTTAAATCAACAAACATGTGATAAGAAAAGTGAAAAAAAACGAAAAAAACCCTTATATATTGCATATGTCTATATATCACAGGTAGTTCCAGAGAATAACCACTAGGTGCTGCTGCTAATGTACTATGCAGCCGATGTGATGAATCCAGCATATACAAGTGCAAGCAATGCAATCAGATCTAGAAAAATGTGTAAAAAACATAAATAGAATAAACCAAAGACAAGAAAGTCTGTTCACAAGTGGTGCGTCCCAAACTATAAATAGCATAAAAAAGTTCCAAAAGCTTGGTGACTGTGGTGCCCTCAACGGTGAAAATCCGTGACTTCTGTGCTCCCCTTTTGGCTCCCCACTCACCGGCTCCCACTACCCCTGCAGGGGTGACAGGCACTTTAAATTCTGAATGCTGTCCTCTTGGCCGATATCCCGTGGTCACTGAGATAGGATGTCCTCTCTCCCAGGCGTTTCCAGATTTCCGCTTATACCACGTCCAAGAAAGGGATCGCCAGAGAAATCCTCTAAATGCCAGGCATTTAGAGGATTTCTCTGGCGATCCCTTTCTTGGACGTGGTATAAGCGGAAATCTGGAAACGCCTGGGAGAGAGGACATCCTATCTCAGTGACCACGGGATATCGGCCAAGAGGACAGCATTCAGAATTTAAAGTGCCTGTCACCCCTGCAGGGGTAGTGGGAGCCGGTGAGTGGGGAGCCAAAAGGGGAGCACAGAAGTCACGGATTTTCACCGTTGAGGGCACCACAGTCACCAAGCTTTTGGAACTTTTTTATGCTATTTATAGTTTGGGACGCACCACTTGGGAACAGACTTTCTTGTCTTTGGTTTATTCTATTTATGCTTTTTACACATTTTTCTAGTCCTATGGATATTTTCTAGATCTGATTGCATTGCTTGCACTTGAATATGCTGGATTCATCACATCGGCTGCATAGTACATTAGCAGCAGCACCTAGTGGTTATTCTCTGGAACTACCTGTGATATATAGGCATATGCAATATATAAGGTTTTTTTTCACTTTTCTTATCACATGTTTGTTGATTTAAATACCCATGGGGTCATTCATTATGAGTATTGTAGTCACCGTTGGTGTATGGTATGCTATATAATTTTCTAACAGTCACTTTATTACATATTATTTACACATTCCACCAGGAAGCGCCATACCCCCATTTACAATTTCTTACACATGTTAGTCCTCTTTGAGGGCTCAACTAGGGGAGGCAGCATACCTATACTCCTTCTTCTTTCTTTCTTTCTTTCTCCCTTCTCTTTCTCAGTGGGACACCTACCCCCTGTACCTTCTCTCAGGTCCCCCTCTCCCTCTCTCCTCCCCCCCCCCCCCTGTCCTCTCTTTCCTTTTCTCTTTCTCCCTCCTTTTGTTTCTTGTCCTAAGCGCAGAGAATTTGTGGTTTTGCATTGAAAAACAGATGTGTGTTATTTCAGTGGATGAAAAGTCACTCACAGCCTTGCTAGACTTTGGTAGTGTGGTGACCCTAGTCAGGAATGATTGTGTGAACCCCACAAAACTACACCCCAGTACTATTGGGGTAATTTGCATCCATGGGGACACTCGGGACTACCAGACAGTGGTGGTTGAGGTTGATACCCCCTGGGGCAGTGTAACACATTCAGTGGGGGTGGTACCTTCCCTGCTTCATGAGGCTTTAGTGAGGAGAGATTTTCCACATTTTTGGAATTTATGGGAGAGCAAAGCGAGCCCGGTAGATAGAGCTCCCCCTGCTGGGGAAGCGCAGGAACTCTCACCAGACCCTTTTTGCTAAAGGGAAGGGGATGTTGTTGGTGGTGTTGTAGAATCTCATATTAGCCAATGTATTTCATATTATATATATTGATTTGCATGTATTTTATTGATTATTATTATTATTCATATTATTATATAGTAGTGGTTTTATCAATATTATTATTCAATAAGTAAAGCAACAATTATTAATCTTTAATAATGTATACTGTGTTTTCCAGATTTAGAAAGTCTTCATTTTTAAGTGTTGAACTTTAAATGACCTCTGCTTTATGACAAGTACTTGTACACAGGTGTTCTCGAAAATGTATTAAGATAGTCTACTGGGTGAAAGTTCATTAGGATAGATTCAAGTAATATAGAATTGTCTCAAGTCTGAAATGCATATAAATCAGACAGATAAAGATAAGATAACAGGTGGTTTAGAAATAATTAAAGTTATGTACAGCACATTAAATTAAGTTTGACAGGGTCAAACAAAGGTCTGCTTGTGCCCTCATTAAAACTATTAAAATACATACATATAGTGAAACATATAACACATCTGGTGGGGTTATTGAAAGTTCATTGTCTCAAAGTCGTAAATCTGCAAATCCTTGAGGCTGGGTTCACACTGGTGCGACACGACAGCCGTCCTACTTTGGATCCGACTTTGCCCTGCGACATGAAGCCGGCATGTGTCCGACTTTCAATGAACGGGGATCCGACTTGGATCCCCGCCAATGTGTTTGGTATGAATCTTTAGGGGGAACTCCGCGCCAAATTTTAAATAGAAAACCGGCATGGGTTCCCCCTCCAAGAGCATACCAGGCCCTTGGGTCTGATATGGACCTTAAGGGGAACCCCCTACGCCGAATAAACGGCGTAGGGGTCCCCCCAAATCCATACCAAACCCTTATCCGAGCACGCAGCCCGGCCGGACAGGAATGGGGGTGGGGACGAGCAGACAGCCCCCCCTCCTGAACCGTACCAGGCCGCATGCCCTCAACATGGGGGGGTTGGTGCCTTGGGGTGGGGGGGCCGCAGCGCACCATGTTGATGAGGACAAGGGCCTCTTCCTGACAACCCTGGCCGTTGGTTGTCGGGGTCTGCGGGCGGAGGGCTTATCGGAATCCGGGAGCCCCCTTTAATAAGGGGGCCCCCAGATCCTGGCCCCCCACCCTATGTGAATGAGTATGGGGTACATGGTACCCCTACCCATTCACCTAGGGAAAAGTGTCAATAAAAAAAAAAAACAGTACACAGGTTTCAAGATTAATTTATTGGGCAGCTCCGGTATCTTCTTCCGACTTCGGGGGTGTCTTCTTCCGACTTCTCCCGGTGTTCCGCCTCTTCTCCCGGGCCCCGCCGCTATCTTCTTCCAGCTCTATTGCCAGCGAGGGGCCCGGTCTGCTGCCACTGTCTTGCCGCTTCTTCTCTTCATCTCTTCTTCTGATGTTGACATGACGCTCTCTCCGGCTGGAATGCTCTCTGTGCGCTCTGCTATGGCTTGTATAGGTGGTGACCACGCCCCCTTATGCCGTCACAGTCCCTGGGCATGCTGGGACTGTGACGGCATAAGGGGACGTGGTCATCGGGTGATGACCAAGCCCCCTAAAACGTCACAGTCCCAGCATGCCCAGGGACTGTGATGGCATAAGGGGGCGGGGTCACTGCCTATATAAGTCAGAGCGGAGCGCCCAGAGTGCATTCCAGTCCCAGAGAGCGTCGTGTCAACATCAGGAGAAGAGGGCAGAAGGCAGAAGATTGAAGACCGGGCTCCTCCGCTTTAGCAAAAGAGCAGAAAATAGCGGAGGAGCCCGGCAGAAGATCCGGAGAGCGCGAAGAAGAACCGGAGAGACCCCCGAAGAGAAGAAGGCAGCAGACCGGGCTCCTCCGCTATAGCAAAAGAGCAGAAGATAGCAGAGGAGCCCGGCAGAAGACCCGGAGAGCGCGGAGAAGAACCGGAGAGACCCCCGAAGTCGGAAGAAGACCCCCGGAGCTGTCTAATAAATTACTTTAAAAATCTGTGTAGTGTTTTTTTTTTTTAATTGACACTTTTTCCCTAGGTGAATGGGTAGGGGTACGATGTACCCCATACTCATTCACATAGGGTGGGGGGCCGGGATCTGGGGGCCCCCTTATTAAAGGGTGCTCCCGGATTCTGATAAGCCCCCCGCCCGCAGACCCCGACAACCAACGGCCAGGGTTGTCGGGAAGAGGCCCTTGTCCTCATCAACATGGGGACAAGGTGCTTTGGGGTGGGGGGGGCCTGCAGCGAGCCCCCCTCTCCCCCAAGGCACTAACCCCCCCCATGTTGAGGGCATGCGGCCTGGTACGGTTCAGGAGGGGGGGGCGCTCGCTCGTCCCCACCCCCATTCCTGTCTGGCCGGGCTTCGTGCTCGGATAAGGGTCTGGTATGGATTGGGGGGGACCCCCACACTGTTTTTTCGGCGTAGGGGGTTCCCCTCGAGGTCCATACCAGACCTAAGGGCCTGGTATGCTCTTGGGGGGAACCCATGCCGGCTTTTTATTTAAAATTTGGCGCAGAGTTCCCCCTCAAGATCATCTGAGCACAAGTCGCGTGCCGAAGTCGGATCATGCAAGACGTTGATCCGACTTCAATGATAGTCAATAGGCTGAAGTAGGATCAAAGTCGGATCAAAGTAGTACAGGGAGCATTTCTAAAGTCGGAACGACTTGTGTCGGACCAGTTAGGACGGCTCCCATAGGGAAACATTGGATTTCACACGTCATGCGACATGAGCTCCCAATGTCGGAGCGTTTGTCGGACCAGTGTGAACCCAGCCTGAAGCTAGTATCAAGATGAGAAGAGTTTGATAACACAGCTGGGGGCCAGACTGTCTCTATACAGGTGTTTTTAATTGGACAAAAACAGTTATAAATCACTTTAATGAACATATAGGAATTTTGGGAATAATTAAGTTTATCTGGTTGTAGAACAGGTGTCAGATTTATGGTTGGTTACTTTGACGTAGATCTTAGCGGCCAATCATATGTAAGAGAGATGGTTGAGAAAAGACTTGTAAAATGGTATATAAATGCAAGCTCTGCAATTGTTAGACAGACAAGTCGGATAGGAGCTCATAAGGCTGAACTCTGTGTATGCTGCCCTATTGCACGGGTCATAGAGGTCAGAACCAATGGGCAAGTATCTGTCCACAACTTGTCTCCTCGTACGAGTCAGAGAAGACTTCTCGACTTGTTCCAGAATGTGGTCTCAGGCGAATTTCCCTCACAAACTTGGTCGAGCTGGAACCCAGAACTCTGTGAGGGGACCAGACCACTGGTCGACCGGCTGGTCCCTATCAGGTGACAGGTTCCCAAGAATTGGCAGTAAAGACCCATTCTGGTTCAAGGTGAGAACAATTCACAATTGTTTCAATTTGGTTAGAGGATAAGAATATTTATATCTAATATGCTTGCATTGTAAGAAACTGTATAAATTAGACCTGTATCTTGTAATACTTTGAACATAAACCTGTATGTTATCGGCTGTTAATAAACCTGCATTGCTGAATTTCTGCCTGGTTCGATACTTTACTATTCTACTTCAGTGGGATCGAGGAAGCTGGAGATCCTCTTCCTCTCCCTCTCATGGCTGGGGAGCCGGAGGACCTGGAAGCTAGCTCCCAGCCCAAGGGTAACGAACAGGAAAACACCTCTGACCCTGACAATAAGAGTAGCCCGAATGTGGTACCTGACTTAGGGGTCAGGAGAGAGGACTTCTGTACCGAGCAACTGCGAGATGCCACCCTCACGAGAGCCAGGGAAAATGTGAAGATGCTGGATGGGGAACCCGTAGATCCTAACTGGGGGCTGTCTTTCCCCTACATGGCCACTAAAAACAATTTATTGTATCAAGTGGTAAAATGTGGAGAGGACAAGATAGACCAGCTACTGGTTCCCAAACCCTTCATGTAATGGGGGGAACATCTCGGTATTGAAAAAACCAGGGACAGAATCGCCCAGAGATTTTTATGGCCTGGGGTGTATGCAGATGTCAAGGAGTACTGAGTAATCGTGCCCTGAGTGCAAAATGTCGGCGCCGTTGCCCCATTTTCACAGCCCCCTTGTCCCTCTACCAATAATCGAGGTCCTCTTTGAGAGGATTGGCATGGACCTTGTGGGGCCAGTTGTGAAATCTGTCCGGGGTCACCAGCATATTCTGGTGATCCTGGATTATGCGATGCGCTATCCTGAGGCCATATCCTTGCGCAACACCTCCGCCAAGGCTATCGCCAAGGAGTTGGTCCAGGTGTTTAGTCGAATGGGGGTCCCAAAAGGGATCTTAACCGATCAGGGTACCCCATTTATGTCCAGGGTTACCAAGGAACTGTGTAGATTATACAAAATCTCCCATCTCCGTACCTCTGTCTATCACCCCCGAACGTATGGTCTGGTCGAAAGATTTAATAAAACTTTGAAAAGTATGCTAAAATAGGGGGTTGACAAAAATGGGAGAAACTGGGATTTTTTGCTACCATATCTCATGTTTGCCATACGTGAGGTTCCGCAGGCATCCACAGGCTATTCCCCCTTTGAGCTTTTGTATGGTGGACAACCAAGGGGGTTGCTAGATGTCGCCAAAGAAATGTGGGAAGGAGAGGCCACCTCATATAGAAGCATCATAGAGCATGTCTCCTTGATGCAGGATCGAATCGCAGCTGTCCTGCCCCTGGTGTGAGAACATATGGAGCGAGCCCAGGAGGCCCAGAGGAGGGTCTATGATCAGGGTGCTAAGGTCCGTACTTTCAGCCCCGGGGACAGAGTGTTGCTACTGGTTCCCACGGTGGAAAATAAGTTCCTAGCTAAGTGGCAGGGTCCCTTTTTGAGGTTGTCGAAAAGGTGGGGGAGGTAAACTACAAAGTCTACCAGTCAGGGAAAAGGAAACCACACCAAATTTATCAAGTAAATCTCTTAAAGCCCTGGATGGACAGAGAGACTTTATTGGCCACTTCCCCGTCTCTAAAGGACCGGGTACCGGTGACACCTGACGTCCCCATAACGGATTCCCTGTCCGTGGCACAACAAAGTGACGTTAGGGCGTTTGTGCACAAAAATAGAGACTTTTTCTCTCCCTTACCCGGACTGACCAAGGTGATCCAGCATGACATAGTGATGGAACCAGAGGTTCGGGTAAATGTAAAGCCATATAGAATCCCAGAGGCCAGGCGAGAGGCAGTCGCAAAAGAAATCAAAAATATGTTAGAGCTGGATGTGATAGGAGTCCCACAGTGAGTGGTCGAGCCCCATAGCGCTGGTCCCAAAACCTGATGGCACTATCAGGTTTTGTAATGACTTTAGGAAACTCAACAGTGTGTCTAAGTTCGATGCATACCCGATGCCTCGGGACGACAAACTCGTGGACAGGTTGGGACAGGCTCGCTACATAACGACCCTAGACCTAACGAAAGGCTATTGGCAAATAGCGCTAATTGAATCGGCCAAGGAGAAGACTGCCTTTTCCATTCCTGAGGGCTCGTTTCAGTACAAGTGGATTCCTTTTGGTCTGCATGGGGCCCCTGCATCGTTTCAGCGAATGATGGACAAAACTTTGAGACCACATCGCCCATATGCGGCTGCTTATTTGGACTATGTGGTCATCCACAGCCCAGATTGGGAATCGCACCTGCCCCGGGTACAAGCAGTGGTAGATTCCCTTAGGGAAGCAGGTCTCACGGCCAACCCAAAAAAGTGTGCCAAGTACCTTGGGTACGTTATTGGCTGGGGACTTGTCAAGCCTCAGACCAATAAGATTGAGACAATTCAAAAGTGACCCCATCCAGTAAACCAGAAACAAGTTCGGGCCTACCTAGGCATTACGGGGTATTACTGACAGTTTATACCCGACTTTGCCACCATTGCCATCCCTCTGACCGACTTGACGAAGGGTAGAGGGTCGGTCATGGTCAAATGGAATCCTGAAGCCGTGGAGGCGTTTCAGAAGTTAAAACAGGCCCTTTGTGTACTACTGGTGCTGGTGACCCTGAACTTCACAAAGGGGTTTGTGGTACAGACAGACGCCTCCTGAGGTGGGCCTAGGTGCTGTACTATCCCAGAACAGAGATGGTGAGGAGCACCCGGTTGTATACCTGAGCAGAAAACTGAATAAGCATGAAAAAAACAATGCTATTGTTGAGAAGGAGTGTCTCGCTATTAAATTGGCCTTGGAGTCCCTAAAGTATTACTTCTGGGTAGGTCATTTAAGCTGGTCACCGACCATGCTCTCCTAAAGTGGATGTGTGACAAGGAGAAAAATACCCGCGTGACAAGATGGTTCCTGGCTCTACAGCCCTTTAAGTTAACAGTAGAGCATAGGCCCAGCCAGCTCCAAAACAGTGCAGATGCCTTCTCCCGCATGCACTGTATGCTTGGGTTAATTGCTCAGCCACAGGGGCTTGAGCAGAGGGGGAGGATATGTGATGGTATGCAAGGTGATATAGTGGATAATTGCTACATTTCACCTCACGTTCGTTCTGTTTTAAGGGATTGAACCTGAATCGGGCCCAGGTTTTTCCAGCCTCTGTGGCAGGCTAGGTTCCAGTTAGGATGTTCTGGTCCACTTGAGCCCACACTCAGGTGGACTGTAAATAACCAGGAAGAGAGCTCAACAGGGCTCTGGTTTTGAAACTCAGGAAGGAACCTGAGAGAGAGGAGCTCTGGCTATTGGACTATAAGGTTTGCTTTACCGCATGTTTTGTGGGTGACGGGGACCAGCCCCGCACTGTCTGGAGAGGAGACTGTTTGATTAGTTAGTGCTGGACAGCAAGGATTTACTTTACTGTTTTGTTTATTATTTTGCAAACCTCCTTGTAAATAAACCTGGCATCCGCCAGTTTTTTAAGAAAGTGCCTATTTGCTGACTGTCCTTCAGAAAAGGTGATCCCCACTTCTAATATATATATTAGAAGTGTATTAGAAACAGTACACCTGTCGCAAACCATGAATCAGACCGAGACAGAAGTGCAGTTAAAATCACACTCGTTTTAATAATAATAATAGTAATAGGTAAACAGAGCAACGTAGTCAAATCATAACCAGAGTTCGGTAACCGGAACAGATATTCACACAAGCCAGGACATCAGGGAGCCAGAGATCAGCATATTTCAGGACAGGCCAGGAAATAAGGAAACCAGAGAATCAGTGTAGTGGAACAGCAAGCAAGAACAGGAACCAGAAGGGACGTCAGCCAAGCAAGTCTTCAATAGGTAAACAGGAGAGAGTCTCTGGATGTGTTGGCAAAGGCAGAGAGGAACTGAACTGAACAGCTTAAGTAACCAGCAGGACTGACAAACAGGATATCATCATCAGATGAGTCACTGTGGAAAAGATTGGAGCTGGCAATTAACCGACAGCTGAGCAGCCTGCTCTGAGAAGGAAGGGCAGAGCCCAGCCCTGACTGTACCCCCTCCACAATGATCCCTTCCCCTCAGAGGACCACCAGGTTTGAGGGGAAAACATCTATGGAAATCACGGAGGAGGACAGGGGCATGTACATCTGAGGATGAGACCCAAAAGCGTTCCTCCGGACCGTACCCTTTCTAATGCACCAGGTACTGTATGCACCCACTGAACCTATGGGAGTCAACAATGGACTGTACTTCATACTACTCATGGTTCTCAAACTGTACTGGGTGAGGACGTGACACAGAGGTGATAAAGCGGTTGCAGACAAAAATTTTTAATAAGGAGACATGGAATACATTTGAGATACGCATATTAGAAGCAAGGTCTAAAGCATAAGCCACCGGGTTAATCCTGCGGAGAATACGAAAAGTCTCAACAAACCAAGTTACCAACTTCAGTGAGGGAACACGGAGTCGGAGGTTGCTAGATGACAGCCAGGCCCTGTCCCCAACATGGTAGGAAGGCGCAGGCAGGCGTCTGCAGTCGGCATGGAGTCTGTACCTATCATTGGCATGTCGCAAAGCCTCCTGGACTTGTGCCCAAGTGGAATGAAGAGCACGGAGAAGCTCCTCTAATGCAGGGATGCTCTGCGGAACAAATGAGTCAGGCAACATGGAAGGTTGGAAACCATAGTTTGCCATAAACGTGGAAAATCGGGAAGCAAAATTCAAGGCACTATTGTGAGCAAACTCCGCCTAAGGTAAGGGGTCTGACCAGTTGTTATGATGGTCAGAAATATAGCAACGTAGAAACTGCTCCAAGGACTGATTGGCTCGTTCTGCTGTCCCATTAGACTGCGGGTGATACACAGAGGAGAAAGAAAGCTGAATTCCCAACTGTGCACAAAAGGCTCGCCAGAACCGGGACACAAACTGACTACCCCTGTTCGAGACGATCACCTTGGGTAGCCCATGTAAGTGAAAGATCTCCCGAGCAAAAATGGAAGCCACTTCCTTATAAGTGGGCAACTTCTTAAGTGGGCAACTTCTTAAGTGGAATACAATAAGACATCTTGAGACAACTACTGATCAACCGCCATAAGGATAACTGTGTTGCCCTGAGAGTTGGGTAACTTCACAATGAAATACATTGACAGGTGGGTCCAAGGCCTCTCTCCACTGGGTATGGGTTGTAGGAGGCCCACTGGAAGGTGTCGTGGTGTCTTACTCTGAGCACACACGGAACAAGCAGCTACGAAGGCGGCTACATCAGCACATAGACTAGGCCACCAGAATTGTTTGGAAATTACCAAAGGAGTTGATTCTTCCCAGGGTGGCCAGCAGCCTTCGGAGAATGGTAAGTCTGGAGCATGGCAGTACGGAGACTCTCTGGGACAAAGCAGTGGTCACAAGGTTTCTCAGGAGGAGCATGGACCTGAGCGGCAAGAATTTTGTCACCCAAAGGAAAAGTGAGACTGGTGCGAACCGTAGCCAGAATACGATCAGGAGATATCACAGGAACAGGAACCAATTCCATCTTGGATGTGGAGGAAATTTGTCGCAACAAAGCGTCAGCCCTTAGATTCTTAGTACCGGGTTAGAATGAGACAATGTAATTGAAACTTGACATGAAAAGAGCCCATTGCGCCCTTCTGGGAGAGAGGTGTTTAGCCTCAGACAAGAATGTGAGATTCTTATGGTCAGTAAGAATGAGAACCGGCACAGTGGTACCTTCGAGGAGATGCCTTAATTCGAAATAAATGTGGCTAAAATGATCACTAACAACTCTGTCCGCAATCTCGTAATTGCATTCCGCAGGTGACAATTTCCTGGAAAAGTAGCCAGAAGGATGCATAGCACTCTCAGAGATAGGACGTTGAGACAGAAGGGTGCCAACTCCAGTCTCAGAAGCATCAACCTCAAGGATAAAGGGTAACATAGAATCAGGATGTGCCAACACAGGAGCAGAAACAAAGGTAGCATTGAGACTCTCAAGGGCCTTAATGGACTCCGGAGACCAACTCTGTGGGTTACCGTCCTTTCTGGTCATATCAGTCAGGGGCTTAACCAGAGATGAGAAGTTACAAATAAATTTTCGATAATTGGCACAGCCAAGAAAACGTCGCAGAGGATGTATACCCACAGACCGGGGCCACTGTAGGACTGCTGAAAGTTTCTCTGGGTCCATCTAAAAACCAGCAGTGGAAATGTCATAACCCAGGAATTTAACCTGTTCACGATGGAACTCGCACTTCTCCAATTTACAATAGAGATTGTTCTCTCTCAGCTTCTGAAGCACACGACAGACATCTGTGTGGTGGCTCTCTAGGGACTTGGAAAAAATTAGGATATCATCGAGATAAACCACCACACATAGCTGCAACAAATCTCAGAGGATATTGTTGATAATTTCCTGGAAAACTGCCAGAGCATTGCAAAGGCCAAGCAGCATTGCGAGGTATTTATAATGGCCTGTTCTTGTATTAAACGCAGTTTTCCATTCGTTGCCCTCCTTGATTATCATGAGATTGTATGCTCCTCAAGTCCAACTTCGTGAAAACCATTGCTCCCTTGAGGCGGTCAAATAACTCCGTAATCAACTGAATTGGAGAAGCATTCTTAATCGTAAAATGATTGAGACCCCTATAATCAATACAAGGCCTTAATACACCACTCTTCTTCACAAAGAAGAATCCAGCACAAGCAGGAGATGAGGACTTGCGGATGAATCCCCGAGAAAGTACATCTGCAACATACTCCTCCATGGCCTTATCCTCTGAGACTGACAAAGGGTAAACCCGGCCATGAGGGGGTATGGCACAAGGTTAAAGGTCAATTGCGCAATCATAACCTGTGTGGAGGCAAACTACCGGCTTGACCTTTGTCAAAGACTTCGCTAAAATTGCGGTACTCCTCCGGCAGGGAGGAGAATGAATAGGTGCATAGGACCTTAGCCACATTCTGGAAACATGTCCTGCTGCATTGTGGTGACCAGGAGAGAACCTCAGCACAAAGCCAATCAAAAGAGGGATTGTGCCTCTGTAACCAAGGATAACCAATATCCAGCGGAAACTTAGGTGAGGAAATCACTTGGAATTGGATTATCTCATGGCGAAGAGCCCCTACGGCCATGGACAAAGAAACAGTCTCATGAGTCACATGGGCAGGCTGTAAAGGTCTCCCGCCAAGAGCATCAATGGCAAGTGGAGTGGCACGAAGCTGCAGCAGAATTGTGTGCTTAGATACAAAGGCAGCATCAATGAACGTGCCTGCAGCCCCAGAGTCGATGAGAGCCTGTATCCCAATGGACAACTCAGACCAAGAAAGGGTAACCGGAACCAGGGGATTATCCTTCAGGATAACTGGGGATGAAACAACGCCACCTAAGGTCGTTCCCTGGACCGGTAGGACAAGACTTCAAAAAGTGACCTGCCTGGCCACAATAAAGGCACAATCTCTACCTGCTTCTAAAGGTTCTTTCATCCGCAGAGAGACATGAGAAGCCCAAGTGCATGGGTTCATCTTTACTCACCAACTCGGTACCAGGTGGAATGGGGGGTGAGGGAGGCAAGGGTGGGACTGCAAAGCTCAGAGACAAATGTACAGGAGGCTTCCGCAAGTGCTCCTTCAAAGTCTTTCTCTGAGTCTGGAGTCAATGAGAATGGCAAATGTGATCAACCTCTCCAGCTCAGTGGGTATATCCCAGGGTGCTATCTCATCTTTGATGATATCTGAGAGACCATGAGAAAAAGCAGCCATGAGGGTATCATTGTTCCAAGCAACCTCTGCTGCCAGAGTACGGAACTCAATGGCGTAATCGGCAACTTCTCGTACCCTGTTTGATGGACATGAGGCACTTGGCAGCAGAAGTAGAGCATGCAGGAATGTCAAATACCCTTTTAAAAGAAGCCACAAACTCTGGGTAACTAAGAACAACGGGTTTTTGCGTCTCCCATAGAGGGTTTGGCCAGGCCAAGTCTCTCTCAGAAAGCAAAGATATCACAAAATCTACTTTGCTTCTGTCCATGGGAAACGCATGGGGGCAGCATCTAAAAGTATATCTCAACCTGATTGAGAAACCCTCTGCATTGAACTGGATCACCCCCAAATCACTGGGAAAGCGGAGCAAAACCAGACATACCTCTTATAGAGGTAATACTCGAGGCGGGTGCCTGCACAGAGACTGAAGCAGCAGCAGGGACGGCCTCCAACACAGGTTGTACCAGAGCAGCCACAGTGGGAGATTTCAGGTGAGCCATGTGATTCAGGAGCGTCTCTAACGCTAAGGCAAACTGATCCATATGGTGATCCTGCTCATCCAACCTGGAGAAAATATTACCAACAAGTGGATTGACTGCATCTTCTGAATTCATGGCCTTCGTCTACTGTCACAAACCATTAATCGGACAGAGACAAAAGTGCAGTTAAAATCACACTCGTTTAATAATAGTAAAAGGTAAACAGAGCAACAGGGATGAGCCGAACACCCCCCCCCGGTTCGCACCAGAACATGCAAACAGGCAAAAAATTCATTCGACCACGCGAACACCGTTAAAACAATAAAAGTGTAATATTCCTTTAAATTTCGTACCTGGGGGTGTCTATAGTATGCCTGTAAAGGGGCGCATGTTTCCTGTGTTTAGAACAGTCTGACAACAAAATGACATTTCAAAGGAAAAAAAGTCTTTTAAAAGTACTTGTGGCTAGTTGAATTGTCGGTCCGACAATACACATAAAAGTTCATTGATAAAAACGGCATGGGCTTTCCCCACAGGGGAACCCCGAGCCAAAATTTTTAAAAAAATGGCGTGGGGGTCCCCCTAAATTACATACCAGGCCCTTCAGGCGTGGGGGTCCCCCTCAAAATCCATACCAGACCCTTCAGGTCTGGTATTTATTTTAAGGGGAACCCTGCGCCAAAATTTAAAAAAAAAATGGTGTGGGGTCCCCCCAAAAATCCATACCAGACCCTTATCCAAGCACGCAACCTGGCAGGCCGCAGGAAAAGAGGGGGGACGAGAGAGCGCCCCCCTCCTGAACTGTACCAGGCCACATGCCCTCAACATTGTGAGGGTGCTTTGGGGGGTCCCCCCAAAGCACATTGTCCCCATGTTGATGAGGACAAGGGCCTCATCCCCACAACCACTGTCCGGTGGTTGTGGGGGTCTGCAGGCGGTAGGCTTATCGGAATCTGGAAGCCCCCTTTAACAAGGGGATCCCCAGATCCCGCCCCCCCCTGTCTGAAATGGTAAGGGGTAACAAAAGTACCCCTTCCATTTCACAAAAAAAGTGTCAAATGTTACATTATTAAAATCACTGCTCCCAGAAAAACGGCCGTTTTTTAAAACTTTTTTTTGCATTGATCCATGTCCCCTGGGGCAGGACCCAGGTCCTCAAACACTTTTTAAGACAAAACCATGCATATAAGCCTTTAAAATTAGCACTTTTGATTTCACCCATAGACTTTTAAAGGGTGTTCCGCTTTCGAATTTGCCGCAAACACCCCAAATTGTTCGCTGTTTGGTGAAATTGTGAACAGCCGATGTTCGAGATGAACATGAGTTTGACTAGAAACTCAAAGCTCATCCCTACAGAGCAATGTAGTCAAATCATAGCCAGAGTTCGGTAACCGGAGCGGATAGTCAGACAAGCCAGGACATCAGAGAGCCAGAGATCAGCGTACTTCAGGACAGGCCAGGAAATTAGGAAACCAGAGAATCAGCGTAGTGGAACAGCAAGCAGGATCAGGAACCAGAAGGGACATCAGCCAGTCAAGTCTTCTACAGGAGAGAGTCTCTGGATGTGTTGACCAAGGCAAAGGCAGAGAGGAACTGAACTGAACAGCTTAAGTAACCAGCAGGACTGACAAACAGGATATCAACATCAGATGAGTCACTGTGGAAAAGATTGGAGCTGGCAATTAACCGACATTAATCCCCAACGCTGCAGGACAAAATGTAGGTAATGCCATAAAACTGTATCAAATGCTTAAGATAAGAGATAGATGGGTATTCATCGTGATTTAGCTGCTTGAATTAGTAAAGTAGTCCTGCATACATTATCTGCCACTTGCCACTGTGGGATTAAGTCAACAAGGTCTTTATTAACCACTTGCCAACCAGCCGCCGCAGTTGTACTGCGGCAGAATGGCATGGCTGGGCGAAACAACGTTATGTTACGTCGCTTCGCTCTGTGGCCACTAGGGGCACGTGCGTGCCCGCTGCTCGCCCCGGAGCTGATGCGAGTGCCCGGCGTTCACGATCACTGCCAGGCTCCCACGATCGCTACTGACACACGTAGAACTGGGATCTGTGTGTGTAAACACACAGTTTCCGGTTCTCTGAGGGGAGAAAAGACAGATTGTCTGTTCATACAGAGTATGAACAGCGATCTGTCATCTCCCCTACACAGTCCCCTCCCCCCTTCAGTTAGAACACACACTAGAGAACACAATTAATCTCTTGATCGCCCCCTAGTGTTTACCCCTTCCCTGCCAGTGACATTTTTACAGTAATCAATGCATTTTTATAGCACTGATCGCTGTATAAATGCCAATGGTCCCAAAAATGTGTCAAAATTGGCCGATGTGTCTGCCATAATGTCGCAGTCCCGATAAAAATCACAGATTGCCACCATTACTAGGAAAAAAAATTAAAATAAAAATGCCATAAAACTATCCCCTATTTTGTAGATGCTATAACTTTTGCACAAACCAATCAATATACGCTTATTGTGATTTTTATTTTTACCAAAAATATGTAGAAGAATGCATATTGGCCTAAACTGAGAAATAAATTGTTTTTTTTTATATATTTTTTGGGATGTTTTTTATAGCAAAAAGTAAAAAATATTGTCTTTTTTTCAAAATTGTCACTCTTTTTTTGTTTATAGTGCAAAAAAAAAAACGCAGAGGTGATCAAATACAATCAAAAGAAAGCTTTATTTGTGGGAAAAAAAGGAAGTCAATTTTGTTTGGGTGCAACGTCGCATGTCCGTGCAATTGTCAGTTAAAGCTACGCAGTGCTGAATCGCAAAAAGTACTCTGGTCAGGAAGGGGGTAAAATCTTCCGGAGCTGAAGCAGGTAAAGAACCTATTACACTATTTAAGTGGGTCGCTAAGACTTTCACTAGTAACTTAATGTCAAGGTTGAGTAATGATATGCGTCTATAGTTAGAACAAGATGTATCATCTGACTGAGGTCTGGGGATCATTGAAATTACAGCCGTTAATGTTTCTGTGCGAAAGGATTGATCATAATGCGTCTGTTAACATTAGAACAAGGATATGAGAGAATTTCTTATAGTAGAGGGCAGAGAAGCCATCTGGGCCTGGACATTTATTTGGTTTAAGAGAGTTAATTGCTAATTTAATTTTGATAGCTATAATGGGGCTTTCAAGACAATCGCGTTGGGCTAAAGGAATAGTAGGAAGTGGGGATGAGCCGAACACCCCCCTGTTCGGTTCGCACCAGAACATGCAAACAGGGAAAAAGTTTGTTCGAACACGCGAACGCCGTTAAAGTCTATGGGACACGAACATGAATAAACAAAAGTGCTAATTTTAAAGGCTTATATGCAAGTTATTGTCATAAAAAGTGTTTGGGGACCTGGGTCCTGCCCCAGGGGACATGGATCAATGCAAAAAAAAGTTTTAAAAACGGCCGTTTTTTCGGGAGCAGTGATTTTAATAATGCTTAAAGTCAAACAATAAAAGTGTAATATCCCTTTAAATTTCATAGCTGGGGGGTGTCTATAGTATGCCTGTAAAGGGGCGCATGTTTCCCGTGTTTAGAACAGTCTGATAGCAAAATTACATTTAGAAGGAAAAAAGCCATTTAAAACTACCCGCGGCTATTGCATTGCCGGTCCGACAATACACATAGAAGTTCATTGATAAAAATGGCATGGGAATTCCCCACAGGGGAACCCCGAACCAAAATTTAAAAAAAAAATGACGTGGGGGTCCCCCTAAATTCCATACCAGGCCCTTCAGGTCTAATATGGATATTAAGGGGAACCCCGGCCAAAAAAAAAACGATGTGGGGTCCCCCTAAAAATCCATACCAGACCCTTATCCGAGCACGCAACCTGGCAGGCCGCAGGAAAAGAGGGGGGGACGAGAGAGCGCCCCCCCCTCCTGAACCATACCAGGCCACATGCCCTCAACATTGGGAGGGTGCTTTGGGGTAGCCCCCAAAACACCTTGTCCCCATGTTGATGAGGACAAGGGCCTCATCCCCACAACCCTGGCTGGTGGTTGTGGGGGTCTGCGGGCGGGGGGCTTATCGGAATCTGGAAGCCCCCTTTAACAAGGGGACCCCCAGGTCCCAGCCCCCCCCCTGTGTGAAATGGAAAGGGGGTACAAAAGTACCCTACCATTTCACTAAAAAACTGTCAAAAATGTTAAAAATGACAAGAGACAGTTTTTGACAATTCCTTTATTTAAATGATTCTTCTATCTTCTTCTTTCTTCTTCTTCTTTCTTCTTCTTCTTTCTTCTTCTTCTTTCTTCTTCTTCTTTCTTCTTCTTCTTCTTTCTTCTTCTTCTTTCTTCTTCTTCTTTCTTCTTCTTCTTTCTTCTTCTTCTTTCTTCTTCTTCTTTCTTCTTCTTCTTTCTTCTTCTTTCTTCTTTCTTCTTCTTTCTTCTTTCTTCTTCTTCTTCTTTCTTCTTCTTTCTTCTTCTTTCTTCTTCTTCTTTCTTCTTCTTTCTTCTTCTTTCTTCTTCTTCTTTCTTCTTCTTTCTTCTTCTTCTTTCTTCTTCTTTCTTCTTCTTCTTTCTTCTTCTTTCTTCTTCTTTCTTCTTCTTTCTTCTTCTTTCTTCTTCTTTCTTCTTCTTTCTTCTTCTTTCTTCTTCTTTCTTCTTCTTTCGAACCGTCAGACGAGGAGACGCCGTCACACAGCGGGAGCCTCCCTCCATGCCATGGATGCGGAGTGGCCCGGAGATGAAAATGAAGAAGAAGATGAAGAGAAGAGCGGGAGCCTCCCCCCATGCCATGGGTGCCGAGCGGCCCAAGGAGAAGAAGATAGAAGACGCCGCGGAGGAGATGCTGGACGAGAACGCCGGAGGAAGAGCCAGAAGAACCAGAAGAAGAAGATGAAGGAAGAAAAAAGAAAGAAGAAGCATTTAAATAAAGGAATTGTCAAAAACTGTCTCTTGTCATTTTTAACATTTTTGACAGTTTTTTAGTGAAATGGTAGCGGTACTTTTGTACCTCCTTGCCATTTCACACAGGGGGGCCGGGATCTGGGGGTCCCCTTGTTAAAGGGGTCTTCCAGATTCTGATAAGCCCCCCGCCCGCAGACCCCCACAACCACCGGCCAGGGTTGTGGGGATGAGGCCCTTGTCCTCATCAACATGGGGACAAGGTGTTTTGGGGGGCTACCCCAAAGCACCCTCCCAATGTTGAGGGCATGTGGCCTGGTACGGTTCAGGAGGGGGGTGCTCTCTCGTCCCCCCTCTTTTCCTGCGGCCTGCCAGAATGCGTGCTCGGATAAGGGTCTGGTATGGATTTTTGGGGGGACCCCACAATGTTTTTTTTTTTTTTTTTTTTTTTTTTTTTGCGCAGGGTTCCCCTTAAAATCCATACCAGACCTTAAGGGTCTGGTATGGAATTTTAGGGGGACCCCCACGTCTTTTTTTTTTTAAATTTTGGTTCGGGGTTCCTCTGTGGGGGAATTCCCATGCCGTTTTTATCAATGAACTTCTATGTGTATTGTCGGACCGGCAATGCAATAGCCACGAGTAGTTTTAAATGGCTATTTTCCTTCGAAATGTCATTTTGCTGTCAGACTGTTCTAAACACAGGAAACATGCACCCTTTTACAGGCATACTATAGACACCCCCCAGCTACGAAATTTAAAGGGATATTACACTTTTATTGTTTGACTTTAAGCATTATTAAAATCACTGCTCCTGAAAAAATGACCGTTTTTAAAACTTTTTTTTGCATTGATCCATGTCCCCTGGGGCAGGACCCAGGTCCCCAAACACTTTTTATGACAATAACTTGCATATAAGCCTTTAAAATTAGCACTTTTGATTTCTCCCATAGACTTTTAAAGGATATTCCGCGGCATTCGAATTTGCCGCGAACACCCCAAATTGTTCGCTGTTCGGCGAGCTTGCGAACAGCCAATGTTCGAGTCGAACATGAGTTCGACTCAAACTCGAAGCTCATCCCTAGTAGGAAGTTTGATTTGTGGAAAAAATTATTCTGCTAAAGTTTGATCAAAAGATCCTTCCTTTTTTATATAAGGAGGTAAGATGTTTTTGAAACGTGTGGAGGATCTTTACTGGATTACTAGTAAATGTATCATGAGATCATTTCAGTCGAATCGGTTTAAAGGGGTGATTTAGTTTTTTTTTAATGCTCGGGCCAAAAGAATGTCTGGTTCGCTTTAAGATAAAATTTATGTTTAGACTTACATTACATTTTATGTACAGATTCTGATAAAAAAAGGTTAAGGTTTAAACGTACTTTATCAAACTGTAATTTAGTCACAGGGGTAGGATTGGATGGAAAGATTGTGTGGCATGTATTAAATTCTGCTTCTAATTTTTTGTTTTAGTTGTCGTTTTTCTCTTTTAAGAAATGAGGCTTGGCGTATACAAACCCCACTGAGAACAATTTATGAGCTTCCCATAAGGTCAGTGGGGATATATCAGGGGTCTCATTATTGGCCAGGTAATCTTTGATGGCTATTTCTATTTTTAGGGTGTGATGGATGAGATGGGATTGAGTCATTAATATGCTATGTAGAATCTTGTGTTTTGGGTATTAGAGAAGTGAAAGTTGAAAATACAGCACAGTGGTCAGTCCATGTAAAAGGGATAAAAGACAAAGAAAGGAGTTCAGGGGTAATGCCTATTGAGATCATATTGAGATCAAAATGTGATCAATATGGGTAAATGATCTATGGGGATGAGAATAAAAAGTAAATTGGCACCTAGCAGGATTGATTTCATGCCAAGAATCTAATAAAGAGTGTTTGAAGAAGTTGTTGGAATTTACAAGATTGAGAACTAGATGCAATAGATGTTGGATTTATCTAAAAAAGGATAAAGGACTTGATTTGAATCTCCACAGATTAAAAGTGTGCCTGTTTTATGAGTATCAATTACCTGTAATATATGGGAGAGGAATGAGGATGGAGTTTTGTTAGGAGCATAGTAGGATACCACTGTGATTAGAGAATCAAATAAATATCCTGTGAGTATAATGCTGTGTACACACGATCTGACTTTCCGCAAACAAAATCATGGATTTTTGTTAGAAGGTTGTTGGCTCAAACTTGTCTTGCATACACACGGTCACACAAATGTTGGCCAACAATTCTGAACGTGGGAATGCGGTGACGTACAAGACACACGACGAGCCGAGAAAAAGGGAGTTCAATAGCCAGTGCGGCTCCTTCTGCTTGATTCCGGGCATGTGTGAACTTTTGTGCGATGGACTTGTGTACACACAATCGGACTTTCCGACAACAAAGTTTTGTTGGCGGAAAATTTGAGAACCTGCTAGCAAACATTTGTTGGCGGAAAGTCCGCCAGCAAATGTTCGATGGAGCATACACACATTCTGACTTTCCGACAACAAGCTCACATCCTTCAGAAAATCGGACCGTGTGTATGCGGCATTAGATAGTGACCTTCTGGGTCTTTGATCTCTGTCAGAAGGGAAAAGGGTGTAGTATAATGAAACGCTATTAGCACCCCTTGTTGTTTCATTTTGGCAGAGGCTGTGAAAACTTGGGGATAAGCTGAACCAAAATATTTAGGGGTCACCTTATCTGCAAAATGGGTTTCTTGGAGGCATACAACATGTGCTTTTGAGGAAGCTAAGGAGCGAAAAACTTTAGTTTGCTTTTGTGGGATATTTAGACCTTGTACATTTAACGTAAGGACATTTAAGGGGTAAATCGTTTAAGCGGTAAATCTTAAAGGAAATATTGTAGTATACTGCATTCATAGATTGTGAGTCTACAATTATCCGGGGGGGCAAGAACCAAGAGGGGAGTAGAGACAGAATAAAGAGGAAGAAAGAAAGTGTAAGAGTCATATAGTCAAATAATAGTAAGTAAATTGTGCACATAAGAAAAGTAAAAAGGCGGCGTACTGAATGCGTAAAAAAATGCTAACTCAGAGGCCTGGTATCTATCCGAGGAGGTCCTCCAATAATAGGTAAGAATGGAGGTTTATCCTAGGACAGAAAGATAGGGGAGCAGTGACAATCTTTTGAGATCCCAACGGCCTAGATCAGGGGTCTTCAAACTACGGCCCTCCACTTGTTCAGGAACTACAATTCCCATCATGCCTAGTCATGTCTGTGAATGTCAGAGTTTTACAATGCCTCATGGGACGTGTAGTTCTGCAACAGCTGGAGGGCCGTAGTTTGAGGATCCCTGGCCTAGATCTATATACAGAAAAAGAGAAATACTTGGACACCCAAGTTCAGCCGTTGAGAAAAAAAAATGAGCAAGGGTAAAAAAAAATAAAAGGTTAATTAGCTATTAACAACTATACTGTAAGGTGAGTGTATATATACCTACAGGTAACCCTAGGGAAAAAATACATTAAAATAAGAAACTGTATCGTTTGCATAGCAATATTACTTATCATAGGATTGCCAGTAATGAAGAAGGAAAATTGTGATATTGATAAACAGGATCATTAAATATAAAACAATAGAAGTACTTCAATTTAAAAAATAACTAGATTTTTCTCTAAGATAAATATAAGTAAATAAGGTTATAATCGGGACAATAGGTATCTCATTGGCTTAAGGGATGGGGCGGAGGGGGGAGGGAGAAAGGGGGTAAATAGATAAAACATATATAAAATATGTTTATCTGAGGTTGTGGGGGTTAAAAGGGGGAAGTTCAAACCTAATAGAACAGTATTATTTTAAATAAGTTTAGTCAGATTATACTGAAGGTGGTAAATTACTTAGTGACCAAAGAAAGGCAAAACTTTAAGATCGAATACGCTTCAAGATGAGGAGTGAAAGTCATTCAGTCCATTGTGGCTACAGGATCTATATCAGGAGAATTGAATAATCTTCTCTTAGAGGAATTTCGTTGGCCTCTATCTTTTTCAGATTTGGAGGATTCTTGAGGGGAGCTGGATGTTGTGCGTCGATAAGGGCTAGCTGAAGATCTTTCTATAAGATGTAGTTCTTGTAGTGTGTTTTGTAATTCATCTGAGGATCTACAGGAATGTTTGACACCTTGATAGGTAAAGCGGATAGAAAATGGGAATCCCCATTAATAAGGGATCTGGCGTTGCTGTAGATTATGGAGTAAGGGTGGGGGTGTGGCGACCGAGCTCCAAAATGGACTTCTGAGCTAAGAGTTCCACGGCAAAGAAAGCACCCGAAGAACCCACAGAAAATGAAGAATTTCTTCACAGTGCGTGGGCCACAACAAAATGGCGATGGCGCGCCAGGGAAGCAGATGGAGCATTGGGCCATGATCTCTGCTAACGGCCTCACCAGCAGCCTCACGTTAACCTGCTACACAGCAGATCCTCTTCTGGGACTTCTAGTCCCTCCACGAGAAGCCCTGCCAAACAAAAGCAGAGGATTGCCTCACCAGACCGCTGATGGACCCAGAAATGGATCTAAGTGGGCCTAATAACACTGGGGCGACCACACTGCACAACATGCAGGATCCCATAGTAGCATTCCCCACCTCAGACAGGCTGGTGTCGGACACTGTTCTAAAAGAAATGCTGCTATCCCTGAAGGCCTCCCTGCATGCTGACATGACAGCTGGGATAAATCAATGCCAAAGAGAAGTGCAGGCCATAGGTGGCAGGGTTGATCACATTGAAAAGCAAATGCGTGACTACACCTCATCCTTTAACACAATGGTAGATGCCCATAGCAACCACAGTGAGGAAATTGCCTGGCTGAAGAACAAAGTGGCAAATTTAGAAGATATATATAGAAGGAACAACATCAAAATTAGGGGGATCCCTGAAACCATACCTGCTACACAGCTACTACCGTATACCCAGGCTCTAGTCTCAACCTTGCTACCCTCCCTGTCAGCACAGGATCCCATAGTGGATCGAATTCCCTGAACCTTCCTTCCTACCAGAAAATGCTCCCAGAGACGTGCTGCTTAGGGTACACTACTAGCATGTTAAGGAAGAAATCCTAACAATATCACGCAGAACTGAAAACAAACACCCACAGTATGCAGAGCTACAATTGCTCCCAGACCTATCAAGAAACATGCTCCAGCAGCGTCGTAACCTGGCGATGATAACGAAGGCACTGAGAAATCACAAAATAATCCACAAGTGGAAGTACTCAGCTAAACTCTCAGTCATCCACAATGGAACCTCGGTCTTGATTTCCACCTTGGAGGGAGGCATTGCAGCACTGCACCAGTGGGGTATTCTACCCGAACATGCCTCACTGGCAACTCACGTCCCGATACCAAGCCCACTACAAGAGGACTGGCAAGTGGTCTCACACAAACGTTCTACCAAAAAGAACGCCGGTGGCAGCTCGTGAGGTAATAGCAAAATATATCATACATTTCTCCCTGGACACAGGGGTTCCAAGTTACAATCCCTGTTCTCTCCCTCCAGATTCTTAATAGCAGTTATGCCTGCATATGGATCAGTTCATAGATCCTTTTCTTATTGTGTTCTTTGCATCCTTCTCATTAACTTTGTTCTTTTTCTATTACCTTTATTTTGTTTGCACCATGTTTGAAGCACACCGACCAACAGTGAACATCCAACCTACCCTGGACGCAGCCGGAAGCAATTCACCGCCCCTGGATAACAGTCATGGTCACAGTGAGTATGTGCACCACACAGCACCGCAGTCTAACCAAACCCTCCCTCATGACCATTAACTGCCTTTCCATTAATGCCAGGGGACTGAACCACCCCGCAAAAAGACTCTCCATGTGATCTGAAGCCAAGAAACATAGAGTAGATATTCTGTGTGTCCAGGAGACACATTTTCAAGAACCCAAAACCCCAAAATGCTCACACAGAGACTACCTCCCATGTGTTCTTGGCATGTACACCGGGTCATAAAAAGGGAGGCATGTTACTAGTGTTGAGGAACACCTTATCCTTCCAGCACAAAGAAACCATCCTTGATACCAATGGAAAATACATCATCCTAAAGGGAGATCTTAACTCGAATCCATATACGTTGGTATCACTATATGCCCCAAACTCACACCAAATTTGCTTCCTAAGCAGATTATTTAAAAAGATCATATCTCAACAATATGGCAATTTCATCATCTGTGATGACTTTAATCTAATTATGGATCCAAGAATGGACACCTCCGCTCACAAAATGAACAGTTCCACATACCTGAGCAAAACAATCCACAATGCAGAACTGTTTGATGTATGGAGATGCCTCCATTCAAATGAAAAGGACTACACCTTTTTTTCCCACAGGCACTGTTCATACTCGCGCATAGATTTATTCCTAACGGTCAAATGGTTACTGCAAAAGGCTTCTTCCGAACAGACAGACGACATTACATGGTCTAACCATGCAGCTATTACTATTGCCATCAATGACCAGGTTGTCTCCTCTTCCCCACCCATCTATCACAGCAGTGTCAGGTTACTGCAAGAACCCCAAACCTCCACTATAAACTCCCAACGTCTTCAGAATTTCTTTCTAAACAATGCAGATTCTGTGGAGAACCACTTCACTCTCTGGAATGGCCATAAGGCATACATGAGAGGTATCCTAATACAAATCGGTGCTAGAGAAAAGAAACGCCATACAGCTAATGTTAACTCTATCCTGACTAACATACACACATTAGAAACACAAAACAAAAATTCACCTTGCCCAAAAACTTTCCCAATTATGAGAGAATCTGAGAGAGCTCTTATCCCAACAATATGACTACCACTCATGACTCCCGAAACTAAACTAATATGCTAATGCCAACAGAGCAGGCAAATACTTAGCGAATAGAATCAAAGCTGCACACACCAAGACCAAAATTGCTCACTTGATACACCCCACCCTCAAACACAAATTACCCACACAAGACATCGCCAACCAATTCGCCAATTATTACAGTGATCTGTATAACATCCATAGGGACCCCTTGACCACCCAATCTACAACAGCAAACATTCGGAACTTACTACAGAAACTGAACCTGCCTTCTCTCCCAGAGACCCAAATTCTCTCACTGAACTCCCCATTCAACAACTCAGAAATTTAAGCTGTCGTTACCAAATGGCAAATCGCCTGGACCTGATGGTTTTTCAAATGAATATTTTAAAACCTTTAGTTCCTCCCTTGCATCACATATGCAAGCAGTCTTTACAAAGGCCGCAGGCACAGCGACATTCCCCCCCAGAGATGCTGCAAGCATATATAGTCACTCTGCCCAAACCAGGAAAGGAACCTAATACACCACCCAACTTTTGACCTATTTCTCTCTTAAATACCGATATTAAAGTATATGCCAAACTAATAGCAAAAAGACTAGCAGATTGTATTCCATCTCTTATCCAACGAGACCAGATGGGCTTTGTGAAGGGGAGACAAACCTCAGATGCTACAAGGAGAATCATAAATATACCTCGCCATGTTCAAAAAACCAAAACGTCTTCTCTGCTGCTTTCTATAGATGCAGAGAAGGCGTTTGATAGAGTGCATTGGCAGTATATGTCCATGACACTGTCCAAGTTTGGTTTCTGTGGTCACATTCTGAATGCAGCACTGGCTTTATACTTGTGCCCCTCTGCACAGGTATATATACGTCAATCATGCTCTCTACACCTTTTTAACAACCAATGGAACCCGCCAGGGCTGCCCCTTATCTCCGACAATCTTCAATCTGATGATTGAACCCCTGGCGGAGGCCATCAGAACGCACGTCAGTATATCCGGTTTCCAATTTAGTACCACCCCCTATGTCATCAACCTGTTCTCAGATGATGTTGTACTACTATTAACGAACCCACTAACCTCACTCCCTATGGTACATGAAACACTGAAGACCTTTGGTGAGATCTCATACTATAAGGTGAACTTCACCAAATCTCTAATCCTAAATCTGGGGGTACCAAAAAAAGTCTGTAACACGTTACAACAATCCCTTCCGTATTGCTCGAATAATAAAGGTATTTTATACTTGGGTATTACCCTGACTAGCACCACAAGATCATTAGCAGACACCAACCTCAAACCCCTTGTAACCAAACTAGAAATCCAAACTAAAAATATTGCCAAGCGTGAATTATCTTGGCTGGGCAGGCTAGCGGCATTTAAAATGATAGTTCTACCACAAATTTTGTACATTTTCAGGGCACCCCCAATACCCATTCCAGTGCATTACCTCAAGTCTCTCTCTAGTCTTCAGTGGAAACTCCTGTGGGGTACAAAGAAGGCAAGATGCTCACACAATAATCTAATCTCTCATAAACGAGCAGAGGGGGCGGGACTAGTAGATATACATGACTATATGTGGGCAACCAGACTCGATCAACTCAAATACTGGTTTTCAACCAACGACACACAACTTTGTGTAAATATTGAAAGAACTCTAGCACCCACATCAGACACTCCCCCTACTATAACAATATCCCTGTAGGCCTGGAGATTCCTCCTCAACCAACAACTCAGTAACAGCCACACAATAGACTATCAATTTCCCCTAAGTATACTAGAAGCCAATATACCCATGATATCCCTGAAAAGATTCCTTACACACGGGATACGCACGGTACAAGACCTACTCACGAACAAGACCCCTAAATCGGCAGATTGTCTACTGAATGAATACGACCTGCCAAGCCAGAAGCTTTTCACTTGTATGCGAGTGGTTCACTTTATGCACGCCCACCTGAACCCTAATAAGCAAAATTCCAGCCTTGGCATGGCAACACCTCACACGAGGACAATTGAATTGCAAGGGCATAACAATATACTATAACCTCCTTCAGAACAAAAAGATTTTTAAGAAATCAGTGGCACACTAGAAGTGGGAGTTTACAGACAAACAATGGGAATTTGCATTACAAACTATACAAAGAGCATCAAACTGTGTTAGACACTGGGAACTAATGCTCAAGATAACTAATAGATGGTAATACACCCCCTGTAGAATTGCAAAAATATTTTCACCCCTATGCTGGCAGAATTGTGGACACAAAGGTCACCTTCTCCACATGTTCTGGGAATGCCCCAGCTTAACTAGCTTCTGGAACCAAGTATTCCAGCTCATCTCATCCCTTACGGGTATAATTACACCCCCCAGCCCAACACTGGCAATACTTCACATTGGCCTAGAGAACCTTCCATACACCATGAGACATGTGGTGTCTCATATTCTACTAGTGGCAAGATCCTTAATACTCCGCACTTGGAAAAACACCCCCACCATTAACATTACTGATGTAACCAGAAGAGTTCAAGAAAATTACACATTTGAACGCCTATTAGCAATCAATTCTCTCAAATGTGAAAAATTTTACAAAATGTGGGAAATTTGGGCAGCCAAATATAACACTGCATAAATAATTGTATGCATAAATTGTTGACTTAACCAGCAAATACGGGTATTTACACATATGTGTGCTGGTTATGTACTTCTTCTTGTCTTTATTGTTATTTTACTATCACCTGTCTTTTTCCTCTGTATTATTTGAAAAAAATTAATAAACATTTTCAATGCTAAAAATAATTTTTAAAAAAGAGTATGAAGTAAGGATTTCTGTGCACGTCATTTAGCCACAGTAATTGGGCAAAGGTCAGCAAAAAGCTGATAAGGATGAGCTTGAAAGATGAGGGAATCTTTTCCTCTAGCTAAAGCTAGAAGCTGGAAAAGTGTGGTCATAGTAGAATGAAGGTCAACAATAGTCTCAGGTATTCCTCGTATACGAAGGTTTGATCGATGTGCTCTATTTTCAAAGTCCTCTAAGTGTGTTTACAGAATAAGGTTTTCTTTCTTAAGAGTCTCTAATTCATTATCATGGGACAGTACATTCGTTTCCATGTCATCCACTCTGATTTCTAGGTCAGAAATGCGCTGGCCTAACTCACGGATTTCTTTTGTGAGACTTTCAGTTATATAAGAAAAGGGGGTAGAGAAGTTATATAGTCTGAGGTCTGCTTTAAGGCTTTCTATAAAATGTTTTTCTATTTGTCTCAAAATATTTGGATGTAGGGAATCTGTTTGTTTTTCTTGTGAGGTGGCACTGTATTAACAGTCAGAGTCGTCATAGGCATCCTGAGGTAACTACAGATGCTTAGCAGCACGAGATGTGCCTGTGTGTGAGGAAGGAAGCTGTGCCATTTTACAGGGGCCTCTTGACTGTGTATCCTTGGCACTCTTTAGTTTATTTTTACATCGGGTGACACCAAAGACCATTTCATTTATCCCAGGGTCACTGAGGAGGCTTATGGTAAGATTATTTTCAGTTTACCATGCCTTGTGGGTGTCTTTATCAGCTGAGGAGTCGACAGCACTGTCATCGAAGATGAAGTTACATCGCAGGACACTTTTTTTTAATAAAGGACTTGTTCCAAACTGTCTACTGTAATTTTTACCATTTTGACACTTTTTTTGGTGAATGTATAGGGGTACAATGTACCCGATACCCATTCACATAGGGGGGATGGGATATGGGGTCCCCTTGTTAAGTCCCCCACCCACAGACCCCCCCCAACCACCGGGCAAGGGTTGTGGGGAAGAGGACTGCAAAACGCCCTCCCCATGTTGAGGGCATGTGGCCTGGTACAGTTCAGGAGGGGGGTGCTCTCTCGTTCCCCCATCTCTTCCTGCAGCCTGGCAGGTTGCTTGCTCGAATAAGGGTCTGGTAGGGATTTTGGGGGGACCCCACACCATTTTCTTTATTTTGGCGCAGGTTTCCCCTTAATATCCATACCAGACCTGGAGGGCCTGGTATAGATTTTGGGGGGACCCTCACGCAATTTTTTTTTTATTTTGGTGCGGGGTTCCCCTTAATATTCACACCAGACCCAAAGGGCCTGGTAATGGACTGTAGACGTGCACACTGAAATATTTTGTTTCAGAATTTTGTTTTCGTCTGAAAAATACTTTTATTTAGTTAGTCCAGAAATTAGTTTTTTATTTATTTTTGTTTTGTTAAGAAATACATTCGTCCAAAAATCCAAAATAATTAAGGTCGAATCTGTCACTGAAGGCTTATAATGTCTGTCGAATGTTCTAAGAAGATTAGACGGAGCAGCTAAACTGTACGACGCCACAATCATACATTTCTGGTCGAATGTTCCGCCTACAAGCTATAGTAGAATTCTAATGTTGTATGACACTAGTAATAATTACATTTATTAATTATTATTACTAGTCAACCAACATTAGAATTCTTCTATAGCCTATGGGCGGAGCATTTGACCATAAATGTTCACTCGCGGCGACTGCTTCGTCGAATCTTCATGTCGAATAATCTTAGACTAATAGAGTTAGGTTAGGCACATTCAACCTTTTTTGCTATTGTCTCTATAATTTCGAATCTTTTCTCTCTATGTCAAATCTTTTCTCTCTATGTAGAAAAATCTTGAAATAATAGAGCTAAGGTTAGGCACATTCGACCACAGGTTCGATAGACACAGAACGCTATTGTCAGCGTCATGTCCAATCTCCTATCTATATCGAACTGTTGTCACAATGAAAATAAAGCATTTGTTTATGTCGGATCTTTCGGTTTTCGGATTCTGCGCGTTCATTATCGTTTGTTAAAACGATAACAAAAATGCCCAAAATTCAGACGAAAATGCATTCGGATGAAAATGAATGCACATGTCTAATGGACTGGGGGGTGGGACCCACACCGTTTTTTTTTTCAATGATTTTTATCTATATTGCTGGGATCCGACAATACATTACAGCCGCAAGCAGTTTTGAATGAATTTTTTTCCTTTTAGAAATGTCATTTTGCTGTGGTACTGTTCTAAACATGGGAAAGATGCACTACTTTACAGGCAGACTAAGGACACCCCCAGGCACGATATTTATAGGAATATTTCATTTTTCTTGTTTCACTTTAAGCATTATTAAAATCACTGCTCCTGAAAAACTGTAGTTTTTAAAACTTTTTTTTTGCATTGATACATGTTCCCTGGGCCAGGACCCGGGTCCCAAAAACACTTTTTATAGCAATAACATGCATATAAGCCTTTAAAATTAGCACTTTTGATTTTTCATGTTCGTGTCCCATAGACTTTAAAGGTGTTTGCGTGTTCGCACAAATGTTTTGCCTGTTCGCAAGTTCTGGTGCGAACCGAACCGGGGAGGGGGGTTCAGCTCATCCTTGGTCCCAATCCAAACTGCTTCCTAATTTATTATTTGTATACCATCCTTTCCCCTATGGTGCCTGTTTGTGGTGCTTGTGTGTATATTATCATATATTTACTGTTTACTTTTTCTATATTTGAATCTCTTTTAGGACATTTATGGGGTATGAGTAGACATGACCATGCCCCTCTTTCTATACCACTATTGTCTATCTGTACCCTTTTAATCAGAGATCTATGTGGAGGCTTTTCAAGTATTATTTTGAGGGAGACCTACTTCACTCTCCTCTTTTTTGATAAGTTTTATATTTTTTTACTTCCACATAGTATTTACTACTGTATGCTGTTTGTAACTGGTTGGTTATCCACTTTATTCTGTGCATTACAGAGCTCTTCGCTGGGCTGGTCAGCACGGCTTATTCCTCTCCCTTCATGTTGGTTGCTCTTTAGGACCAAGGTTTTATGTTATCTTTTGGGGTAAGTGTTGTGTTTTTTAATATGCCTATTCTGATTTCTTGTTTTATATTTATTTATTAATTTTTGGGTTGGAAAACCAGCACCAGAAAGTCTAAGGAAGCAGTGAACAAAAATGTGAAATTCATAAACCAATCAAATATTCTGGACTCTTGTTTTCTTCTTTTGTAGTATTTTTTTTTTTTTAAATGTCACCTAGGCATAATTTTTAAGATGTTGTATATGTATCACCAATGCCAAATTCTCTTCACAGCACTTGAGGAATCATTCTATTGATTATATGAGAAGATGCCCTGGTGAACATTTCTGTGTAATATTTACATTAGATTGTTCTCCCACATTTACAACTAGTACTTTAGTATATAAACAGAAAAAAAAACATGCCCTAATGAAATGAGCACCAGACCAAATGATAAAAGTGTCCAGATTAATTTATTTGTATATAGAAAAAAAAGAAAAGATAATGTGTTTTGGGGGTCTGAAAAACAACCCGCCTTCATCGGGGCTTCAATTAAAATAAGAATCTTGAATGGATTTAAAAAAGAGATTTTCTGTGGGACTCTGTGTAGGACACCTAATTACTTGATCAAAAGAGTTACTGGCCAGCAGAACCTGTGTGAATAAGATAAGAATTTATAACCAAATATAATAATATATGATCTTTGATCAATGACGTCACCGGGCATCCCCAGCTAGTTTTTAAGAAGCAGAAACTGGGCATCTGACTCATTTAGAGATGGGAGCGCTGTAAAGAAGGTCATCACGGGGGGGGGGGGGTTATGATCAGGCATGTTGTGTCATCATTTAGCTGTCTTTTTTTGTTGTTGTTTGCAGAGCTCTTGTGGTTGTCTGACTGTCATTTAGCAGCAGTAGTGCAACAAGGGAACGTCGTTGGGCACGGGTCATTGTGATTGATGTTGGATCAACATCATAGCTTACTTTTTTTAGATGCTGTATTCTGAAAGCTCCAGGAAAGAAGAATCATACTAGTTCTCTTTGTTTGAGGGGGCTGGGAGCTGTGTTTGCTATAATTATCCCTGCCCGTACTGTGCAGGCATATTTTCATTATCAATAGTAAATATGGTATTCCTGCGCTACCATGCAAATGGGAAAGCTATATAAGAGGGGGGGGGGGGTTTGGACAAGCAGCTAGCACCGGAAAGGGTCCAACCTGGCCCTAAAGAGTAAATAGAATAAAACAGAGGGGGGTGGTGCTGTGCTAGTCCTATTGTGAGAGAATCTAAAAATTACCAAGTATTAATAAAATGGCATATTGCCTAGTGTTGAAGGTGGGTAATATAGATGAGTCATGTGTTGTAAAGAAATCAGCTGTATATGTGGGTAAACAATAGATGGAGGCTCCAGGTGTGAGGAGTAAATTTACAACTAATTCCAGATGCAGACCCTGCATCTACGGTATGAACAGCAATGGAGATGCATGTGAAAAACGCACATAAAAATGGAAAAACTAGACTATAACACATAAAGTGCGCCGCACTCTAGTGAAAAGTACCTCTAAGTGTTTGAAATAATCCCAGTAAAGTGATAAATATGCAAGGTGACAACACATTCAAATAAAATAATCACATAAATAGACATAAACCACACTTTAGTGCAAGGTTACTGTGAGTGTCTTGAGGAATCGAGTTAAAAGTGATAAAATAAAATCAAAAAAGTGCAAGGTAAACACTGTGCATAGATATTCCAAATCAATGGATAAAGTGTAACTGAACCTTCAACTGCAGTGCAAACCTATATATACATTTAAACATCAACGTATATGAATAAGAATAAAAATAAGAATACCATGAACCACACTCTAGTGCGATAAAAGTAATAATCATATAAAACACTATACAGGGGGAGAGCACAGGTGCGAAGCTGCTGAGCAGTCATGAATGCTTAGAGCTCCGCTGTCACCGGGACGAAAAGGCCTTCTATCGACAAGTCACGGTCGAATACTGCATTAATACGGTAACCCACTTATTACTGAGACTACGGGGCACAACTACATATAATGTTTAGCGGGAAAAAGACAAAACTTAAACAGCCAGCAGGCAAAGAAAAGCTGACAAGAAACGATCCTAATATGACAGCAGCACAATCTTCCCGCTCTGCATTACCTCAGAGACAGTCACAAAGGGGGAACTCTGCCTATTCTTCCTCACAACTTGCTGACTCTGACCTTGATTATGGATTAACACCAATATCTCTACAGAATATTCCTAATAACTCGGATATTCTTAGTCAGTTTGAACGTGTTTTACAAAAAGCCCTCCAAAATACCTCAGACACAATAACAGAAAAACTGACAAGGGAAATTCGTGAGGTAGGGCGCCGCACATCTATCTTAGAACACAAAATGGAGGATATAAATGATATCACTAATACTCATACTGACGAGCTAGAAGCCTTGAAAGAAGAAAATTTTACTCTACACACACGTCTGGAAGATTTAGAAAACAGAGCGAGGAGATCCAACCTGCGACTGCGTGGTATACCTGAAACTATAATAGATCTTCAATCAACCATTACAGCGCTTTTTCAGGAGTTAGCCCCTTCAATCCCCATTGAACGATTGGAGATGGACAGAATTCATAGAACTTTGGCCCCTAAAAAAGAAGATGGTCCCCCCAGGGACATTGTAATAAAATTACACTATTTTAGAACAAAGGAACAACTGATGGAAGCGGCACATGATAAAGATACATTAACCTTTCAAGGCCATCGCTACCAAGTATTCCATGATCTCTCGCAGCAAACTCTCTACAGAAGAAAAGAGATGAAACCTCACCTACAAATACTCCAATACCACCACATCCCCTATCGTTGGAGTTTTCCATTTGCCCTACGATTCACCTATAAAGGTACAACATATACCTGCAAGAAATTGGACGACCTACTGACTGCGATCCAGGAGCTTCGTTTGTCAATTCCAGATAATTCGACTGAAGGCTCCAAACGCAGAGCATCATCAAACTCACCCAAGGCTCAGCAAGACAACCCAACTCAACTAGCTCACTCCAGTACCAGTAAAAGGAGTAGTTTTGCATCACCACCTCCTAATTCCAAAGATCAAATGGACTGAAAGCCACTACGATTCTTTTATTTCATTGAAACCTTTTACCTAGTGTTACTATTATAATGGTAACCAATTTCAGGTAGATTCAGAGTAGGGATCGAATAATCCTTCCTCTGTCTTTACCTTTATCCTTATAATTTCATTTAAGCAGAAGTTAATCAATCCTTTGTAAAATAATAATTTTTACCAAACTTTATTACTCCAATATCATTTTTTAGGTTTAGTTTAGTAAATGCAATGCCCTTTTTTATAAGTGCATGATGTAATGCAAAGTTATAGAAACATATCTCTATTACATTATCCTAATAATAGCTATTATATTATTAGTGACTTGTATTATTTTGTTATTGTTTGTATAGCCTTTGAGGAGGTTGCCTTTGTCCCGGAGACAATCCACTGCGCCTCTCAATAGATCCTCGAGTAGCCGGACTTACTGACCGGACTCTCTTTGGACCATTTGTACCCACCGGTTGGTGATATTTCACCACCCCTTGGATACTAGCTCCATATAGGAGCTATTTTCCTCTTTATTTAAAAACAACTTCTCATCTACTGCTCTAAAACAGGAATTTTACTTATTCTACTTGTCCTATTCATCCCCCTTTTATTCTTTTTACCCATCCTTTCCTGCCCCCCCCCCCTTTTTTTATTTTTATTTTTTTTAATTGTGTTTTGTTTTTTTGTTTTCTCGCCCCTCCAGAGTATAACCTTCTTGGATATTATCACATTAAGAATTTATTATAATCCCTAATAACTTTTATTCAAAAATGTCTTTAAATGTACTAACACTTAATGTCCAGGGTCTCAACTCCCCACCAAAACGAACAAAAGCCTTTCATTCCTTTTCTTCACTTTCTGCACATGTAATATGTCTGCAGGAAACACACTTCTCTACACAGTCTTCCCCTAAATTTATAAGTCGCCAATACCCACAAGTCTATATGGCCTCGGCCACTACAAAACAGAGGAGTGCTGATTGCATTTCATAACACAACCCCCTTCACTTTACATAGAGAAATAAAAGATCCTGAGGGTCGCTATATAATCCTTACAGGTCTCCTGTTAGATAATGAAATAACAATAGTTTCTTACTATGCTCCCAACAGAAATCCTCTTTCGTTCCTCTCACACTTGTTCTCAGTAGTTGAATCTCATAAAAAAGGTACCCTCATGATGTGTGGAGACTCAAATCAAGTTTTATACCCAATTTTAGACAAATCCCCTACACCACTACAACCTCAACGCCTTAATTTCAGACAACTCCTTGAACAACATTCTCTTATTGACTCTTGGCGTGAACAAAACCCTAGAAGAAAACAATACACTTACTATTCCCATCCCCACAAAACATTTTCTCGTATAGACCACCAATTCGTCCACATTGGCACGTTACCACAAATACATAATTCCTTAATCATCCCATGCGCATGGTCAGACCACAATGCGGTCATGACGTCCTTCTCATCCTTGATCCCGAGGCCTAGCCATAGATCCTGGACTATAAATGATAATTTATTAGTTGACCCAACATACCGTCTAAAAATAGAAACCGCCATACAAGATTACATCGCTAATAATTTACCAACAGATACTAATCCACTGAATCTATGGGAAGCTCTTAAACCTTCCATTAGAGGAGTCTGTATCAGCCAGTCGTCTTACCGACGTAAATTGAAACAGCAAATGCAAAACAAATTAGAGGAAGCTTATTATAAAGCCTCTGAAATTTTCCAAAATTTGCCCTCTCAAACTGCAAAGCTAGACTATGATAAAGCAAAGTTGGAGCTTGATCTTTTTTTAACAGACTCAGCTATACAGATTCTTCGCAAAACTAAACATACAATATATATGAAAGCTAATAAGCCAACCACATTCTTGGCATTAACTCTACGCAGAGCAGACCACATTCCGAAACCAATTCGGCTACAAATCACCAAAAACAATTTTTCTAGTAATCCACAGAAAATTATCAATGAGTTCCATAGGAAACTCAAAGATTTATACCAAAATACACAAACATTCGACTCAACAAAATTAGACGCACTGTTATCTTCTATTCTTCTCCCAACCCTTTCTGTTACCCAACAAGAAACTTTAGATAAGCAGATCACTAATATGGAAGTCATATCAGCAATAAAATCCCTAAAATTGCATAAACGCCCAGGCCCTGATGGATACTCAGCCACATTTTATAAACACTTTACTACACTACTAGCCCCACTTATGACAAACGCATTTAATTCTCTATTAGAAGGCTGTGCCTTTAACGCGGAATCCCTACTAGCTTCAATATCCATGATTCCAAAACCACATGCAGATGACACGTCATGGTCCAATTACAGACCAATCTCAATCCTTAATATAGACATAAAAATATTAGCAAAGATTCTATCTAATAGACTTAATCCAATTATTGGCACATTAATTCATAAAGACCAAACGGGTTTCATACCTTTCAGAAAAGCAGGTGATAACATACGGCGTGCTACCCTACTGGCTCATATAGCCAGGTCTCGCAAAATCCCTGCCTGTTTCCTCTCTATCGATATACAAAAGGCGTTTGACACTCTGTCATGGTCTTATCTTAAAGCCATTCTTCATAAATGGGAATTTGGTGAGCGGTTCCAGGGATGGATTTCCTCTCTTTATCATAATCCAAAAGCGTATATAACCTATTCAGGTTACCGCTCAGACCCCTTTAATATTGAAAGAGGAACCAGGCAGGGATGTCCATTATCCCCTCTTCTATTCTCCTTGGCTATTGAGCCCCTAGCTCAACTTATTAGATCCAATATAAATATAAAAGGACTTGAATTAGGTGGTCACCAACATAAGTTATGTTTATTTGCCGATGACGTCTTAGTATTTCTTACTTCGCCCCTACTATCAGCTCCAAACCTCATTGAAATTCTTACAAAATTCGGTAAAATATCTGGTCTTAAGATAAATCAGCAAAAATCAAAAGCCCTAAATATATCGTTATCACCTGATTTACAGAAACAGTTACAAGACTCCCTTCCATTTACATGGTCAACAACACATTTACCATATTTAGGGATCTCACTAACGGCTAATCCAGCTGACCTATACTCTGCAAATTATCCTCCCATGCTAACTCAATTATCAACCTTACTGAGAAAATGGTCTTCTTTACCGTTAGCATGGATGGGTAGAATCACAGTAGTTAAAATGTCCATATTGCCTAAAATCCTATACCTGTTCCGTGTACTTCCTATAAACGTTCCGGCTTATTTTTTCCTAATACTACAACGCAAATCAGCCAAATTTATTTGGGGCAAACTTAAACCACGATTACCACAAAATACACTACATATGGCCCGAACCTGTGGAGGTTTGGGTGTTCCAAATTTCTCAAAATACTATTATGCTTCTCAATTAGCACAAATTATTAAATACCATGCCACTAAAGAAATCCCTCTTTGGGTAACTATAGAATCGGTGGAATGTGATCCACTTTCTATATCAAATCTGTTATGGCTTTCACCACCCCAACGACGTTCAATAACAAATCTAGTCACAAAACATAGCCTCTCAATATGGGATAGACTTAAATTCCGTTTTGGTCTCCAATCTCCACTAAACCCTCTCCTTTCTAAACAACCCCTCCTTCTACCCAGCTTGGACTTTACCTTCCTCCCTTAAAGCTTGGATAAATGTGGGTCTTACACGAGTTCATCACTTCTACGACTCTGATAAACTTATTTCATTTCCTACAATAAGCAAGACACACAACATACCCAGTAATGAAACATTTAGATTCTTACAAATTAAAAACTTTTTATCCCAAAACATCCCCACAAACTTGACAACTCCAGAATATACTTCATTTGAACGATCATGTATGTCAGATCCACACAGACGAGGACTTATCTCTGACATATATGCTCAACTACTTTCACAAACAAATTCCTCTCCCCCGTCTTATACTACCAAATGGGAAGCTGATTTAAACCTTCCTCTAGACTCACTGGATTGGTCACAAATCTGGCAATCTACAAAATCAGCCACACCCAACATAGTTGCCCTAGAAACAAATTATAAAGTTCTTACCAGGTGGTATTTAGTGCCAGCACGTATATCAAAATACCTTCCCCAATACCCCCCTCACTGTTTTCGCGGATGCAGCGACATTGGTACACATCTGCATATTTGGTGGACTTGTCCAATAGTCCAAACATATTGGTCAAAAATATTTCAAATTCTCTCTACAATGTTTGAAACCACATTACAACCGGATCCATTGGTAGCCCTCCTAAATAAGCCACGAAACATAACTCAACGTCAATTTAAACTTTTACTATATGTCACAACAGCTGCAAAACAATCGATAGCAAAAGCCTGGAAAACCAATAAGCTTTGTGACATATCTGTAAAACCATGTGTAACTCAAGCTATGATCCATGCTAAAATGGAGGCAATCATACTTGATAAACTGGACAAATTTGAATCTCTTTGGCTTCCATGGATAACACACATACTACCACCGGATTTGAACTATTCACTTCTTTTACCCTGATGAGATCTACCACCTTCACGGTCTATATTATTACATGTTCCCATAAATATTTACCACTCGCTTCTCTCTGGAGACCCCAAATTCCCTCCATAACCATTTCAGATCCCACCACATATTCCCACTTATTAAATTTTATTTTTAGTGATGTATAATAATAAAATATGTCTTTATCTATTTCTATTAAATTTATTATTTGGTTAGGCAAACTGTCTTTTTCGGATGCAAACTATTTATACCTTTTGATGGGGATGCTTTGGAGGGACACCCATACACCCGGGATATGCCGGGCCAAATAGCCGGACCTTGGCCCTGGTTGTTTGGGTGTCTCTCTAGGTCATCTCATTAATACCCAATTTATCTAATTTAGTTGCATTTTATGTCTCACTATTGTGACATATTGTATTTTTTTTATATATATATTTATCTACTTGCTTATTTATTTATTTTTCCAATTACAAAAGCTCTATTAATTATAACCATGTAATTCAGATATGTACACTGGATAATAGATTTTCTTACTGATTTCTACAAGATAACTTAAGTATTATTATTCTAAGTTATTATTGAGAAGTTCCTTTTCCTCATATTTTGTAACTTTACATAAATTTAAAACCAGTACTGTAAAATTGTATTGTTGTATTCTCAATAAATTATTTGAAAAGGAAAACACTATACAGGGTGATGTTAAAAGTGTCCAGTGTCAGCAATCTGTGCTCACAAAAATAAAACGTCCAACAAGCAAAAGGACTGTGTGCAGCAAAAGGATCTTCAAACAACTCCTTAAACGTGCTTAATGGGGAGCATGCTATCACCGGCCCGCTGTGCACCTGTTACAGAGGTGCTCTACTCGCACTGACCCCCTGAGATAGCACTGCGGGTACTCGTTCCATCCGGATGCAGCCACGCTGTCACCAACCTGCTGTGCACCTGATACAGAGGTGCTCCACTGGCGCTGATCCCCTGAGATAGCACTGCAGATCTGAGGCATATTGAAGGACAGGTTGAGACCCAGGACTGACCCCCATAGGAGACACCTTATACATTGATTCATGCTGTAACCTCAGCATAGTGAGGTAAGGGGCCATTGCCCTCCATTATAGGATTGCTGCATGAATTGGACTGCTGTTTGCACTCCACACCTCTCACTTATCTGAAGAAAGCAACGCTAGTATCTAGCTGCTACCTGCACGCTCCCCATTAAGCACGTTTAAGGAGTTGTTTGAAGATACTTTTGCTGCACACAGTCCTTTTGCTTGTTGGATGTTTTATTTTTGTGAGCACAGATTGCTGACACTGGACACTTTTAACATCACCCTGTATAGTGTTTTATATGATTATTACTTTTATCGCACTAGAGTGTGGTTCATGGTATTCTTATTTTTATTTTTATTCATATACGTTGATGTTTAAATGTGTATATATAGGTTTGCACTGCAGTTGAAGGTTCAGTTACACTTTATCCATTGATTTGGTATATCTATGCACAGTGTTTACCTTGCACTTTTTGATTTTATTTTATCACTTTTAATTCGATTCCTCAAGACACTCACAGTAACCTTGCACTAAAGTGTGGTTTATGTCTATTTATGTGATTATTTTATTTGAATGTGTTGTCACCTTGCATATTTATCACTTTACTGGGATTATTTCAAACACTTAGAGGTACTTTTCACTAGAGTGCGGCGCACTTTATGTGTTATAGTCTAGTTTTTCCATTTTTATGTGCGTTTTTCACATGCATCTCCATTGCTGTTCATACCGTAGATGCAGGGTCTGCATCTGGAATTAGTTGTAAATTTACTGCTCACACCTGGAGCCTCCATCTCTTGTTTACCCACATATACAGCTGATTTCTTTACAACACATGACTCATCTATATTACCCACCTTCAACACTAGGCAATATGCCATTTTATTAATACTTGGTAATTTTTAGATTCTCTCACAATAGGACTAGTGCAGCACCACCCCCCTCTGTTTTTTATATTTTCATTATCATTTGAAAGAAGATTTGAACACTGTATATCCTAACAAAGGTTTAAAGGTTTAGAACCTAGCCTTCTTGCATTGAAGACAATGAGGACAGACTCACACCGACGTTCAAAAATCCTTGCAGTTAGCCATGACACTTTCTCCTAAGAAGCATCTAAAAGGCAAGAAATACAGTATATTTATTTAAAAAAAAAAAAAAAAATTGGTATGCTATTTGAAAAGGAACACATAACAAACATGTAGTGGGATTTTCTTAAGCTTGGCAGCAAAAGTTAAAATACACATCAACAGTGGAAAAGTCCCTCCAACTGCTAAATTTTTTAACATTTATTGTTGCATCACTTCATGTTCCCATGCTCTTTTCAAACAATAGCTTTGAAAAGGGGCTGAACTTTTTTTCAAGATTCGGCTCCCAGTAGAGTTTGGTGCTATGTTTACGGTTTGCAGACTTCCTGCTTAGTTTGTCAAAATCTCTTGTGAACCTAATTTTCACAGTTCTCTCATTTATTAGTTGATTGATTTTGCACCACGTATTTTTTGTTGTATTCATGGTATAAAGGAACAATTCACCACTCTTCTTGGTTGGCTGCATGAATGAATGACTTCTAAAACAAGATCTGATCAGCCATGCACTAACACACCCAAAGACATAGCATACATTCTATTAGGCATAGCAATAAAGGAGCGATACAACATTACAATTATCCAAAATACAGATGTAGGTCAACAGAGTAGTGCAAACAGAACAAATTGAATATTTTTAGGATGATCACCAATGATTCCAATCCCATTGAAATACTGTGTTGACTGTTCACCAAAGATGTTCTAAAAACCAACATAAACCATTTTTTTTGTATACAGAAATACACCAAATAAATAATAACAGCTTGACAGGTCTAATTAGCAGATCCAGAAAGCATCTGAGTTAAAGTTTTTTTTTTTTGTTGTCTTTGTTTTTTTCTTTTCACGTGACATTGCTTATTTAGCAAAAAAAAAGTATTTGGAAAAAAATCTGTTTGTTTAAGTTTTATATTCTCACTTTTGAGCACTTTTTTAAGGCTGTTTGTTAAAAATAAACATAAACCATATTTATTTTGCATACAGAAATGGACTAGCATATCTAATAGCAGCTTCACAGATAGCAGCTACAGAAAGCATTGACTTGTGTACAGAATTTAAAGAACCTTTCAAAAGAATGCTCTGAACAGTTTACAGGTTCACCAAATGATAATAATAATAATACCTAACACACAGAATTTCCTTTTTTCCACATTTTCTTTGTGATATTTGCATTTCAAGTCACTGAAACACAAGGTTAATTTTTGTTTGTTTTTTAATGTAACATTGCTCTTGTTAGTAAAAAAAAAAATCTTGGGAAAAATGCTGTTTTTGTGTACATATTTGATCCTCACTTTAGCTTCATATCTTTTGTGCGCCAGCTTTAAAGGCTGTTTGTGAATGTTTCTGACCCATTCCTTCAGGCAGATCTGTTCCAAGATGCTAAGGTTAGTTGCTTGAAGTTTGTGTACAGCAGCACCAAAATTCTTAATTGGACTAAGATCAGGGCTTTGACCAAGTCATTGTTGGGCATCCACATTTTTGTTCTAGAGTGAGTGTTACGTTGTCCTTGTGTTTTGCATCAGTGTATTTCTGAAAGCTGATCTTAGACCTAAGCAGGCTCAAATAGATTTTTTTTTTTGTATTTTTCTTTATTTGCACAATCCAGTTCTTTTTCTGTTTTGCAGAACTTTACATTGAATAAAAAACACACCTTTTATTTTAATGGCTATAAAAAAAATGTTTTATAATGGATAATGCTTTTTTTATTTTTCAATTAGCTTGCAGCTCCCAAGTATGCAAATTAGGGCCATACTCCAATAGTAATAATTCTGTTTAAGATCCTCATTAAGGGTGACATATAAGGTTCTTTTTTAATCCTCACTGCTTATTTGCCTTCCCATTTATCTCTCTGCACTTTTGACTGACAGCACAGCTCAGGAGTTATGAACCGTTCTGATCTGCTATCAGTGACACTGTAAAGCCACTAGAACACAACTATTCACATTTTAATGACTAGATACCCCCAATAGATTGCCCAAAATGTTCCCATACCCACTTCAACATACTGTCAAAAACATCATCATCACCAGTTCTGTTAGGCACCAGCGTGATTGATAAATTACTGGGAGGGGCTGGGCCAATGTGGTGCCTATATTTAAAAAGGGATCAAAGTCTTTACCAATAACTATAGACCTGTTAGTTTAACTTCTATAGTCGGGAAGATACTGGAGAGTTTAATAAAAGACTACATAGATGAGTTCTTGCTGGAAAAAAATATTTTAACCACTTCCCGCCCGCCCTATGGCGGATTGACGTCCGGGAAGTGGTTCTGTTATCCTGACTGGGCGTCATATGATGTTTAGCAGGATAACATGCCACAGCGCGCCCCCGGGGGCGTGTATTGCAGCGATCGGTGGATCGGTGTGTCAGTCTGACACACCGCTACACCGATCTTGGTAAAGAGCCTCCGGCGGAGCCTCTTTACCACGTGATCAGCCGTGTCCAATCACGTCTGATCACGCTGTCAATAGGAAGAGCCGTTGATCGGCTCTTCCTCACTCGCATCTGACAGACGCGAGTAGAGGAGAGCCGATCGGCGGCTCTCCTGGCAGGGGGGTCTGCGCTGATTGTTTATCAATTAAACAATCAGCGCAGCCCCCCCCCGCAGATCACCACACTGGACCACCAGGGATCGCCACTAGGACCACCAGGGAAGGGGCAACATGTGGATGGCCAGGTATGTACCCCATGGCCATCCACATGTGCCCAGTGTGCCAAATCTGTGCCAATCAGTGCCCACAAATGGGCATTGATTGGCACCATTATGTTGCAGTGATGCCCAGCAATGCCACCCTTATGGGGCATCACTGCAAACAAGCAGTGTCATCAGTGCCACCCATCAGTGTCCATTTGTGCCACCTGTCAGTGCCCATCTGTGCCCATCAGTGCCCATCTATCAGTGCCCATCCATGCCCATCTGTACCAACTATCAGTGCCACCCATAAGTAACCATCAATGCCACCTACGAGTGCCCATCAATGCCACCTATGAGTGCCCATCAGTGCCGCCTATAAGTGCCCATCAGTGCCGCATACCAGTGCCACCTATCAGTGCCCATCAGTGCTCATCAGTGCCGCCTATCAGTGCCCATCATTAGTGCCCGTCAGTGCCACCTCATCGGTGCCCATAAGTGCCGCCGTATCAGTGCCCATCAGTGCAGCCATATCAGTGCCTGTCATTGAAGAAGAAAACGTACTTATATACAAAAAGTTTTAACAGAAACAAAGAAAAACTTGTTTTTTTCAAAATTTTCGGTCTTTTTTTATTTGTTGCGCAAAAAATAAAAACCGCAGAGGTGATCAAATACCACCAAAAGAAAGCTCTGTTTGTGGGAACAAAATGATAAAAAATTTGTTTGGGTACAGTGTAGCATGACTGCGCAATTGTCATTCAAATTGCGACAGCGCTGAAAGCTGAAAATTGGGCTGGGTGGGAAGGTGTCTAAGTGCCTGGTATTGAAGTGGTTAAGCAACAAACCGCATGGATTAATGACAGACAGAAGTTGTCACTGATTTATTTTTATGAGGAGGTAGGTAAAACCTTGGATAGAGGGGTGGCTGTGGACATAGTATATTTGGATTTTTCAAAAGCGTTTGACACAGTTCCCCACACACGCTAATGTGTAAGGTAAAGTCTACAGGCTTGAAAAGATCAGTTTGTAAATGGATAGAAAACTGGCTAAAAGATAGAATTCAGAGAGTAGTGTTTAAGATTCTTACTCTGAATGGTGAAGGGTTATTAGCGGTGTACCTCAATGTTGGGACCCTTACTTTTAATATTTTTATAAATGATATAGAGTCTGGGATTAAAAGTACCATTTCAGTGTTTACAGATGACACTAAGCTATGCAGTGGAATAATGCCCTTACAGGATGTCTCCAACTTACAATCCAACCTCAATGCATTGCTTAATTGGGCAACTATGTGGCAAATGAGGTTTATTGTGGCTAAATTTAAAGTTATGGACTTGAGGGCTAAGAAAATGCATGCATCATACATACTAGGGGGGGGGGGGTACAACTGGGGGAATGCATAGTGGAGAAGGATCTGGGGGTTTTTGGTAGATCATAAGCTTAATAATAGCATGCAATGCCAAGCTGTGGTTTCCAAAGTGAGCAAAGTACTTTCTTATATTAAAAGAGGTATGGACTCCAGAGAGAAAAATATATAATTTTGCCCCTGTACAAATCATTAGTAAGACCTCATCTGGAAATGAACAGTTCTCTAAAAGGATATCTGGAACTGGAGAAAGTGCAGAGAAGGGCAACCAAACTGATAAGAGGCATGGAAGAGCTCAGCTATGAGGAAAGATTAGAGTAACTAAATTTATTAAGAGGAGATTAAGGGGGGATATGATCAACATGTACAAATACCTAAGGGGTCCATATAGTGAACCTGGTGTTGAGTTTTTCACTTTAAGCACATCACAGAGGACAAGGGGGTACTCTTTTTATATATAGAGGGAAAGAGATTTAATCTCCACATACGGAAAGGTTTCTTCGCAGTAAGAGCTGTGAAAATGTGGGAAAGACTCCCTCTATGGCCAGCTCAGTAGATTGCTTTAAAAAAGGCCTGGATTCTTTCCTAAATGTACATAATATAACTGGGTACTAACATTTATAGGTAAAGTTGATCCAGGGAATTACTCGATTGCCTCTCGGGGGAATTTTTTTCCCTGCTGGAGAAAATTGCTTCATGCTTTGCTGGGGTTTTTCGCCTTCCTCTGGATCAACTGCGGGTATAGGATTGTGTATATGGGATTGTATGATTTTTTTATTTTATTGGTTGAACTAGATGGACTTTGTAACTGTGTGACTATGTAGCTATGACTTCATATGATATTAGTTTTTCATTTCCACCATTTGAGTTTAGTTTCAATAATGCAAAGAATCCTGTTTCAATTTTTTAAAAATATAAAGGTCCAGCGCCATACCCCCATAATTTGGTTTCAATGCACAAAAGTGACATGGATGCCCCAGTTAAGAACCCCTGCAGTAAGAATGATAAATAGGATAGACATTATGCAAAAAACTTGCAAGCACAAATACACACTTTAGGAAGATTCATGAAAAGGGGAATAAGTTAGATTGCTGAAATCAGTGGCAAAGTTCAAAAACCAAAATATCTACAATCAATTAAAAAAGCTACTGTACGTTAAACCAGTGTTTCTCCTTGTCAAAAGATTTTTATTGAGTATATAAAGAAGTAGATAACAAATACATGAGTAAACATATTGTGGTAAAGATAAGATGCTAAAATTATTAGTTAATAATAGATTATTACATATAAATAGGGGTAATTGGGTATAACCTGGATAAGGTGTTGAATACCTAAGTAGGAGCTGTTAAAGAGTAAGTAAATTCTTAAATGGTACTTGTGCCCACAACTTATGCCGCGTACACACGAGCGGACATTACGGCGGACTTTGCCCGGCGGACTTTTCGACGTACTTTCCGACGGACTTTGTGAATGAACGGACTTGCCTACACACAATCCACCAAAGTCCGTCGAATTCGTACGTGATGACGTACGACCGGACTAAAACAAGGAAGTTCATAGCCAGTAGCCAATAGCTGCCCTAGCGTGGCTTTTTGTCCGTCGAACTAGCATACAGACGGCGGACTTTTCGACCGGACTCGATTTCAACGGATAAATTTAAAACAAGTTTCAAATCTAATTCCGTCGAACTTTTGAGAAAACAAAGTCCGCTGGAGCCCACACACATCGAATTGTCCGACGAAATCCAGTCCGCCGGGCAAAGTCCGCCGTAATGTCCGCTCGTGTGTACGCGGCATTAGGCTATGTCAGAAATGTCTGAAGGAGAATACACTCTACTAGGAAAAGAGCTTCAGGATCGGAAAGTGGATAGGGAAGAAGAGAAAGGAGAGAAGGAGTAGAACATAGAAAAGAGGGGGTCCACAGGCTTGGATTGAGATCCATCATGAAAGTCTGTGCATTTTTTATATATCAGCTTAAATCCTTGCAACTCAGCTACCATGGCAGTAGAACATTCTCGTCAAAGTTAGATGGTAAATGATGTGTTATCCATGGGTGCCATTGTTTTTCAAATTTGGGAAGCAGAGAGTTGTCAATGGCCACCATTTTGGCATGAATCTTGGCATTAGTTATCCTATTCTTCGTCTCAGCCACTACTAATGTCGGGGACCGCCATGCCTTTGCCAAAGTTTGCTTAGCTACCGTTAGAAGTTGTACAAATAGTTTAAATTGAATCAAAGTTAGCGATCCTGGTTTCAGATTAAGTAATGCGGTAGCAGGATCAGGCTGTACTTGCAAACCAAACATTTTGGAGGCCATTTTAAAGATCTCTTTCCAAAAGGTTTGTGCTATTGGGCATGTCCACCAAATGTGTAGTTGTGTGCCTGGCTCTGAGCAACCACGATAACACTGCGTGGAACAGGTTGGTACATATTTTGCAACCCTTAGCCGGTACAAGGTACCATCTTGTCAATACTTTATAATTAGCCTCTACCTCAATAATATTTGGGGAGGCTGATTTGGTAGATGACCAGATTTGATCCCATTCTGTAGTGTCGAGCGGGTTTATCCAGTTCGGGTTGAAATATCAAATGTGAATAAAGTAAGATAATCATGCCTTTTGTGTGGGGATCTTTCCTGCAAATAGATTCAAATGCAGTAAAGTGTGTTAGAGGAGTGTCAGAGCTTATAAAAGGAGTGAAAAAGTTTTCAATTTGCAGGTATCGGAATACTTCTGATTGAGGTATGCCGTAGGTTTTGCAAAGGGTTGGAAAAGGGATGAAAGATGTATTAGTGACAAATTTATGTATATTCAAGATTTCCCTGGATGACCATTCTCGAAAGGATTTGGGAGCAGTCCAAGCAGGATAAAAAGCGGGATTTTTTAGGAATGAGAGAAGGGGTTTATGTGGATATTGTAACTTGTGTTTGGATTTAAGACTGTCCCATAGAGAAATGAAATGTTTGGTGATGGGGTTTCGTAAACCTTTACGATCTTTAGGATGAAGCCAAAGCAGGTATGAGATCGATAAAGGATCACATTCAGTAGCTTCAATTGAAACCCATAATGGGATTTCCTGTCTTGCATGATATTTAATGCAGTGATCCAAGTTATAAAGTTAGGGCCAAAACCCCATTTCTGAAGTGACTAATGTAAATAGGGCCAGGAGATGGAATCAAAGGCTTTTTTAAGATCCAGAGATATAAAGCATGAAGGAATGCGGCGTGGTTTAGCAATGTGTGCCAAAAGAACCGCTCTACGTATATCCGTATATTATCGCCTGCTTGGCATGTAGGCATGAAGCCTACTTGATCACGATGTATAAGATTACCTATGATTCCATTGAGGCGGGCCGCTAAAATCTTTGCTAATAGTTTGATATCCAAGTTTAATAAGGAAATGGGGCGGTAGTTATTACAGGATGTGTCATCAGAATGAGGCTTAGGAATCATACAAATAGTTGCCGTCAATGATTCCTGTCTGAAGGATTTTCCTTCTAGTAAGAAATTAAAAGCATCGGTCAAAATAGGGGAAAGGATGTCTGAAAAAGTACGGTAGTATAATGCAGAATAGCCATCAGGACCTGGTCTTTTTTTTAGTTTTAATTCTTTGATTGCTTTGGTTACATCATTCACAGTGATGGGTGCTTTCTGAGAAGAAGGCATTGGCTTCAATGGTATTAAATTTATTTGTTTCCGAGTATAGGGAGGGTAGGTGGGAGGGAAATTTGTGAACAATTTTAGTGGGATTACTAGTATATGTATTATTAAACAATTTAAGTCTAATTGGCTTAAAAGATTTGTTTAATGACTTAAGTGCGCGTGCCAGAAAAGTACCAAACTTATTGGATTTCATGTAGAAGGCATGTCAAGAGCGCTTTAGGTATTCTGTGAGGAATAAGTCATATTCCAGACGTGCTTTTTCTAGACGACTTTTGGTAAGCGGCGTTGGATTATCTTGGAAAGCTATAAAGGAAGAGTTAAATTCAGTTTCTAATTTTCTTGCAAGATTCCTGCGTTCCCGTTTGAATAATGCGAATTGCCTTTGTAAGGTGCCGCGCAGCACAGGTTTATGTGCTTCCCACAATGTTATTGGGGAAATGTCAGGACTTTTGTTGTGTGTTAAATATTCTTTTAGTGCTTGTTCAATTATTAAACTATGCGACGGGTGTTTGAGTAATATATCTGGGAGGTACCAAGTAGGGTCATGATTTTTTGGTATAGTGGAAGTGATGGTAGTAAGGACTGCGTTATGATCAGACCATGGGATGGGGATTATATGTGATGTAAGTAACTCTGGAATCATACCTATTGTTAGAAATATATTGTCAATGTGAGTGAATGTTTGATGTGGGTATGAATAATAAGTGTATTTCCTTTTAGTCGGATTACATTCTCTCCAAGAATCTACCAATTTATGTTTAGAAAGAAGTTGGGAGAGAGACATCTTAGTTGGACTTCGAGGAGGAGTGTATGGTGATTTGTCCAGAAACGGGAGGAGGACCTGATTAGAATCTCCGCATACGACAAGTGTTCCCATCTTGTGTGTAGATACTACTTGTAAAAGATGGGTGAGAAAAGGTATAGGCTGTTTATTGTGTGCGTAATATGACACGACAGTTATTTCTGTATCCATTATATGTCCCAGAAGAATTAAATACCTCCCTTCAGCGTCTTTTATTTCAGAATGGAGTGTAAATGGAGTGGTGCGGTGGAAGGCTATGAGTGTTCCACGTTGTTTAGTAGTGGCTGAAGCTGAGAATACTTGTGGATAAAAGGAGCTTACAAATTTAGGCGTAGAAGTTGTCGTAAAGTGTGTTTCTTGTAGGCACACTATGTGCGCTTTGTTTGCATGAAACAAACGGAAAGCTTTCGTTCTTTTCTGCGGTATATTGAGACCCTGAACATTCAGGGTTAATATGTTTAAAGCTGCCATGGCAGCTGAGCTAGGAAATGATACTCACAGACTCTTGATGTTCTTTGGCTGTATGGAACGACCTGTGTGGACCTGAAGGAAAGCAAGGAGGAAGGAAATCCAGGATAGACTAGAGTGAAAGAAAAGTAAGAACCGTAAGAAATAATACGATATATTTTTAAAATATGATTGTAAATAGCGTCAAAAATTACCCGTGATTAGGCATACAACTCCCCATCAGGGGATAGAGGGCCTACGTCGACCACCCACATAATAAGAGTGGGGAGTCGAGGGAGGTAAGGTGGAGCACACGGAACATCCGCGTGTGGGAGAACCGCCTATAAAAAAACATCATGAAGATGAATAATTATAACCTGCCGGGTATAATAAAATAGCTCTAAATGTATCGTATTTTCCTAAAGCAAAGGGGGAATATACATATGGTACGTACTAATGGAAAGTCTAATCTAACAATTATATAAATGGGAATAAGCCATGAGAGGGGTTAAGGTATAAACCAGGAAGACTGAAAGTTAGGAAGGGACATGTGAGCAATTGGAGCTAAAACAAACCCAGTTCTGTATTAGTCAAACTAACTATTATAAATCAGTTGAGAAATCATATAGTATGTAATTAGGGGTATTACATCGACTGGCTGGGCCTTCGTGTCTAAATATGATGAATTCAACCTGTAAATAAAAAAAAAAATAAAAAAATATAATAATATATATATATATATATATATATATACCGTATTTATCGGCGTATAACACGCACCCCAAGTTTAGGAGGGAATTTTACGGAAAAAAACTTTTAGGAGGGAAGTTTAAGGAAAAAAAACTTACATTTAAATGCCCATCAATGCAGCGTTATTGTGTCCATCTGCAGCCTTGTCAGTGCAGCCTTGCCCCAGTGTCCAGTGCAGCCTTGTCAATGCAGCTTTGCCCCAGTGCAGAATTGTCAGTGCAGCTTTGCCCCAGTGCAGCCTTGTCAGTGCAGCTTTGCCCCAGTGCAGCCTTGTCAGTGCAGCCTTGCCCCAGTGCAGCCTTGCCCCAGTGCAGACTTGCCCCAGTGGTCAGTGCAGCCTTGTCCTCAGTGTACATGATCGCCGCCGAGTCGCCGACATACACAAGTTTAGTTTGTATTTTTAAATATGGCACCGCGGAGTTCGGAGGGACTCGGCGGCGCTCGTTCAGCTAAACGAGCGCTGCCGATAACACAGTGACTGGGCGGAGCCGAGATACACATAGCCGAGGGCTCTTCTCAGCGCTGTTCAGTCACGCCCAGTCCCTATGATGGACATAACACAGGTCCAATAGCGGGACTGGGCGTGACTGTGAACAGCTCAGAGAAGAGCCGAGAACCCTCGGCTATGTGTATCTCGGCTCCGCCCAGTCACTGTGTTCTCGGCGGCGCTCGTTCAGCTGAACGAGCGCCGCCGAGTCCCTCCGAACTCCGCGGCGCCATATTTACAAATACACGCTATGTGAATGTCAGCGGCGATTGCGGCGATCGCTCCGATAGATCACAAAATAGCTGGGATCGGCGTATAACACGCACCCACGATTTTCCCCTGATTTTAAGGGGAAAAAAGTGCGTGTTATACGCCGATAAATACGGTATATGTGTGTATGTATATGTATATGTATGTGTGTATATATATATATATATATATATGTATATATATATATGTATATATATGTATATATATGTATATATATATATATATATATATATATATATATATATATATATATATATATATATATATATATATATATATATATATATATATATATATATACATATATACACATACATATATATCTGAAATCTAGGTCCAGGTATTTAACCTGATCCCAAACTCCAAACCCGCAAATGAGAACGTATGTATTATAACAAAATAAAACCAGATATAATAAAGTAAAATAAACTATGTTTCTATGCATATGTGATAGAAAACAGTCCAATAAATTGGTGTTCAGTAGCATAAATTGCTTATAAAAAAAAAGGAGGAGAAAAAGTCAAACAAAGCAGAGATCTTTCAAAAATCGCTTCTAGGTTGTGATTATGAAGAGGAGGATTATAGGATTAACTAATCAGTCCATGGAATCTTCTTGTTCCTGAGGTGGAGAGGCGAAGCGCCCTCTTGTGGGATTGCTGCATTCCAGTTGTCTCTTGGGACTGAGATGAATTGCATGGAGAGGAGGATGAAGCCGTTCTTCTACGTGAGGCAGGGTAGATCATCAATCAGGTGTAGGTTTTGAAGTGCCTTTTTGAAGTTCTTTTGGTGATCTGCAGGTATGCCTTGAACCCTGGTAACTAAAGCGAATAGAGAATGGGAAACCCCATTGGTAGGTGATTTTATGTCGCTGCAATTCCATAAGCAGTGGCTTCATTGCACGTCTTTTTGAACGCTGGGGAAACTTTTCGAATTTGTGAAGACTTTTGGCCCCAGGGCACACATCCAGTCTGTGGAAAAGAAAATTGGGATCTTGAGGAGTCCATATAATAGGGAGCACAATCTGGTCCAGGAATCCCAGAGATCAAGAGCAGCAGCAGATGACATATATGTCCCCAGGCTGTGGTACTACACCAACCTGTGTCTTCTGTCAGACCAGACTGAAGCCAGGCCATCACTTTCTTCTCTTCATTCCAGCCTTCCCTCCACGCTGCCCTGCACCCTTCCCTGCAGCCTTCCTTGTGGGATGTGGCTCTGGTGGTTAACTTGTGGCAGGAGGAGGAGGAGGAGGGGCTTGCTCATTTATTTGGGTGTTGACAGTTAACTCGCCCCTCAGCCCCTTGTGAAGGACATCAGAAAAAAGTTTTTCACACAGGAGGCATTGGCCCTTCTCCATTTCGAGCAACCTGCTGGCTATATAGGAGCCATAGGCCTCTTCAGCTTCAGGGGGGCTCTTGAGGAAATTTGTAGCTTCTCTCATGAGGCACAGTGATGCCTCCTCTGTCACCGTCCCCTTTCTGGGCCTTTTTGTATGAAGGCGGAGGGGAGGAACCTGCGATTTTGTGGGGCTCCTACTGGGCCCGGCCACCTCCTGTCTGACACTAACCCCTGCCTCCTCCTGGATGACACTGGGCCCAGCCTCCTCCTGGATGACACTGGGCCCGGCCTCCTCCTGCCTGCCACTTTCCACACCTTCCTCCTGGCTGACCTCATCCTGTGTATAAAAAAGGGACATAGTTTTTGGTTCATCAACAATTTTCAGCTCATGACTTGAAAATTCAATGCTAATACATATAAAAGAGTATAAATCTGACACCAGCATTTTTTAAAGCTGGTGACAAACATTTTTGGCCACTACTGTCAATTGATATGTATACATCATTTTTTTGAAAAAATCCTTTAATAGGTAATCAATTATAACATCTAGTTAACATCATTAATATTAGGACACTAAATAGGTCTAAAAATAACATACCTGGCTCCAGATGGTCACATCCGGTTCTTCCAGGATGGAAGGCCCAGCTTGGTCCTCATCAGCCTCTGCTGGGGTGGAGGGAAGGGTGGAGGGAAGGGTGCAGGGAAGGGTGGAGGGAAGGGTTGAAAGTGATGCTCTGGCTCCAGTCTGGTCATCAAGAAAACATAGTTTATCGTAGTACCACAGCCTGGGTACATATACATCATCTGCTGATGCTCCTGATCTCATGGAAATCTGGATCTTGTTGTTCTCCCTCCTATATATATTTTGCAAGATCCCAATTTTATTTTCCACAAAAGGTTGCTTCTGATGAAAGTTTGCACAAATGCGACAAGTTTCTCCAGCATTGACTTTCTTATTGTTTTAATATAATATTATAATACAAAAGAGATGCGGCGCTAAAACATATTATAAACCTGTGAAATAAGTTAATAAAATGATCAAAACTAATAGTGCAAAGTGAATATAAACAATGTTAGACTCCAATATCCCAAAATTAATTAAGGACATATATTGAGATAAAAAAATGCATAAAGTCCAAAGCCAAGGAAAAAGTCCGTGATAAATCAAGAAAAAGTGCCAGAAAGGGCCACAGCAGAGATGAAGGTGCAGTGGGGAAAATCTTCTAAGGTTCCTCACACCCAAGGTGGTAAATCAGATGCGCTTACCAGATCCCATTGACCGCTATTACAGCAGTCGAAAACGGCACAGGGAAATTGGAGGGATCCCCACAACCTCAGCTTAATGGTACCGATGGGCGACAGATGGTATCTCAGGATTCAGAGAGAAAAAAACAATCCATCGCGTAATACAGTCTCAGCAATGCACCCATCAGCAACGATAGCCACTGATCTGATAGACTCTGAGAGCAGGAAAGCCTCTGCCTGAGCGTTCTCATATATAATAATGCTGGGTGTTTGACCTCCCATAAATTCCTCATCTACCAGTACTTCTCAATAAATTGAGTCAGAAATTCAGGGTCCTTAAACTTAGCATTCATGTTTTCTGTCAAAGATAATATACAAGACAAAAACACTAATGTTAGGCTAAACTCTCATAATCTTACTTATCCCAACATAGGCCTCAATCTTTAGGCAGTATAGGCTGCTACAAAGTTAAAAAAAATGTACCTTCATTTCAGATGCCCGCAACTTCAGTTCCTCTATCCTCCATGCACAGAACGTATGTACTTCACACGCGTGATAGCTTTATACACACTACACATGCGTGACACTCCGCCTGCTTTGCCCGCCCCGATGTTCTTTTTTAATGAATATTCTCCGCCCCTTTTTTCTATGCACAGAGCGTACGTACGGCACGTGCATGATAGCTTTGTATACACACTGCGCATGCGTGAAACTCCACCTACATCACCCGCCCCATACGTTCTTTTTTTAACGAATATTCCCTGCCCCTTCTCTCTATGCTGCGCAGTAGGAGCAACAATGGCGGAGACACAGCAGGTGTGTACTAATTCCTCAAGTAATGAGGAAAGCCCGGAGCCCGAAATGTCCTGATCCGGGAAGAGGAGATTTAAGGCCTCCAATATGGCCTTAGAAGAGATGGTGGAGATGGTAGCAATTTTGAAAAAAAAAAAGATTACGATGGGAAGAATGGACTGTACGCCCAGCCTAATTTAAGAAAGGCAAAAATAATGGCGAAAGTGGGGAAGACCCTGCATCATCATTTTGGGGTACGGCGCTCTAAAGATCAGCTGAGGAAACGATGGTCCGACCTCAAACTCAGGGAGCCGGATCAGTACAGACGAATCCAGAAAGTGCTGGAAAAAAGTAAGTACTTGTTGTGTGTTCATATTCTGATTATTACCTTGCATGCTGCTCCATGTGCATGTGCTTTTCTTGTGTACAAGTTTAACTCGTTAAATGTTCGTAGGAAACATTGTTCGTACTAAACATTGTTTAAAAATATATATATACGACGTATTTAGTTGATACAGGGTTTAAACAACATTTTGGTCTTGGTAGTTTGTCTTATTAAAAGAAGTTTAGGACATTGTTGTCTAGATGTCTTTTGAAACTAGAATGAATAGCAAACTTCATTCAGTGGAATGTAAGGAGAGGACTCTCAGCAGCTGTTTACACATCTGGACTCAGGAGCACTAATGTGGGGCACCAGAATACATTTTTTTTGGTTAACCCACACAGGTGCTCCAGTGGATACTTGTTGGGGTGTCTCTATCTGTAAAAAAAAATGGGCAAAAAAGGTAATGGGGCATACACACGGTCGGACTTTTCAGCTACAAAAGTCCAACGGACGCCGACGGACTAAAGCTGGCTGGTAATCCGATCGTGTGTGGGCTTCTCCGGACTTTCAACTGACTTTTTCAGCCTCAAATCCGACGGACTTTAGATTTGAAACATGCTTCAAATCTTTACGTCGTAACTACGACGGACCCCGAAATACGCTCGTCTGTGTGCTAGTCCGACGGACAAAAAAACGACGCATGCTCATAAGCAAAAACTAAACGGAAGCACTCGGTCTAGTAAAACTAGTGTTCGTATTGTAGGTAGCACATTCCTCACGCTGCAAAATCTGTGATCGTTGAATGCAGCGCATTTTTAATGTCTTCTTTACGAATGCTATAAAGAACGAAGGTGTTTTGCTGTTCATATTCAAACAGAGTTCTCCCAGACTGATTTCTGGATTCTTTTTCTCTTTGATCCCATGAATGATATAGTATGCTTTTTAAAAACAATGTTTCCATACTAATAATACTTTTTACACTTCTTTTTCTTGTAATTTTTATCCAGATATTTATTTTATGATTGTTGTGGAACTTTTTTTCTGTTTATCTCTATTTTTTTTTTTTGGTTTCTTTGTGTTTGTAAAGTTACCACAAAGAACCCATTTTTTTTTTTATTTATTTTTTTATGTTTGTAAGGTTACCACAAAGAAACCATTTTTTTTTTTTATTTTTTATTTTTTTATGTTTGTAAAGTTACCACAAAGAACCCTTTATTAGTTTTTGTTTTTATAGTGATTTTTTTGTTTTTGTTATATAAAGTTAACCCAAGGAACCGTTTTTGGTTATGTATCTTTTTTTTTTTTTTTTTTTAAAGACTTACCACTCGAACATTATTAACATTATTAATGTATTTTTGGTGTGTTTTTGCAAACTCAATGAGATTGTTGTCCCTTGTTAATTTAACATTGTGTGTAAAATCAATGATTTAAAAGAAAACACATAAAGTCTTTTCATAAACTCAAAAAAGATCCATTTATTCATGGTCAAAATAAAATAAAGAGGAAGTCAACGCTGGAAAAAGTCAGTGGACAAGAAAATTGGGATCTTGAGGAGTCCATATAAGAGGAAGCACAATCTGGTCCAAGAATCCCAGAGATCAACAGCACCAGCAGATGATATAGATGTCTCCAGACTGTGGTACTACAACAGCCTGCGTCTTCTGTCAGACCAGACTGAACCCAGGTCATCACTTTCTTCTCTTCCCTGCAGCCTTTCCTCCACGCTGCCCTGCAGCCTTCCCTGCAGCCTTCCCTGTAGCCTTTTTTGGAGGCTGTGGCTCTGGTGTTTCAGTTGTGGCAGGAGGAGGAGGAGGAGGAGGAGGAGGGGGGGCTGCCTCATGTAGTTGGGTGTTTCGTGTTAGCGTGCCCTGCAGCCCCTTCTGGATTGTTTCCCCAAATAGTCGCTCGCAAATGAGGCGCTGCTCCCAATCCATTTGAAGAAGCCTGCTGGCTAAGTAGCAGCCATAGGACTCTTCCGCTTCGGGGGGGCTCCTCAAAAAACGGGTGGCCTCTTGCATGAGGTGCAGGGATGCCTCCTGTGTGACCGTCCCCTTCCTGGCCCTTTTTTTGGGAAGGTGGAGGGGAGGCACTTGGGATTCGGTCAGGCTCCTACTGGGCCCAGCCACCTCACTGGGACCAGCCACCTCACTTGGCCCAGCCACCTCACTGGGCCCAGCCACCTCCTGCCTGACACTGGGCCCAGCCTCCTCCAGGATGATGGAGAATCCGGCCTCCTCCAGGCTGTCCATGGGCCCGGTCTCCTCCTGCCTGCCACTTTCCACACATTCCTCCTGGATGGACTCATCCTGTGTATAAAAAAAGTACATAGTTTTAGTATATTTTTTGGGGTTCATCAATGACACACAATTTGCTTCTCATGACTAGCAAATTCAATGTGAATACATCTCTTTAAAAAAAGAGTCTAATCAGACACCCTAATTTTTTCAAGCAGGTGCCAAACATATTTAGCCACTACTGTCAATTGATATGTATACACAATTTTGAGGGCAAAATTCTTTGAGACAATTATAACATCCAGTTAACATCATTAATATTAGTACAGTAAATATTGGTTAAAATAATTTACCTGACTCCAGATGGTCATATCCGGTTCATCCAGGATGGAAGACCCAGCTTGCTCCTCATCAGCCTCTGCTGGGGTGGAGGGAAGGGTGGAGGGAAGGGTTGAAAGTGATGCCCTGGCTTCAGTCTGGTCATCAAGAAAACTGAGTTGATTGTAGTACCACAGCCTGGGTACATAAACATCATCTGCTGATGCTCCTGATCTCATTGATTCCTGGATCTTCTTATGCTCCCTCTTATACATATTCCTCAAGACCCCAATTTTCTTGAGCAATGTCTCCATTATTGCTTCCGGGATGGTCGCCTGGACAAAGGACAGAAGTCTCTCCAGCGTTGACTTCCTCACATGCTTTGCATAATACTGAGGGTGTTTCACCTCCCACAAATTCCTCATCTCTCTATATTTAGAAATAAAACTCTGGATCCTTAAATAGGGGATTAATAATGTCTGTAAAAGATAAAGTCACAAGACAAACACTTATTAGGTTTCTGCTAAACCCTCATCATCTTCTCCCTATGTAGGCCTCACCAATCTGTCAAACCATATAGGCTGCTTGCTACAAAGTCTTGACCAAAAATATAAATTTAAAATTACCTTCGTTTAGTAGCGTCCCGGTCCACTATCACCTACGCACAGAACGTACGTACGACACGTGCACAAGGCCCCTCTTTATACACTGCACATGCATAATACTACGCCTACTTGGCCCGCCCCTGACGTTCTTTTTGTTTACGCATATAACCCGCCCTTGACTCTACGCACAGAACGTACGTACGACACGTGCACAAGGCCCCTCTTTATACACTACGCATGTGTGAAACTCCGCCTGCGTCGCCCGCCCCTGACGTTCAATTTTTACTCATGTTCTCCGCCCATTTTTCTTTACGGCGCGTAGTGGTGTGAATAATGGCGGAGACACATCAGGTGCGTACTACCTCAGGTAGCGAAGAAAGCCCGGAGACCGGAACGTCAAAATCTGTGATGCCTAGATTTAAGGCCTCCAATATGTCCTTTAAAGAGATGGTGGAAATGGTGGCCATTCTTAAAAAAAGGATTATGATGGGAAGTATGGGCCGTACGCCCGGCCAAATTTGCGCAAAGCCAAAATAATGGCGAAGGTGGTGAAGACTTTACAGGCTTATTTTGGGGTACAGCGCTCCAAGGATCAAATTAGAAAAAGATGGTCCGACCTCAAACTCAGGGAGCCGGATCAGTACAGACGGATCCGTAAAGTGCTGAAAAAAAGTAAGTACTTGTCGTGTTTTTATCTTCTGTTTATTACCTTGTATACTGCTCCATGTGCTTTTCATTACTATCCGATTTTTTTATCATCGTTTGAAACGATCTTTTAATAAACCTCGTTACATATCTATAGATATATCTCTATAGATATATCTATATATATATATATATATATATATATATATATATATATATATATATATATATATATATATATGTATGTATGTATGTATGTATGTATGTGTGTGTGTGTGTGTGTGTGTGTGTGTGTGTGTGTGTGTGTGTGTGTATATATATATATATATATATATATATATATATATATATATATATATATATATATATATATATATATATATATATATATATATAATATGTGTGTGTGTGTGTGTGTGTATATATATATATATATATATATATATATATATATATATGTGTGTAGATATAGGTAGATATAGAGAGAGAGAGATCAAAAGATTTGTAACTATATTTAGATATTGATATCTAGATATCTATCTATCCGATATGTCTTTAGAAATTTAAATATTTATGTCAACTAGGAACTCTACACAAACAGACCATTTGTACACCACTTCACTACAAATGTTTGAAGATTACTATGTACTAAAATATCTGTGTGCTAAGTATATTAATTTTTGGCTTCACATAGGGGAAAAATCACTCAGCCAACAAGAAGAACACAGTCCCCCCCAAGCAAAAGAACATACTTGGGAAATCAGCCCAAGCCCCACTGAGGATGTGGAGAAAGGAGAGGTGGGCGACATGGGCACCCCACCAGGTGAGTGTCTGACACACCAGCTTACGGTAATCTATGCATGGCTGCCTTTTCTTTTATGTAATTTTTCTACTCTATTTTAGGTGATCTGGTTGTGCTTGAGTAAAGCAACAGCGCCACCCCCGAGGATGTTCAGGAATTATGCGACATGGGCACCCCACCAGGTCAGTGTCTGAGACACCAGCTTTATGGTAAGGTAAACTATGTATGTGTGCATATTTCTAAACACATCTTTTTTTTCATTCCACTTTAGGTCCAACAAGTGACTATTTCACCACAGACAGTGCCCAACGGCTAATTGCTCAAATAATGGCCTGGAATGGGGAGATCGATCAAATGCGTAATCGGCTGGATCGTATGCAGCAGGAAATTAAGGACATGATTGATGTTTTGGGTCGAATCTAAATGCCCTTTTTGAAACCCCAAAACATCGATCATGTCCTTCATTTCCTGGTTTGCTGACCCCATTCTGGGCCTTCTCTTTATTATTTTCTGTTAAATTATATGCCTGTTTAACATCATTTAAAAAAGGAGGCCTGTTTTGAGAAAATACCAAAAAAATCAAAAAATGTTTTTAAAAAAAAAATATATAAAAAAAAATGATTTACAAAAACCAAAAAAAAAAGGATTTAAAAAAAAAAACAAAAAACAAAAAGGCCTGTTTGCTAAAATCAAAATGTCCAACAAATTTTATTTTTGATTATCTAAAAATATTTAACTATAATTATATTATTCGAAATTTATGAATATATCATTATATTTTTGGCTAGGAACATTTTATACTAAATGCATAACTGAATAGATACCAAAGATTAAAAACATCTGCTTAGGAATTAAATAAATGTGTGGTTTGCTATTTCAATGCTCAGTATCAGTTTGGTTATAAATTGAAAAAAGTTGTTTACAGTGGCAATGGAGCTTATTTAGAAATTTACAAGGAAGAAAGAGAAAGCCCAAAAGAAAGGCAAGCAATAAATATAATTAAAGATTTCATCAAGCTTTTTTTTTATTTTAAATATTTAGATATCCTGGCCCATTGCAATGGCCCCCTACCCATAAAATAATTAACATATTGCTGTCTAACTTGACGGGCACTTTGGGGGGCCAAGGCAGTACGGACAGTATCCAGGCCCATAAGATTGTCACCGATAAGTCCGGTCTCAGGCCCAACTGGCACCATATAATTTGGAGAATGTTTGTGTAAAAAGTTGTGCAGGATGCAGCACGATAAAATTATAAAATTATCAAATTAAGTTTGTATTCCGCCAAATTAATGGAGGTTTGAAACAGGCGGAACCGGCTGGCCAGAATCCCAAACGCATTCTCAACCACTCTTCTAGCTCTGGCCAGCCGGAAATTAAAAACCCTCCTCTCCGGGGTGAGGGTTCTTTGGGGGAATGGCCTCATGAGGTGCTTGCTCAGAGCGAAGGCTTCATCGGCAATGAAGACAAAGGGGAGTCCTTCCACGTTATCCCCATCAGGTGGCAATCCCAGGCCACCACTCTGGAGACGCTGGCAGAACTCCGTCTGGGCAAATACTCCTCCATCCGACATCCGGCCATTCTTCCCCACGTCCACATATAGAAATTCATAGTGTGCCGACACCACCGCCATTAAAACAATACTGTGGAACCCCTTATAATTAAAATATTATGACCCCGAATGGTGTGGTGGCACGATGTGGACATGTTTCCCATCTATAGCCCCTCCACAATTGGGAAAGTCCCAACGGGTGGCAAAATGGGATGCCACAGTCTGCCATTCCTGTGGCGTTGAAGGAAACTGGGGAATCAAACAAGAAAACAAAAATCAGTAATTTTGAAGATAACATTGCAAGAAAATTATACAATTAAAAACGTTATTCCCCAGCATCAGTATAACATTAAATAAACATTAAATCTTCTGGAAGAAATAATATGGAAAGGCACACTTATCAGATTGCTCACCCCCTCTGATGGAACATTGATTACATTTTAGGGGGTGGTGAAATCCAAAAAAAATATTACTTTTAGGACACGCAGGGATTTATGGACTAAAAAGGCTACAAGACTGCAGTTGTCGCACTCTGCAAGTGCAGTTGCTCCCCAGCTTAAAGTAAATGAGGTAAGGTAAAAAGGCTTTCATGTTGCAAGGAGTACACAATCACATGCAAGGGCAATTAATGAAAACACTTTGTGGCTTGCATATGATTTGATGATGGAAATCAGCAGAGCTTCTGCTCATTTACTAAAGCACTGGAGCAAATGCACTTGTAGAGTGCACATGCATTTTGCAAAGTGCAACATATATTTGCTTTTTACAAATCAACACCACAGAACATTCTAGCAAATTATTAGGGGGGTGGGGGGGGTTGGGAAATCAAGCTAATGGCTAATTATAAGCACACTATTTGGATTGAGTTTAGAGGAAACAAAATACAATGCAGCTGACTAAATACATTCAAACTGAGTAGACTAGGTGGATATGTGCCCAGCATTGTATGCTGGGGAGGTTATTGAAGGCAAATATACATGCATGACAAAAAAGAACAGGAAAAAAATCCAGCATGTGTGAGGAGAAAAAGGGGACATTCACACTATATTGCAATGATGGTAAGTAGTGTTTGAGCTAAGAAATACATTACATTATCAAAGATTAAATAAAAGAACATGTGATGCTAATAAAAGAAAAAAATCTTACCTTAATATAGTCCTTCTGCAGGACCTGGATGATGGCAGAACAGGTCTCTGGGATAATGATCCCCAGAGCCTGGGGGGAGATGCCTGTCGAGAACTTGAGGTCCTGCAGGCTTCTCCCTGTCGCCAAGTACCGCAACGTGGCAACTAGCCTCTGCTCCGGAGTGATGGCTTGCCTCATGCAGGTATCCTGCCTGCTGATATAGGGGGTCAACAAAGCCACCAAACGGTCAAAAACGGGGTCCGTCATCCGGAGAAAGTTCCTGAAATCCTCAGGATTATTCTTACGGATCTCACGGAGCAATGGCATGTGACAGAACTGGTCACGCTGGAGCAACCAATTCTTGGTCCATGAACTCCTCCTCGCCCTGTTCATGGACTGGTCTTGGTCTGAAGAATAAACTACAGCACCAAACACATACAATGCACGAGCTCGACGACGAGTACATACAGGTAACATGGCTTCAAAACGGTCGGCTGGTCAGAACGCACTTAACAGAACGCACTGAAGAACAGCAAGGCCTGTGAAGAGCGACCTGAAAATCAGGAACGAGCGGACAGCAAAACAAAGATTTCTCAATGCCAACTGACCAAACGCACTGAAAAGCAGATACAAACCTCACAAGCACAGACTGAACAACAGTTAAAACGAACTGAAAAATACGAGTCTCACAAGCGCGAATCGTCTCTCACCAAACTTCTACTAACACGAGATAAACACGAGATTAGCAGAAGGAGCCCAAAGGGTGTCGTACGGGCTATTGAACTTCCGTTTTATAGTCTCGCTGGACTTGGTGTACGTCACCGCGTACTAGGCTGTCAAACTTTTGTGTGGTCGTGTGTAGGCAAGTCCGTTCGTTAGAAAGTCTGCCGAAAGTCCGCCAGAAGTCTGTCGGACAGGCTGTCGGATTTTTGTAGCTGAAAAGTCCGACCGTGTGTACGCCCCATTAGTATTCCAGCTTGTTTCCAAGGGAATTTTAATTATGTCTTCAACTTGGATCTCTGCCCAAACAGACAATTGTACACCACTTTAATGCAATCTTTCATATTTCTATTCCTGGACTCAAATATCTGTGTGCTAAGTATACCTTTTGTTTCATTCTCATAGGGGAGAAAAGATTCAGACAACCTGAACCCAGGGACCCCCGACCTCACCAGCCCATTTGGCAAATCAGCCCAAGCCCTACGGAGGATGTGGAGGAAGGAGAGGTGGGCAACATGTGCACCCCACCAGGTGAGTGTCTGACACCTCAGCTTTTGGTAATCTGTGTGCCTGCATATTTCTAAATACATCTTTTTTTTCATCAATTTTAGGTGATCTGGTTGTGGAAGGGGAAGAAGCGGTGGAAGTATGTCCAAGTGCCAGCGGCCCCAGAGGATGTGGACGAAGGACAGGTGGAGGAAGTGGGTGACATGTGCACCCCACCAGGTGAATATGACACCCCAGCTTATGGTAATCTATGTATGCCTGCATATTTCTAAATACATCTTTTTTTCATTAATTTTAGGTGATGTGGAAGGGGAACCATTTACCACCGACAGTGCACAACGATTACTTGGCCAGATCATGGCCTGGAATGGGGATATTGATGCCATGCGCACTAGCCTTGACCTAATGCATAATCGGCTGGACAATTTGCAGCAGGAAATGAAGAATATGATCGATGTTTTGGGGAGAATCTAAATCCCTTTTTCACAAAAAATTGATTATGTTCTTCATTTCCTTTTTTGCTGACCCCATTCTGGGCTTTGACTTTTAAAGATTTTGTGCCTGTTTGTAAAAAAATGTATAAAAAAAAAAAAAAAAAAAATATTGGGGCCTGTTTGTTTAAAAAAAATAAAAAAACATATATATATATATAGAGGCCTGTTTGTTTAAAAAAAAATAGAGGCCTGTTTGTAAAAAGAATTAAAAAAAAAATTTAAATAAAAAAAATTCTATTGTTTGAACAAAAAATTAAAAAATCTGTTATTAAACAACAAGATGTGTGTCTTCTTCTTTCAATGCTCAATGCCAGTTTTGGAACATATTTGGTGTTTACAGTGACAATGGGGCTTATTTACTAAAGGAAAATACACTTGGCACTACAAGTGCACTAGGATAACCTAGGAGACAGCCAAAAAAGAAAGGCAAGCAATAAATACAATTTGAGATTTTATCTGATCATTATTTTTTATTAAAACAAATTATAGATTGTCTGGCATTGCAATGGCCCCCCTACCCGTAAAAAAATCAACATATTGATCCCGAACTTGACAGGCCCTTTGGGGGGCCAAGCCAGTATGGCCAGTATCCAGGCCCATCAGAGGATTCTCAATAAGTCCAGCCTCAGGCCCAAGTGATGCAATATAATTGCTCGAATGTTTGTTTAAATAATTGTGCAGGATGCAGCACGCTAGGACAAGGTGATTTAGTTTGTATTCCGCCATGTGGGTAGCTGTCTGAAACAGGCGGAACTGGCTAGCCATGATCCCAAAGGCATTCTCCACAACTCTTCTCGCTCTGGCCAGCCGGTAGTTAAAAACCCTCCTCTCCGGGGTGAGGGTCCTTTGGGGGAATGGCCTCATCATGTGCTCTCCCAGACTGAAGGCTTCATATGCAATGAAGGCAAAGAGGAGTCCTTCCACATTATCCGCATCAGGTGGCAATCCCAGGCCACCACTCTGAAGACACTGGTAGAACTCCGTCTGGGTGAAGACTCCTCCATCCTCCATCTGGCCATTCTTCCCCACATCCACATACAGAAATTCATATTGTGCCGACACCACTGCCATTAAGACAATACTGTGAAACACCTTATAATTAAAATAGTATGACCCTGAATGGGGTGGTGGCATGATGTGGACGTGTTTCCCATCTATAGCCCCTCCACAGTTGGAAAAGTCCCAACGGGTGGCAAAATGGGATGCCACAGTCTGCCATTCCTGTGGTGTTAAAGGAAATTGGGGAGTCAAACAAGAAAAAAAAAATATAAGTACTTTTGCACCTAACATTTAAGCACATTACACACAAAACATTATTGCCCAGCATCAGTATAACATTAATTGTAAGTATTATTTAAAGACTAAAATATAAGGCCCACTTATCAGATTTATCACCCCCTCTGATGGCCCATTGTTAAATTTTAGGGGGGGGGATTCTAAATCAATTTAAGGACACACAGACCATTTGCGGACATTTTAGGGGGGATTCTAAAGCAATTTAAGGACAAACAGACCATTTGCAGACATTTTAGGGGGGGTTCTAAAGCAATTTAAGGACACACAGACCATTTGTAGACATTTTGGGGGGCGATTCTAAAGCAATTTAAGGACACATAGACCATTTGCAGACATTTTAGGGGGGATTCTAAAGCAATTTAAGGACACACAGACCATTTGCAGATATTTTAGGGAGGGAGGGGATTCTAAAGCAATTTAAGGACACACAGACCATTTGGAGACATTTTAGGGTAAAGCAATACAATGGAGCTGACAAAATACATTAAGTGACTAGACTAGGTGGATATGGGCCCAGCATAGCATGCTGGGGAGGTTAGTGAATGCAAATATGCATGCAGTACAAAAAAGAGCATTAAAAAATTACAGCATGCATGAGGACAAAGGGGACATTCACACTATATTGCAATCATGGTAATTAGTGTTTGAGTAAAGAAATGCATTACATTAGCAAACATTAAATACAATAAAATGTGATGTTAAAGGATAAAATTCTTACCTTAATATAGTCCTTCTGCAGGACCTGGATGATGGCAGAACAGGTCCCTGGGATAATGATCCCCAGAGCCTGGGGGGAGATGCCTGTCGAGAACTTGAGGTCCTGCAGGCTTCTCCCCTTCGCCAAGTACCGAAACATGGCGACTAGCCTCTGTTCCACAGTGATGGCTTGCCTCATGCAGGTATCCTGCCTGCTGATATAAGGGGTCAGCAAAGCCAACAAATGGTCAAAAACGGGGTCCTTCATCTGGAGAAAATTCCTGAAATCCTCAGGGTTATTCTCACAGATCTCACGGAGCAAAGCATGTGAGAGAATTGGTCATGCTGGAGCAACCAATTCTTCTTCCATGAACTCCTCCTCGCCCTGTTCATGGACTGGGCTTAGGCTGAAGAATGAACTACAGCACCAAGCACATAAAATGCATGAGCTCTGCGATGAGTACGTATACGTAACATGGCTTTAAAATGGTTGGCTGGTCAGAACGAACGTAACAGAACGCACTGAAGAACAGCAAGGCCTGTGAAGAGCGAGCTGAAAATCAGCAACGAGCGGACAATAACACACTGAATAAATCAATGCGAACTCACTACACACACTGAAAAGCAGATAGTCTCGTCGGACTTGGTGTACGTCACCGCAACTTTTGTGTGACCGTGTGTGCGCAAGTCCGTTCATTCTAAAGTCCGTCGGAAGTCCATCAAAAGTCCAACGAAAGTCCGCCGGAATGGCCGTCGGAATTTTTGTTGCCGAAAAGTCCTCACATGTGTACACGGCATTAGAATTAGAAATTAGCGGGTTTCCGGCGGCAGATCTGGCCTAATCCGGCAGAAGAGAAAAAGACACAGCAGCCCTTTCGGTTTAAAAAGGGATCCAAAGAAGGATTCAGACAGGCCAGGGCTTACAGACAGTTTTTCAGACAGTGGAGGGGAGCCGGTTCAACCTTCCAGAAACCTTCCAAGCCCAGGGCCAACAAAGCTCCTAAGGCTTCAAATAAGTCCTTCTGAAGCTGTCTCCACTTAACCCTCTCAAGTAGGAGCAAGACTAATCCAATTCAGGGGGGTTTGGGCGGACACATTACATGATGCCTGGATTGTAGCTGTCATTCAATCACGTTATCGTCTCAAGTTCAGAACAAGGCCCCCTAAGACCTTGTTCATAGAAACTGGACTTCCTATGGATTTGGAAAGGAGACAATGTTTGCAAAGATATATAGGAGAGCTGTTGGCAGCAAGGGCCATTCTTCCGGTTCCAAGGCACGAATTGAGTCAAAGAGTATGTTCCCTCTGTTTTTGGTCCCAGAGGCTTCAGGGGGTTTTGGACCAGTTTTTGACCTCAAAGTCCTGAATTCTTACATCAATGTTCCACCATTCAAAATGGAGTAATTGGAAACGACCATTTCGGTTGTGGAGTCAGGAGACTGGATGGTTTGAATCGATCTGGCGGATGCGTATCTTCATGTCTTCATAGACGCATCTCACCATCGCTTTCCCAGGCCTTCCGTGGAAGGCTCTCATTTTCATTTTTAATCTCTCCCATTCAGTCTCTGCACGACTCCGAGAATGTTTTTAAAGCTACTGTCTGCTGTTGTTGCGACTCTCAGGGTCAAGGGAGTGCAAATATTCCATTATCTAGATGACATGCTACTTCTGGGTCCCTCAAATGAGCTCCTTCTAGTTCATGTGAATTTCACCTGCAAAACACTAGCTCGTTTTGGTTGGTTGATCAACTTTCCGAAGAGCCAGATGCATCTGACCCAAAATGTTGGAGTATTTAGGAGTACAATTCAACATGGATTGGGGTTGTGTTTCTCTTCCTCAGAGGAAGGTCCAGGAGATCCAGTCTCAGACAAAGCAGTGATGGCCAGCCCTTCTGTCAGGAGACTAGTAGACCAGACTGTGTGGACTGCACAGAGATAACCCAAAACACATGTAAGTGAATAGTGATATTTATTAAAATAGGTGATAATTAGAAAATACAAACCGTAAACAACCAACCCAACAAACCCACTACAAACAACAATATCTACAGCAAGGGGCAATACCGATATCACAGCTGTCAGCCAGGCCAGGGTCATAGACAGCAGGTCAGCAAGAACAAGGGATATACCAGAGACATAAACGTTTAGCCAAGCCAAGGTCATATACAGGAAGATCAGTAAATGAGGGACAGGGAACCAACAGGACAGAGAGGGGATGGATCGGGCTGAAGGGTACAGGAACACAGAAGGGATCGGGTCAGGATAAGCTCGGGCACAAGGTCAGATGCAGGCTCAGGATCGGGTAACAGGCGAACAAGGTCAGGGCTCAAGGAGAGAGATACCAAGGCAAGCCTATGAGGGCTTGCTGGGTATTTATAAGGCTGTGGTAATTGAACTCATGTCATAGCTGAGCGCAGTGTGTGCTGTTTGCTCCACACTGCCGGAGTGCACCCGCTGGTGGACACCGGTACTACGGCCTAGGGATGCAACAGTGCCACCAGCAGGAGAGACCTCTTACTGCAGGACCCAGGTGTTGGAAGACACCCGCTGGTGGACACTGGTATTGCGATCCAAGAGGCCAATAGCGCCACCAACAGGTAAACCCTCTCATGACAGTACCCCCCCTAAAGGAGCGGCCTCCGGACGCTCTAACAAGGTGCAATTGTCCACAGTTCATGGCCTCCAATCGAACAGCTGAGGGCACATCAGGCTGGGCATTGGGTACATCAGGGCAGACGGCTGGCATGTCAGAGTCATTGAGCTGGGCAGCGGACAGGAACAACTTGAGCTGGGCAGCAGACAGGAACAACTTGAGCTGGGCAGCAGACAGGAACAACTTGAGCTGGGCAGCAGACAGGAACAACTTGAGCTGGGCAGCAGACAGGAACAACCCGAGCTGGGCAGCAGACAGGAACAACCCGAGCTGGGCAGCAGACAGGGACAAGCCGAGCTGGGCAGCAGGCTCCGGGTCATCGAGCTGGGCAGCAGGCTCCGGGTCATCGAGCTGGGCGGCTGGCATAGGCACTTCAAGCTGGGCGGCTGGCATGGGCGCTTCAAGCTGGGCGGCTGGCATGGGCGCTTCAAGCTGGGCGGCTGGCATGGGCGCTTCAAGCTGGGCGGCTGGCATGGGCGCTTCAAGCTGGGCGGCTGGCATGGGCGCTTCAAGCTGGGCGGCTGGCATGGGCGCTTCAAGCTGGGCGGCTGGCATGGGCGCTTCAAGCTGGGCGGCTGGCATGGGCACTTCAAGCTGGGCAGCTGGCATGGGCGCTTCAAGCTGGGCAGCTGGCATGGGCGCTTCAAGCTGGGCAGCAGGCATGGGCACTTCAAGCTGGAGGGCAGACACCCGGACATCAGGCTGGAGGGCAGACACCCGGACATCAGGCTGGAGGGCAGACACCCGGACATCAGGCTGGAGGGCAGACACCCGGACATCAGGCTGGAGGGCAGACACCCGGACATCAGGCTAGAAGGCAGACACCCGGACATCAGGCTGGAGGGCAGACACCCGGACATCAGGCTGGAGGGCTGGCACCCGGACATCAGGCTGAAACAGATCAGCTGGCGGGGAGGCAGGACTGGACACTGGCATGATGGTATGGGTTGGATTAGCTGGTGCGGAGGCAGGTTGGGTTACTGGCAGGATTGTGTGAGTGGGGAAGAACTTCCGTTTCTTCTTTGGCTTAACTGCTGGAGATCTGTAGGTGGCTGTAGGACTGTAGACAGGAGGTGAGGCATACTGAAAGGAAGGGCTGGGATATGGCAAGGAAGGGGGAACAGCGGCCAGAGGGAGTTCTTGTGGGGAAGTTGCAGGTATTAGAGAAGAGGCAGGTGGGTTAAAGGCAGGATAGGTGCAGGAAGTAGAGACTGGGTAATAATACTTGGTGGAAAGCTGTGTATACTGGGCTGTAGCTGAGGTTGCCATGAGCGATGGGGGAATAGATTCTTGGGAAGGCAGGTGATTAATGGCAGGGCTGGGTTGTTGTGGCTTGGCTAAATTAAGGAGATGTGACCATGCCTGTAGCACAGGATGAACAAACATTGATTCACACACAGCTTGACTAACCAGCGATTGCACTGAATGGATGCAATCAGACAACACCTGCTGTGAACAAGAGGCATAACGTTCCATGAAAAAGGCTGGATCATCCTCTAATAACCACACCAGAGACTCAACCTGATCAAAACTGAAGGGGGGAGAAAAATCATCGATGCCCTCTGGAGTACTGGACAAGGCTAGCTCTGCACACAGCTGGATCAGAGGCTGAACATTTTCAAATAGCATACCGCCCTCATCCACCAGAGAATGGGCCAGACGGATACACTCTAATAGTTGATCCCTGGTCCACTCCTTTAATACCAGACGGCAATAACAATTATCCTCAGTTACCAATGAGGTAAGATAAATCACTATTTCCGCCTGCATTTTCAAAAAGGCTCCTCAGTGCAGTCACGTCTGGTAGGGATGGCCTTGGTATACTGTCAGGAGCCTAGTAGACCAGACTGTGTGGACTGCACAGAGATAACCCAAAACACATGTAAGTGAATAGTGATATTTATTAAAATAGGTGATAATTAGAAAATACAAACAGTAAACAACTAACCCAACAAACCCACTACAAACAACAATATCTACAGCAAGGGGCAATACCGATATCACAGCTGTCAGCCAGGCCAGGGTCATACACAGCAGGTCAGCAAGAACAAGGGATATACCAGAGACATAAACGTTTAGCCAAGCCAAGGTCATACACAGGAAGATCAGTAAATGAGGGACAGGGAACCAACAGGACAGAGAGGGGATGGATCGGGCTGAAGGGTACAGGAACACAGAAGGGATCGGGTCAGGATAAGCTCGGGCACAAGGTCAGATGCAGGCTCAGGATCGGGTAACAGGCGAACAAGGTCAGGGCTCAAGGAGAGAGATACCAAGGCAAGCCTATGAGGGCTTGCTGGGTATTTATAAGGCTGTGGTAATTGAACTCATGTCACAGCTGAGCGCAGTGTGTGCTGTTTGCTCCACACTGCCGGGGTGCACCCGCTGGTGGACACCGGTACTACGGCCCAGGGATGCAACAGTGCCACCAGCAGGAGAGACCTCTTACTGCAGGACCCAGGTGTTGGAAGACACCCGCTGGTGGACACTGGTACTGCGATCCAAGAGGCCAATAGCACCACCAATGGGTAAACCCTCTCATGACACCTTCTATGATGCTGAATGAATGCATGCAGTATCTGGGGGTTTTATCAGCCACAGTTCCAGTAGTCCCGTGAGTCAGGTGGCGCAGAAGGAGGTTTCAATGCAACTTACTTCTTCAGCGGGATCGTCTGCCAATTCCGATAATCTGGTCCCTGGTTTGGTGGTCAGTAGCTCGCAATCTTTCCCGCGGAGTTCCGTTGAAGGCCTCAGAACCAATAGTGGTGTCAACCAATGCCAGTCTGGCAGGCTGCGGGGCACAGTGCCTGGGACAGCAGGTTCAAGGCCAATGGAACCTTTCTGGGGTGAAGAGTTAAATTTTCCTGGGATTGGATGCTGTCAGACGCGCTCTTAGCGTTCCAACCTATGTTGCGAGATCGGGCTGTCAAGATTCTTTTGGACAACAAAACTACGGTGGCTTATGTGTCTCATCAAGGGGGCAAAAGAAGTCACCCTCTCCTTCAGGTGGCATGTCAATCTTCCTATGCGCAGAGAAGAATCTCGGCTCTCTTACAGCATCTTATCTCCCAGGGCCTGGCAATGTTTTAGCAGATCGCTTGAGTCGAGGCTTTGGGGATCACAACATATGGGTCCTCAACCCCAAGTACCTACGCAAGATCTTCAGGGTCTGGGGGATGCCGTCGATAGATCTTATGGCATTGGAGGAGGATTTTCAACTGCCCTGCTTCTTCTCTTGAACCTGGCATCCACAGGCATTGGGTCAGGGTGCTCTGTCCAGGTCTTGGAACTTCCCCTTGGTGTATGTGTTCCCGCCGCTTCCTTTGGCTCTCAAAATCCTGCTAAAGATTCAGTGAGAAAGGGTCACAGCAAAAGTAGGCCCACCTTACTGGCTCAGGGAGCTGTGGTTCCCTCTGACTTGGAGGATAAAGTTGGGCTCACCAATCCCTCTGCCTCCTTGTAAAAATATCCTTCTGCAGAGTGGGGCCTGACACCCGAACCACAGGAGGATAAAGTTGATGACATTATTACAGGCTCATAAGAACGAATGTAACCTATCACCGGATCTGGAATACTACGGAAAGGGGTTGGGACCTTGGATCTCTTTCAGTATCTAACATTTTGGAGTTTCTGCAGAGTGGTCTCCAAGGGTTAGCTTATAATTCCCTGAAGGGTCAAATCCCTGCCTTGTCGGCTATGTCGTGTACAAGATATGCTCTACATCCATTGGTGATCTTTTTAGGGGCAGCCATAGAAATCAGACCTCCATTGAAATCGTTTTTTTCAAAAGAGGACTTAACACTAGTCTTAGGAACATTGGTGGTTCCTCCGTTTGTTCAAGCTTTCTCTTGTTCATTATTTCTTTTAACAGTTTTTTGTTTTTGCTTTTTACTAGCCGTGGCCAGAAGAGTCTCTGAGTTGTGCGCCTTCTCATCTAAAGTACCATATTGTTTGGTGCTCTCAGACAAGGTAGTCCTTAGGCCGATACCGAGCTTTCTACCTAAGATGGACACATAATTTCGTATGAACTGGGAGGTCATTCTCCCAGCCTTTCCGGCGGATACAGCTGATGATGAGTGGAGTAGGTTAGACCTGGTCTCTGCGGTTTCAACCTACCTGAATCAGCTGTAGGTTTTCCCAATGGGGCCTAAAAAGGGTATGCCAGCAACATCTAGAGTTGTCTTACTGGTTTTATCAAGACCATGCATATTGCATACAAAACGCTGGGCCTTCCTCCTCCTTCAGAGATCAAAGCACATTCGACGAGGTATGGCAGCATCCTGGGCAGCCCCTGAGGTAGTTTGTAGAGAAGCAAGCTGGAGCGTGCCCAAAACCTTTTATTACGCATTACAGGCTTAATATGGCTTGTCCGCCTGAGGAAACATTTGGCTCTGCGGTTATTACGGCAGCTATTGCCCAATAAAAATTTTGAGTAGCATTGCATTGAGGGTTTGGCTTATTTTTTATTTTTTGTCTTCCCTAGCCTTCTTAATATTTCTTGGTACATCCCATAGTAGGCTGACATGGGGAGGTCCAGGAATAAGGAAAATTGTTATCCATACTTACCATAATTTTCCTTTCCTGGATCCTCCCGATGTCAGCCGGAGGATTCTCACCCAGTTTATCCGTCGCGAGGTGGAGCTTTTTTGAACACTGGTGTGGGCAGACAGCCGCCCTTTTGTGGGCTAGAAAAGAGGTGGTCCTGGAGGGTCAGAGGGGGCGGAGCTGACTCATAGTAGGCTGACATGGGGAGGATCCAGGAAAGCATATCTTCTGTTAAAATAAATTGGGCCAGAGCCATGAGGACACCTACACTTTAACACAGCCATCATTTTTTCCAAGAGATTCTGTGAATGTGACTCATTTTTGCATCATAGGGCTGTGGTGCTTGGGTGCCGACTTGTGTTGAACCTCATTATTGAACTGAATAAGTGCCAATACACTAGTTCCTCTTAGTTCCTTTCCTGTGGTCCATAGGCTGCAACCTCTCACTCGGCTGGTGGGTGGGCTTGTTACTGCGGGATCCTGTGAGTATCTTGTGACCCCTGTTTGATTATAAATGTGTTCCTCAAGTAGTATATCTTCCTGATGAAGCTAACTGCAAATGTAACTACTTGTTTATTTAATACAATGAACAAAATCTTTGTTGACCTCACCAGTACATGAAGACACTTGTAATCCATATGGGAGAACATGTCTGTATCATATGTGCTGACTATATAATCATCACAGTTGCTCTTAAAAAATTTTGCCTTTTAAAAAATGAATCATGTAATAAAAGATCATTTTCTACATACTGTTTCTTGTTGTGGCACCTTAAAAGTCCCATATTATTTAAGTCTTATTTAAATAATTGTACAACTGGGATGTGGTGCCATTTTTGGTCTTTCCCAAACTGTTCTATTTTCATACAAAAAGTTGTCATACAGTAGTCACTTTATCTGATAATGTGCTACCTACTTCACATGCCATCCGGACAAATCATTCAAGCCTAGGTTCCACCTCTACCAGCTTTTCTTTTCTAACAGTTCAATGTTTTCACACCATTCAATAGTAATCATACTGGTATATGCACCTCTACCCTTGGGTTGTTTTGTAATTTCTACTGGCAACCAAATGCTCTACCTCAGATAAAAAAGAAACGTGGGATACTAAACTAGGCTATGCTGGTGCCAGAAGTGCTCCTTTGCAGAGAAATTGACTGTGCTGATACTAGTAGTGCTCCTTTGCAGGCTACTGGGCTAAGCTTCTAACAGTACTGCCCCTTATAGGATTCTGGGCCATGGCAGTACCAGTAATGCTCCTGTACCAGGCACTAGGCTGTACTAGTGATTATGTGCACGGCACTGGACTGTGCAGTCTTGGTAGTGTTCCTATACAGATTGGGTTGCTCTGGCAACAGTAGTGCTTGTATCCAACTCCAGATCTAGCATACGGTATTCAAAGCACCACAAGATTTAGGAGCTGCATAGTACAGGATAACCAAGGCCCTCTGGGTGCCAGGAGCTGCATATCACAGGACACTCTAAACTCCTTAGTAGCCAGAAGCCACACAGCATAGAATAATCAGAACCCTACAGTTGCCAGGACACCACTTTCTCCTACAATGCCTTTCAGGACACACCCCTCATCACGCCCATATGCTAACAATAAAAAAAATGTCTGCAGAGCTGAGACTAATTATAAATGCCTAGCTAATAGGCAGCATGTTGACCTAGGGATAGAGGCTTCATCCCACCTAAAGCTCTACAAAGCCTCCAAGCTCTAGAATCTAGACAGAACATAATACGATCTGAAAAAAACTAAGTTTGTTTTTTCCATAATAGACACAAATGTTGGAGCCCCTCAACATCTGTTGTAAAACGCAGGATTTTTTTTTCTTACTATGTCCTCAGAGAGAAAATGTAAGTAAATTGGGTTGATCTGAAAAAAAAAGATCACACTATTTTCACTTTTGAATCTGTCCATACCGTATATGTTTCTGTTTAAAGTGTATCTAAACCCAAAAACAAAAACAAAAATATATGTATATTGCAGCTTACCAGTCTTTATATAGTGGTAGTGGCTGCATTTGTTTTTTTTGTCTTTTTGGGGGGGGGGCATTTTTCCCTTTATTTTTCCCTTTATTTTCACCCGATAATCCTGTGAATAATGGGCGGCACAGTGGTGTAGTGGTAAGCACTCTCACCTAGCAGTAAAAAGGGTCGCTGGTTCGAATCCCAACCACAACACTACCTGCCTGGAGTTTGCATGTTCTCCCTGTGCCTGCATGGGTTTCCTCCGGGTGCTCCGGTTTCCTCCCACACTCCAAAGACATGCTGGTAGGTTAATTGGCTTCTGTCCAAAATTGGCCCTAAGTATGGGGACCTTGGATTGAGGGTAGGGACTGATGTGAGTGTGCGATGTACAGGGTTAGGGACAAGGGTCAGGGTTGTAGACACACACTAACTCAGGTTGAACTGGATGGACTGGTGTCTTTATTCAACCTTACTAACTATGTAACTATGTAATACACTTCCTCAAATGCAGATTTTTCTGGTGCATTTACTTACAGAAATATGGTCATCAAAAAAAGGGTGCTGTATGATGCCATGATTGCTTGTCTTGAGGCTGCAGTACATCACCAGCACATCACATTGCATGTCCAAAGCTGTTATAGTAACACACTTCCTGTTCTTTTGTGGCTACACTCATTCCTCATTTAAACATATATGCCTTTGTTCATCTCTATTACATGGTGGATAGATGTGACTAGTAGTTTATGATTTTTTTGTGATTTAATTCAGCACCCTGGAAGTGACAAGGATACCACATTCCTGGTAAGATCAACACAAATTTTATGTACTTGCTGTTTCTAACCATCACATCTAAGGACTGATAAGCAGCAATATATTGTAAGCCTTTGCTGGATTGATTTTATTTGGAGCTAAAAAGCTGATATTTTATGGATTAAAATATGAGAGCTGATTATGTGCTGATTATGTATAATACTTCCAAGAGGTGAATAAGGACTGTCAATCATGCTTTCCATACTTCAAATTACCCATACTGGAAATTCAAAAGCCAAGGTGAGCTTATTTGCTGTTTTTCTTATCTTACCTGTGCACAAGTCAGGAAGGTAGTAGTGGGAACAGCTGAAAGGCGTTTTTTTCAGCACTCTCATATTTCTGATGCAACAGAGTGGAAAGCAATGTATGCATTGGATACTGTGACCCAGAACAGGAAATCGTTTTGTCCCTTGGCAATTAAGAACAAACTAGCTGTAGCAAGCCTTAGACATAGGGGAATTGGTAAGCCATGACTCTACAAACTTCAGCCATAAAATGTGAGCCCATCATTACAAGGTAAGGCAAACAAAAGCACAGGGAATATAACTACATGAACATTTAGCTAAAACAGCGAAAAAACATCTAAAAGTGTACAACTAGCTAAATGGCAGCAATAACAGAAAGCAGATACCTAGAGATGTTTATTTGTGCGCTCACATGCGTTGTACAGTATGCATTGACATAACAATCAAGGTAAAGTGCTATATCCCCACAATTTGTAATTAACATTCCTTAACATGATGGCCCTCGATGAGGAAGAGGTTATTAAATGTCCTAGAAAAAAAACAGGTCTGGATGCTGGTTCTGTGACTATGATATATCTGACAGCCATCCTGTCAAGCAGCTTGGTGACCAATCATCTAATCACTATGACAGCCAATCAGAGAGATCAAATGGCTTTCTTTACTGTGGTTGTAAAAAAGACATGAAGCAATAAAAACTGTTTGAATTTGTTGTAATTAATATTTAGGTAGGCAAATTACTTATGATGTTATTGTCAAGGTAATCAATACTACTAATTTTGGCCTGGGCATCAATGCTTCAAGGACCTCTTTTCAAAAAATGTGTTAAAGTACAGCTGCTATGAGAGACATACAAGAGCTGCCATTGTTGGCCTCCTTGTGAAAATCCTAACTTCTTGGTGCTGTCTGACTTTAATACCTCAGTGGATCACACCCTGAATATGCATTATATAAATGAATGTCAGAAAAGTGTTAGGATTCTTTATCCCTATATTTGTTCCAGGACCATTGGAGAAATGAACCCAAAGCATCATTATGACAGTGAGACAACTAACATTCCCAAAGGAAGGGGTCAGTGATGGCAGTGTACACAATTTCTCATGACAGGGCACATTTGTTTATTAACTTATTTATGGAACTCACAGTTTAATAGTTTATAGAATCCTAAAGGTACTGTTTTTTTTTTCAGTCTTTCATATATTGCTAAAATACTACTTCAATAAAGCTCCAAATAAGTTCAAAGAAGGAAAGAGGGTGGAGCAGTGGCCACAGTTGCTGCTACTGTCAGCCAGTGTCTCAACCCCTAATGGGAGAAGGCAAGGGGACTATTATGGTACTCAGTGTTGGTAAATCATAGTAGGTATGTAATGAAACAAATTATGAAATACTTTTATAAAAATTCACTTTTAATAGAAAAAATGTTCATAAAATTGCAATACCGCATACAATTGTGATTATAAACAACAATGCTACAAATAACCATAAAAGAGGAGATACCACATAGTCTGAGCCAGTGCATTCCACACAGTTTAAGATGGCAAATTTGTGTACAGCTTTATTTCTCGACCGGTTTCGCGGTTGCACACCGCTTCTTCAGGAGAATAGTATCTACAATATGACATAAGGTAGTTTAAACAACTACAAACATAAATATGTAAGCATATAGAATTATTGCAGCAAAGCTGTTAACAAAATATCAACATATTCCATACAAAAAACATAAAAATAAGGGCAAGCTCACCCATTCAGGAGATTTCTGCGGGAATGTAGGGCCCCATATAAAACCCCCCTGCGGCGGACACGGGGGGATGACAAACAGCCTCTGATGAGTAAATATTGGATAAAATGATTATAGAGATCACCGTACTGTGAAATCAAGGGGTGTGCCAGTGCCATGCACGTGAGGTAACCCAGGATCATGGTGTGGGGAAGAAGATATGAAAAAACCGTGGGGGAGTGGGTAGGGAAGAGGAAAGCGAACGGGGAGAAAAAAGGGGGGGGGGTGGAGGGGGAGAAATGGAGGGTGTGGACATGAGGGGGGGAGGGGAAGGAGGGGAAAGGGAAGGGGGAGAGGGAAGGGGGAAGGGAGAAGGAACATAAGGAGGGGATAGGGGGACCAAGGGGTGGGGAATGGAGGGGGAGAGAGGGGGGAAGAGAGGGGGGGAACCATAGGGGGGAGGGAAGTGAGGGGAAACAGGGAGGGTAAAGAATGGGAGGGGGGCAAAACATAATGGAAGGGGAACGGACTGACTGGGAAGGAGGGGGAGGGGAAAGGAGAGAAAACAGGAGAGTAGGGGGGAGGGGGGTGTTTGTAAGGGAAGAGGGAGGGGAGGGTCCAAAGATACACCAACCATGCAGGTACTAAGGGTTATGAAGATCTGTAGAAACACTGCACACTGACAGTGGTAGGGCTGACACTCACCACCTAAATATTGGAGTTTTGTGTGACGTTGAGCTAGTGTTGGATGGAGGGATTCTCATTAAAGAGACCGTAGGTCCACGGAGTCATGAAAAGCCATGCAAAACTTTATATAATTAGGGCATGTCCCAAAAAGGATCACTATGGCTAAGAGGAGATAAGTATATATGGATTAATAAACAGGTTACACTGTAAAAAGTTAGTTTAACAGGAGTTAATGGTGAAACAAATAGATACTGTAAAAATCAGTCTCATATGAGACAAAGGATACTGAAATAAAGAATAATGAGGAAAAGGTTGTGTATTAAACTAACCAGGTGTGGTAGTTCCCTCTCAGAGCTGGGAAAACGTATCAATCAAAAGTAGAGAAATACAGACCATAGGTCAAGAGATAGATTACATGTCTAGTGAGCTCTGAGTAATTATAATTGTGGAGTGAGTGCCATAAGGCGCCACAATCACATAGGGTCAGGAGACACAGAGGCACATGCAGCCAGCTGACAGAGAGAGAGGAGGAACTAACCTGTGTATGAAGCAATCCATACGTCTAGGGGCTGTCCGGCTCAAACAGCAGCCATTGCTGGCCACTATAAGAGCTCCCCAACCCGGAAGTCAGGGACGCCGAGGAGGGTGGTCCCTGACGTCACCAGGTCTGTTCGCCCGCACTGCGCAGGTGCACGGGCGTGTGCTACTGCGCAAGCGTGCGCTCCTGTCAAGGGAAACGAGTTTCCAGACACGGAGACACAAGCAGCACAAGAGCTGCCAGGGCAAACATGCGTCCGCTGCAAGGAGGAGAGCCGAGGGCCGACAATACCAGCAGATCCTGATTGCAAGGGGGGGCTTGTCCTTTTACAGCAATGTGATAAACAGTCATAGTAACAACAAATACCAAACAGCAAAAAACAAAAACATAAAATTACAATGCATAATAGTTACCCCTATCACTAAATCCAACGGCACTAAAGGTGGTCAAAAGCAGATAGATATGTGTATTGGAGCATCCTAGAGTAAAATCAGTAGCAGCACCATAGGGAAGGGGACGGGGAGGGAAAAGAGGAAGGGGAGGAGGGGGGAAAAGGGGGGCAGGAGGAGTGGCAAATGGAGAGGAGGAAGGAAGGGGGGAGGGGGGGGGAAGTGGGAGAGGAAAAGCTTGGGGGGAAGGGAAACAGGGGGAAGAAAGGCAGAACCCTCACAGGAATGCCTTGTATGATACTGACTCGTTAAGGCCAGGGGGAATGGTGGCGTTGAGTCGCTCAATCCAGAGGGACTCCCTCTGGAGTATCGAGCGATCCCAATCCACTCACAGTAAAATAAATGCTAGAAATGATCCCGCGCTACAGCAAAAAATACATATAAAACCAAACATAAAAATGACCTTGCAGTGTCTAAAAGGTGAACAGATGATAATCTTCTTAAGGCAAAGTGGTATAAATAAAAGGGTGAATCCAAAAACACGAAGAATATTACTCGTCTCTTAAAAAATAATAATAATAATGAATAGAGCAAAAGTGCATAAAAAAGTGTCTGTGCAAAAAAAGTGTCAGGAAGGTCCAAACAAACAGTGGGCGTGGAGAGGTATGAATCCAGGGATGAGCTCACAAAACCCTCACCTTCATAACTTGAAAATCAGGCATATAATGAAAAGGAGTCCGTTGTGCGGTTACCACTTCAGCCACCAGGGGCCCTTTGTTCCACTGTATGTACGGCCAATAATCACTCTAGGCCCATAAGGAAGGGAGATGATTCTGGTGTATAATCAAACATCCGCCACTGGAGGGACCTCTACATCACTCACAAAACGGCCTCAAATAGACATCCCATCCAAGTCCTCATCCGAACCTGTCACCTCCGCTCGGGGGGGAGGGGGGGGAGGGCGGGGGGAACAAGGGAACGAAAGAGGGTGGGTAGAGGTGGGGGGAGAAGAAATTCCAGATAGTGTAGTATGTAAAATCCAAATAGGTTTATTTCAAAAGTAATCCTGGACTCTTACAATAATAAGTTTAAAAACAAGCAAGAATCAGCAAACGAAGCGTCCGAACGCCACTCTTACGTCACTTCCGGTGCACTGTCAACCTACGACCACTCCCTACGCGTTACGTCATCACGTGACTTCATCAGGGGATGCTGATTGGTTGTGGCGATTGTATTTATATCATATAAAACCGGAAATCAATTAGCGGCCATTTTGTTGTGGTCCGCTCCATTTGGTAACGGTGGCCATTTTCTTGTAGCCAATTAGGTGTGTGTACAGCGGCCATTGTATGAATTAGTACTCCTCTGCTGACACTTCTATCGAGATTGAATGCTGAGTGGACGGAACAATGGGATCTGGCTGCTCTATAACTCTTGTCCCCTTATCTACAAAAGTAACCTCTTCCGTGCAGTGAAGGGGAAAAGACAAGGCTGAAACATAGTTATACGGCCAGACATATATACATCTACAAAGAGCAATAGAATCTATACTAAAAGCTTTCCTTAATTAGATGAAAGTAAAAATAGAAAAAAATATATATAAAATAAATAATAAAAAATAAAAATAATAAAAAAAAATAAAATAAATAAAAATGAAAAAAATGAAAAAATGAAAAAATGAAAAAAACAAGTAAAGAAATAAAAAATTACTAAAAATAAAAATAAAAATAAAAATGAAAATAAAAATAAAAATAAAAATAAAAATAAAATAAAAATAAAAATAAAAAATAAAAATAAAATAGAAATAAAAATAAAAATATAAATAAAAATAAAAATAAAAAAAAATATAAAATAAAATAAAATGTAAAAAAGTGTGAAAAAAATGATAATAAACTAAAATAAAAATAAAGAAATAGAAATGGTGCGAAAAAAACTAGTGAAATGTTAAAATAATGTATTAAAAAATAGATCCCTAAAACCCAATTATGTGCCGAATAAAAAATTCCATAGTAGTTAAAATTGATTGTAAAACTTAATAAAATTAGATTAAATCATGCCCTACTTCAGGCTACCTGGAATAGACAGGTAAAAAGGGGGATAAAATGTGGGTGGTTGCTGCACATCGGAAATCAGGCAAAAGCCGCACCTCAGACAATAATAACATACATAGAAATACATAGCTTAAAAATTACTCAGAAAACAATTAAGGTCAAATTCTACATTAAGGCCTTCCGGCACTAAACTCTTCATAGTGTGTATCCATTTGGACTCTTTCTGACTTATCGTTCTGATCTTATGGCTGCCTCTCCATGATGCATTGTACTTCTCTATACCCCAGAACTGTAACTGGGATGGATCTCTATTGTGTACTATATCAAAATGTTTTGAGACATTATGCTTAGGGAACCCCTTTAAAATATTCTGTACATGCTCTTTCACCCTAACTTTAAGTGCTCTTTGTCCTGCCATATACTGTAAATTACAGCTACATTGTAGGCAGTACACTACACCTTCAGTATGACACCCTATGAAGTCCCTGATAAGTCTGACCAGTAGTAGTTGCTATAAATTCTGATCTCTTGCATTGGAATTTTTTAGTGAGTCTACAGGCGTAACAATTCCTACAAGGGTAGAAACCTTTTCCAGAGAAAAATGTAAAACTGTTCTTTAGGGGAGGTTCAATTACGGATTTAACACCATATCTCTCAAGGTAGGGGCTCTTTTGTATACGATGTTAGGCGTATCTGGCAAAATATCCTTTAAATCCCTATCATTTTCAATATATGCCAGTGTCGTTTAATAAGTTTAGCCACCTCCTTATGCTGCACATTGTAGTCCAATATGAGACATGGTGCTTCATCTTGATAAGACTTCTTCTTCAAATTGTCTCGTAACATTACAGTTCTATCCATTTCCTTGGTGCAGACTAAAAACAAGGTTTATTTCATAAAAAAGTAATGATCATCAAACTCACATTTAGAAGGTCGTCAGTAGGCATAAAATACTGAGGAGGACATCATCCATCAAAGGTACAAGACGGTCAAAGACAACTCCTAGCAGGGGCTCTGCCTGTGTGTGAGGAGAGGTACCGCTGAGATGTGAGGCCGGCCGCAGCGGTGACAGGTCACAGTACCAGGCCGAGAGCATGGAAGACTGTAAACATCCGACGAGGAGTGATGACGTCATGTGTCGAGCAACGCGTTGCAGGGCGTACGGGCTGTGATGACGTGACAGCCGCGCCCCTTCATCAGGCTGAGGATGGATGGGATAGGGCGGTTTAAGACAACCAGAGATTGTGGTGATTGGTGTGGGTGAGGAAGGGGAGGGGCGGGACCGGAAAACAGGAAGTAACCTAGAGGAACGATCGAGAAGTGTCAGCAGTGGAGTGTAAAGTATAAGTGTCAGCAGTTAAGTGTAAAAGCATGACAATGATGGGGAAGCAGTTATGTGAAAAGAAAAAGGAAAATGATGTAAAAAAGAATTAAATGGAGGAGATATATTAAAAAATATGATGAAAATGGTAATAATGGTAAGAGTATGTAAAGAATTTATGAATGAAAAAAATAAATAAATAAATAAAAAATAAAAAATAAAAAATAATAATAAATAAAATACAAAAAACAAAAAATACAAAAATAAAATAAAATAAAATAAAAAATGATAATTAAAAATGAAAGATAATGAAATTAAAATAGGTTAATTGATAAATAAATAATAATAAATAATGAATGTATGAATAGTGATAATGGGGATAATGTAAGAAAAATAAATATATATAAATCATGAATTTAAATGAATCCATAATTTATGCAATGGAAAATGATAAATGTATGTAAAAAATAGATGTCTGTTGATATATACATGAATATCAATCTAGAGGGGGGGGGAGGGGGGGGGATAAGCATATACGTATATCTATACATATACGTATACATAAACATATACAGTCCCATATGAAAATAAAACTGGAAGGAAAGGAAAGGGGGGAGGGGGGGGAGGGGGGAGGGGAGGGGAGGGGAGGGGGAGGGGAAAAGAATATATACAGGCACATATGATTATAATAAGGAAAAAGTCTAATAGAACTGGAAGGACGGGTGAGGGGGGGGGGGGGGGGGGGAAGGGGGGGGGTGGAGGGGGAGGGAAAGGCGGAGAGAAAAGAATGGGCATGTATCTCTCCATCACACACAAATCAGACCTTATGTAAAAAAACACACACAGTTAATAAACGATTGATTAAAAAAGAGGCAAAAAATTCTAATTATCACTAAATTAGTGATAATTGATAAAGGTTCTTATTTAAAATTATTGTAGCACATGTGTGCGCATGTGTGCGTACGCAAAAATGCGCATGCACACAACGCACACAGATACGGAACAAGACTTCAAATTTATTCACACAAAACCTAGACAGCTAATGATCTGGTAAAAAAGCAGAGAACTAAAATATGTGTATAAAAGATTTTAAAGGATGGTAGAAATCTCTATACTTTCGTTAATTCCTCCTGGCGATAGGGCATCTAAGGTATATATCCAAAAAGTTTCCTGGGAACAGAGCTTCTTGAATCTTTCAGCGGGAGACAGGGATCTGGGAATTTGTTCAATTACCCATACCCTGAGTCCCACTGTCGAGCTCTGGTGGGCCGCCGCAAAGTGTCTAGGGACACTATGTGGATCGGTGCCACCTTCAATTAGCCTTCGGTGCTCACCGAACCTCTGTCTGAGAGCCCTGATGGTACGGCCTACATAGATCAATCCGCATGGGCAGCTCAGGCCATAGACTACAAAGTCTGATGAACAGTTGAAGAAGTCTTTTAACATATAGGTTTTACCTTTTGTGACAAAAGACTTCTGACCATGATGGACGAAGTGGCAAGTTTTGCACAAGGCCTTGCGGCACTGATACATACCCACCAGGGGTATGAGTGTGGGTGCAGCAGGAGAAGGTACGGTGGACCCTAACCTAAAGAGCAAAATTGCCCCAGCAAACTCAAATCCACCGTACCTTCTCCTGCTGCACCCACACTCATACCCCTGGTGGGTATGTATCAGTGCCGCAAGGCCTTGTGCAAAACTTGCCACTTCGTCCATCATGGTCAGAAGTCTTTTGTCACAAAAGGTAAAACCTATATGTTAAAAGACTTCTTCAACTGTTCATCAGACTTTGTAGTCTATGGCCTGAGCTGCCCATGCGGATTGATCTATGTAGGCCGTACCATCAGGGCTCTCAGACAGAGGTTCGGTGAGCACCGAAGGCTAATTGAAGGTGGCACCGATCCACATAGTGTCCCTAGACACTTTGCGGCGGCCCACCAGAGCTCGACAGTGGGACTCAGGGTATGGGTAATTGAACAAATTCCCAGATCCCTGTCTCCGCTGAAAGATTCAAGAAGCTCTGTTCCCAGGAAACTTTTTGGATATATACCTTAGATGCCCTATCGCCAGGAGGAATTAACGAAAGTATAGAGATTTCTACCATCCTTTAAAATCTTTTATACACATATTTTAGTTCTCTGCTTTTTTACCAGATCATTAGCTGTCTAGGTTTTGTGTGAATAAATTTGAAGTCTTGTTCCGTATCTGTGTGCGTTGTGTGCGTGCGCATTTTTGCGTACGCACACATGCGCACACATGTGCTACAATAATTTTTAAATAAGAACCTTTATCAATTATCACTAATTTAGTGATAATTAGAATTTTTTGCCTCTTTTTTAATCAATCGTTTATTAACTGTGTGTGTTTTTTTACATAAGGTCTGATTTGTGTGTGATGGAGAGATACATGCCCATTCTTTTCTCTCCGCCTTCCCTCCCCCCTCCCCCCCCCTTTCCCCCCCCCCCCCTCACCCGTCCCTTCCAGTTCTATTAGACTTTTTCCTTATTATAATCATATGTGCCTGTATATATTCTTTTCCCCTCCCCTCCCCTCCCCCTCCCCCCCTCCCCCCCTTTCCTTCCAGTTCTATTTTTCATATGGGACTGTATATGTTTATGTATACGTATATGTATAGATATACGTATATGCTTATCCCCCCCCCTCCCCCCCCCCCCCTCTAGATTGATATTCATGTATATATCAACAGACATCTATTTTTTACATACATTTATCATTTTCCATTGCATAAATTATGGATTCATTTAAATTCATGATTTATATATATTTATTTTCTTACATTATCCCCATTATCACTATTCATACATTCATTATTTATTATTATTTATTTATCAATTAACCTATTTTTAATTTCATTATCTTTCATTTTTAATTATCATTTTTTATTTTATTTTATTTTATTTTTTGTATTTTTTGTTTTTTGTATTTTATTTATTATTATTTTTTATTTTTTATTATTTATTTATTTATTTATTTTTTTCATTCATAAATTCTTTACATACTCTTACCATTATTACCATTTTCATCTTATTTTTTAATATATCTCCTCCATTTAATTCTTTTTTACATCATTTTCCTTTTTCTTTTCACATAACTGCTTCCCCATCATTGTCATGCTTTTACACTTAACTGCTGACACTTACACTTTACACTCCACTGCTGACACTTCTCGATCGTTCCTCTAGGTTACTTCCTGTTTTCCCGGTCCCGCCCCTCCCCTTCCTCACCCACACCAATCACCACAATCTCTGGTTGTCTTAAACCGCCCTATCCCATCCATCCTCAGCCTGATGAAGGGGCGCGGCTGTCACGTCATCACAGCCCGTACGCCCTGCAACGCGTCGCTCGACACATGACGTCATCACTCCTCGTCGGATGTTTTACAGTCTTCCATGCTCTCGGCCTGGTACTGTGACCTGTCACCGCTGCGGCCGGCCTCACATCTCAGCGGTACCTCTCCTCACACACAGGCAGAGCCCCCTGCTAGGAGTTGTCTTTGACTGTCTTGTACCTTTGATGGATGATGTCCTCCTCAGTATTGATCACTATTTTATGCCTACTGACGACCTTCTAAATGTGAGTTTGATGATCATTACTTTTTTATGAAATAAACCTTGTTTTTAGTCTGCACCCAGAGGCGCCTCTCTTTTTTGCTTTTCCTTAGGACTGGAATGTGGTTTCACTTCTTGATGAAGGCAGCCCTGCTCGTGGACCTATATGATTAACTGGACCCTTGAACTCCTTATGTTCACATGACAGTGAGACCTTACCCTATATATGTTAATGAGATATTCAATTTCTCCACTTTGGACATATACATGTGGACATTATCTATCCATTTAATGTAATGTGAGACTGGAAATATTTCAGTTTGTTCCCTATCCCTCTGTTCTTACTATTGTTGTTATTGTTGTTATCACCAGTTCTTTGCGCCTTCACTTGCATACTATCCATTTCCTTGACCTGTTGTATCTGATGATCAATCCATGCGCTGTCATAACCCTTTTCTTTAAAACGTTTACCAATCATTTCAGCTTGTATTCCAAAATCTTCTTCATACGTGCAATTGCGTCTAATCCTGACCAGTTGTCCCTTGGGGATGTTGTACAACCAAGGTTTAAAATGACAACTGTTAACGGACAAATAGCTATTGGTGTCTACACTTTTGAAGTGGGTCTTGGTGATAACTTTATCTTTCTGTAAAGAGATATTGAGATCCAGAAAGTCAATCGATTTATCTTCTATTCTCCATACAAGATCGATCCTCTTTTCATTTTTGTTGAGTCCTTCTAAAAATAATTCTAGTGTATCTTTACTTCCATTCCAGACGATCAAAATATCGTCTATATACCTTCCATATAGGGTCAACTCTGCCGGCATATCTTTGTAAACTGCTTCCTCTTCCCAATATGCCATAATGGCATTAGCTATGCTGGGGGCAAATTTGGCCCCCATGGCTATACCGGTTATTTGTCTATAGTAGAGATGATGATGCCAAAAATAGTTATGTTTTAAACAGAAATCACGGCATTTTATTAAAAATTTCCTTTGTTTGCATGCCAATGTACTATACGTCCTTAGAAGCCATTTCGTTGCTGTGCATGCTTCATGATGCTGAACAATGGTGTACAACGAGGACACATCTGCAGTGGCAAGTAAGGTCCTACCCTCTAGAACTGATACCGTATCCAATAATTGTAGAGTGTGTTTGGTATCTTTTATATATGCCTTTGTTTTCTGCACCGCAGGTTGAATAAAATGATCGATATATTCCCCCATTCTGGAAGTAAGCGACTCAATACCGTTTACAATCGGTCTGCCTGGTGGTTCTTCTCGATTTTTGTGAATCTTCGGAATAGTATATATTATTGGGATCCTGCAAGATTCTGGTACCAGATATTTAGATTCTTTAGCATTCAATATCTCTTTCTTGAGGCCTAAATTCACTACTGATTGCAATTGTTTCTTAAAAATCCTCGTAGGGTTATTTGGCAATTTGATATAAGTCTCCTCATCCTGTAGTTGTCGATCCAATTCTTTTAGGTATTGTTCCTTTGATTGTATAACTACTGCTCCTCCCTTATCGGCTGGGCGTATCACAATATCTCGCCTTTCAGTCAGCTTTTTGATTCCTTCCTTTATATGTATCGGATCAGATAGTCGCTTGGGTTTCAGCATTTCCAAATCTTGTAGGACTAATTTCTTAAAAACTTCAACATGTTGATTGTTTAAAACCTGAGGGTTAAAAGTGGAATTGTTACGCAATGTGCTATGTCGAGGTGCTTCTTGATCTCGTCTCTCTTCACTTGTATATTTAGGGGGGTTGCCAATAAGATATTTTTTGATGTTGATCTTCCTGATAAATTTTTGGATTCCTATGTATGTTTTAAATTTATTCAAATTTCTAACTGGAGCATGTTTAAGTCCTTTGTCCAGTACTGCTAGTTCTTGTGCAGTAATTTCTATCCCACTTAAATTAACTACTCCTTCTCCCACTGCTCTCTTTTGCGTTTGGACTCTCTTCCCCGCTCTGCATCCTCTCTTTTGTCTGGACTGTGTCTTGCCCTGTCTCCCTCCTGTACACACACCTAATTGGCTACAAGAAAATGGCCACCGTTACCAAATGGAGCGGACCACAACAAAATGGCCGCTAATTGATTTCCGGTTTTATATGATATAAATACAATCGCCACAACCAATCAGCATCCCCTGATGAAGTCACGTGATGACGTAACGCGTAGGGAGTGGTCGTAGGTTGACAGTGCACCGGAAGTGACGTAAGAGTGGCGTTCGGACGCTTCGTTTGCTGATTCTTGCTTGTTTTTAAACTTATTATTGTAAGAGTCCAGGATTACTTTTGAAATAAACCTATTTGGATTTTACATACTACACTATCTGGAATTTCTTCTCCCCCCACCTCTACCCACCCTCTTTCGTTCCCTTGTTCCCCCCGCCCTCCCCCCCCCCTCCCCCCCGAGCGGAGGTGACAGGTTCGGATGAGGACTTGGATGGGATGTCTATTTGAGGCCGTTTTGTGAGTGATGTAGAGGTCCCTCCAGTGGCGGATGTTTGATTATACACCAGAATCATCTCCTTCCTTATGGGCCTAGAGTGATTATTGGCCGTACATACAGTGGAACAAAGGGCCCCCTGGTGGCTGAAGTGGTAACCGCACAACGGACTCCTTTTCATTATATGCCTGATTTTCAAGTTATGAAGGTGAGGGTTTTGTGAGCTCATCCCTGGATTCATACCTCTCCACGCCCACTGTTTGTTTGGACCTTCCTGACACTTTTTTTGCACAGACACTTTTTTATGCACTTTTGCTCTATTCATTATTATTATTATTTTTTAAGAGACGAGTAATATTCTTCGTGTTTTTGGATTCACCCTTTTATTTATACCACTTTGCCTTAAGAAGATTATCATCTGTTCACCTTTTAGACACTGCAAGGTCATTTTTATGTTTGGTTTTATATGTATTTTTTGCTGTAGTGCGGGATCATTTCTAGCATTTATTTTACTGTGAGTGGATTGTGATACACTTCAGGTTCTGCTGCAGACAGCTGTGATTTAATTTAACACATTACACCTTTATGCATTATACACCTCTTATCACCTCACCTTTGATGTTTAGCAGTTTGTTTCAGCACATTTAATAGCGCGAAGGCCTTTTTACATAATTTACTGTCTTTATTCACATACACACCTTTGCTGCCATTATGGATGTGTTCACGTTTATGGAAAATAGAAACATTAATTTAGATGAGGTGTTTAATTCACAGAATAGAACACGAAACACAGATTTGGAGAGTATGATTAAAAAATTGGGGCACTTGATGGAGAAGAAGGTCAATTTATGGTGGGACACCAACACTTTTGAGAGATACCTTAGGGAGAATATAACTCCTAGGCGTTTGAGATGGGAGTTACCACCAAATGACGGATTAACTGATAGAGAAGCCACAGAGGAGTGGTTTGAATTTTTTAATAGTAGAAGTTTAGATTGTGTAAAACTGGTACTCAAAAGAAAACAAAGGAAAACCCAACTAGTAGAAACTCAAATTGAAGAAATAAGAAACAAGTTGGAACCATACAAAGAATCTGCAGACTTTAAGAAGCTGGCTTTACAACTGAATAAAGATTTAATCGCCAAGGATTTAGAGGTACAGCAAAGAAAGATGAAGAAATACTTACGGGACATTACTGATTATAAAGCAGGCCGTGTTTTCAAGTGGCAAATCAAATTGGAACCAACGCAACCCACCTCAACACCCTCTACACCTGAAAGAGAAGTGAGGATAGAGGATCCTACAGGATCACATCCACCTGATGGATTGAGGTGGGAAAGAAACAATGAGCAATATCCAGTACCTAGACCCCCTTACGATCAACAGTATGTGGGTCAGATGAATACTCCAAGATCCCAGCAAGATCCACGAGATGGAGCCCAATATATGCCACCAAAGCCTCATTACGATCAAAGAGGTACAGGCTATTATGTGCAACACACCCCTAAAAGGGGATGGAAAAAAGGTTTCAAAAAGCCCTTCAGGAAACCATATAACAATGGGCATCATAATCAGAGGGATGACAGGAGTTATCCTCAACATTATGATTATTCAGCACGATATGACAGGAGTCCTATACCTACATACAATCGGTTTGATCCCATCAGAAATCACCATGTTGACTATCGTGAAGAACAGAACTACTATAGCCAAAGAGAAAGGGATACTCAAAGACCTTTTTTAGACAGGGAGAGGAGGGACCCTTCCCCCAGAAGATATCCCCAAGAGCCCTATCGGTCTCCCAGAAGAAGACAGGAGGGAGACAGGGCAAGACACAGTCCAGACAAAAGAGAGGATGCAGAGCGGGGAAGAGAGTCCAAATGCAAAAGAGAGCAGTGGGAGAAGGAGTAGTTAATTTAAGTGGGATAGAAATTACTGCACAAGAACTAGCAGTACTGGACAAAGGACTTAAACATGCTCCAGTTAGAAATTTGAATAAATTTAAAACATACATAGGTATCCAAAAATTTATCAGGAAGATCAACATCAAAAAATATCTTATTGGCAACCCCCCTAAATATACAAGTGAAGAGAGACGAGATCAAGAAGCACCTCGACATAGCACATTGCATAACAATTCCACTTTTAACCCTCAGGTTTTAAACAATCAACATGTTGAAGTTTTTAAGAAATTAGTCCTACAAGATTTGGAAATGCTGAAACCCAAGCGACTATCTGATCCGATACATATAAAGGAAGGAATCAAAAAGCTGACTGAAAGGCGAGATATTGTGATACGCCCAGCCGATAAGGGAGGAGCAGTAGTTATAAAATCAAAGGAACAATACCTAAAAGAATTGGATCGACAACTACAGGATGAGGAGACATATCAAATTGCCAAATAACCCTACGAGGATTTTTAAGAAACAATTACAATCAGTAGTGAATTTAGGCCTCAAGAAAGAGATATTGAATGCTAAAGAATCTAAATATCTGGTACCAGAATCTTGCAGGATCCCAATAATATATACTATTCCGAAGATTCACAAAAATCAAGAAGAACCACCAGGCAGACCGATTGTAAACGGTATTGAGTCGCTTACTTCCAGAATGGGGGAATATATCGATCATTTTATTCAACCTGCGGTGCAGAAAACAAAGGCATATATAAAAGATACCAAACACACTCTACAATTATTGGATATGGTATCAGTTCTAGAGGGTAGGACCTTACTTGCCACTGCAGATGTGTCCTCGTTGTACACCATTGTTCAGCATCATGAAGCATGCACAGCAACGAAATGGCTTCTAAGGACGTATAGTACATTGGCATGCAAACAAAGGAAATTTTTAATAAAATGCCTTGATTTCTGTTTAAAACATAACTATTTTTGGCATCATCATCTCTACTATAGACAAATAACCGGTATAGCCATGGGGGCCAAATTTGCCCCCAGCATAGCTAATGCCTTTATGGCATATTGGGAAGAGGAAGCAGTTTACAAAGATATGCCGGCAGAGTTGACCCTATATGGAAGGTATATAGACGATATTTTGATCGTCTGGAATGGAAGTAAAGATACACTAGAATTATTTTTAGAAGGACTCAACAAAAATGAAAAGAGGATCGATCTTGTATGGAGAATAGAAGATAAATCGATTGACTTTCTGGATCTCAATATCTCTTTACAGAAAGATAAAGTTATCACCAAGACCCACTTCAAAAGTGTAGACACCAATAGCTATTTGTCCGTTAACAGTTGTCATTTTAAACCTTGGTTGTACAACATCCCCAAGGGACAACTGGTCAGGATTAGACGCAATTGCACGTATGAAGAAGATTTTGGAATACAAGCTGAAATGATTGGTAAACGTTTTAAAGAAAAGGGTTATGACAGCGCATGGATTGATCATCAGATACAACAGGTCAAGGAAATGGATAGAACTGTAATGTTACGAGACAATTTGAAGAAGAAGTCTTATCAAGATGAAGCACCATGTCTCATATTGGACTACAATGTGCAGCATAAGGAGGTGGCTAAACTTATTAAACGACACTGGAATATATTGAAAAATGATAGGGATTTAAAGGATATTTTGCCAGATACGCCTAACATCGTATACAAAAGAGCCCCTACCTTGAGAGATATGGTTGTTAAATCCGTAATTGAACCTCCCCTAAAGAACAGTTTTACATTTTTCTCTGGAAAAGGTTTCTACCCTTGTAGGAATTGTTACGCCTGTAGACTCACTAAAAAATTCCAACGCAAGAGATCAGAATTTATAGCAACTACTACTGGTCAGACTTATCAGATCAGGGACTTCATAGGGTGTCATACTGAAGGTGTAGTGTACTGCCTACAATGTAGCTGTAATTTACAGTATATTGGCAGGACCAAAAGAGCACTTAAAGTTAGGGTGAAAGAGCATGTACAGAATATTTTAAAGGGGTTCCCTAAGCATAATGTCTCAAAACATTTTGATATAGTACACAATAGAGATCCATCCCAGTTACAGTTCTGGGGTATAGAGAAGTACAATGCATCATGGAGAGGCAGCCATAAGATCAGAACGATAAGTCAGAAAGAGTCCAAATGGATACACACTATGAAGAGTTTAGTGCTGGAAGGCCTTAATGTAGAATTTGACCTTAATTGTTTTCTGAGTAATTTTTAAGCTATGTATTTCTATGTATGTTATTATTGGTCTGAGGTGCGGCTTTTGCCTGATTTCCGATGTGCAGCAACCACCCACATTTTATCCCCCTTTTTACCTGTCTATTCCAGGTAGCCTGAAGTAGGGCATGATTTAATCTAATTTTATTAAGTTTTACAATCAATTTTAACTACTATGGAATTTTTTATTCGGCACATAATTGGGTTTTAGGGATCTATTTTTTAATACATTATTTTAACATTTCACTCGTTTTTTTCGCGCCATTTCTATTTCTTTATTTTTTAGTTTAGTTTATTATCATTTTTTCACACTTTTTTTACATTTTATTTTATTTTATATTTTATTTTTATTTTTATTTTTATTTTTATTTTTATTTTTATCTTTATTTCTATTTTTATTTTTATTTCTATTTTATTTTTATTTTTTATTTTTATTTTTATTTTTATTTTCATTTTTATTTTTATTTTTAGTAATTTTTTATTTCTTTACTTGTTTTTTTCATTTTTTTCATTTTTTCATTTTTTTCATTTTTATTTATTTATTTTTTTTTTTATTATTATTTTTTATTTTTTATTATTTATTTTATATATATTTTTTTCTATTTTTACTTTCATCTAATTAAGGAAAGCTTTTAGTATAGATTCTATTGCTCTTTGTAGATGTATATATGTCTGGCCGTATAACTATGTTTCAACCTTGTCTTTTCCCCTTCACTGCACGGAAGAGGTTACTTTTGTAGATAAGGGGACAAGAGTTATAGAGCAGCCAGATCCCATTGTTCCGTCCACTCAGCATTCAATCTCGATAGAAGTGTCAGCAGAGGAGTACTAATTCATACAATGGCCGCTGTACACACACCTAATTGGCTACAAGAAAATGGCCACCGTTACCAAATGGAGCGGACCACAACAAAATGGCCGCTAATTGATTTCCGGTTTTATATGATATAAATACAATCGCCACAACCAATCAGCATCCCCTGATGAAGTCACGTGATGACGTAACGCGTAGGGAGTGGTCGTAGGTTGACAGTGCACCGGAAGTGACGTAAGAGTGGCGTTCGGACGCTTTGTTTGCTGATTCTTGCTTGTTTTTAAACTTATTATTGTAAGAGTCCAGGATTACTTTTGAAATAAACCTATTTGGATTTTACATACTACACTATCTGGAATTTCTTCTCCCCCCACCTCTACCCACCCTCTTTCGTTCCCTTGTTCCCCCCGCCCTCCCCCCCCCCTCCCCCCCGAGCGGAGGTGACAGGTTCGGATGAGGACTTGGATGGGATGTCTATTTGAGGCCGTTTTGTGAGTGATGTAGAGGTCCCTCCAGTGGCGGATGTTTGATTATACACCAGAATCATCTCCTTCCTTATGGGCCTAGAGTGATTATTGGCCGTACATACAGTGGAACAAAGGGCCCCCTGGTGGCTGAAGTGGTAACCGCACAACGGACTCCTTTTCATTATATGCCTGATTTTCAAGTTATGAAGGTGAGGGTTTTGTGAGCTCATCCCTGGATTCATACCTCTCCACGCCCACTGTTTGTTTGGACCTTCCTGACACTTTTTTTGCACAGACACTTTTTTATGCACTTTTGCTCTATTCATTATTATTATTATTTTTTAAGAGACGAGTAATATTCTTCGTGTTTTTGGATTCACCCTTTTATTTATACCACTTTGCCTTAAGAAGATTATCATCTGTTCACCTTTTAGACACTGCAAGGTCATTTTTATGTTTGGTTTTATATGTATTTTTTGCTGTAGCGCGGGATCATTTCTAGCATTTATTTTACTGTGAGTGGATTGTGATACACTTCAGGTTCTGCTGCAGACAGCTGTGATTTAATTTAACACATTACACCTTTATGCATTATACACCTCTTATCACCTCACCTTTGATGTTTAGCAGTTTGTTTCAGCACATTTAATAGCGCGAAGGCCTTTTTACATAATTTACGAGCGATCCCAATCGCCACCCCTAGGGTTGGGTTGAACTACCTTCAGTACCAGAAACTTGACAACGGAGTTGTCAAATCTGTGGTGCAGGCCAATATGTCGGCCTATAGTGGTTAATTTCCCATTTTCTGAATCATATAGGTGATCACCGATTCTTTGTCTAAATTCCCGAATAGTTTTACCTACATAAAATGCTTTACTTGCTTGACCTACTCCACCCTCTTTCCTTCTTTGAACGTGATAATTTGGGATGATGGTACTTGTATTCATTAAAACCCTTATGGTAATTTAGGCTTTCCCTTTTTTGTAAAGCTCCAAATAAAACTGATTTAGGTTATTACTTGATATAAAACTTTATGATTAATTAGTACAAAAGCAGTTTGTACACTATAATGCTATTGTAGTAAAGAGTCTTTCTTATCTAGTGTTAGGCTGTTGAACATAAATATATTACAAAATAAAAAAAAAGATTATTCTTTAGTTGCCAGCAAGAGGAAATACATGAGAGAATTGAGGTGTGACAGATAAGGGAATAAAAGAGAGAACTGTAATGTACTTACTATTCAATTTTATAAGAAGCATCTGCTCATAACAGATAGAAAGGGTCCTACTTGGATATCTTCAGCATTTTAATAAAGTGTTTATAAAACAGTGAATCTATTTGAGGAGAATGGATACCAGGCTTAATATAGACTTATGGCTCAGTACTTGGCTATGCACCAAACAAGGTGACTTTATTTTTGAGTTTTTATATTCACACAATGCATTCTGACTCCAATAATATCAAATTAACATACATGCAGCATTTATTTCTATGAACCAGTGGTCTACAAACTGCAGCTCTCCATCTGTTAAACTGTAATTCCCATGATTCTCATTCATAGCATTTTTCTAGCTGGTGGTTGCCAAAGGATCGTGGCAATTGTGATATGAAACCAGCTGGAAAACTGCATATTGCAAATATTTCTACTTACTTTTGTGGAAATGTTCAAGATGGATACATTGAAAAAAATATATAATATCCTATATTAAAGGTATGGCTTGTAAATGATTCAGGATTACAAACCATATGGTACACAGCAATAAATATACATATAGTTCAGCTTTAGAATGGTATAGTCATGTGTGAACAGCTCCTTTAAAGATGAATTGCAGATAAGCAGCTAAATACACAGTTGAAATACATAAACGGAAACCCTTTTTACCTGTCATTTATAATCCTGTGCAGCCAGTCTGGTGATCCAAAGAGATTAATTTAGTAGTCCTGCCACAAGAGGTTCATACAGCACCTTTAATTAGGGGTGCTGAATTAACCTAGTGGAAGGAACTAAGGGGTTGATTTACTAAAGGCAAATAGACTGTGCACTTTGCACAGTCGCTCCAGAGCTTAGTAACTGAGGTAAAGCTTCACTTTGCAAAGAATACTCAATCACATGCAAGGAAAATATAAAAAAACATCATTTTTGCTTGCACGTGATTGGTTGATGGAAGTCACCAGAGCTCCTGCTCATTTACTAAGCTCTGGATCAACTGCTCTTACAGTGTTCAACTGAACTTTGCAAAGTGTACAGTTGATTTGATTTATTTGCCTTAACCACTTCCCGCCCGGCCTATAGCGGATTGACGGCCGGGCGGTGGTTCAGTTATCCTGACTGGGCGTCATATGACGTCCTTCAGGATAACATGCCGCCGCGCACCCGCAGGGGCGCGCATCGCGGCGATCGGTGGATCGGTGTGTCAGTCTGACACACCGCTACACCGATCTTGGTAAAGAGCCTCCGGCGGAGGCTCTTTACCATGTGATCAGCCGTGTCCAATCACGGCTGATCACGCTGTCAATAGGAAGAGCCGTTGATCGGCTCTTCCTCACTCGCGTCTGACAGACGCAAGTAGAGGAGAGCCGATCGGCGGCTCTCCTGGCAGGGGGGGTCTGCGCTGATTGTTTATCAGCACAGCCCCCCCACAGATCACCCCACTGGACCACCAGGGATCGCCACTAGGACCACCAGGGAAGGGAAACATGTGGATGGCCAGGTATGTACCCCATGGCCATCCACATGTGCCCAGTCAGTGCCAAATCTGTGCCAATCAGTGCCCACAAATGGGCACTGATTGGCACAATTATGTTGCAGTGATGCCCAGCAATGCCACACTTAGGGGCATCACTGCCATCAATCAGAATCATCAGTGCCACCCATCAGTGTCCATCGGTGCCACCTGTCAGTGCCCATCTGTGCCCATCTGTGCCCACCTATCAGTGCCCATCCGTGCCCATCTGTGCCAACTATCAGTGCCACCCATAACTACCCATCAACGCCACCTACGAGTGCCCATCAATGCCACCTGCGAGTGCCCATCAGTGCCGCCTATCAATGCCCATCAGTGCCACCTATTAGTGCCACCTATCAGTGCCCATTAGTGCCACCTATCAGTGCGTATCAGTGCCGCCTATCAGTGCCCATCATCAGTGCCCGTCAGTGCCACCTCATCAGTGCCACCTCATTGGTGCCACCTCATCGGTGCCCATCAGTGCCGCCGTATCAGTGCCCGTCAGTGCAGCCATATCAGTGCCCGTCATTGAAGAAGAAAACGTACTCATTTACAAAAAAATTTTACAGAAACAAAGAAAAACGTGTTTTTTTTCAAAATTTTCTGTTTTTTTTTATTTGTTGCGCAAAAAATAAAAACCGCAGAGGTGATCAAATACCACCAAAAGAAAGCTCTATTTGTGGGAACAAAATGATAAAAAATTTGTTTGGGTACAGTGTAGCATGACCGCGCAATTGTCATTCAAATTGTGACAGCGCTGAAAGCTGAAAATTGGGCTGGGCGGGAAGGTGCCTAAGTGCCTGGTATTGAAGTGGTTAAATAAATCAACTCCTATCAGTCATGGAAACAGGTAAACCTCCCCACACACTGTCCTTCCTTCACAATCGATGTTCATTTACATTATCAAGTGATAAGTGCAAACTATCTCTTCCTGTCATAATGTTTACTGCCAGTACTGGACCCTCTATTTCTAACCTGAGAAGGAATATTATTGAAGAAATATTACACCATTTATTAGTAACCTAGAAAAAGTTTGCCTGTTTTTTCAATGGTTTGAATACAGAGTGCACATCGGTGGTGGGCATATGAGTGCTCATTGGTGCATTGACAGTTGCTGCAGAAATGCTTGTTAGGGTATTGATGGGAGGCATAGCTGCTTATTTGTTTATTGTCAGCAGGTGCAGTAGTGTGTATTAGTGCATTAGCAGCAGTCATATTGGTAAACTAGTGGTGACCACAGAAGTACACATGGGACAGCAGGCAGGAATACTTAATAACTAATTAACTATAATCTTATAATAATAAACTCAGACAAGTGTTGGATAAATATGGCCGCGGCTGCTTTATTATTGGTTTAAAGACAATGTTATATTTAATATAATAACACCAACTCAAATAAACTTAAAAACAACCTAGCCACTACGGCTCAGGCTGCATTAAAATTATCAGAAACCAACATTATCCAAAAGACAGGTGGATTCAAAACCACCTGTCACCAACACCCCACTCGCGGCCATTTCAACACAAGTACTCAAAGTTGTATTAAAAATATCCAAACCTGGAGGCGCATGCGCGGCGCTCTGTGAAATGGACGCTTGATCACAGAGCTCCGTCCCGCTCCGAGCACTCGGCACCCCCCGCAGCGGATACACTCTCCCCCCACACTTGTAATCGGGAGCGGAACACAGCGGCAACCCGCAGGACTGAAATTGGGCACTTTAATATACCCAAACGGACCCCAGAGGACAGTTTCCTTACCCAGCTAGACACCACACAGAAACCTAAGAAGGCGGCGGAGCGGCACACAGGCGATGCTGTATGCTCAGGCACAGCAGATTCCTCTCCATGGCGCACTGCTCTTCTTAAAGAGGTATGTGGAGAGACTCATATGCCCCATCTTATCATAGATCCAGCATCTCCTGCCTCCACAGTGTCCCTGCTAGATCAGGCCCTGGATGGACTGCACACTCCACACACTGCCTCATCCTCACAGAGGCCTATCTCTCAGCAACAGGATGTGAATCAGCTCTCCTCATGCCCCACTGATATCTCTATGCTCTTTACCAAATTTGCAGAAATGCTTGATAAAGGACTTGCACAAACTGCTGCCAAAATAACTTTAGATATCACCTCTGATATCAAATCAGACCTTCACCTCCTGGGATCCCGCATTGAGCATATTGAAACTAAAATGGATGCCACGATCGATCGGGTCAATCAAAATACGGATCGCTTTCAGGAACTCCATGATCAGCTGGAGGGAGCAATCGCCAAAATTGATGACCTTGAAAATAGGTCCAGACAGCTGAACTTCAGGATAAGGGGTCTTCCTGAAACTATCACGGACATTCCTGAAGCTGTTCATTCTCTCATCAAACACCTGATACCTGATATCAGAGCCCACAGATTGGAGCTCGATAGGGCCCACAGAGCCCTAGGTCCCCCTCGTTCGGATGGTCTTCCCAGAGACATTGTGGTGAAACCTCACTACTACAACGTTAAGGAGGAGGTCATGAGGAGGGCTCGCACCATGCCCCAAATTCAACTTATGGGTCACACAGTTCAGGTGTACGCTGATATCTCTCCTTATACTATTCAACGCCGACGAGCACTTAAACCACTTCTAAATGTCCTGATACAGAAAAATGTGAAATACTGGTGGCTTTTCCCGCTGAGCCTAAAATTCGAATTTAACGGTAAACCTTTCAGATTCTCTACACTGGCGGAGGGAGAACTTTTGCTGAAAAAACTGGGACTCTTGACTACTGATCCAACATCACCGATGCAGTCCTCACCATCACTTCTTCCCAAACGACCACCTCCACCCAGTCCGCTGACATCTACGTGGCAAAAACCCAAGTACAAGAAAGCCAAGGAGGGCCCTGCTACCTGAACCACCAGACTTTTTTTTGTTTTTTATTCTCTTTTTCCTCCCTTTTTTGGGAAGCAGACACACCTCACCTCTTCACCATACAGGTCTCCCTCTTTTTTTTTGAAGAGGCACCTGTCTGGTCTTGAGGGGCGTGGATCGTTTTTGCTCCTTTGTTATTGGGGCTATACCCTTTACATGGTATTTTTATTTAAAAAAAAAAAAAAAAAAAAGATTGCTTCTTTCTTTTTTATATAATTTTTGTTTTTTTTTGTCATATGGGACAATTTCACGTTGAGATCCTCTCTGTTCCCACTTTTTATAGGTTTAATTCTCAGTTATCACTGGGAAAGGGAGTGTGTCCTAATATGTTACACATTAACTTTTGCCATCATTTTTGGGGGTGCCATGCACGGGGCGGTATCTTTGCGCCTCATCCTTCCCGCGGGGTCGAATTGCTTTCATTCCTACTTCGGGTTGGGATTCCCTCCACTAGTTTGGAGGCAACATATTTATATCGGGATATGGTGACAGCATTTTTCACATATCCCTGGATCCTCTTCTCTTTTCCTTCTATTCTTCTGCTTTCTCTCTCTCTCTTAATATCTTTACTAAATTTGTATTCTTTTCAGTGACGTGTGCGGTGTCGCTTGCCCATGGGACCCGGGATCGTGATCTGGGGATCTTACGGTTTGAATATGACCACATACCACCCGTCCATTGGAAGGTAAGTGATTGGGGTTTGCTGGCGTCTCGACCTATCCTGCTCCATGGCTGACCACACCACCTCCACACAGGCCCTACATTTTGCTTCGCACAACGTACAGGGGCTTAACTCCCCACTTAAGCGTCGGAAAGTCTTTCAATACTACCATGACCAAAAAATAGACATACTATTCCTTCAGGAAACACACTTTCCAAGATCTTACAATCCATCTTTCATACATGCCAAATTCCCCACGTTCTTTCTTGCCAATTCTGATAAAAAAAACTAAAGGGGTGGGAATTTTTTTTTCCCGCAAAACACAATTTTCACAAACCTCTGAATTTAGGGACCCTGATGGCAGGTTCATTCTGGTGAAGGGACTCATTGATGACCAGCTTTACTCCCTAATCTCTTATTATGCACCTAACCAAGGACAATCAAAATTTTTCCAATCCCTCTTTCACACCCTAGCTCCAATGCTGGAGGGCATGGTCCTATACTGCGGAGACTCAAACGTAGCATTTGACGCAGGAAGGGATAAGTCTAGACCCCCGGGAAGAGATGTTGTGCGCCCCACCAAATAGAGTCTCAATGTAGCCAGACAGATCTTTCAACAGGGTCTGGTGGATGCATGGAGGGAACTAAATCCTGGAACTCGGGATTACACGCATTATTCCAGCCCCCACAATACTTTTGCCAGAATTGATCATTTCTTCATTATGCAAAAACAATTTCCGCTGGTGCGTAAGGCAATCATTAAGGACTCTGTCTGGTCGGACCATTCCTTCCTTCTCTTAGTTATACACAAACCTGTAACTCATTGCCAAGGGTTCCATTGGAAATTGAATGCCTCTTTACTTAGTAATCCCTCACATGTCAATGAACTTAGCAAAGATATCCAGGAATATTTTTTTCATAATGATATTGAAAATATCTCTCCCATCACATTGTGGGCAGCTCACAAAGCCTATGTTAGGGGCAAGCTAATCCAAATGTCCGCTAAACTAAACAAAGCCCGCAAACTGGAAATAGCTAGACTTGAGAGTGAATTTTCTCACTTCAGTAAACAACATAAACGTAATCCCACTTCTACATCGGCAGCTAGACTTGAATCGGCGCGCATGGCTCTTAATTTGTCCCTCACGGCTGTTGCGGAGAAAAGTTTGCGATGGGATGGAGGGAGGTTCTATTATCAAAAGGACAAATTGGGTGCCATGTTAGCACGCAGGCTTACTCCAAGGTTGAGGGTACGCACTTTACCCAAGATACGTTTAAGTAATGGTTCTCTGTCCCAGAATCCTCTGAAAATCATGGAATCCTTTCATGATTTTTACCGATCTTTATACAGTTCTCATGGTTCTGAACCCTTATCTACCTCAATTGATTCTTTTCTGGGCTCTCTGATGATACCTAAGCTCCGAGAGCATCATAAGGACAGCCTTGAAAATCCTATATCTGCGGAGGAAGTATCTCAGGTCATTCATGACCTTAAAAATGACTCTGCTCCTGGTCCAGATGGCTTTTCAGTCCCGTATTACAAACATTTCTGCCAGCAACTTTCTCCATATCTAGCTCGCTTTTATAATCAGCTACGAGCAGGGGGACAACTAGATAATACGCTTAATTCAGCTTTCATCACAGTGATACCAAAGCCAGGTAAGGACACCAGCTGCACAGCTAATTACAGGCCCATATCCTTGATCAACAATGATCTTAAAATCTTAACTAAACTCTTAGCTAATAGAATATCCTCCTTTATAAGCCTGTATATTCATAGGGATCAGGTGGGCTGACAGGGAGACAGGGTCCAGACCAGATCAGGAGAGCGATAGACATAGTTTCGTTACTAAACTCTGGCTGGGACAAAGGACCCCCTCAACAGGGATTATTGCTGTCTCTAGATCTAATGAAAGCTTTTGACTCTGTCTCCTGGGCTTTCATGTTCCCGATACTACAGAAGTGGGGTTTTGGTCCATCCTTTCTGAATATAATAGGAGCTTTATATGATACTCCGGTTGCACAAGTCAAAATGCAGGGTTATTATTCAGACCCTTTTCCGATTCTAAATGGTACTAGACAGGGCTGCCCTTTGTCTCCATTGATCTTTGCCGTGGTCATCGAGACACTAGCTATCGCCATCCGGGATACCCCGGACATACATGGAGTGCGTTGTGGCCCACAAACCCACAAGTGCGCTCTCTTTGCAGATGACGTTTTACTTTTCATCACCTCACCACTTACTTCTTTACCTAACTTATACAAGGTGCTCGATGATTTTGGGCCTTAGGGTTAACTACTCTAAATCTATGGCTCTAAACATTAATCTACCGTCCTCCATGATGACCTTGCTCAAAAAAGACTTCCGCTTCAGTTGGGGGGAAAAAATGATCCCCTATCTAGGTATCAACCTTACTTCATCTATTGACAACCTTTACAAAGCTAATTTCCCCCCACTTTTTCGTAAACTAGGAGAGGACCTCTCAAGATGGGACAAAATGGGGCTATCTTGGTTGGGTAGAGTTATTTCTGTGAAACTGACTTTGCTACCACGTGTCCTTTATCTCTTTAGGTCCTTACCTATACCGATCCCCAAAGATCACCTCAGGAAGTTTCAATCCAAAATTATTAAATTTACATGGGGCGGGAAGGGACATAGGATTTCCAAGGAGACTCTGTTCAGGAGCAGGGATCAAGGAGGAGTGGGTTTACCTAATCTTCTCTGGTATCATCAGGCAGCACAACTTTCCCAACTGTCCACTGTATACTCTAAGATTGCCCACCCAGATTGGGTGCATATGGAACGACAGGCGATCCCTCAATTCACTTTAGATTACGTTCTCTGGTCCCATCCAAGATCTAGACCTGCCATCATGGTTCCTACACTTTCCCACTCCCTGACAATGTGGGACTCTCTCAAACACAACCCCCGCATAGTTTCTAATTGGCAACCATTGTCCCACATCTTCCGAAATCCTCTTTTCCCTGCAGGTATGGACATACAAGCATTCCAATGGTGGCTAGATAAGGGGATGTACAGAATAGGACACTTTGCTAATCCTACCGGACCCCTCACTTTGACCCAATGCATCAACAAACTTGATATGCCCAACACAGAAAGATTTTGTTTCAGACAGATATTTCACTTCCTACAGTCTCTTAGGTCCCCCAGTCATACTCCACTTTCGATCACGGAATATGAACGGTGGTGTGGTCAAGCTATGGAGCAGAGGGGCGGGATCTCAGTGATTTAATGATCACTATCTAGGGCTGAGACTAAATCACTCTTCATGCGCGAATGGAAGAATGATCTCCATCACACCTGGAGTATTGAGGAATGGCATAGAACTTCTATGGCTGCATCCAAGGGCATTTTGAATATAGCATTAGTTGAAGCAAATCTGAAAGTCCTTATGCGGTGGTATATGGTCCCTCTCAAAATCTCTAAAATCTACCCTAGTGCTTCCCCTGTATGCTTTCGAAATTGTGGGCATATCGGGTCCATGTTACACATCTGGTGGGACTGCCCTAAGATACAGGGCTTATGGAATAGGATCTTTCATATCATTAGGAAAATAACGGGCTTTCCAATCCAAAAATCGCCTCAGCTAGCTCTCCTGAATTTTCCCTGTCCTAAAATTCCTAAAGTAGTTCAACGACTTATTATGTTCATTTTCCTGGGGACCAAACTCACAATTGCAAGGGCCTGGAAGAGATCAACTGTTTCCTTTCTCTTGGTTAAGAGAAAGATTTCTTGGATCATGTCCCAGGAGAAGACGATTAGTATTCTCCTGGACACTTCCTCTAAACACGATGCTATCTGGGATCCTTGGATGAAATACATATCCCCACCTCCTTTGTCTGTAACTAGACCTGGACCTCTGTGGTTGAGCGACTACCGCACCGTCATAGGATGTATCAATTCATGTTCTCTATCCTTTCTTTTCTTTTCTCTCTCCTTTCCTATCTTCTTCTCCTTTTGGCACTATAGATTGCTAGCATACAGGTTAGATTACCTCGCTAACATATACAACAGATACTATAACCTATACCTTTCTTATGGCTGTTAGGCTTCTTCTAATACTTAACTGAGCTTATTTCATGCAGACTGAACCTATAGTTTTACTTTCCCCTCTTGTTGGACAGCCTAATGCAAATCTTACCATCAGCTCTACTAGTTATTTTGTCCTGCTGAGCATAACACTCATGTTAGACACCTTATACTTGAATTCTCTCACCCCTTTAAAAAAAAACTTTACTTCATTATTTTTTCATTTTATATCATTGTGTTAAAAGTTTGATTCTCCTGAGTGGTGGACCTCCCCTCCTAGCACAGCTAGTTCCCATGTGGGGTGCAGGTGTAGGGGAGTGCCCATCTCGTCGGAGTCAGTCTTTTGGAATTCAACCTAACGCTGACAGCACATATTGCGTAGTCCTACATGCGGTTTACGTTCTGTCTGCTACTTTATAGGTATGTGTTGTACTAGTGATCTTACCTGTAATTTTGATCATTCTTTTTTGTTTTATTAAACTCTCAATAAAAAACTATTGAAAATAAAAATATCCAAACCTATGTCAGAGAGATGAATTCCATCCTCTCTATATAGACCTTTTATATTTCCTTCCAATTCCATGTGCCTAAATGAAATTATACCCAAATCCTGTAAAATTTTTGCCACTGCCCTGTTCACTCTTTTTCTGATCTTTTCCCCATGTCGCATAGAAGGTGGAGAAAGCCATCTCAACCTTTGCACAATTTCTGAAAAAACAATGACAGTGTGAGGAAAAGACAATTGAATCCTGTGTAAGTCATCTCTAATTCCGAAAATGATGTCTAAAGTTTTTTGCTGTCCTATATCATTCCCCCCTAGATGAATAATTAATACATCTGGAGGTGGAAAACGCTGAAGAAGCCTACCTATTACAGGCATTAAATTCTCCCAAACCATACTTCTTTTACCATACCAAAAAATGCTAAACTGCATAGGGTCCAAACCTAAATTGTTAGTATACACTCTATTCTTAGCTCTCCGATGTGCCCAAAACACATATGAATGTCCAACAATCCATATTATCCGGCATTTACCTGAAATGAATCAAAAAGATTGATTAGGACGAATATATAAAAGATAACTGTTAGATTTCCATCTACCAACTTTCTTTATCAAATCAGAATCTAATCCTAATCTAGCTGCTTCTGTAGCTGCTCCAATTCTAAAAGAGTGTGAAGTAAGATGTAAATTTTGTAAATTTAATCGTTCTAAACATCTTTTAAACACACAATTGAATTAATATCTTGTTAACGGAGAACCAGACTCATGTATGAAAAATTTATCATACATGAAAGGTCTAATAGAACAGTATGTTTTCATCAACCTAACAGGGCAAATAGGAGAGCTACTACACGCATATAAATTAATCCAAATACCTTTACCTAGTTGGTCGGTTTTAGATCTTCTAATAAAAATTCTTAACATTGAGTCAGAAATAATAATGTCATTGACCTGAATAAAAAACAATTCTGACACTCTAAACGCACCAAAAAACGAAATAGAAAAAACTACTTTAACCACTTGAGCCCCGGACCATTATGCTGCCTAAGGACCAGAGGTCTTTTTCCAATTTGGCACTGCGTCGCTTTAACTGCTAATTGCGCGGTCATGCAATGCTGTACCCAAACGAAATTTGCGTCCTTTTCTTCCCACAAATAGAGCTTTCTTTTGATGGTATTTGATCACCTCTGCCGTTTTTATTTTTTGCGCTATAAACGGAAAAAGACCGAAAATTTTGAAAAAAAATGATATTTTCTACTTTTTGTTATAAAAAAAATCCAATAAACTCAATTTTAGTCATACATTTAGGCCAAAATTTATTCGGCCACATGTCTTTGGTAAAAAAAAAGTTAATAAGCGTATATTTATTGGTTTGCGCAAAAGTTATAGCGTCTACAAACTAGGGTACATTTTCTGGAATTTACACAGCTTTTAGTTTATGACTGCCTATGTCATTTCATGAGGTGCTAAAATGGCAGGGCAGTACAAAACCCCCCCAAATGACCCCATTTTGGAAAGTAGACACCCCAAGGAAATTGCTGAGAGGCATGTAGAACCCATTGAATATTTATTTTTTTTGTCCCAAGTGATTGAATAATGACAAAAAAAAAAAAAATATTTACAAAAAGTTGTCACTAAATGATATATTGCTCACACAGGCCATGGGCCTATGTGGAATTGCACCCCAAAATACATTCAGCTGCTTCTCCTGAGTATGGGGATACCACATGTGTGGGACTTTTTGGGAGCCTAGCCACGTACGGGGCCCCGAAAATCAATCACCGCCTTCAGGATTTCTAAGGGCATACATTTTTGATTTCATTCCTCACTACCTATCACAGTTTTGAAGGCCATAAAATGCCCAGATGGCACAAAACCCCCCCAAATGACCCCATTTTGGAAAGTAGACACTCCAAGCTATTTGCTGAGAGGCATGTTGAGTCCATGGAATACTTTCTTTTTTGACACAAGTTGCGGGAAAGTGACAATTTTTTTTTTTTTGCACAAAGTTGTCACTAAATGATATATTTCTAACACAGGCCATGGGCATATGTGGAATTGCACCCCAAAATACATTTAGCTGCTTCTCCTGAGTATGGGGATACCACATGTGTGGGACTTTTTGGGAGCCTAGCCGCATACGGGGCCCCGAAAACCAAGCACCGCCTTCAGGATTTCTAAGGGCATAATGTTGTGATTTGACTCCTCACTACCTATCACAGTTTTGAAGGCCATAAAATGCCAAGATGGCACAAAACCCCCCCAAATGACCCCATTTTGGAAAGTAGACACCCCAAACTATTTGCTGAGAGGCATGTTGAGTCCATGGAATATTTTATATTTTGACACAAGTTGCGGGAAAGTAACACTTTTTTTTTTTTTTTTGCACAAAGTTGTCACTAAATGATATATTGCTCAAACATGCCATGGGCATATGTGGAATTACACCCCAAAATACATTCTGCTGCTTCTCCTGAGTATGGGGATACCACATGTTTAGGACTTTTTGGGAGCCTAGCCGCGTACGGGGCCCCGAAAACCAATCACCGCCTTCAGGATTTCTAAGGGCATACATTTTTTATTTCATTCCTCACTACCTATCACAGTTTTGAAGGCCATAAAATGCCCAGATGGCACAAAACCCCCCCAAATGACCCCATTTTGGAAAGTAGACACTCCAAGCTATTTGCTGAGAGGCATGTTGAGTCCATGGAATACTTTCTTTTTTGACACAAGTTGCGGGAAAGTGACAATTTTTTTTTTTTTGCACAAAGTTGTCACTAAATGATATATTTCTCACACAGGCCATGGGCATATGTGGAATTGCACCCCAAAATACATTTAGCTGCTTCTCCTGAGTATGGGGATACCACATGTGTGGGACTTTTTGGGAGCCTAGCCGCATACGGGGCCCCGAAAACCAAGCACCGCCTTCAGGATTTCTAAGGGCATAATGTTGTGATTTGACTCCTCACTACCTATCACAGTTTTGAAGGCCATAAAATGCCAAGATGGCACAAAACCCCCCCAAATGACCCCATTTTGGAAAGTAGACACCCCAAACTATTTGCTGAGAGGCATGTTGAGTCCATGGAATATTTTATATTTTGACACAAGTTGCGGGAAAGTAACACTTTTTTTTTTTTTTTTTTTGCACAAAGTTGTCACTAAATGATATATTGCTCAAACATGCCATGGGCATATGTGGAATTACACCCCAAAATACATTCTGCTGCTTCTCCTGAGTATGGGGATACCACATGTTTAGGACTTTTTGGGAGCCTAGCCGCGTACGGGGCCCCGAAAACCAAGCACCGCCTTCAGGATTTCTAAGGGCATAAATTTTTGATTTCACTCCTCACTTCCTATCACAGTTTTGAAGGCCATAAAATGCCAAGATGGCACAAAACCCCCCCAAATGACCCCATTTTGGAAAGTAGACACCCCAAGGTAATTGCTGAGAGGCATGTTGAGTCCATGGAATATTTTATTTTTTGACACAAGTTGCGGGAAAGTGACAATTTTTTTTTTTTTTTTGCACAAAGTTGTCACTAAATGATATATTGCTCAAACATGCCATGGGCATATGTGGAATTACACCCCAAAATATATTCTGCTGCTTCTCCTGAGTATGGGGATACCACATGTGTGGGACTTTTTGGGAGCCTAGCCGCATACGGGGCCCCGAAAACCAAGCACCGGCTTCAGGATTTCTAAGGGCGTTAAGTTGTGATTCCACTCCTCACTACCTATCACAGTTTTGAAGGCCATAAAATGCCAAGATGGCAAACCCCCCCCCAAATGACCCCATTTTGGAAAGTAGACACCCCAAGCTATTTGCTGAGAGGCATGGTGAGTATTTTGCAGCTCTCATTTGTTTTTGAAAATGAAGAAAGACAAGAAAAATGTATTTTTTTTTTCTTTTTTCAATTTTCGAAAGTTTGTGACAAAAAGTGAGGTCTGCAAAATACTCACTATACCTCTCAGCAAATAGCTTGGGGTGTATATTTTCCAAAATGGGGTCATTTGGGGGGGGGGTTGTGCCATCTGGGCATTCCATGGCCTCCGAAACTGTGCTAGGCAGTGAAGAGTGAAATCAAAAATTTACGCCCTTAGAAAGCCTGAAGGCGGGGCTTGGTTTTCGGGGTCCCGTGCGCGGCTAGGCTCCCAAAAAGTCCCACACATGTGGTATCCCCATACTCAGGAGAAGCAACAGAATGTATTTTGGGGTATAATTTCACATATTCCCATGGCATGTTTGAGCAATATATCATTTAGTGACATCTTTGTGCAAAAAAAAAAAAAAAAAAAAAAGATTTGTCTCTTTCCCGCAACTTGTGTCACAATATAAAATATTCCATGGACTCGACATGCCTCTCAGCAAATAGCTTAGGGTGTCTACTTTCCAAAATGGGGTCATTTGGGGGGGGTTTGAACTGTCCTGGCATTTTATGCACAACATTTAGAAGCTTATGTCACACATCACCCACTCTTCTAACCACTTGAAGACAAAGCCCTTTCTGACACTTTTTGATTACATGAAAAAAATAATTTTTTTTTGCAAGAAAATTACTTTGAACCCCCAAACATTATATATTTTTTTTTTTAAAGCAAATGCCCTACAGATTACAATGGTGGGTGTTTCATATTTTTTTTTCACACAGTATTTGCGCAGCGATTTTTCAAACGCATTTTTTGGGGAAAAAACACACTTTTTTAAATTTTAATGCACTAAAACACACTATATTGCCCAAATGTTTGATGAAATAAAAAAGATGATCTTAGGCGGAGTACATGGATACCAAACATGACATGCTTTAAAATTGCGCACAAACGCGCAGCGGCGACAAAATAAATACATTTTTAAAAGCCTTTAAAAGCCTTTACAGGTTACCACTTTAGATTTACAGAGGAGATCTACTGCTAAAATTACTGCCCTCGTTCTGTCCTTCGCGGTGATACCTCACATGCATGGTGCAATTGCTGTTTACATTTGACGCCAGACCGACGCTTGCGTTCGCCTTTGCGCGAGAGCAGGGGGGGACAGGGGTGCTTTTTTTTTCTTTTTTTTTTCTTTATTATTTTTTTGCTTTTTTATCTTATTTTTAAACTGTTCCTTTCATTTTTATTTTTTTTAATTAATTTTATTGTTATCTCAGGGAATGTAAATATCCCCTATGATAGCAATAGGTAGTGACAGGTACTCTTTTTTTTAAAAATTGGGCTCTATTAGACCCTAGATCTCTCCTCTGCCCTCAAAGCATCTGACCACACCAAGATCGGTGTGATAAAATGCTTTCCCAATTTCCCAATGGCGCTGTTTACATTCGGCGAAATCTAAGTCATGAAATGCTCGTAGCTTCCGGTTTCTTAGGCCATAGAGATGTTTGGAGCCATTCTGGTCTCTGATCAGCTCTATGGTCAGCTGGCTGAATCACCGGCTGCATTTTCAGGTTCCCTGTTGGGACAGGAAAGCCAGAGAAAAACATGGAAGACGGTGGGGGAGGGGGGGGCATTCCCTCCCACTGCTTGCAAAAGCAGTCTAGAGGCTAATTAGCCGCTAGGATTGCTTTTACATGAAAGCCGACCGCTGGCTGAAAAGAATGATACCAAGATGATACCTAAACCTGCAGGCATCATTCTGGTATAACCACCCAAAGTCCAGCAACATACCAGTACGTTGCTGGTCCTTGTTAGGCATATATTGTAAACTTTTTTTTCATACAGCCTGTGGGCTGAACGAAAAAAAGATATTGATCGGTGGGTATGCCCACCATTAGAATACCTCCCTTCATCCACCCACTTCTAATGATGGGCATACATGCACCATTTATATATGCCGAAGCATGGGGGCATCCTCCCGCAAAAGGCAGGAGCAAAATGCTCCTCCACCCACTGCTGCCCCCACGCTTCGGCATATATGCTGAAGTATGTAACTGTGGTGGTGAAATCACCTCCGACAGCGCTGGAGTCACGGCTTTATATATCGTGGGAGCAAACGCTGTTGCTGTCAAGATAAATAAATCCGCGCTGCAACTGAATGGCGTACCTGCTAAGCAAATGATGGTTAACAATAAAACAAAGTAATATTACAGTATAACAGTAAGACTTACCATACCTGCAAAGCAAATACAAAAAAAAAACATAGTAAAAAATAAAACATTTAACGCAACCTGTGCCTAAAATATATATATGCCGAAGCATGGGGGCATCCTCCCGCAAAAGGCAGGAGCAAATTGCTCCTCCACCCACTGCTGCCCCCACGCTTCGGCATATATGCTGAAGTATGTAACTGTGGTGGTGAAATCACCTCCGACAGCGTTGGAGTCACGGCTTTATATATCGTGGGAGCAAACGCTGTTGCTGTCAAGATAAATAAATCCGCGCTGCAACTGAATGGCGTACCTGCTAAGCAAATGATGGTTAACAATAAAACAAAGCAACATTACAGTATAACAGTAAGACTTACCATACCTGCAAAGCAAATACAAAAAAAAAAATAGTAAAAAATAAATCATTTAACGCAACCTGTGCCTAAAATATATATATGCCGAAGCATGGGGGCATCCTCCCGCAAAAGGCAGGAGCAAATCGCTCCTCCACCCACTTCTGCCCCCACGCTTCGGCATATATGCTGAAGTATGTAACTGTGGTGGTGAAATCACCTCCGACAGCGTTGGAGTCACGGCTTTATATATCGTGGGAGCAAACGCTGTTGCTGTCAAGATAAATAAATCCGCGCTGCAACTGAATGGCGTACCTGAAAACAATAAAATGGTTACCAACAAAACACAGTAAACGGTAAAGTATGAAAAATCTGAAAAGGAAACATGGTAAAACATAATAACAATAAAACATTGCAGAATAGAATAGAGTAAAAAAGAGAAGAACAATAGAGAGAGAATAGAGAGAGAGAGAACAATAAAACAACAACTATTTTTGGTTTTTTTATTTTATATTTTTTTTTGTGTTTTTATTTTTTTTAATTTCTTTTTATTTTATTTTTTTACACTTTTTTTTAGTAACTTTTAACTTTTGTAACTTTTGTTCCAGGTTTGGGTCTCTCAAAATGCAATGGCATCTTGGGAGACCCTGTGTTAGTGTGCCTAGTCTGTGCAGTGCTGAACCCTACGCTAATACTCAACTAATGTATGGTAGCGTTCAAAGCATTCACCCATGCAAAGACCAGGATTGCCAGGACAGGAGGGACAATAAGTCCGGGTGTCACGCCTAAATCCGCGCTTGCTGCAGACACGACATCTTTTTTGGGGGGCTCGTTGGGTAGGGGTACTCGGGATGGCATAAAGAAAATGCCGCTCATGCAGCCGGCTTACTGCATTTGGTTGGGGAAGGTGAGGTAGAGCACCGTCTGGAAACAGAAGGGCTCTGACGATCTCTTCCTGGAATTTAAGGAAGGATCCAGTCTGTCCTGAAGCTCTGTATAGCACATGAGCATTCAGCAAAGCCAATTGAAATAAGTATACAGACACTTTTTTGTACCAGTGTCTGGCCTTACGGGCAACTAAGTACGGCGCCAACAACTGGTCGTTGAGGTCCACCCCTCCCATATTAAGGTTGTATTCGTGGACACAGAGGGGTTTCTCCACAACACCAGTCGCCGTAGAAATTTGGGTCGTCGTGTCTGCATGAAGGGAGGTGAGAACGAAAACATTCTTCTTATCCCTCCACTTCATAGTGAGCAAATTATTATACTTCAAGCAGGCTCTCTCTCCCAGCCTAAGACGGGAATCTACAAGCCGCTGGGGAAAGCCCCGGTGATTAGGTCGCACGGTGCCACATGCTCCAATCTGCTGATCAAACAAGTGACTAAAAAGTGGCACGCTCGTATAATAATTGTCCACGTACAAGTGGTACCCCTTTCCGAATAAGGGTGACACCAAGTCCCACACTATCTTGCCAGCGCTTCCTATGTAGTCAGGGCAGTTTGTTGGCTCTACGTGACTATCTCTTCCCTCGTAAACCATAAATCTACATGTATAGCCTGTGGCCCTGTCACAGAGCTTATACATCTTGACCCCGTATCTGGCACGCTTGCTGGGAAGGTACTGTTTGAATGACAAGCGGCCAGAAAACTTAATCAGGGACTCATCAACGCAGACAACTTGATGGGGGGTAAACAAGTCTGCAAAACATTGGTTGAAGTGGTTTACGAGGGGCTGAATTTTGTAGAGCCGATCGTATGCAGGGTCTCCACGAGGACGACAGAGTTCATTGTCGTTGAAGTGCATGAACCGCAAAATCTGCTCGTATCGTGCCCTGGCCATGGAAGCAGAGAACAAGGGTGAATGGTAAATTGGGTCAGTGGACCAATATGACCGCAACTTACTCTTTTTATTCAACCCCATGAGGAGGGAAAGGCCCAGAAAGGTCTTAAATTCGGAGACCGTAATTGGTCTCCAATCTCTGGCAAGGGAGGACTGGGGATTAGCGGCGATGTGTTGACCAGCGTACAAATTGCTTTGGTCCACAATAGATCTATAGAGATCTTCGGTGAAAAACAGTGAATAAAAATCCAGTGGCATAAAGTCAACTGTTTCCACCTGAATTCCGGGTTGGCCAGTGAAAGGGGGAAGTACGGGTGCTGCAGAAGTGGAAGGTTCCCAATTCGGATTGGCCAATGCAGCAGGAAGGGCACTATGGGCACGACGGGCCTGTCTTTGTCTTCTTGGTGGCAGCGGGACACTACTACTGCTTGCCACCTCGCCAGCTTGAACTGCACTTATGGGACTCGCCACGTCACCACGTGATACTGCAGTGCTGGATGTACGACCAGGGTGTACTAGGCCGCTGGTGCTTGCCAGTTCACCAGAAGGAATAGCGGCGCTAGTACTGCTCTGCTCCATACGAGAGCCCTGCGGTTCTTGCACTTCAAGGACAGAAGAAGTTCGGGGTCTGGTATGCCTGACCCTAGCAGGGACCACAACTCTGTCGTCAGAGCTATCTGTCATGGAGCCGCTGTCCTCTACAGGTTCGTATTCTGAGCCTGAACTTGACAGATGAGTGACTTCCTCTTCACTATCTGTCATACTCAGAATCCTGTAGGCCTCTTCACTAGTGTACCTTCTATTTGCCATTTTGGGCTCTAAATTTAGGGGTACACTAGTGAGACGCTACCAAAAAACTGTTAGCGATCGCAGGGATCAGGCCTGACTCTGCGACCGCTGCAGTTATGTGTGCTTAGTGTTTTGTAAGTGACAGTTATCGATCGATACTGCACTTGGGTGGGCTGGGCAGGGCTGGGCCGAGGAGCAAAACGCAGGTGCTAGCAGGTATCTGGGCTGATCCCGCTAACACTGCGTTTCAGGGAACCCTAAACTGCTGGGGAGTATAGATCTGATCGGATCAGATATCGATCCGCTCAGATACTACAGCACTAAGGGAGGTGTATGCTGCGTGCACGGGTTTTAGCTGTACTGGCGCTAACCTGACGCTGCCTGGGGTGACGCAGACCTTATCTGATCCTAAAAACATAACTTCTATCACCGCCGGGCAATTAGGGGGTTAAACCTTTATAGGGTAATAAACGGCGGGTGCCCTAAAACTATAATAAACTGTAATAAACTACAAAAAACAAACTAGCTAACCAGCGTCACCCGTAACACTTATACGGTGATCGCTGGTGAAAGGGTTAACTAGGGGGCAATCAGGGGGTTAAAACCTTTAGCAGGTAGTATATGGGGGTCCCTGTCGTTATAAAACACTGACAGCGAACCTATATACTTACCTCCCTAACTAGCGTCATCTGTGTCACTAATACAGCGATCAGAAAAACGATCGCTTAGCGACACTGGTGACGGGGGGTAATCAAGGGGTTAACTTTTATTAGGGGGGGTTAGGGGGGTACCCTGGACCTAAGGGGGGGTACCCTAGACCTAAAGGGGGCTAACCTAACTGCCCTAAAACTTTTAACTGACACAAACTGACACCAATGCAAAAAAAAAAAAATGCTATTGGTGTCAGAGTGACAGGGGGTACAGGGGGGTGATCAGGGGGTGATCGGGGGGTGATGGGGGGTGACAAGTGTGCCTGGCGTGTTCTACTGAATGTGTAGTGTTGTGCAGACTTATTTGGATGTCTTCTCTCCTCGGCGCGGCGACGAAAAGACCGGCTCGAGGAGAGATGACATCACTTCCTTTCCCTCTGTTTACATTACAGAGGGAAAGGAAGCATTTTCATTCGCCGGGAGCGATCGGGAGGGGGTGGCCAACAATGGATGGCCTCCCCCTGACCTTTCATCGCCCGGGAAGAAATGGCGACCGCCTCGGGCACCGGGGGGGGGGGACCGATCGGACCCCCCACCCGCGGAAGGCAAATCACGTACCCTGTACGTGATTTTGCCTGTCCGTGCCACCTTGCCGACGTACATCGGCATGAGGCGGTCGTCAAGTGGTTAAATAATACTGACTCAAAGACGGAAAAACAAACTTGTTCCGTGACTGAACAAAGGTCACCTAATACAACTGGAGTAATAGGTTTACGCTGATCCCAAGTAAAATTCTTTTTCTTATAACCCTTCAATGCTTGACGTACTGAGAAAAATTGCAAGCAAGAAGGTAAATTCTTAAGCTTAAGAAAAAATTAAAACTCCGGAAAGGGTCCTTTGCACATAAGACCATGAATAACCTTTGTCGAATAAACAATTCAAAAATATCGGTACTAAACTTTCAGAAAAGGAACCTGCAGGTTCTCGGATTGAATTTAAAAAATTACCAAAGCAGCCGATTGATATCCAGCCAATGTCGAAAGAGCAATCAAATTTTTTATATATTCCGATATGGGTCTTAAACCAGATCCCATAATATGGGAGGACACCGTATTCCTACTCTGTCCGCATCTGGAAACAGCTTAAAAAATCGATCCATCTGAAAGCGAGATAAGGAGTCCGCCATGTCATTGTCCTTACCTGACACATGAATTGCTTTCAACCAAATGTTCAAATGTAGACATTTGAAAATCAAGTAATGCAATAGGACAATGACCGGCGGAGATTTAGATGTTAAACAATTAATCGCACACATGACTCCTTTATTATCAGTCCTAACTAATATTCGCTTATTTTTAAAATAGGGACCCCAAATTTCTAGCGCTACAATTATCAGGAACAACTCTAAAAGGACTATATTTTTTAAAAGACCCCTCTGTTGCCATTTTGGATTCCAACGATCTGCACACCAATGAGCTTGCCAAATTGCAGCAAAACCACAAGATCCAGCAGCATCAGTGAACAGAAAAAAGTCTTTATCCAAAATAAACTCCCTTTGCCATACAGATTTGCTATTAAAATGTGTAAGGAATTGTAACCAAACTAATAAATCCTCTCTCATATCATGAGTTATTCTAATATGAGAAAAGGGTGATTTTAAACCTGAAATAGACACATATAATTTTCTAGAAAAAACTTTGCCGATTGGCATAATTCTAGAAGCAAATGCTAACAAGCCTAATAGCGACTGCATTTCTTTTAAACATATTTTTTCTTTCTTATTATAACCAACAATAAAGCCAAAAGTTTATTTATCTTCTCTTCCGGCAGCCTAAATTCCATCAATTCTGAATCAATGGTAATACCTAAAAATTCGAGACAAGTTGAAGGCCAGGCCATTTTTTCTTGTGTTAGTGGAATACCAAAATCGCTACAGATCTTAAAAAATGTATCTAATAAAAACACACAATCAAAAGAATTAGCTAAACCTAAAAATAAAAAATCATCTAAATAGTGAAGTAAAAATTGAGAATCAGACTTTACACTAACCACCCACTCTAAAAAAGATGAAAAAGACTCAAAATAAAAACAGGACAATGAACAACCGATTGGTAAACATTTGTCAAAATAAAATTGCTTATCAAAGAAAAAACCTAAGGAATTAAAACATTCTGGGTTAATAGGAAGAAGGCGAAATGCCGATTTAATATCGGCCTTCGCCATAAGGGCCCCTTTACCTAAATATCTCAGTTTGGACAAAGCGTCTTCAAACGAGGCGTAGGTAACCGATGAAAGACTATTATCAATCTGATCATTAAGAGATTGACCCGTAGGGAATGACAAATGATGTATTAATCTAAAATAATTCTTTTCTTTTTTCGGTACAATACCTAAAGGGGAAATTCTGAAATTCCTAAAAGGAGGAGAACTAAAAGGACCTGCAATCCTACCTTGTGAAATTTCTTTAAAAATCTTTGAATAAACTACATCTGAAAATTGATCTACAGATTTAAGATTATTAACTAGGGTACACCCTATACCTGAAAAAATTGGTAACCAAAATCCATCCCTAAAACCTTCAATTAACAGCTGAGCCGTCAACTTGTCTGGAAACATTCTGAGCCACGGGAGCATATCTTGCAACTTCACCGGTGTAGTTGCCTTTTTGAACCATCCCTGATTGCTGGTTATTTGCTGACATCTTTTTGAAACACTTTGAAATTGGATGTGTTCCTGTGCAAAAAGCACACTCATGTCGATATTTGTACGAGTTTGGCCATTTGCACTGACCATCGTTGAAGTTGAAGCAAATGCCTTTTCTATAATTGGAATTGTTTGCTGGCTGAGAACTTTGGCTCTGCTTAACAAAACTTGGTCTTTGGGGAAGAAAAAGATTGAGCCAAAGGCCCACGTCCTTCACTCGCCAATGCAATGTTTGATGAACCGCCAATTTTTGCCGAAACGCCTCATCATAATTAAACCATGCAGTGCCACCAAAATTCTTAAAAGCCTCTAAAACAATGTCCAAATGTTGAAAAAGGCCAACGCTTTTTTACGGAAATTTCTCACACATAATTCCCGAAAAAATGCAGAAAGCCTGCAACCAGTTATTAAATGACCTTGAAACTGGTCTCCTTCTACCATCCTCCTCTTTCTTTTCTTTATTGATAAACTCTTTGGCAGAAGGGAGTAAAGATAATATATCTAAAAATTCTCCTCTCCAAATTTTTTCTTTTACTGTAATAGATAAATGATAACCTAACGGAGAAATTTTACAAGCCATGGGTTCTTTTAAACATGTTTCAGGTAAATTCTGTGATCTAGCTAATTGATATAAAGCATTAGAATCTGAGGACTGATCATTAGCTAACAAACCACTAGATGGCGCCCAAACTCCCATAAGAGTATTTTCTTGTGCTGGTGAAGCTCGAGCCTGACTAGTAGCTACAGAAATATCTTTAGCCAATTTAGCCAATAGCTCAGCTATATTTACTAAACTAGGAACAGTATTTAACTCGACGTTCCCTTGTATCTGTGTGTGCTGACTAGGGATGAGCTTCGAGTTCGAGTCGAACTCATGTTCTACTCGAACATTGGCTGTTCGCAAGTTCGCCGAACAGCGAACAATTTGGGGTGTTCGCGGCAAATTCGAATGCCGCGGAACACCCTTTAAAAGTCTATGGGAGAAATCAAAAGTGCAAATTTTAAAGGCTTATATGCAAGTTATTGTCATAAAAAGTGTTTGGGGACCTGGGTCCTGCCCCAGGGGACATGGATCAATGCAAAAAAAAGTTTTAAAAACGGCCGTTTTTTCAGGAGCAGTGATTTTAAGAATGCTTAAAGTCAAACAATAAAAGTGTAATATCCCTTTAAATTTCGTACCTGGGGGGTGTCTATAGTATGCCTGTAAAGGGGCGCATGTTTCCTGTGTTTAGAACAGTCTGACAGCAAAATGACATTTTGAAGAAAAAAACACATTTAAAACTACCCGCGGCTATTGCATTGCCGACAATACACATAGAAGTTCATTGATAAAAACGGCATGGGAATTCCCCACAGGGAAACCCCGAACCAAAATTTAAAAAAAAAAATTATGTGGGAGTCCCCCTAAATTCCATACAAGGCCCTTCAGGTCTGGTATGGATTTTAAGGGGAACCCCGCGCCAAAAAAAAAAAAAACGGCATGGGGTCCCCCCAAAAATCCATACCAGACCCTTATCCGAGCACGCAACCTGGCAGGCCGCAGGAAAAGAGGGGGGGACGAGAGTGCGGCCCCCCCCCCTCCTGAACCGTACCAGGCCACATGCCCTCAACATTGGGAGGGTGCTTTGGGGTAGCCCCCCAAAACACCTTGTCCCCATGTTGATGAAGACAAGGGCCTCATCCCCACAACCCTGGCCGGTGGTTGTGGGGGTCTGCGGGCGGGGGGCTTATCAGAATCTGGAAGCCCCCTTTAACAAGGGGACCCCCAGATCCCGCCCCCCCCTGTGTGAAATGGTAAGGGGGTACTTACCCCTACCATTTCACTAAAAAACTGTCAAAAATGTTAAAAATGACAAGAGACAGTTTTTGACAATTCCTTTATTTAAATGCTTCTTCTTTCTTCCTTCATCTTCTTCTGGTTCTTCTGGCTCTTCTGGTTCTTCCTCCGGCGTTCTCGTCCAGCATCTCCTCCGCGGCGTCTTCTATCTTCTTCTCCTCGGGCCGCTCCGCACCCATGGCATGGGGGGGAGGCTCCCGCTCTTCTCTTCATCTTCTTCATCATCTTCTTCATCTTCTTCTTCTTCTTCATCTCTTCTTCCTTCTTCATTTCTTCTTCGGGCCGCTCCGCATCCATGCATGGAGGGAGGCTCCCGCTGAGTGACGGCGTCTCCTCGTCTGACGGTTCTTAAATAACGGGGGACGGGGCCACCCGGTGACCCCGCCCCCCTCTGACGCACGGTGACTTGACGGGACTTCCCTGTGACGTCACGGGGAATGCCACAGGGAAGTCCCGTCATGTCCCGTGCGTCAGAGGGGGCGGGGTCACCGGGTGGCCCCGCCCCCCGTTATTTAAGAACCGTCAGACGAAGAGACGCCATCACACAGCGGGAGCCTCCCTCCATGCATGGATGCGGAGCGGCCCGAAGAAGAAATGAAGAAGGAAGAAGAGATGAAGAAGAAGATGAAGAAGATGATGAAGAAGATGAAGAGAAGAGCGGGAGCCTCCCCCCAATGCCATGGGTGCGGAGCGGCCCGAGGAGAAGAAGATAGAAGACGCCGCGGAGGAGATGCTGGACGAGAACGCCGGAGGAAGAACCAGAAGAGCCAGAAGAACCAGAAGAAGATGAAGGAAGAAAGAAGAAGCATTTAAATAAAGGAATTGTCAAAAACTGTCTCTTGTCATTTTTAACATTTTTGACAGTTTTTTAGTGAAATGGTAGGGGTAAGTACCCCCTTACCATTTCACACAGGGGGGGGCGGGATCTGGGGGTCCCCTTGTTAAAGGGGGCTTCCAGATTCTGATAAGCCCCCCGCCCGCAGACCCCCACAACCACCGGCCAGGGTTGTGGGGATGAGGCCCTTGTCTTCATCAACATGGGGACAAGGTGTTTTGGGGGGCTACCCCAAAGCACCCTCCCAATGTTGAGGGCATGTGGCCTGGTACGGTTCAGGAGGGGGGGGGGGCGCACTCTCGTCCCCCCCTCTTTTCCTGCGGCCTGCCAGGTTGCGTGCTCGGATAAGGGTCTGGTATGGATTTTTGGGGGGACCCCACGCCGTTTTTTTGTTTTTTTTGGCTGGGGTTCCCCTTAATATCCATACCAGACCTGAAGGGCCTTGTATGTAATTTAGGGGGACTCCCACATCATTTTTTTTTTTTAATTTTGGTTCGGGGTTTCCCTGTGGGGAATTCCCATGCCGTTTTTATCAATGAACTTCTATGTGTATTGTCGGCAATGCAATAGCCGCGGGTAGTTTTAAATGTGTTTTTTCCTTCAAAATGTCATTTTGCTGTCAGACTGTTCTAAACACGGGAAACATGCGCCCCTTTACAGGCATACTATACACACCCCCCAGGTACGAAATTTAAAGGGATATTACACTTTTGTTGTTTGACTTTAAGCATTATTAAAATCACTGCTCCTGAAAAAACGGCCGTTTTTAAAACTTTTTTTTGCATTGATCCATGTCCCCTGGGGCAGGACCCAGGTCCCCAAACACTTTTAATGACAATAACTTGCATATAAGCCTTTAAAATTAGCACTTTTGATTATTCATGTTCGTGTCCCATAGACTTTAACGGTGTTCGCGTGTTCGAACAAACTTTTTTCCTGTTCGCATGTTCTGGTGCGAACCGAACAGGGGGGTGTTCGGCTCATCCCTAGTGCTGACCATCCTGAGATATCATTAAGCCTTCTTCCTCAAATTCTCTGTGTGCTTGACTAATGGTAGATGGATTGCCAGTCAATTCAAAAGTATCTCTATTACTGACCTCAGGCTGTGCTATTTGTTACCATAGCGATGATTCCTCTTATTGAGGAATGAATGATTGCCGTGCTGAAGCCCCGCCCCTAGCTCCACCTCTTGACACGCCGCTTGCCACTCCTCCGGCCGAACCTGCTGCCGAGCTTCTACTTACTCTGTCGTTAGTTGACGCTCTGGCCACGCCCCTAGCCATGCCTCTCGATGCGCTTCCTCCTCCCGAAGCCGATCGCTCCATTCGCCGGGCTGCTGGCGGTGAAGGGGAGTGTCTTCGGCGAGGGATGCGCCTCCTCTTCACCGCTCCACTCCTCGATGCTGAAGGGTCACGAACTCTGTGACACGGAACTTCTCCACTTTGTCCAGCGCCTTCCTCTTCCTGACACGACGCCGGCTCGCTGGAGATGGGTTCCGCCACCGACATCCTGACTTCGGCCGCCGAGCTTCCCGGACCTCCTATGGCCGTTGTGGCTCCCACCGGAGCCTCTTGACACGGAGCCCGAGGTAGGTCTAGGCATTGCCAGATCCAATCTTCGCCTCCTTCCTCTCCAGCCCTCTCGATCAGCCACCGCATCAGGCTCATCTTCTGGCCTCAGAAGACTCTGTTTGCTCAATGGAGAAAAACTCCTAGAACACCACAGCTCCTGTCTTCTGAGGCGAATGAGCCTGACTGGACGGAACCCCGTTTATATAGCCCTATCCTTTACTGGATCTGACCAGATTTATCCAGCTTTCATCCCTAGCACCCCAAAAGGCCCAGGAAAGTCACATGTACTACTCCCCCAGGCCATGTGAGCACCAGGTGTCCACCTGAGAGCCTCAGCTGGCTCCCAAAGGGGAGACTTGAAACTGCCCCAACTGCTGCTCTCCCATGAGGAAAAAGGGGTTATTGAAACCTTTTACCGCTTTTTCCTATCATTTGTGGTCTGCATCAGTGCAGTGTAAGCAAATGAATAGCAGAGCTATTTTAATCATATGTCATGCCCTCATATGCCATAGGTGCATCATTTTGGATAACACTGATGCATCTGCTTCCATTTTCTAGAAGACCATCTGCTTCAATTTTCTAGAAGACCATCCATGCTATATGCGCCCATCATGTATCTGTGGATGCAGAACCATTTTACCAGATTATACCAGGGTTGATGTTTGGGAGTAATGTTTAAACAGTGGACAACACAGGGCAGGCTACACACGTCCAAAAATATAGCAAATCCAGCCCTTCTGCATTATCCCCACCTATAAATTTGCAATTCTTTTAGTAAGTGTTTATTAGCAACATTAAATCACAAACTCACATTTTTTCATTCACCTGCAGATCAAAAAGATACATTTTGAAATGCAGATGCTGTTAGTAAAAACAACCCTGACAAATAAACAAAATGTAAATAAATGAGTCTATTTAACCCCTGAATAACCCTTAATTTACCCTAAACAACTCATTCTTCCCATTCTCCCTTTAACTATCATCTTCCTGCGTTTTTATCTCCTATCTTATTAAAGTGATATTAAAGTCTTGGGGTTTTTTTGTTTAAAATTAACAAACATGTTATACTTACCTGCTCTGTGTAATGGTTTTGCGCAGAGCAGACCAGATCCTCTTCTTCTTGGGTCCCTCGCTGGTGCTTCTGGCCCCTCCCTCCTGCTGAGTGCCCTCACAGCAGCTTGCTATGGGGGTACCTGAGCTGAGCTACTACTCTGTGTGTCCATTCAGACATGGTGCCACAGCGTGGCCCTGCCCCCTCTCTCTCTTCATTGGCTCACATACTTTGACTGCAGCGGGAGCCAAAGGCACCTGCTGCTGTCTCAGCCAATAAGGAGGCAGAGTCCCAGATAGTCAAATTTTATTTAATTTGTAAATAATTTTGCAATGCTTTATACCAACTCTTTAAATCCTGCTAACTTTGTGCTCAGTGCCAATATACACATAAATATAAACAGGGAGCTGCATGTATCAGATTTAAATACAAGATATAAAGTACTATCAACAAAAAATGCTACTCTACCCCTTTAGGAACCTATGTGCACAAATATTTTACACAGAATCCAAATGCCCCATCAGTTATCTCTAGTAAGATGAGACTTTATGAATATATAGATAAATTACAAAGGTCAGTTTCCATGCTCAATCTCATGAAAATGAAATCTACATAGGTGTCCAGTTCCAATCCAATTATTTTTAAATCCACCACCATGATAAAAATGATGTTATACCAAAATCATAATTTTAGTGTCATGTGAAACTGTACAAATTATACAATTAAATGTATACTTTCATTTTACAGTACTGTAACTGATAGAAATTTTTTTAGTTTTGTTGTTCTATTTGTCTAAGGATTGCATATAAACAGGTCATTTTTAGCGGGCCATTATTACAGATAGGAAGGAAATTGGGAACCAATCATTAACAACTGAAAAAATAAAGTGAACTAACGAATTATGGCCGCCAATGGCACAAACTACAGCACATTAAAATAAATTGGCAGCACTGAAGGACGTGGTCCACAACAAAATGGCCGCTAAGCCATTTTGTACCGGGTTGCTAAGCTATCACATAGTATTTAATCCAGGAAGTGTAGCAAGATGGCGCCACTCCAGATGACGTCTTGATGATGTAACGCGTGGGTTGGAGCCACAGCATCATTGCGTCACTTCCTGTTTTTCGTTCGTGAAATGCAGAGGAAGCATAGACGTCCTGTTTTTTTACTGCTCAATTGATTTTATACAATAAGGGTCTGATAAGGGGTATTACTATCGGAGGTCTTTTCCAGTATACAGAACTCTAGCTGAAAAGGCGCAACACCCCCTAGAGGGGAGAGCTCTTTGGTAAGTGAAAACACATAAGAAGAGCATGGATAGGAGCATCTGCACAAATACGTTATTTCTGTCAAGGGACGGAGAGGAATACGTCACCAGTCACCTGATTTGTTTCTGAAGAACTTTTTTTTAGCACTTTTCTGGGCACTTTTTATGAACTGCTTATTTACTTGTTACACTGTTTTTTTATTTATTTAGATTTTTATTCCAGTTCAGTTATATTTAGCGCAATTATTTGGAATTTTCACTATACCATATATATACTTTTATAATAGTCTTCACTTTGTCACTTCACATTTATCAAGATTTATTAACTTGCACGTGTCACTTTATATTGGTTTGATCAAGGTACATATCACATTACCTATCAAGGTCCACTGATTAGCACGTGCCACTTTACATTGGTTCATTGAAGGTTTATTACACATCTCAGAGCAGCGCCATAACCACCACTACCCATATTATCTATTTATTATCACAACATGAAAGCTGTGTTTGTCTTTAACAAAGTAAAATATGTATTGCTTTATCTTTTTTTTTTTTTCAAAATGTTTTATTGATTTTTCAGGAAAAAGCATACAAATCATCAGCATTTAATGAGTAAATATGAGGCAGAATAATTCGGACCCCCTTGGGGTTACAAGTCCAACTGACGACTGTAGATAGGAATATATCTCTGATCTGTGACCTTACATTAATACCATTATGGACCAAAACTCGTTCACATAAACCATAGAACCCTGAAACTTGAGAGGGTTGGGAGAAGGGGAGGAAGGAGAGACCGTCTGCACCCAAAAAGGGAACACACTGTGCCTGAACGGAGCACTCCAACTCTCCCCTTGCACCCCATTATTTAACGCTAAAGATCTCTTGGCAACGAACAAGTGATTAGAAACCAACGTCGTATGCTTCCCTTGGGAGCGAGACACCCTCGGGGTCCCTACTACGGTTTGGTCGAAAACAGACATAACATCGTCTTGATAAATCATCCTAACAAATAACAGAAGAGGGGGAAAGAAAAGAGTAGAGATGAAATGGGGGAAAGAGAGGGAGAGAAGAGAGTAGTCGGAAGCCAAACCACGGGAGGAGTCCCACCAGACCCCGAGACAGCCAGACGCATCATGGTTGAACCCCTGGAATCAAGGAAATGCCCATGAAATTAGCCCAGGGTTCCCAAGTAGCTTCAAATTTTTCTTTGGTGTTGTTCAGGGTACTGGCAAGCTTCTCTTGGGCCATGATCCAAGAAATTTTGCGGATAGCCGCTTTGAAGGACACCTTGGGTTGTTTCCATGCCTTGGCAATGGAGAGCTTAGCTCCCAGAAAAATGAAGTGTATCAATTTGCGGGCAAGTTTGGGAGTTTTAGGTAAATGATCGTTTAATAGCGCTAAGGCGGGGGTCCTCGAGATCTGAACTCCAGTAATTTTCTTAATCATGTGAAAAATCCTGCTCCAGAAAGGCCTCAGCCGTGGACATTCCCAAAAGATATGGGCCAAGGATCCCCTGAGTAGACAACCCCTAAAACCCCTGGGGTCCGCAGAGGGGAACATTTTGGCCAGTCTCTCCGGTGGAAGGTACCATCTTGTGATGACCTTTACGCTGGACTCTACCAGTGAGATGTTCAAAATGCCCTTATATGCCCTACTAAAGGTGACCCTCCACTTCTCTAGGTCCCACTCCAAGGACAAGTCTGACTCCCAAGCTGACATGTATGGGATCTTGGTGGTTTGGTTAGAGAGTGACTGGTAGATGATGGAGATTCCACCCCTCTGCTCTGAAGACCGACCGCACCATATTTCATATGGGGTGAATGAGTGGGTTGAGGGTTTGTCTTTTCCCATATGAGTGAGGAAGTGTCTGATCTGCTGGAAACGAAAGTTCTCAGAGCTAGGCATCTCCAATTGACTCACACAGAAGGCCCTGGAAATAGGCCCCATTGATGTGAAGTAGTGTCCAATCCGGTACATCCCCTTGTTCAACCACCAGCGGAATGCTTTAATGTCAGTTCCCGGGGGAAAGTCAGGGTTATTGAAGATGTGAGCAAGGGGGTGTCTGTAGGAAGTTATGGTATGAAGGTTTCTCAGAGAATCCCATAATTGAAAAGATTGCGAGAGGATAGGGGATAAAATGGGGGGACGTTTTTTGGGGGGGACCCACAAAAGAAAGTCGATAGTGAAAGAAGGAACTGCCTCTCAATCTGTATCCAATCCGGTCTCTCAGCCTTCGCGTATACCGTCGAGATCTGGGCTAGCCTGGCTGATTGGTAATACCAAAATAGCTGCGGGAGGCCTAATCCCCCTTGTGGTCTATTTAAGTATAAAGTGCTCTGTTGAAGTCTGTACCCCTTCCCTCCCCAAATTAATTTTATTATTTTTCTTTGGAACGATTTCAAGTGCTCTTTAATGATGTTTATAGGGAGGGCTCTGAAGAGGTAGAGGATTCTGGGGAGCAAAGTCATCTTGACTGCATGAATCCTCTAAGGTACCTGGTAGTTGAGCCTGACTGGTAGAAGGAGACCTCTCTTAAGCGCTGGTTCAGGAGCCACTGGAAGTGGGAACAGTGGTCTCTTGAGCACAGTGGGTAGGAGGGCCTGATGCGGTTCCAGCAGAAGCAGATGATGGTCTGGAAGGATGCCCCTCTGGGATGGCTGAGCTGCGGATGCAGGTAGACGGATGTAGGCCGGTAGACAGGCAGGTAGCTGAGAAGGCAGCAGCAGGATACTTGACAGGCAGGCTGGAAGCAGTGTCCCAGGACACAGGCAGAAGCAAGTCAGACAGTCCGTTCAGCAGGAGATCAGGTAGGTATGGCAAAGGGGTGATCCAGGAATAGTCAGGCAGGCAGAAGTTCGGCAACAGGTAATCAGATAAACAAGGTCAGGCAAGCCGGGTCGGATTGGAGACTGGAGAATGGTCAGACGTAGCCGGGTCACTGGTAAGTACAAATCAGGCGGAAAACAGGAACTCAGGTACAGAGCTGCAGACAAACAGCATCTGACAGAAGCACCTGTCATCCTTTTAAAGGGGCCTTGGCGCCAAAACAGCGCTAGCGCGAACAGGCGCGCGCACGGGCGCGCGCGCACTCGCAAACGCGCGAACGCGCGTACGGGCACACGCGGGAGCGCTCCGGCGCCCCCTGGTGGGGAATTAAGCGGAATTGTCCTGGAAGAGCTTCTTGTGCACCTGTGTGCACGCATATTTGCCCAACGGCCACTGATATGCCTCTGACAAATCCTCCCTAACCAGGATAAACCCCCTTTAGCCCATTTGGATAAGTCTGCCTCGAGTTTGCGGTATGTGTGGGGAAAGTTGGTTGCATAAAGGAGTTCTGTTTTAGCTGTGAGCCTAATCCCCAAATAATCGATGTAGGAGTCACTCCATTTAAATTCAGAGGCACTCTGCAGGGATGCCGATATGGATGAGTTAAGGGAGATGTTTAAGGCTGAATATTTGGCATAATTGACCTTTAACCCTGAAATCTTCGAGAACTCTTTCAGGAGTTTGCATAGGTTTGGAAGGGAGGTGGTTGGGGATGTGATAAAAAGGAGCATATCGTCCGCAAACAACCTGCATTTGTGGACCTGGTCACCACAGGCAACCCCTTGAATGTTGGGATCTGCTCTTATTGCTATTGCTAACGTTTCGATCGCAATAGCAAAAATTAGGGGGGAGAGTGGGCATCCTACCTAGTGCCTCTTGCAATGGTTAGGGGTTTAGAATATTGGCCTTGTAAGCGAATCACCGCTTGTGGGGAGGAGTATAGCGATCTAAGGGTCCCTAAAAAGTTGGGTCCAAAGCCCCACCTCTCCAATATGGAGAAAAGGTATGGCCATTCGATCGAGTCGAAAGCTTTGTGAAGATCCAGCGAGAGGATCATACCTTCTTGTTTCGGCCCCCCTTCCCAGTTAGATTGTAAAATGGATACGATATCTATAGCTCTCCTGATTTGGTCAGGTCCTTGCCTACCGGGTATAAAACCAACCTGGTCCTTGTGTACATAGAGATTGATGAAAGAGGAAAGGCGGTTGGCTAGAATTTTTGTAAGAATTTTAAGGTCATTGTTAATTAAAGATATGGGCCTGTAATTCTCAACTTCCTCATGGTTTTTGTTGGGTTTGGGGATCACTGAGATAAATGCTGTGTTCAGTTGAGTTTCCAGGGGGGATCCTGAATTTTTAGAATTAAAAAACTTCGCCAGATACGGGGCTAAGATTTCGCTATATTCCTTATAGTAGGGGACTGAGAGGCCGTCTGGCCCAGGGGCAGAGCCGGATTTAAGACCCTTAATTACCTCCCTAATTTCAACCTCTGTGATGGGTGCTTCCATTAAGTCTTTGCAATCTTTGGAGAGTGAGGGAAGTTGTAGATTCTGTAGGAACTTAGTAACTAAGGGGCCTTTCTCATGTTGAGGTGGGTTGTAGAGAGTGGCATAAAAATCGTGGAAAGCAGACATAATACTGTTCGGATTTGCTGTTGGAGGTTGACCTGCTATCCTCAATTTGGGGAAGGTGAGAGAACGAAATTTAGGTGTGAGTTTAGATGCCAACATAGAGCCAAATCTATTCTTGTGGCAGTAAAATCTGGCTCCACTCCATCTAAGATTTTTCTCTGCTTTAGCCGTTAAAGCGAGATTCAGCTCGAGTCTGGTGGCGTCAAGTTTACCTAAAAGGGTCCTGGACGGGTGTTTTTTGTGTTCCGCTTTTAGTTGGAGGAAGGATTTTTCGAGTCTTTGAATATCGATCAATCGCTCCTTCTTAAATTTGGTCGCTAACCTTATTATAACTCCTCGAACAGTTGCCTTGTGTGCTGCCCACAGGGTTTCGGGGGAGATGTTCTCCACATCATTTAAGAGGAAATATTCTTTGATGGATTTAGCTATTTCCTGGACCAGGCTAGGGTCAGTTAAAAGGGATTCATTTAGGCGCCAAAAGAAACCTCCTCGCCCAGACAGAACATTTCTCAGGGTAAGGAGAACCATTGAATGATCAGACCATGCAGTGTCTAGTATTGCTGCCTTAGTTGACAAGGGAATGAGGGCTGTCTGGGTGAGGATGTGATCAATTCTGGCGTAAGACTGGTGGGGAGTGGAAAAGTGCGTGAAATCCCTTTTGTTGGGGTTAATTTCCCTCCATACGTCTACCAAGCCCTGGGAGTGGACCATTTTGGCGATCCTAGTGCTAAGTTTTGTGGGGCGTGTGAGTTGGTCTTTAGGGGGCTTAGTTTTGTCTAGACCCTGATCAAACGCCACATTTGAGTCCCCTCCCAGGATAACTTTGCCTTCCAGGAGCGGTTCCAAAGTTGTGAATAGGTTCTGAAAGAATGACGCTTGGCCCTTGTTTGGGGCGTAGTAGGAGACGAAAGAATATAAAACTCCTTCCAGGGTGCCCTTCACCAAAATGAATCTGCCCTCTGGATCCCTATAGTCAGATAGGTGTGAAAATTTGCTATTTTTAGAGAAGAGAATAGCCACCCCCTTCGTCTTATTAGGCGCATTCGCTAAATAAAATGTTGGAAAGTGTGCATGGAGAAACTTGGGGGTGTACCGGATGTGGAAGTGCGTCTCCTGCAGAAGCACCACGTCGATTCTCAGGGATTTATAATGATCCAGTGCTAGTCTCCTTTTCCTAGGAGAGTTTAGGCCCTGGACATTATGTGAACCTATCTTGAGGTCATTACCCTTCACATTCGGGTCAGCCATAAGAGCAGAGGGGATAGACGCCAGTGATCAAGCAGTCACTTACCCTTGGGAGTCTTCTAATACTGGATTTAAGCCAAGTTGTGCGGAGTAGTCCCAAGACCAACTCTGGGGCGTGAGGGGAAACCCCCCATGGGATGGCTAGAAAAAAGAAAAGGGGTGAGATGGGGAAGAAAAAGATAAGAGACTTACTGACAAATAGAGACAAAAACACAGAGATAGGTACCAAAAAAATACCCTTGGGGTTATGCGAATTAAAATCCGCTATAGCCCCAATGAACCACTTCAGATCGCCCGGGGGGGCGTCTGAAGTTCCGATACCAAAGGACACCATAGGTTCTTTGGGATCGAGTGGAGGCACAAGGGTTCCACCCCGGACCCTTGTTATGTTAGATTTGAAGCAAAAAATAAACACACATTTATGGAAAACAGATTAACTGTAGTGTCAGCCCCATTTGCGGGGCTCTAAATGCCTGAAAAAATATTCAACCCAGACAGTAACAAATAATCAAGAACCTGAGAATCCCACCCCCTTCACATCCCCAATAGTCCCCTCGCCCCCTATCTAACTAGGTGAGACAGAATTCCTGGGGGATCCCCGGGAAATGAGGGAGGCCATAATGGCCTAGCGGTTAGGACCTCCCTCCAAACGTGGGGAAGATATGTGGGTATCTCAGACAAACCGTGACTCCTAACTGAACTAAGAAATGACCAAAAATAGTTAACACTTAAATTCTAGTCCCGTAACCTATTCTTTGTGTTAGAGGAACCGCGGTCTTCATGGAGGAGCTTATTTTTTGTAAAAGTCTTCTTCTTCTGAGAAGGTTGCAAGCTTAGTTAACTGGTGCTTGATGGAAGTGAGTTGAAGAAAAGGATGGTAAATGTTAGTTACAGACCTCCGTTATCGAAGTAATTTTACAAAGGTGGATAATGGGGAGATAAACTGTAAAACTCGATGAGAATCTAGATGTGGGGTTTTCCATGTCCATAAGACGTGAGAGGGTTTGGAGCACCTGCTCCATCAACTAGGGGGGTAAACTGGCCCAAAGATGTCTCTGCAGAGACTGAAGGAAAATGACGAGTAAGGCGATCCTTAGGGTGGTTTCCCATCCTTGCTCTTCTTGGAAGGTCCCTTCATCCAGAGTGGGGATACGGGGTTGACTGGAGGTGGGCGTTTAGTGGAGCCCGAGGAAGAAGAAGAAAAGTCCAGTGGTGCCTCTTGGGAGATTAGCCTGAGGGCGAGAAACAGTCTTTCCCCTTCCTGGAGACTAGCAAATGAATGGGTCTTGCCCTGGATGGCAAACTTTACAGCAAAGGGGAAGGTCCAGCGGTATTTGATCTCCCGTTGAGAGAGGACCGTGAGGAGGGGTTTTAGCGTCCTGCGTCTTTGAATAGTTGTAGGGGCGAGGTCAGCAAAAATCTGGATCTGATGACCCTGATGTTACAGCTTAGGATTTTGACGAGATTGACGCATGACCTCTTCCTTTACCGCAAAGAAGTGCAGCTTGACAATTATGTCCCTTGGGGAGCCATCTTGTCTGGGTGGTCCAAGTGACCTGTGTGCTCTGTCCAGTTCAAGACGCTGGGGCGGAATATCAGGAATGAGGGCTGCAATAATGTCCTGCACCGTGGAGGGGATGTCAGAAAAAGTTTCCGGGAGGCCTCTGATCCAAAAGTTATACCTCCTGGACCGGTTTTCGAGCTCGTCCATCCTAGAAAGGGCGACATCTAATTGTTCTTGTATGGTCATGAGGTGTGCTGCGTTTTGGTTGGTTCTAGCGGTTGTGCATTCAACTTTATCCTCAATGGCTTCAATTCTGGCGCCTAAATTGGATAGGTCCGCTTTAATAGTGTTGGTAATCTGTTTTGCTGTATTAGCCAGTCCTTTCTCTAATAGGGATGAGAATTTAGCAAACATGTCTTCCTGCATTTCTGTGAGGTCAGATACTGAGAAGCCTGAATGCTGGGTGGCTGGAGGAGGATGTTGGGCCTGTGCAGGGAGGGCCTGTGAGTACAGCTCCTGTTGTGTGGGGCTCAGAAGCTCTGTGGAGGCCTTTGCTGTGGTCTGGGGCTTCATGGGGCCTTGCAGGGGTAAATGGGACGTTTGGGGGGGTCCCTGTGCTGCCTGTGCATAGGTAAGGGTCGGGGGAGAAAGTACTGGCCTGTGCTCCTGTATCCTGGAGTGGATGCCTGCCTGTTGCAGCGGCCCGTCCGTGCTGGCGGCCATCTTGGGACTCCCGTCCGCACCTGCTGATGCAAATTGTGGGCCGAGATCGCGTCTCGCAGGGGGCCCAGACATCCCCTTCGGTTCCCCGGGTGTTCCCCTCCTCGGGTGGGGCATCATTTCACCTGGTAATGGGCTGAGGCGGCTGGTGTGCGGCTCGGCGGTCCGGGGTGGAGCGGAGCTCCTGGCTCAGGCAGCCATGTTGGAGCTCTCGCGCATGCGCACTCCATATTGCTTTATCTTAGTGACAAATGTATTGCTGAATAAACAGGTTCATAGCAGAATTGTAAAAACTGCTCTAGTCCATAGGGGGTTGCAGGGTAGGTGGTTAAGAACACCATGATATTTGTTTTATCACATAGGCTTCCAATGGACTATAAGGGACCATACCTGTGCACAGTATGCAAGCAAATTTTTCTGTTATCACCATGAGAAATCCCATCATATGCAATTATCTACAGCTAACACTAAAGCATGTATGTTGGCAGTCAGTAACTGAAAGAGGCTGGAGGAGAGCAGAAGCACTGAGATACTCAGTTATGAAAAAGGTCAAAGAAGTATTCTAAAAAAAAAAAAAAAATGACAATGGTTTATGATACACAAACACATGATATTTAGCTAGTACCTAATTCTACTTCAACAAGCAGTAAGCAGCCTACTGTTTTTTTTTTATGTTTTTTTTTTTTTTTTAGAAATACATATTCTGTATCTAGTGTAATAGCCTTGAATAATATAAGTTCCTGTTCTTAAATTTAACAACCAATTAGAATCCATCTTGTACTGGTACTGTACTGGTATCAATCAATAAAGAAACACATATCTTTCTTCTATTCTCTGTGCTGGAGAAAAAGATGCTAAGCCTCCCCAGGGCAGAGTTAGTTGGGAAATCAGATCTGAACTGTGAGTCAACCTTCACTGATTTTACCAAGGCAGCACACAAATGCTTATTTGCCATAAGTCAGTGAGGCCACTGGATGAGTTGAGATATCCTAAAGGAAAACAAATCTTCAGTATGTTTCAGGAGTAACATCTGCAGCTTCATTTTAAGCCACATGTTTCATATTTCCCATACTTTAAATGTAAACTTTTTTATCAGTTTTGGCATAAAATAAGCATTAGATTTTTCTTGGGTAGGTCTTTTATAGGATTGGGCAGTATAGTATTTCAGAAATGAATAGTAACTTGGAGATGATCAAAATCTGAAGCTACACTACAAACTTCAAATAGACATGAAAATAAGTACACAAATTTAATTCAGCTGGCAATAATTATGCTTGAGACAATATGGGGCTGATTTACTAAAACTGGAGAGTGCAAAATCTACAGTTACATTTTTTTTTTGACAGAGTTCAACTGAAAAAGCTGAAGTTAGAAGCTGATTGGCTACCAAGCACAGCTGCACCAGATTTTGCATTCTCAATTAGCAAATCAACCCCCAAGTTTCTAAATCATAAGAGTGGGTAAAGGTTTTCTTAGGATTTCTGCACAGCTGTAAATATCTCTGTATTTTTGTGGTTCCCAAACTGACACAACAATGACTTTTAAAGCAGAACTCCAAGCATTTTTTTTGGTGGATTAAGTCAAGAACAAAAAGTTCCATTAAAACTATGTACAAATATTGTACTTGTACTTGAAATTGTACTTTTATTAATGCCAGAATGTACAGCTAGTGCTTTACTTACAACACTGTAACTGAACATCTTCTATGAGCTGTTCTGTGAATGGACAAGGGGAGAGGAGGCTAAACTACAGTAGGGTTTCTGTATATGAGAGCCACAACTTTCATAGCCACAACGCGAGAAGTATAGCTTTGGTTGTACAATTTTTTACAGTACAGAGCATCAACCTGAATGTGGGGTTAACATCGGGGAAGAAGAGAAGAGGCGGCGATACAGCGGCGGCGAGACAGCGGCAGCGAGACAGCGGCGACAAGACAGCGGCAGCAGACCGGGCCCCTCGCTGGCAATAGAGCTGGAAGAAGATAGCGGCGGGGCCCGGGAGAAGAGGCTGAACACCGGGAGAAGAGGCCGAACACCGGGAGAAGTCGGAAGGAGACCCCCCGAAGTCGGAAGAAGACCCTGGAGCTGACTAATAAATTACTCTTAAAACCTGTGTACTGTGTTTTTTTTATATTAACACTTTTCCCTAGGTGAATGGGTAGGGGTACCATGTACCCCAAACTCATTCACACAGGGTGGGGGGCTGGGATCTGGGGGCCCCCTTATTAAAGGGGGCTCCCGGATTCCGATAAGCCCCCCGCCCGCAGACCCCGACAACCAACGGCCAGGGTTGTCGGGAAGAGGCCCTTGTCATCATCAACATGGGGACAAGGTGCTTTGGGGTGGGGGGGCCCCCGCAGGGCGCCCCCCTCCCCCAAGGCACCCACCCCCCCATGTTGAGGGCATGCGGCCTGGTACGGCTCAGGAGGGGGGGGCGCTCGCTCGTCCCCACCCCTTTCCTGGCCGGCCAGGCTGCGTGCTCGGATAAGGGTCTGGTATGGATTGGGGGGATCCCCACGCCAATTTTTCGGCGTAGGGGGGTTCCCCTTACAATCCATACCAGACCTAAGGGCCTGGTATGCTCCTGGGGGGGAACCCACGCCGGTTTTTTCATTTAAAATTTGGCGCGGTGTTCCCGCCTCAGGATTCATACCAGACAGCTGTCAGCACTGCCTGTCACTCATCGCGGGAGGAAAACAAAGTTTTCCTTTCCCGATGAGTGAGCCATCTCGGCGCTGGCTCCTGCGACGGGGCTCGCAGGTGTCAAATCTCGCCGAGAAATGCGGCGAGATTGACACAATATCGCGATCACCTACTGTATCTCACAAAAGTGAGTACACCCCTCACATTTGTGTAAATATTTTATTATATCTTTTTATGTGACAACACTAAGGAAATTACACTTTGCTACAATGTAAAGTAGTGAGTGTACAGCTTGTATAACAGTCTAAATTTGCTGTCCCCTCAAAATAACTCAACACACAGGCATTAATAGGAACAAAAAAGATGTGAATACCGCGCTCAGAGTAAATAAATTAAACAAAAGATAAGGTAAACAAAATATAAGGTGAAGCAGCAGCTAACATATGAAATACAGAACATATGCACAGTCAATAGGTAAATAATAGCTGCGCTAAAAAAGTGATCTAAAGTGTGATAATCACACCAATGCTAAAAACTATTTCCCAAATAATAAATGTCCAGACAGTATGCAATGAGCTGGATATAAAGTGTAACAGTGCAATCTTCAAGCAGTAAACAATGAGATCTTCAGAAAGTAAACAGTGAGAAGAATTCAAAGTGCAACAGTGCAAACTTCCGTCAGCAGTGATATTGAACACTAAAACAAATGCGCGCTTACCAAGCAAGGAGGAGCTTGCGGCTTAAACCCAGCCAGGGCCTTTGAGAGAGTAACGGATGCCAAACTCTTAGGAAGCACTGATCCAGGATCGATGTGTGATTAGTGAGTGGTAAGGGCCCTCCGGTGCCGTAACATCAGGGCAAATAAGGAGTAAAATTCAAGCAAAAACCGATGGCCGGCTGGCCTGCGAGCGCCCGTGGCTCTCCAAAGACAGCACGCGATACGTAAGCACATCCTCCCACCGGACGCGCGTTTCGTCATACAATGACGTCTGGGGCACGGGCGATGCACTGACGCATCGCGTATATATGCATAAAAACTGAAACCAAGCCTCGTTGTGCGATGAGGACAGAGGTGGGTGATAAACAAAATGGCGTACCGGGAACAATACATGTCCGCCATCTTAACTAATGGAAAACCATTTATGGTAAAAGACAAAATAGACAAAATAGATTATATGGCAAAAATAAAAAGGGGGGGAAGCAATATTAAAAAGAGGGTTAGTGATAAGCCTCCTTTAGTGATAAAGAAAAAGAAGAAAGAAGAAGAAAAAGAAGGGAAAGAAGGGGGAGAGGGAAGGCTGCTCGTAGAACCAAGAACGGGCAAAAAACCAGTACCAGCCACCAGAAATTTGAAAACTGTCAGCAACCTCAGCCCCTAAAAAAAAACAGCCAAAACAAAAATTGAATCCTAAAAATGATGATTAGAAATCTCGGTCCTCAGCCCACATCGAGTTAACATGAGGGTTAATAGAAAACGTATATATATGACCGAATAGGTCTAAATAAGGAAAAAAAAACTCAGTCTGCCCCAACATTCATAATATGTACATGTCACAAACATTAAACTAAATTACATAATACATTTATTGGATAGACAATCAGTTGCTCATTATGTATGGTACAGAAGGAAAATAAATATTTAAAAAAATATGAAAAATTAAAAATTAAAAAATTAAAAAATTAAAATTAATATTTTTTATGTATAAAAGAAAATACACACAAGCACCCAAAACAAAAATAGGAAATCAGGAATTATCTATAAAGCAATTGACATCAACGTCAATGTTGAGGCCAAAAGGGGCATAGCATTTCAAACGGTGGATCCAGGCCATTTCCAGCCTCGATATGCTCCTCACAAGAGAACTACCTCTCCAATGTGGGCGGTATTTGTCGATGCCCAAAAAAATGGTTTTGCTGGGGTCTTTGTGATGGACCTCAAGGTAGTGTCTTGATACAGAATGTTTAGGAAAACCATTTTTTATATTAGTAATGTGTTCATTGAGACAAACAGAGAGGGGTCGTCTAGTTCTTCCAATGTATTGGAGTCCACAAGGACACTGAAGTGGATAGACGACCCCCTCTGTAGAGCATGTGACAAAAGGCTCAATGGTACACAGCGTTACATCACTATGGACTTCGTCACCCTCGCTGACGAAGTCCATAGTGACATAACGCCCCGTAAGGGGCGGAGCTACAGTACCGACGTCACCCGCAGCCATCTCTTGCCGACAGCTGTTCAGATGCGAACAGCCTGTCTCCTGCCTAGCCAGCTCGATTTTTGTTTTATCATTTGGCACTGTGAAACGCCTTTTAACTTCATTATTATATACCTCAGTATTAACTTTAAATAAATTTTGGAAGTACACATTGACGGATCGCTCTTAGATTTTTTTTACTTTTATTTCTCCTCGGGAAACCACCGCTGAGCATCTTGCTAGTTTACATACGGATCTCCCTGTGTCTGACGGAATTCTCCGGCCTTTGGATGAGTATCCCCAGCAGATGACTACTAGCCCAGCTGTTCTCCCTTGGGTTCACTCATGCTGTCTCTGACCCCCTGTAATTAAGGTGTCCACCGAAGCTGGTAAGCGCAATCACATATACTGATTTGCTTCTCCTTATACATCGGGTGGAAAGAGCTTTATCTGTATGTTCCCAGAAGGAGTGTGCTTTCAGATTGGATTTTATGGACTTCAGATTTATTATTGTTCCATAATCATTGGACTCTGCATGTATTTATTATTTTTCACATTTTGCGCTGCACTTATTTTGTTTTGAGATTGATTTTTGAGGTTGGTGCTACCTTTAGTGTTCAGCTTGCATATTATTTAGGTTTTGAGTTTGCGCTGATTGCCCTTTGTTTATGGTGTGAGCTTCAGCCCGGTATATGGAATTTCAGGATTTTAACCACTTGCCGACCACCTCACGCCGATGTACGTCGGCAGAATGGCACGGGCAGGTAGAATCACGTACCTGTACGTGATCTGCCTCCCGTGGGCAGGGGGTCCGATTGGACCCCCCCGGTGCCCGTGGCGGCCGGCATTTGTTCACGGGCGATGAGAGGTGAGGGGGAGGCCATCCATTCGTGGCCACCCCCTCCCGATCGCTCCCGGCGAATGAAAATCCTTCCTCTGCCTCTGTAATGTAAACAGAGGGAGAGGAAGTGATATCATCCCTCCTTGAGCTGGTCTTTTTGTTCCGGCGCCGAGGAAGGAAGACATCAATGTAAGTTACACCAACACTACACTAACAGTAGAACACACTAGGCACACTTTTCACCCCCCATCACCCCCGATCACCCCCCCTGTACCCCCGTCACACTGACACCAATAGCAGTTTTTTTTTACATTGGCGTCAGTTTGTGACAGTTATAAGTGTTAGGGCAGTTAGGGTTAGCCCCCTTTAGGTCTGGGGTACCACCCTTTAGGTCCAGGGTACCCCCCTAACCCCCCCTAATAAAGGGTAACCCCTTGATCACCCCCATCACCAGTGTCACTAAGCGATTGTTTTTCTGATCGCTGTATTAGTGACACAGGTGACGCTAGTTAGGGAGGTAAGTATATAGGTTCGCTGTCAGTGTTTTATAGCGTCAGGGACCCCCATATACTACCTACTAACGGTTTTAACCCCCTGATTGCCCCCTAGTTAACCCTTTCACCAGCGATCACCGTATAAGTGTTACGGGTGACGCTGGTTAGTTTGTTTTTTATAGTTTATTATAGTTTTAGGGCACCCGCCCTTATAAAGGTTTAACCCCCTAATTGCCCGGCGGTGATATAAGTTACGTTTTTAGGGTCAGATAAGGTCTGCGTCGCCCCAGGCAGCGTCAGTTTAGCGCCAGTACCGCTAACACCCACGCACGCAGCATACACCTCCCTTAGTGCTATAGTATCTGAACGGATCGATATCTGATCCGATCAGATCTATACTAGCATCCCCAGCAGTTTAGGGTTCCCAAAAACGCAGTGTTAGCGGGATCAGCCCAGATACCTGCTAGCACCTGCGTTTTGCCCCTCGGCCCAGCCCTGCCCAGCCCACCCAAGTGCAGTATCGATCGATCACTGACACTTACAAAACACTAAGCACACATAACTGCAGCGTTCGCAAAGTCAGGCCTGATCCCTGCGATCGCTAACAGTTTTTTGGTAGCGTTTTGAATCAGTCGCTAACAGTCAGGAGCTTTTTTGCCTGTGAGTCTCACTAGTGTACCCCTAAATTTAGAGCCCAAAATGGCAAATCAAAGGTACACTAGTGAAGAGGCCTACACGTTTCTGAGCATGACAGATAGTGAAGAGGAAGTCACTCACCTGTCAGATTCAGGCTCAGAATACGAACCTGTAGAGGACAGCGGCTCCATGACAGATAGCTCTGACGATGGAGTTGTGGTCCCTGCTAAGGTCAGGCGTACCAGACCCCAATCTTCTCCTTCTGTCCTTGAAGTGCAAGAACCGCAGGTCCCTCGTATGGAGCAGAGAAGTACTAGCGCCGCTATTCCTTCCGGTGAACTGGCAAGCACCAGCGGCCTAGTACACCCTGGTCATATATCCAGCACTGCAGTATCACGTGGTGACGTGGCGAGTCCCATAAGTGCAGTTCAAGCTGGCGAGGTGGCAAGCACTAGTAGTGTCCCGCTGCCACCAAGAAGACGAGCACAGGCCCGTCGTGCCCATAGTGCCCTTCTTGCTGCATTCGCCAATCCGAATTGGGTACCCACCACTTCTGCAGCACCCGTACTTCCCCCATTCACTGGCCAACCCGGAATTCAGGTGGAAACAGTTTAGTTTTTACGCCACTGGATTTTTATTCGCTGTTTTTCACCGAAGACCTCTATAGATCTATTGTGGACCAAAGAAATGTATACGCTGGTCAACACATCGCCGCTAATCCCCAGTCCTCCCTTGCCAGAGATTGGAGACCAATTACGGTCTCCGAATTTAAGATCTTTCTGGGCCTTTCCCTCAACATGGGCATAAATAAAAAGAGTGAGTTGCGGTCATATTGGTCCACTGACCCAATTTACCATGCGCCCTTGTTCTCTGCTTCCATGGCCAGGGCACGATAAAAGCAGATTTTGCGGTTCATGCACTTCAATGACAATGAACTCTTTCGTCCTCGTGGAGACCCTGGATACGATCGGCTCTACAAAATTCGGCCCCTCGTAAACCACTTCAACCAACGTTTTGCAGACTTGTTTACTCCCCATCAAGTTGTCTGCGTTGATGAGTCCCTGATTAAATTTTCTGGCCGCTTGTCATTCAAACAGTACCTTCCCAGCAAGCGTGCCAGATACGGGGTCAAGATGTATAAGCTCTGTGACAGGGCCACAGGCTATACATGTAGATTTATGGTTTACGAGGGCAAAAATAGTCACGTAGAGCCGACAAACTGCCCTGACTACATAGGAAGTGCTGGCAAGATAGTGTGGGACTTGGTGTCACCCTTATTCGGAAAGGGGTACCACTTGTACGTGGACAATTATTACACGAGCGTGCCACTTTTTAGTCACCTTTTTGATCATCAGATTGGAGCATGTGGCACCGTGCGACCTAATTTCTGGGGCTTTCCCCAGCGGCTTGTAGATTCCCGTCTTAGGCCGGGGGAGAGAGCCTGCTTGCAGTGTAATAATTTGCTCGCTATGAAGTGGAGGGACAATAAGAATGTTTTCGTTCTTACCTCCCTTCATGCAGACACGACGGCCCAAATTACTACGGTGACTGGTGTTGTGGAGAAACCCCTCTGTGTCCACGAATATAACCAAAATATGGGAGGGGTGGACCTCAACGACCAGTTGTTGGTGCCGTACCTAGTTGCCCGTAAGGCCAGACGCTGGTACAAAAAAGTGTCTGTTATTTATTTCAATTGGCTTTGCTGAACGCTCATGTGCTATACAGAGCTTCAGGACTGACTGGATCCTTCCTTAAATTCCAGGAAGAGATCGTCAGAGCCCTTCTGTTTCCAGACGGTGCTCCACCTCACTTCCCCAACCAAATGCAGTAAGCCGGCTGCATGAGAGGCATTTTCTTTATGTCCTCCCGAGTACCCCTACTCAACGAGCACCCCAAAGAAGATGACGTGTTTGTAGCAAGCGCGGATTTAGGCGTGACACCCGTATTATTGTCCCTCCTGTCCTGACAATCCTGGTCTATGCATTGGTGAATGTTTTGAATACTACCATACACTAGTTGAGTTTTAGCGTAGGGTACAGCATTGCACAGACTAGGACACACTTTCACAGGGTCTCCCAAGATGCCATCACATTTTGAGAGACCCAAACCTTGTACCAGTTACAAAAGTTAAAGTTACTAAAAAAAGTGTAAAAAAAAAAAAAAAAAAACACAAAAAAAAATAAAATAAAAAAAACAAAAATAGTTGTTGTTTTATTGTTCTCTCTCTCTCTATTCTCTTTCTATTTTTCTGCTCTTTTTTTACTGTATTCTATTCTGCAATGTTTTATTGTTATTATGTTTTACCATGTTTGCTTTTCAGATATGCAATTTTTTTATACTTTACTGTTTACTGTGTTTTGTTGGTAACCGTTTTTTTGCTTTCAGGTACGCCATTCAGCTGCAGAGCGGATTTATTTTTCTTGACAACAACAGCGTTTGCTCCCATGATACATAAAGCCGTGACTCCAGCGCTGTCGGAGGTGATTTCACCACCACAGTTACATACTTCAGCATATATGCCGAAGCGTGGGGGCAGCAGTGGGTGGAGGAGCGATTTGCTCCTGCCTTTTGTGGGAGGATGCCCCCATGCTTCGGCATATATATTTTAGGCACAGGTTGCGTTAAATGTTTTATTTTTTACTATGTTTTTTTTGTATTTGCTTTGCAGGTATGGTAAGTCTTACTGTTATACTGTAATGTTACTTTGTTTTATTGTTAACCATCATTTGCTTAGCAGGTACGCCATTCAGTTGCAGCACGGATTTATTTATCTTGACAGCAACAGTGTTTGCTCCCACGATACATAAAGCCGTGACTCCAGCGCTGTCGGAGGTGATTTCACCACCACAGTTACATACTTCAGCATATATGCCGAAGCGTGGGGGCAGCAGAGGGCGGAGGAGCGATTTGCTCCTAACTTTTGCGGGAGGATGCCCCCATGCTTCGGCATATATATACGGTGCATGTATGCCTATCATTAGAAGTGGGTGGATGAAGGGAGGTATTCTACTGGTGGGCATACCCACCGATCAATCTCTTTTTTTCGTTCAGCCCACAGGCTGCATGAAAATTAAGTTTCAATATATGCCCAACAAGGACCAGCAACGTACTGGTATGTTGCTAGACTTTGAGTGGTTATACCAGAATTATGCCTACAGGTTTAGGTATCATCTTGGTATCATTCTTTTCAGCCAGCGGTGGGCTTTCATGTAAAAGCAATCCTAGTGGCTAATTAGCCTCTAGACTGCTTTTACAAGCAGTGTGAGGGAATTCCCCCCACCCACCGTCTTCCATGTTTTTCTCTGGCTCTTCTGTCCCAACAGGGAACCTGAGAATGCAGCCGGTGATTCAGCCAGCTGACCATAGAGGTGATCAGAGACCAGAGTGGCTCCAAACATCTCTATGGCCTAAGAAACCGGAAGCTACGAGCATTTCATGACTTAGATTTCGCAGCGCCATTGGGAAATTGGGAAAGCATTTTATCACACCGATCTTGGTGTGGTCAGATGCTTTGAGGGCAGAGAAGAGATCTAGGGTCTAATAGACCCCAGTTTTTTTCAAAAAAGAGTACCTGTCACTACCTATTGCTATCATAGGGGATATTTACATTCCCTGAGATAACAATAAAAATGATTAAAAAAAATAAAAATGAAAGGAACAGTTTAAAAATAAGATAAAAAAGCAAAAAAAAAAAGCAAAAAAAAAAAAAAAGCACCCCTGTTCCCCCCTGCTCTCGCGCAAAGGCGAACGCAAGTGTCGCTTTGGTGTCAAATGTAAACAGCAATTGCACCATGCATGTGAGGTGTCACCGCGAACGTCAGATCGGGGGGAGTAATTTTAGCAGTAGACCTCCTCTGTAAATCTAAAGTGGTAACCTGTAAAGGCTTTTAAAGGCTTTTAAAAATGTATTTAGTTTGTCGCCACTGCACGTTTGTGCGCAATTTTTCTTTCAATAGATTTTTATTGAGGTTTCAGCATTTGCAAAATAACATGTTACAGCCAAGAGAAGCAACAATCGTAGAAGACATAAGTTGTATGGTGTAGAGGCGTGACAAAGCCAAAGCTCACAAGGAACTACGTGGAGAAAAAGAAACAAGGAGCAGTGTACATCAACAGCCATGGTTAGGGATTATTCCTCAGATCCAACACCCCTAATGGGTACTAACTGTGTTGGAGTCTAAGGAGTGTCACCCCACCCTGATAGCCCTAAACATATTCCTTATACCGCTCCATGCTGTCAGAGGATCTGAAATGAGAGCCTGTAGAAGTACCTATGGGTACCTCCAGAGATCTTAGCATATGGCAATGTTGAACTGAAAATTAGTAACCTCATATTAAACCAAGCTGTACCTAATAAACAAACCAAGATAATAAAGGGATAGCGAAAACAGTAAAGAGTATAGAGAGGAAAAAAGAGGATAGGAAAAGATGTGTAGATAGAGCGAGAAGCGACGGTGTGGTATTCGCTCGTCCACACTCAAGCAGGTATAGATGAACAGATTAGTGGCCTGGATACGTATTTCGCCCAAGGTTCCCATACTGCCTCGGTTCTGTCTACCGTGTCCAGGAGGATGCTTACTGTTTTCTCCTGAGCCATAATCCAGGATATTTTTCGTTTAACTAACAGAAGTGAGACTGTGGGCTGTTTCCACGCTCGGGCTATTGTCAATTTAGTTCCAATAAGGATGAACCTGATAAGCTTGTGGGCCAATTTTGGTACCCCCGGGATGGGAAAGTTCAATAGTGCGTAGTGTGGTGTTTTTGGAATGGATAAATTAGTTATTTTCCTGATAATCCAGAAAATTTTGTTCCATAGATCCCTTATTTTGGGGCATTCCCACCAGGTATGAAGCATGGAGCCAATATGCCCGCAGTTACGGAAGCATAAGGGGGATGCGTTCGGGAAGATCCTAGCTATCCGCAAAGGGACCATATACCACCTCATTAGAACTTTTAAGTTCGCCTCAACAAGTGCAATATTAAGAATTCCTTTAGAAGCAGTGATGGAGGCTCTGTGCCACTCAGACAGGGTCCATTGTTGTTGTAGATCAATCTCCCATTCCCTCATGAATAGTGTTTTAGAATCAGCCCTAGCAAGCGCTCGATAAATCACCGTTATTCCCCCCCTCTGCTCCATGGCCTGACCACACCACAGTTCATAATCCGTAATGTTCAAAGGTTTGTGAACGGAGCGTCCAAGAGATCTGATAAAGTGGGATATCTGTTGGAGTCTGAACCGTTCCGAATCTGGCATGTCAAGTTTGCTGGTGCAGTAAGAAAAGGTGAGGGGGCCTGTCGGGTGAACAAAGTGGCCAATCCTATAAAGCCCCTTATCTAACCACCATTTAAAGGCATTAATGTCTTGACCCGGAGGGAAAAGGGGATTTCTGAAGATGTGGGATAAGGGGCACCAATGGGAGATCAAGTGTGAGTTGAGTCTGAGGGAGTCCCAAAGTGTCAAGGAGTGAGAAAGTGTGGGTGCAAGTATGGCCGGTCTGGTCTTAGTAGCGCACCAAAGTATGTAATCTAGAGTGTAGTGAGGAATAGCTTGTCTTTCCATACGAACCCAATCAGGGTGAGCAATTTTAGAATATATAGTGGATAATTGAGATAGTTGTGCTGCTTGATAGTACCAGAGTATATTTGGCACACCCACCCCCCCTTGATCTCTACATCGGAAGAGAGTCCCTTTAGCAATTCTATGCCCCTTGGATCCCCATACAAACTTCATGATTTTTGATTGGAAATTCCGCAGATGTATCTTAGGGATGGGGATAGGTAAAGATCTGAAGAGATACAGGAGGCGGGGCAGAAGGGTCATTTTCACTGAATTCACCCTACCTAGCCAGGAAAGGCCCAGTTTGTCCCATGTGGATAAATCATCTTCCAGTTTACGAAAAATCGCAGGAAAGTTGGCTGAGTAGAGTGTGTCTACAGTCGCGGTCAAGTTAATCCCTAAATAGGGGAGCGCTGTCTCTGTCCATCCGAACCTGAAGTTGTTTTTAAGCTGAGAAACCAACTGGTCTGGTAGGTTAATATTGAGAGCTAGAGATTTGGAATAATTGACCGTAAGTCCCGATACTTTGCCAAAATCATCCAGAACCTTGCATAAAGAAGGAAGGGAGGTAAGCGGTGAAGATATAAAAAGCAAAATGTCGTCAGCGAACAACGCGCATTTGTGTGCTTGAGGTCCACAATGTACACCTTGTATGTTAGGGTTGTCTCTGATGGAAATGGCCAGGGTCTCGATGATCAAGGCAAAGATTAAAGGAGATAAGGGACATCCCTGTCTTGTGCCGCGGAGAATCTGGAAGGAATTCGAGTGGTAGCCCTGCATTTTAATTTTTGCTTCCGGGGAAGAATAGAGTGCACCGATAATGTTCATAAAGGTTTCACCAAATCCCCATTTTTGCAGGGTAGGGACCAGAAAGGACCAGGAGACGGAATCGAACGCCTTCATGAGATCAAGTGAGAGCAGGAAACCCTTTTGTTGGGGGCCCCCGTCCCAACCTGATCCCAACAAGGAAATGATGTCGATTGCCCTCCTGATCTGATCCGGCCCCTGTCGCCCGGGAATAAAACCCACTTGATCCCTATGTATATAAAGGCCAATGAAGTTGGAAATTCTGTCCGCAATAATTTTTGTTAGGATTTTAAGATCATTATTAAGTAATGATATAGGCCTATAATTGGAGATGCAACTGGGGTCCTTTCCTGGCTTAGGAATCACTGTTATGAACGCCAAATTAGAAGCCTTGTCAAGGGGCGAACCAGATCGAAGCTGATTAAAAAAGCGAGCCAAGTATGGGGAGAGTAATGGGGAGAAGTGCTTATAATATGTGACCGAGAAGCCATCTGGGCCCGGGGCAGAATTATTTTTGAGGTTTTTAATGACTCGTGCTACCTCTTCTATGGAGATCGGGGCCTCTAACTCATCCCTATGCTGTGTCGTGATCCGTGGGATCTGTACTGATTCCAGAAAAGATTCTATAATGTCTGGGGAGGGTTCCTTCTCTACCTTGCTATATAGAGAGCAATAAAAGTCGTGAAAGGCTTCCATAATTTTTTTGGGATTCTGTGTGAGGGAACCGTTACTTAATTTTATTTTAGGGAGCGCATGTGTTCTAATTGTAGGGGTCAACCGTCTGGCTAATCTAGAACCAAGTTTGTCAGTTTGGTAGTAAAACCTACCCCCCTCCCATCTGAGGTTCTTTTCTGCTATAGCAGTGAGAGCCAGGTTCAGGGCCGTGCGGGATGATTCCAGCCTATTTGCGGAGTCCGATGAGGGTTTGGATTTGTGCAATAAGCTGAGAGAAGCGAACTCCCCTTCCAGCCTATCAATTTCCAATTTGCGAGCTTTGCGAATTCTAGACGAGATCTGGATTAAGCTGCCCCTGATTGCTGCCTTGAGGGCCGCCCACAGGGTGGAAGGGGAGATGCTGTCCACGTCATTCAGACGGAAGTATTCTTGAATGTGTTTTTCAATTTCACAAACGTGAGTGGGATTGCTAAGGATGGAGGCGTTTAATCTCCAGTGGAATCCTGAGCGTTGAGGCGGACCTCCATTCAGAGTCATTAGGAGAAGGGAATGGTCCGACCAGGCAGAGTCCTTAATATCTGACCTTTGTATCAGTGGAACATGCTGTTGAAGAATAAAAAAGTGATCTATTCTAGAAAAAGATTGATGCGGGTTGGAGTAGTGCGTGTAGTCCCGTGCCTTCGGGTTCATTTCCCGCCAGACATCCACCAAGCCATGATGGAAAATCTGTCTGGCCACATTCAGACTCTGCCTGGTGGGACGTACCCTGTTTTTGCCTGGGGGGCGTGATTTGTCAGTTCCCGCGTCAAAGGCTATGTTGGAGTCTCCCCCAAAAATGACTAGGCCTTCAGTTAAAGGGGAGAGGGTTTGGAAAAGGGTCTTAAAGAACTTTGCCTGTCCCCGGTTTGGCGCATAATATGAAATAAGGGTGTAAAGTTGTTCGTCAATGCGTACCTTTACCAACAAAAATCTACCCTCCGGGTCCTTGAATTCAGAGACCAGGGAGAATTGAGTTCTGCGAGAGAAGAACAGGCCTACTCCCTTGGTTTTATTCTCAGAGTTGGCTAAATAAAATCTGGGGAATTTGGCATGAATGAATGAGGGGGAATATGATTTAGGGAAATGTGTTTCCTGTAAAAATAATATATCTATTTTTTGTGCGTGATAATGTTGGAATACTTTCCTACGTTTCATAGGGGAATTGAGTCCCTGAACGTTGTGGGTAGCAATGCGTAGAGCAGGTCTATGTGAGGAGTGGTCAGCCATGGAGCAGCTTAAGTGAGAAAGCGGGCGATCCCCGAGCACTTACCTTTGATGTAGTGGCCAGTCTCAATATGCGTGCAGCAGGAGAAAACACTAGGACTTCAAGTTGCTTATCGTGAAGGAGCGAAACCACATCCGTCGCTGCAAGAAAAAGTCGAGAGGTAAGGAAGAGAGGAAAGAAGAAGAAGACAGTTCGAAAAATAAGGAGAAGTGAGCTCCGAGATAGAGGTGAGAACAATACCACCCCTCTCAGAGAAACAAACATGTTGACCCCCCAATGCGGGGGGGAGTCCCGAACCAGGAGTAGCAAGACCACTATGGTTAACCACTCCGAGTGCGGGAGCAGGCGCATTGGACCCGCTCCGTCCTGCGCACCCTAAACTAATATCTCCAAATAGGCCAGAAATAGAATATAAACATACATATATGAATATATATATATATATCAGAGAAAGGAAAAAAAAAAAAAAAAAAAAGGGAAAAAAGAGTCCCTTATAGAAAAAAAAAGCGAATGACCGAGAGTAGGGGTATAATGGGGGATGAGAGGAGAATGGGGGGAATATCAAGGGCGCTAGCTACTGATATCTGGGTTAGGAGACTGGGGGGGGCGGGAAGGAGGGGGGGAAGGAGAAGAAAGGAGCCTATTTGGCCCTACCAGACCCCAGCCTAACTTTTGGGAGAGGGGCAATGATAGTTCCTCCTGACAGCGTCATTAGAGGAGAGTCTGGTTGTTCAGACCTGCACTTGGAGCAGAAAGAACCTAAAGTCCAGTTGGAAGTTCATGCAGGTTCTGAGGAAAAGAAAAAAAAAAAAAAAAAAAAAACACACACAAAAAAAAAAAAAAAACATTTTCTCAGACAGATGAGGAGAAGAGTTAGTTGGGCATAAATGCCATGGGTCAAGGAGGATTCCGACCAGAACAAAATTGTATGGTGAAAGGTAGGGATTTCCTCACGATCATGGGGGGAGGCCTTCCTTAGCCTTCTTGTTTTTGGGTATCATCCAGAGAGAGGACAATGGGCTAGACGGAGGTGGACGTTTGGTCATGCCGGGGGATGCGGTCTGCATAGGGGAAGGCGGATCCTTCGGAAGCAGTCCCAATTTTTGCAGTAGTTGTTCACCTTCTTGGAATGAGGAGAAACGAAAAGGTTTGCCATTGAAATCGAATTTTAGGCTGAAGGGGAAGAGCCACCAATACTTGATGTTCCTTTGTGTAAGAACCGTCAGGAGGGGTTTGAGCGCCCGCCTTTTCTGGATAGTGAAGGGGGAGATATCCGCGTAGATTTGTATCTGGTGTCCCATCAGCTGGATCTGTGGGGTGGTACGGGCTCTCCTCATGATTTCCTCCTTGACACTGTAGTAGTGTGGTTTGACCACAATGTCGCGTGGCAGTCCATCCTGGCGGGGAGGTCCCAGTGCCCTATGCGCACGATCGAGCTCCAACCTGTGTGTTCGGATATCAGGGATAAGATGTTTAATTAGGGAATGGACTGCATCCGGGACGTCCGTGACGGACTCAGGCAGACCCCTGATCCTAAAATTTAGTCTTCTGGATCTGTTCTCCAGGTCATCTATTTTCGCCATGGCGCCCTGAAATTGGTCATGCAGATCTTGAAAGCGATCCGTGTTTTGATTAACACGATCGATCGTAGCATCAACCTTGTTTTCAATGTTTTCGATGCGGGAGCCTAGGAGTTGGAGATCCGCCTTAATGTCAGAGGTAATTCTGGAAGCAGTCTGAGCAAGACCCCTATTCAGCATTTCTGCAAATTTAGAGAATATGAATGTAATGTCCTGGGGCTGTGAGGCAGGGGGGTCTGTCTCCTGATATGAGACATGAGGCCTGGGGTGATGGGCGCCTGAGGGGGACAGTAGCTTGTGCATCCCATCCAGGGTCTGGTCCAGGAGGGATACTGTGGTGGCTGGTGACAGAGGGCCTTCGCTGGTCGTGGGTGCGGGGGCTACTCCACATACCTCCTCATGTAAAGCATCCCGCCATGCATGAGAGCCTGGGCTCCCTGTGAGAGTCTCGTGAGGTGGCCGTTCCGCCGCCATCTTGGAAATTTCGTCTGCCCCTGTGAGCGCTGGAGATCGGGCTGTGAGTCCTCTCTTTGTCGCTCCCACCGGCATCCACTCGTGGCCGTGTGATCGCGGTCCCCTCCGGTCCTGTTCTGGCGTTGTGGGGGCTGATAAAAGCGCTGCAGGGTGCGCCTAATGGACGGAGCGGTGCGGAGCTCTGTGTTCAGTCAGCCATCACAGAGCGCCGCGCATGCGCACTCACTTTGTGCGCAATTTTAAAGCATGTCATGTTTGGTATCCATGTACTCGGCCTAAGATCATCTTTTTTATTGCATCAAACATTTGGGCAATATAGTGCGTTTTAGTGCATTAAAATTTAAAAAAGTGTGTTTTTTCCCAAAAAAATGCGTTTGAAAAAATGGCTGCGCAAATACTGTGTGAAAAAAAAATATATACACCCACCATTTTAATCTGTAGGGCATTTGCTTTAAAAAAATATATAATGTTTGGGGGTTCAAAGTAATTTTCTTGCAAAAAAAATTATTTTTTCATATAAACAAAAAGTGTCAGAAAGGGCTTTGTCTTCAAGTGGTTAGAAGAGTGGGTGATGTGTGACATAAGCTTCTAAATGTTGTGCATAAAATGCCAGGACAGTTCAACCCCCCCAAATGACCCCATTTTGGAAAGTAGACACCCCAAGCTATTTGCTGAGAGGCATGTAGAGTCCATGGAATATTTTATATTGTGACACAAGGGAAAAAAGACAATTTTTTTTCTTTTTGCACAAAGTTGTCACTAAATGATATATTGCTCAAACATGCCATGGGAATATGTGAAATTACACCCCAAAATACATTCTATTGCTTCTCCTGAGTACGGGGATATCACATGTGTGAGACTTTTTGGGAGCCTAGCCGCGTACGGGACCCCGAAAACCAAGCACCGCCTTCAGGCTTTCTAAGGGCGTACATTTTTGATTTCACTCTTCACTGCCTATCACAGTTTCGGAGGCCATGGAATGCCCAGGTGGCACAAAACCCCCCCAAATGACCCCATTTTGGAAAGTAGACACCCCAAGCTATTTGCTGAGAGGTATAGTGAGTATTTTGCCGACCTCGCTTTTTGTCACAAAGTTTTGAAAATTGAAAAAAGAAAAAAAAAATGTTTTTTCTTGTCTTTCTTCATTTTTAAAAACAAATGAGAGCTGCAAAGTACTCACCATGCCTCTCAGCAAATAGCGTGGGGTGTCTACTTTCCAAAATGGGGTCATTTGGGAGGTTTTGTGCTATCTTGGCATTTTATGGCCTTCAAAACTGTAATAGGTAGTGAGGAGTGAATCAAAAATTTATGCCTTTAGAAATCCTGAAGGCGGTGATTGGTTTTCGGGGCCCCGTACGCGGCTAGGCTCCCAAAAAGTCCCACACATGTGGTATCCCCGTACTCAGGAGAAGCAATAGAATGTATTTTGGGGTGTAATTTCACATATTCCCATGGCATGTTTGAGCAATATATCATTTAGTGACAACTTAATGCAAAAAAAAAATTGTTACATTCCCGCAATTTGTGTCAAAATATAAAATATTCCATGGACTCAACATGCCTCTCAGAAAATAGCTTGGGATGTCTACTTTCCAAAATGGGGTCATTTGGGGGGTTTTGTGCCATCTGGGCATTTTATGGCCTTCAAAACTGTGATAGGTAGTGAGGAGTGAAATCAAAACTTTACGCCCTTAGAAATCCTGAAGGCGGTGCTTTGTTTTCGGGGCCCCGTGCGCGGCTAGGCTCCCAAAAAGTCCCACACATGTGGTATCCCCGTACTCAGGAGAATCAGCAGAATGTATTTTGGGGTGCAATTCCACATATGCCCATGGCCTGTGTGAGCAATATATCATTTAGTGAAAACTTTGTGCAAAAAAAAAATTGGTCACTTTCCCGCAACTTGTGTCAAAATATAAAATATTCCATGGACTCAACATGCCTCTCAGCAAATAGCTTGTGGTGTCTACTTTCCAAAAGGGGGTCATTTGGGGGGGGGGGTTGTGCCATCTTGCCATTTTATGGCCTTCAAAACTGTGATAGGTAGTGAGGAGTGAAATCAAAAATTTACGCCCTTAGAAATCCTGAAGGCAGTGCTTGGTTTTGGGGCCCTGTACGCGGCTAGGCTCCCAAGAAGTCCCACACATGTGGTATCCCCATACTCAGGAGAAGCAGCTAAATGTATTTTGGGGTGCAATTCCACATATGCCCATGGCCTGTGTCAGCAATATATCATTTAGTGACAACTTTGTGCTAAAAAAAAAAAATTGGTCACTTTCTCGCAACTTGTGTCAAAATATAAAATATTCCATGGACTCAACATGCCTCTCAGCAAATAGCTTGGGGTGTCTACTTTCCAAAATGGGGTCATTTGGGGGGGGGTTTGTGCCATCTTGGCATTTTATGGCCTTCAAAACTGTGATAGGTAGTGAGGAGTGAAATCAAAAATTCACGCCCTTAGAAATCCTGAAGGTGGTGCTTGGTTTTCGGGGCCCCGTATGCGGCTAGGCTCCCAAAAAGTCCTACACATGTGGTATCCACATACTCAGGAGAAGCATCTAAATGTATTTTGGGGTGCAATTCCACATATGCCCATGGCCTGTGTAAGAAATATATCATTTAGTAACAACTTTTTGTAAAAAAATTTTTTGTCATTATTCAATCACTTGGGACAAAACAAATTAATATTCAATGGGCTCAACATGCCTCTCAGCAATTTTCTTGGAGTGTCTACTTTCCAAAATGGGGTCATTTGTGGGGGTTTTGTACTGCCCTGCCATTTTAGCACCTCAAGAAATGACATAGGCAGCTGTGTAAATTCCAGAAAATGTACCCTAGTTTGTAGGCGCTATAACTTTTGCGCAAACCAATAAATATACACTTATTGACTTTTTTTACCAAAGACATGTGGCCGAATACATTTTGGCCTAAATGTATGACTAAAATTGAGTTTATTGGATTTTTTTTATAACAAAAAGGAAAATATCATTTTTTTTCAAAATTTTTGGTCTTTTTCCGTTTATAGCGCAAAAAATAAAAATGGCAGAGGTGATCAAATACCATCAAAAGAAAGCTCTATTTGTAGGAAAAAAAGGACGCAAATTTCGTTTGGGTACAGCATTGCATGACCGCGCAATTAGCAGTTAAAGTGACGCAGTGCCAAATTGTAAAAAGTGCTCTGGTCAGGAAGGGGGTAAATCCTTCCAGGGCTGAAAAGGTTAAAGATTTGGTGGGCCCTTTGGCAGAATTAGATACTTCTATTAGTAAAAATATGATACAGTTGCACATTAACAACTGACAGTACATTTTTAGCTTCTGGGGCATTCCAAACAGGATATGATGTATTTTTGTATAACATTTTGGGCTACCTCCCCCTTTTTCTTTGAGTGCACCCTAATAGGATTCATGAGACACCCCCTGCATATGCTTATTTTCATGTCAATCTGATGCATCATATGATAGGGAGATTTTTCAGCTAGCAGAACCTTTTGTTTTTAATTGAAGGCTGATTGGTACCTTTCTGTACAATCCTTGATATCAGGTACCCTGTCCTCTGCAGAAGAACATGTTGAAATGTGTTGAGTCGTGTGTAATGTAACATCTAATTGTAATGTACTATTGCAATATCAGACCCTTGATTTTATCTTCATGTGTTTTTGTCAAATAATTTTGTATAATAAAATTTAAAATATAGTTTTGCATGTTGCTTCACTATGGTTTGTGCCTATAAACCCCCCACCCCCATGAGTGCTTTCTTGGTATTGAGCATTTTGGGAATGTGGCACATTACACAAACAATGAATATTTCCTTATAAATATGTAATGATCTTTTTTTTCTACCTTCCCATATTCTTTGAAGTGTTTGTAACACCTAATATTTTAAATTATAGATGCAAAATGCAGCATTATAACAATGTGTAAACATTAAAGTGGCTGTAAAGGCAAAATATGTTGTACCTTCGTATTCTCTGCACTAAGCTTACAAAAAAAACCTTCCCATAGAAGTGCCCCCCCCCCCCCCCCTTTAAACACTTACCTGAGTTCTGCATCAATCCAGTGCTGTTCCCATCATCTCTTCCCATTGGCTACTGCTACTGTCAGTCAAATCATGTGAGCATGGAATGGGGGGTAGGCTGAATCATGCCGCAGGTCTCTGTGAATGCACACAGTCTGGCTTGGGAGCATGCCTCCATGTGTGCCCTCATAGCAAGTGGCTTGCCATGAGTGCACAAGGGAAAGAAGAGCTGAGAGAACCAGTGAGGGACCAATGGGTCTATCTGTACAGTAATGTGCACCCCCCTCTTATTTTTGCACAGAAATGCACCTTGTTTCCCTCTCATTCCTGACAGTTTTGCACCCTCTCACCCATGCACAGTAAAATGTTTTTTATTTCTACACAGTAATGCATAATTCTCTGCCAAGTAGCATCCCCCGCCTCTGCAAAGTAATGTACTATCCCCCTGTGGTGTTCATACATCTAGCCTGTAGTCACTATTTACAGTTGTTACTTGTATAGAAGTGCAGTTTAATTACAGTTCCTGTTTATGATTTAGTCAGAAGGGTGCACAAGTTTTTTGAAAGCCTGAACTTGTTAATAAAACACACTATAACTACTCTGCCTCCAACACTAAAGGATGCAACACCTCGCCCTCATAGTAGCATAGGGGTTTATTTACTAAAACTAGAGAGTGTAAAATCTGGTCCAGCTGTGCATAGAAACCAATCATCTTCCACATTTTAGTGTCAAAGCTTAAATGAACAAGTTGAAGTTAAAAGCTGATAGGCTACCATTCACAGCTGCACAAGATTTTGCACTCCCCAGTTTTAGTAAATCAACCCCATAGTAAATTAGTAGACAAATTCCATTTTCTGGGGAAAATATTTCCAGTTTTCCCCGCTCTAGAAGTAAAAATGTCCTTTTTTAGTGTAACATTATACCTGTTATCATCCAATCATTGTCAGGTTTTGATGGTAGTGAGCCCTTGTAGAAAGCCAACTTTGGGTTCCCCAGGGTGCAGAGTCTAAGCCGCAGCCCACAGGGGCGCGAAGCACAGCGATCGCGAGTGCGGAGTGTCAGTCTGACACACCGCATCTTCGATTGTGATAAGGAGCCTCTGTCAGATCATCGCGTGAACCAGGAAGTGCTGGTAAATGGCATTCCTCAGATCGGCGGCTCTCCTTGTGAGAGGAGGGGTCTGTGCTTATATTCAGCACATTGATTATCAGCGCAGCCCCATCAGATGTGCCAATCGGCTGCCAATCAGTGCCCAGCAGTGCCCCAATAATAAAGTCTGCCAGTTCCCACCACAGTGCCAATCAGTTCCTACCACAGTGCCAATCAGAGCCCACCACAGTGCCAATCAGTGCCCAGCAGTAACACCTGTCAGTACCTCATCATCAGTGCTGCCCATCAGTGCTTCATGCCAGTTCCCATCACAGCCGCCTGTCAGTGCCCATCACAGTGCCACCTATCAGTGCCCATCAGTGCTGCATATCAGTGCCTCCTATTGGTGCCCATCAATGCTGTATATCAGTGCTGCCTATCAGTGCCCATCAGTGCCACCTTATCAGTGCCAACTCATCAGTGCCCATCAGTGCCGCCTCATCAGTGCCCGTCAGTGAAGGGGAAAACAAAATTTTATGACAGAAACTAAGAAATTTTTTATTTTTTTTTAAATGTTGGATTTTTTTAGTTTATTTAGCAAAAAATAAAAACCCCAGAGGTGATCAAATACCACCAAAAGAAAGCTCTATTTGTGGGAAGAAAATGATAAAAATTTAGTTTGGGTACAGTGTTGCATGACTGCACAATTGTCATTCAAAGTGTGACAGCGCTGAAAGCTGAAAATTTTCCTGGGCAAGAAGGGGCGAAAGTGCCTGGTATTGAAGTGGTTAAGGACTGCCCCACGTACATTTACTGTGGCAGATGGCCCTTAAGGGCAAAATCAGGAACCTGTACGTGATTTTTTCCTTCAGCTCTGGGGCGTGCGTTGCCAGAGCCCAGCTCCAGCTGTGATTGGACACAGCGGGGGCCAATCAGTGCGACTGATGTGATGTCAGCTGGCCACCTGCGATCATTCTGAGGAGAGGCAGATTGGCAGTCTGCCTATGCAAACAAGGAAGATTGCTGTTCTGCCAGAGAGAAAAATGGAGATCTTGTGTTTCTGATGAGAAACACGGATCTCTGTTTTCCTTTAGTGAAAGCACATCCCCCACAGTTATAAAGCACTCATAGGGAACACACTTAACCCTTTGATCGCCCCTGGTGTTAAGCTCTTACCTGCCAGTGTCATAGTACAGTAACAGTGCATTTTTTTTTTTCATAAAGTAGTTTATTGAAGAAAATGAAGCATATATAAACATACATGAGGGCAGATAGGATCTGATATACATCAATCAACTGGTATCAAACTTAAAATCAAAGTCATATCAAACATGCCCGTGAGTCATAGCTATGCATTCTAACAATTAAACATGCTGTCTTTAGATTAGAACATCTGTGTGTTGAGGAAGCTATGCCCACCTCTAGATATCTTTTTGAAATCTGCATTTGTTTGATGGGTAGGGTAACAGAGTGAAAATAAGAAAAGAAGAGGTAAGAAATCTAGTGAAAAGGATAAGTGTTATGACCTATAAGTCACAGTGATCTGAGGGAGTTATTTAGAGCTTATTGGGCTCTAACGTCTAATGTACTTTCTTAAATTCAATATAACAAAACGGTTCAGGTTATTACATGGTTATGTATTCGATCAAGTAATGGTAAGTATTGACCAGTCATTTAATCAAGTTTTCATAATCTTGGGAGTACCTATATATGAACCAGGGAGACCAAGTTTCGTGATAACGTTCAACTTTTTCTTCTGACTGTGCCCGTGTGTCTTCCATTTCACAAATATATGAAATTTTGTGCAGCCAGTCTTTCAGAGAAGGGACTATTGTTGATTTCCAGAACAATGGAATGAGAGACTTGGCCGCATTTAGTAGGTGTCTGGTGAGAGAATTTTTGTATCTTCTAAAGGTAAAATTTGTAATGTGAAGCAGGCAACATGCTGCGTTAAGTTTGAGCTTGGTCTCCCTGTGATTCGGTATATTACCTCTTTAACCTTGTTCCAGTACGGTGTTATTCGCTCACATTGCCACCAAATGTGCATTAGAGTTCCTTTCTCTTTGTTGCACCTCCAGCATGTGTCCGGCGACTGGGGGAACAATTTGTGAATCTTTGCTGGGGTTGCATACCAATGAGTGAGCATTTTATAAGCCGTCTCCTGCATTCTCGTGCTTAAGGAGCATTTATGCGCCATGATACAGGATCTCTGACATTGGGTATCCGAAATTGTCATGTCAAGGCAGTCTGACCATCTCTCTCTGAGCCTATTATCTGCAGGCTTTTTCAAATTTTGTAACCACTGATAAGCGACTGATGTGGTCTTTATAACCTGCTCCCCCTTTAGGCACACTGACTCCAACTCAGTAGGTTCTCTAGTGAAGTGTCTCTTACGGGTGACATTGTTGACGTAACTTCTGATTTGAAAGTATGACCACAAAGGAAGGGAAGGTATATTGTTGTCAGCCTTTAGATTAGTCAAGTCCTTCATTATCTTGTTGTCGAAACAGTGGGAAGTTAGGAGTGGTTGTTTTTGATCAGAGGAGCGCAAGAGGCGGTTCCCCATTCCAGGTGGGAAGTCTGGATTGTTTTGCAATGGGGTAAGAGGGCTGAGAGGAGAAGAAAGTTTGGGTTGTTTAGCTAGATGATGAAAGATTTCTAAAGTGGTCCCTATCAAAGGGTGGGCTCTCAGAATCGGGGGGTATTTGAGTTTTGGTATCCAGGGGGAGAACATCAGGGGAATCGGGCTCAAATAATTTTCCAACGACACCCAATCCTTTATGCCGCCATGACAGTGCCAGTCTATGATCCTGGCAATATGCGTGGCATGGTAGTACATTTTAAAATCCGGTATCCCCATCCCACCCACTGCTTTGGCTCTTGTTAGTAGGGAAAATTTAATACGTGGTGATTTGTGTGCCCAAATGAATCGCATTTGAAGGGCCTGGAGCGATCTAAAAAAGCTTAGTGGGATTTTAATGGGAAGTGTGCGTAATACATATAGGATTTTAGGCAGTATGGTCATTTTGCAAATGGCCACCCTGCCAAACCACGAAAAGAACCCTGTGTGCCAGGTTTGTAAATCCTTTTCTTCTATAGTTTTAAGAAGGGGAAGGAAGTTTCGGGAGAAGATAGAGGACAGCTTAGGTGTAATCCAAACTCCCAGGTATTTGACGGCCTGTGCTTCCCACTTAAATGGACTATTTTCCTGGATTGTCTTTAGTGTTTGTTCTGGGAGTGAAATATTCATCGCCTCCGATTTCGAATAATTTATCTTAAGGTTAGAAATATAACCAAATATTGCGAACTCTTTTATAAGGGAGGGGATGGATATATGTGGATCAGTCAAGAAGAAGAGTAGGTCATCGGCATATGCCGCTACTTTGAATTCACGCCCTGTGACCTTAAATCCCTTTACAGCTTTATTTGCTAGGATTTGTCTAACAAATGGTTCTAGTGATATTATGAATAGCAGGGGCGACAATGGACAACCCTGTCTTGTCCCATTGTTTATGCTTACTTTGTTGGATAGTGAACCGTTTATTTTGAGTCTGGCTGAAGGGTTTTGGTAGAGGGAGGTTATCCATGCCATCATTCCTGGTCCTAAGCCATGTGTATGTGTTTGCAAGTTTCAAACATGTAGTCCCAGGCTACTCGATCGAAGGCCTTCTCCGTGTCCGTGGACAAGAGAAGACCCTCAATCTTTTGTCCATGGGCAGCATGAATCAGGTTTAGGGCTTTGGTGACATTATTCCTTGCCTCTCTTCCAGGCATAAAGCCTGCCTGTTCCGGTCCTATCACATTATGTAGTAGAGGCTTCAGTCTATTGGAGATGATTTTGGCCAGTATCTTCACATCTAAATTCAGTAGCGATATAGGCCTATAGCTAGAACAGTGAAGCGGATCCTTATCTGGCTTGGGTAACACGGTAATAAAAGCTGATAAAAACTCTGGAGGGATCGTTCTTGGCTTTGATAGGGAATTTAATGCGTCTTGGAGGTGTGTAGATAATGTGTCGACGAATGTCTTGTAGTATATGGCCGTGAACCAGTCAGGACCCGGGCTCTTACCGTGTTTTAAATCTTTAATAGCGAGTTTGAGTTCCGACAGGTCCACGGGATTCTTGAGCGATGCGGCGTCCTCCACTGTAAGCGAAGGGAGGCCTGAACCCCTCAAGAAATCCCGCATCACCTGGAGCCTTTCTCCCTGCAAATCATGTGGTCTATGTTGGGTTGGGAGATTATATAAATTTTTATAGAATTCCTGGAAGTGTTGTGCTATTTTGTCCGTTGTTCTATCCACCCTACCACCCTTATTTTGAATGCCTGAGATGTTAAATTTAGGGGTGGGTCCCTTCAATGCCCTGGCAAGCAAATAGCCGGGTTTGTCACCTTGTTCGTAGTATATTTTTTTCCTAAAAAAAAGGAAGTGTTTCGTTTTGGATTCTAAAAGCTGTTTAAGGGTCAATCTCGTCTCGAGAAGAGTAGTCGCCAATCTGAATGTCAAGGATTGCTCGTGTAAGGTTTCTAGATGACGGATTTTTTGCGTTAGTTGGAGAATTTCCTTTTCTTGATCTTTCTTTTTTTGTGCACACATCCTAATTAGCTCTCCCCTGATGGAGCACTTGTGGGCTTCCCAGACCACCAGTGGGTCCATGCCCGGGGTCACATTATGCCTGAAGAACTCTTTTAAAGCTGAGGTCAGTGTGGACAGCAGAACTCGATCTGTTATGAGAGAGGAATTTAGTCTCCAAGTTCCCGATCTGGCCGGGGTATCGGTCAAGTTTAGGCCAATGGAAACTGGGGCATGATCAGAAATTGTCTGTATCCCTATGTTTGCCTCTCTGACTGTATGGAGATCCCTCTGTGTGATAAAGAGGTAATCAATCCTGGAATGGCGATCATGTGGGATTGAATAGAAAGAGAAATCTTTGTCCTCAGGGTGTAGGAAGCACCAAGTGTCAACTAAATCTAAAAAGTGGAGGAGAATTTAGATTTTTTAAATATTTTATAGGTAATGAAGGTTTTTCCTGTTGACGTATCCACTAGCGGGTTTAGGGGAATGTTAAAATCTCCCCCTAAGATTAAGCGGCCTGTGCTGAAACCCTCTAACTCCCTCATCAGCTTTTTGCAAAAGGACAAGTGGGAGGTATTAGGGAAATAAGCATTCGCTAATGTGGTGGGCACCCCAGAACATTTCCCTTTGACAAAAATATATCTCCCCCCTGGATCAACCAATTTGTCTGTGATCTCGAATGAGGCCTCCCTACTGAGCAGTATTGTCACTCCTTTCGATTTGGAGCTGTCGTTTGTGTCGTGGTGTGCCTCTATGAAGTAGGAGTCGGTGAGCCTGGGAACCTGGTTTGTCTTAAAATGGGTCTCTTGCAGGAAAACAATTTTAGGCTTACCTTTTTTTAATTCCCGCAAGAGAGTAGTGCGTTTCTCCGGAATGTTTAGGCCCTTGACGTTGTGAGATACCACCGTAGGGGCTTGACCTAACATAGAGTAAGCCATTGTTCAGTTAATTAAAATGAAAAATTGGGTATGTTGGCGTTACCTAAAATAGTTGTTCACTGGGATAGCCTGAAGTATAACACCCCTAATCGTATTCATAAATCTTATGAGGTGTGCAACATGTATGAACCCCCTTTTTACAGTATGGGTGGTCCTACAGTAAGTGTGAACCCACTGGTCATATACTATGGGGTCTCTGGTAAAAAACACGTGTCGCACAGCTTGCTGGGTCCTACAGCGTCTGGAAGGGAAGCCAAAGGCTGCATTCCATGCTATGCATTTATTAATAACCATATAACAATGCGGTGATATATATATATTGTGTTGTCCTGGTCTGATACCATATGCGTAATCAACATATATTATAATCGCATAGAGCAAAACAGATATAACAGCCCAGGAAATCCAACAGTTAAATCTTCAACATGTATTGCAACAGTCCCATATATTGCTGTTCTATGATTTATTCAGGTTCCCACAGGTGACTTAGGTGCTCCAACAATTTGTCAGGTGACTCTCGTGCTCCCCCTTTGGTTACTTACTCACCAACTCCCAGAACCCCACCAGGGGTATGATGCTTGTGGTGTAGTTCGCTGGGTCACTTCACTTGTTGTTCCGTATGACAGATAATCAGCTACCAGAATCCGCACCGGGGTGGTCCACCTGAATTGGGAATGGATCGCCTTGCTGCTGTGTTTTATGTTGGATGTCTCCTATGCTTTCCAATCCTTGGAGGTGTTGCTTCCCCTCATATATTGTAAAAAAAGAGAGCTTCCATAGCGTAATAAAGTTTGACCACTTTATTTAAACTTCATACGCCCGCAATCCGGGGATATTTAAACATAATGGGTATGAATAGAGCAAAATTAATTAGCAAAAAGGAAACCAAAATTTTAAAATCCAAAAGGAAAAAATTGATACAAATTATTAAAAGTAGCAAAAAAATGAAGAAAAATAAAAAATAATAAAAAATGTAAAAAATGGCAAAATAAAAAATGAAACTAAAAAATCCAGGCACTATTGTGTGATTCTGTCCAAGTTAGGTAGCACAGCATTAATACCAGGCTGAGTAGACAGATAGAGCAGTCCCTCCAATCAGGCATAAACAGTACGATGGAGGTGTGTAAGCACCAGCTGCTAAACAGCGTCCTCCTCTTTCGTATGCCCTAGAGCAGACTGACAGAGCGTGATGCCGTTGTGCGCGCTTCGTCACATGACGTCCTCAGCAACGGTGTCACACTCTTCCCTCTGCTAGGTTTTATAGGAGGAGAGTGCGTTCATATTCAGCCTCCCCCTTATATTCCAGGGTTGAATGTAAATATGCTTAATGAAAGGCTAGATTTGGGATATGTATATTGCAGGTTAATCTCCTTTTTATTACATAATGAGAATTAAATGTTTGGTGTACGTATCCAATTAGTTGTGCAATCATTATGAAAGCGTTCTCCAGATACAGTTCATTCACATCATTTATAATGGACGGAACTCCCCCTGCTGGTTCAAAATAGAACAGCAGGTATATTGATTCAGTATACACTTAATTTGGAGAAGGTTTCTAGATCATATCATATACAGAGTTTATAATCAGGTTTAGACATAGGTCCTAAGGTACAACTACATCCCCAACTACTACCTTATTGTCAACTTATATTTTCTATATATTTGTTAATTTATATATATGTACAATTTTTATATATATATATTTTTATACCACCCAGCTATTCTATCATCAGGGGTTGTGTGTATATACATATAGGAACATGAAAAAATGTATTCTGACAGGGGGCCTGACTATTCATGAGTAGAGGATACAGTAATATCCTAAGCTTATATGGTGAGTGTCATAAAAAAAAAATTTTTTGTTAAAATAATACAGGTTTAATTGGTGCTATTATCACGTGCTAATATCACCCATGTGATAGTGTTTAGAAGTGAAAAATATTTTTCATACGCATTGTAAAACTCTTATTATTCTCCCATACCCATGCGCTGCCTCATAGGGAATCCTGCATAATGGGAACTGAGTTCATAGAGTCTTGAGTAATATTGTATATTCTTAAATTGTGATTACTAAATGTCGTAGTTCATACTGGGTTGCCGATACTATATAAGTGTATACATACCCCTAGTCGGGTGTGAAATAAAAAGCCCCAATGGGTGATTGGAGTGCAGAGTGAAGAATAAGTGATTAACTGTTTCGTAGGTTGTGTCTCTATACATAACTTAAAAAACTGTTCCAGATGTGTATATATGAGGGTTACATTACCTCATATAAAGGAGGAACCATATATATAGGGGAAGTGTAATAATCCATAGGTGTCTCCTGGGATGAAGGTAATCTATGGCCCCCCATGTTGCAACGACAACATTAAACAAGGCTTGAATATGTTAGGGGCGGTGTGTTACATGGTGCCCCCTGGGATAAAGGTTATCTGCAATCCCACCTGCCATATATGATAGAGAAGAACTGGACTTAAGTAAATCAAGAATTGGCTATAAAACAGTTAAGATCTATATCAAGGTTGAGGCCCCTAGGCGCCAGGGACCTCAACCTATATATCCAGGCCGTTTCATTCTGTGAGATGAGGGTGGTCTTGTTCCCTCCTCTCCAGTGGTCTTTTATGGAATCGATGCCATAGAAGATTAGTCCTGAGGGATCCCTTCTATGCACTTGATCAAAATGACGTGACAGATTATGTTTAGGAAAGCCTTTCCTTATATTCTTGATGTGCTCACGTATACGTACATATAAGGGCCGAGTGGTTCTACCCACATATTGTAGGTGGCAAGGGCATTCAATGACATATGTCACATGGGTGCTATGACATGTGATCAGGTTTCTAATTTTGTATTCTCTCTGATCGACTTTCGATTTAAAGGTTTCTCTCCTCCTGGGTACTTTCTTACTAACCCTACAGGGTAGGCACCTCTGGCATTTATAAAAACCTTTTAGGTCAGGAAAGATCTCTATCTGTTTGGGGGGGTTGATGACGTTGTGGACCAGGTGATCGCGAAGGGACTGTTGCAATACATGTTGAAGATTTAACTGTTGGATTTCCTGGGCTGTTATATCTGTTTTGCTCTATGCGATTATAATATATGTCGATTACGCATATGGTATCAGACCAGCACAACACAATATATATATATCACCGCATTGTTATATGGTTATTAATAAATGCATAGCATGGAATGCAGCCTTTGGCTTCCCTTCCAGACGCTGTAGGACCCAGCAAGCTGTGCGACACGTGTTTTTTACCAGAGACCCCATAGTATATGACCAGTGGGTTCACACTTACTGTAGGACCACCCATACTGTAAAAAGGGGGTTCATACATGTTGCACACCTCATAAGATTTATGAATACGATTAGGGGTGTTATACTTCAGGCTATCCCAGTGAACAACTATTTTAGGTAGCGCCAACATACCCAATTTTTCATTTTAATTTTCTGGCAAAGAACCTTGTTAGGAACTTTGTGTAAGGGAGGCAGCAACCTAAGTTTCTGAACCCATATATTTATCCTAAAGCGCAGTTTTGTTTCATATATAGTCTGAATCGCACCTCGGTGCGTTTTTAACTGCTGCTATGGAGATCTTTGGATATATGGGGAACAGAAATGTTGACCTTGCAGGCCTATTTAATCAGGAGGTAGTGGCCAGTACCCATGACATGCAAGGTCTAATGAAACAATTAAGACACACCATGGAAAAACAATTAAGGGTGTGGTGGGATATAGCCACTCTAGAAACATATATTAATGCTAAAATGACCCCAAGAAGGCTCCGATGGGACATCAACCCTAATGATGGCATTGGGGACCCAGAGCTCATGGAGGAATGGTATTCATTTTTTAATGGATGTGAAAATGAACTACTACACAAAATTATTAAAAGAAGAAAATTCAAACTAAAAGGGGTAGAGGCCCATATAACAGAAATCAAAGATCAACTAATACCCTATGCTAATCAGAAGGAATATAAAGATAAGGAGAAGGAGCTTCAAGACATTATTAAAAAATATGACAACACTATACAAGCAAAGAAATTGAAGAAATATAAACGTGATGTGGTAGACTACAATAATATGCAAGTATACAAATGGCAGGTGGCCAACTCAGAAGTAGAAGACATGGTGGTGGAAGAACCTCCATATGAGGGGGATACTTCTATTGATACATCAATAGATACACCTGTCTACAACACCCCACAAAGGGTAACTGAGAGCAACTCTTTATCTATGCACTATCTACCACATAGGACATCTAATAGATTTCCAGAGAGACCAGAAAACAGAAGAACTAACTATCAACACCTTAACCAATATGGAACCCCACGTACACCAAGATTCAGTGTACCTACGCACAATCCATACTCTGTACTGAGGGAGTGGAATTATCCCCATTATGAGAGAAGGAATGAAGATCGTGGAGGCTTTCAACAAGGACAGAATTACGAAGAGGGAAGGGTTTTTCCCAGAGGAGGCCCAAGAGACAGACCACCAGGGAAATGGAAAGCCCGAGTCCCCTACAGGAACCAGATGTGGAGAGGGAGGAACACGAACAGAGAAGGCTATGGAGAACTAAGGGACGACCGTCCTCAAAGAGAATATCAAGATCAGAGAACATATGGATACCCCAGGAAAGAGTGGGACAACCAACGTGGGGGGAATACAGTACCTACCCAGAGACCCACCGGAAGAGGAAGCAGACCAGAGGAACAAGAGGGGGGAGAAAGAAAAAGGAGAAGGGTATATTAGGGAAGGGTATATACAATCTTAGCAAAGTCCAATTCACCCAAGAGGAAATGAAGATCCTAGACTTAGGATTGAAGTATGCACCAGAAAAACCATTGGATGAGTTCCAAACATACATAGACCTCAAGAAATTTATGAGGAAGCTTAACTTAAAGAAACATTTTGCTGAGAATGAAGACACACGAATAAGCATGGAATCGATCTACACACATACCCAACTCAAGAATAAATCAATCTTCAATCCCAATACCCCAGGTAACCAATGTATGGCAGCATTTGAAAAAATGGTGGAAGAAGATGTAAGAAAACTGGAAAAGAATAACAACCATAAAGCCAAAAAGATTTGGAAAACAATCAGAGCATTGAGCAAGAAAAATGAGGTGGTCATCCGACCGGCAGATAAGGGGGGAGGACTGGTGATCCTCAATAAGGAAGATTATGAGGAGGAAATGAATAATTTGTTACAGGTGGAGAATACATACAAGAAATTAAAAAGCAACCCCAAGAAGACGTATATGAAAAAGCTTAAGGCCTTTGTGCAAAAAGGGAAAGACAGCGGAATACTCAACACCCAGGAAGCTGAATATCTTGTATCCAATTCTACCAAAACTCCTGTTATTTATTATACTCCCAAAATTCATAAAAGGCTGGAGAAGCCCCCTGGAAGACCCATAGTTAGTGGGATAAATTCTATTTTCTCAAGATTGGGCGAATACTTAGACAAATTTTTAAAACCATTGGTATGCAAGGGTAAATCCTATCTACGCGACAGCTCACAACTGTTGGAAGATCTACAAGGAATTAGTGGAGCTCAGAATTACATGCTTGCTACAATTGATGTGAATTCTCTCTACACCAGTATTGTGCAAAAAGACGGCCTACACGGTGTGGAGAAAGCCTTACACGAACACACGGAGATGAGACAATCACAAATCAACTACATCCTTGAGGGCCTAGAATTAGCAATGAGCTGCAACTATTTTTGGCATAATAACAACTATTATGTCCAACAGAAAGGAGTCGCAATGGGGGCACGCTACGCACCGAGCGTAGCTAATCTCCTCATGAATATGTGGGAGGAGGAGTATGTATATACAGGAAATAACCCCCACCTCAAGTTCTATCGGAGGTACATTGACGACCTGTTTATAATCTGGGAAGGAACATCAGAGGAGTTCGAACAGTTTCTAAATAACCTCAATAACAATAGATATGGGCTTACTTTCACTGGCAAATGCAATCATCAACACATTGAATATTTAGATCTAGTGATCTTCAAGAATGGAGATAGATTGCATACAAAAACATACTTTAAGGCCACTGATAAGAATGGGTATATACCCATGACAAGCTGCCACCACCCACAATGGAAGGGAAACATACCTAAAGGGCAGCTACTAAGATTACGTAGAAACTGCGATAACATCGAGGATTTTCTGGCCCAAGCAGATGGGTTGATTGAACAATTCTGTGAAAAAGGCTATAAGAAAGATGAATTGCTAAAATTAAAAGCTACCGTAGCCAGTATGGATAGAAGACAACTGTTCACGAAGAATACAAGAAGAAAAAATAGACCAATGCACACAGCGTTCATAACAGGATTTAATAGTCAATATAAAAGCTTAGAACAAATTGTTAAAAAATACTGGCCCATCCTCAGGGAGGATAGAGTGCTAGCCAAGATTCTACCGAACAAACCGACTTTTGTCTATAGAAAAGCCCCCAACCTTCGCGATCACCTGGTCCACAACGTCATCAACCCCCCCAAACAGATAGAGATCTTTCCTGACCTAAAAGGTTTTTATAAAGGCCAGAGGTGCCTACCCTGTAGGGTTAGTAAGAAAGTACCCAGGAGGAGAGAAACCTTTAAATCGAAAGTCGATCAGAGAGAATACAAAATTAGAAACCTGATCACATGTCATAGCACCCATGTGACATATGTCATTGAATGCCCTTGCCACCTACAATATGTGGGTAGAACCACTCGGCCCTTATATGTACGTATACGTGAGCACATCAAGAATATAAGGAAAGGCTTTCCTAAACATAATCTGTCACATCATTTTGATCAAGTGCATAGAAGGGATCCCTCAGGACTAATCTTCTATGGCATCGATTCCATAAAAGACCACTGGAGAGGAGGGAACAAGACCACCCTCATCTCACAGAATGAAACGGCCTGGATATATAGGTTGAGGTCCCTGGCGCCTAGGGGCCTCAACCTCGATATAGATCTTAACTGTTTTATAGCCAATTCTTGATTTACTTAAGTCCAGTTCTTCTCTATCATATATGGCAGGTGGGATTGCAGATAACCTTTATCCCAGGGGGCACCATGTAACACACCGCCCCTAACATATTCAAGCCTTGTTTAATGTTGTCGTTGCAACATGGGGGGCCATAGATTACCTTCATCCCAGGAGACACCTATGGATTATTACACTTCCCCTATATATATGGTTCCTCCTTTATATGAGGTAATGTAACCCTCATATATACACATCTGGAACAGTTTTTTAAGTTATGTATAGAGACACAACCTACGAAACAGTTAATCACTTATTCTTCACTCTGCACTCCAATCACCCATTGGGGCTTTTTATTTCACACCCGACTAGGGGTATGTATACACTTATATAGTATCGGCAACCCAGTATGAACTACGACATTTAGTAATCACAATTTAAGAATATACAATATTACTCAAGACTCTATGAACTCAGTTCCCATTATGCAGGATTCCCTATGAGGCAGCGCATGGGTATGGGAGAATAATAAGAGTTTTACAATGCGTATGAAAAATATTTTTCACTTCTAAACACTATCACATGGGTGATATTAGCACGTGATAATAGCACCAATTAAACCTGTATTATTTTAACGAAAAAATTTTTTTTATGACACTCACCATATAAGCTTAGGATATTACTGTATCCTCTACTCATGAATAGTCAGGCCCCCTGTCAGAATACATTTTTTCATGTTCCTATATGTATATACACACAACCCCTGATGATAGAATAGCTGGGTGGTATAAAAATATATATATATAAAAATTGTACATATATATAAATTAACAAATATATAGAAAATATAAGTTGACAATAAGGTAGTAGTTGGGGATGTAGTTGTACCTTAGGACCTATGTCTAAACCTGATTATAAACTCTGTATATGATATGATCTAGAAACCTTCTCCAAATTAAGTGTATACTGAATCAATATACCTGCTGTTCTATTTTGAACCAGCAGGGGGAGTTCCGTCCATTATAAATGATGTGAATGAACTGTATCTGGAGAGCGCTTTCATAATGATTGCACAACTAATTGGATACGTACACCAAACATTTAATTCTCATTATGTAATAAAAAGGAGATTAACCTGCAATATACATATCCCAAATCTAGCCTTTCATTAAGCATATTTACATTCAACCCTGGAATATAAGGGGGAGGCTGAATATGAACGCACTCTCCTCCTATAAAACCTAGCAGAGGGAAGAGTGTGACACCGTTGCTGAGGACGTCATGTGACGAAGCGCGCACAACGGCATCACGCTCTGTCAGTCTGCTCTAGGGCATACGAAAGAGGAGGACGCTGTTTAGCAGCTGGTGCTTACACACCTCCATCGTACTGTTTATGCCTGATTGGAGGGACTGCTCTATCTGTCTACTCAGCCTGGTATTAATGCTGTGCTACCTAACTTGGACAGAATCACACAATAGTGCCTGGATTTTTTAGTTTCATTTTTTATTTTGCCATTTTTTACATTTTTTATTATTTTTTATTTTTCTTCATTTTTTTGCTACTTTTATTAATTTAGTATCAATTTTTTCCTTTTGGATTTTAAAATGTTGGTTTCCTTTTTGCTAATTAATTTTGCTCTATTCATACCCATTATGTTTAAATATCCCCGGATTGCGGGCGTATGAAGTTTAAATAAAGTGGTCAAACTTTATTACGCTATGGAAGCTCTCTTTTTTTACAATATATGAGGGGAAGCAACACCTCCAAGGATTGGAAAGCATAGGAGACATCCAACATAAAACACAGCAGCAAGGCGATCCATTCCCAATTCAGGTGGACCACCCCGGTGCGGATTCTGGTAGCTGATTATCTGTCATACGGAACAACAAGTGAAGTGACCCAGCGAACTACACCACAAGCATCATACCCCTGGTGGGGTTCTGGGAGTTGGTGAGTAAGTAACCAAAGGGGGAGCACGAGAGTCACCTGACAAATTGTTGGAGCACCTAAGTCACCTGTGGGAATCTGAATAAATCATAGAACAGCAATATATGGGACTGTTGCAATACATGTTGAAGATTTAACTGTTGGATTTCCTGGGCTGTTATATCTGTTTTGCTCTATGCGATTATAATATATGTCGATTACGCATATGGTATCAGACCAGGACAACACAATATATATATATATCACCGCATTGTTATATGGCTATTAATAAATGCATAGCATGGAATGCAGCCTTTGGCTTCCCTTCCAGACGCTGTAGGACCCAGCAAGCTGTGCGACACGTGTTTTTTACCAGAGACCCCATAGTATATGACCAGTGGGTTCACACTTACTGTAGGACCACCCATACTGTAAAAAGGGGGTTCATACATGTTGCACACCTCATAAGATTTATGAATACGATTAGGGGTGTTATACTTCAGGCTATCCCAGTGAACAACTATTTTAGGTAGCGCCAACATACCCAATTTTTCATTTTAATTTTCTGGCAAAGAACCTTGTTAGGAACTTTGTGTAAGGGAGGCAGCAACCCAAGTTTCTGAACCCATATATTTATCCTAAAGCGCAGTTTTGTTTCATATAAAGCCATTGTTCAGGACCAGAGAGAGACTGCAGACTGTAATCACAACTATAAAAAGTACTTGTTAGAATTTAAATACTTAAACGTAGTTGTACCACCTCAATCAGTGACTAAGAAAAATGGGAATAAATAGACAGAAAGATATGAGTATAGTAAGAAATTAGAAATAAAAGTACAGAGAGTGAGATTTACAACCCTCCCAGACAATTACAACGTCTGAGTGGATCAATATTTAGTGTGTGAGAGTGGGTCTATAACCCCTCTGACACACTCTGTGGGAACGCGGGAGGCCCACAGTCAGGTATCAGTCCCAACTTAACAAAAAGTAGAAAAAAAAAGAAATGAACTGTCAGGGACTTAGGACAGCCAGACCTCTGGCCCATTTTAGCAAGTGGATAGTGCCTGATGGTCTTTTCTGCCGCTTGAACTGTTAGAGCGGAGCTCCAACCAAGAAAACGGAGCGGAACACGCAACAACTGTAATAGCTTGTAGAAATTTATGGGGTGGTGGGATCAGGACGTGAAAGGCATAGTCGCCTCCCTACCCCCCCCCCCCTTCCCGTACGGGAGTCACTTAGTGCAGGAACCAAAAAAACAAAAACAGAAACACACAGAGGAAAGTATAAGCAGAAACTCTACATTGAACTAAGAGTCCCCATCCGGCTTGTAGTGACATTTAAAGTAGATAGGAGGTAAAAGAATCTTGCTAAGTCTCTAAGTAAGCCGAACATATACCATGGTCCATCTGGGCTTCTTGTAGAAACAAACCGACCAGCAAGATGTGTCGTGTCTTCTGAGTGGGATACGTAGCAATGTCCTGGGCTGGAACTTTGTCTCCCAAGTTCCCATTAGGCTGGTAAGTTCACAGTGAGTGGAGCAAAGATTAGTGTGATTCATCACAGGGATCTTGTGAGACCCCCTGGTGGGTGGTTAGGTGGTTCCCAGGTCTCTGCTAAACAGCCCACACTATCCCTCCTATGGGAAAAGAAAAAAAATGGGACCGTAAACAGGACGACACTAGTAGTAGTAAGTCTTTTCCAAGTGTTGAATGATCCGGAATGGGGAGTCCTTGCGTGAAATCTTAACTGTAGAATTAGCAGAGAACTTGCTCAATTAGCACACATGCTAAGGTGTGAGTTGAAACCTGAGCGAAACAGAACATTGGTAGGTGATAGGATTCTCACGCTCATGCATCCAATAACATCCTGGAGGAGTGTGCTTTGCTCCTTGGAGTGCCAGCGATGGAACCTTCCTGCAGACTCTGCTTCTGTTTCTTTGCGTGATGCTTCTCTGGGGTCACCATAGGGGAGTGTGGTGGGCTTCTGTCTCTGGATGGGAGTAAAAACTCCTGATACCACTCCGGTAGGTCAATCTCTCCTAGCTGCAGGGCGCTGCAAAACTCCTGAAGGTCACTTGGAGTGCGGAGAAAGTGTTGTTTGCCATTGTGCCACACTGAGAGGGCAAAGGGGAAGCGCCACGTGTACCGAAAGATCTTGAAATAAAGTTATGTGAGCGCCGTTGAACACAATCTGCTCGTTTCTGCTTGCCTTGTACATGATCTCCTCTTTAAGGGAAAAGCTTTGCAAGCAGCAAATGATATCACGAGGGGGAAGTGTATCTGGGCCTCTGGCTCTTAGAGCTCTATGCGCTCTGACAAATTCAATGTCCGTATCCTCTGGTCTCTCCAGGAGGCTATTAAAAACCCTCTGCAATACATGAGTTATTTGGTCTGCATCAACTGATTCTGGTATACCTCGAACTCTAATGTTGTTCCTTCTTCCCCTGTTATTGAGATCTTCCAGGTGTCTGTTCATCTCGATAAAATGGAGTGCATGAGAGGAAACCACCCTATCCAGCCTATTTTGGATTTGTCTCTGCTTTCCTGCTGTTTCAGCGGGGCCATCTTCTCTGTGAGAACTAACAAATTGGTTTTGAGGTTCGTTATAGCTGCAGAGAACGAGGCTTTGATGTCAGCAGCAAAGCCTGACATATCTAGGTAAGTGGATGATCAGGACGTGCACCTCTCCTACCATTGTCCTCTGTTGCAGACAGGGAGTCCTCGCTGAGATCCTCCTCACGCTGCACCAACGCCATCTTCCCTCCTGTAGTCACTTTTTGTATCACGGCTTGGTTCTTAAAAATGTCCGAAATGTTCCTCCAGGCTGATGCAGTGGTAGAGCGGCGGGATCGAGTGTGCTGTGAGAAACAATTCTGCCTGCTCATCGTCGGTTGCTGTGCGGCAGAAAGACTAGTTTGGACTGCTGGTCTGACAGAGCTCCTCGTTTAGGCTGCCATCTCCATCGCGTGCCAAGCCACGCCCCCCACAGTGCATTTTTTTATACTGATCACTGTATTAGTGTCACTGGTCCCCAAAAAGTGTCAAAAGTGTCAGTTTGGTGTCCAATCTGTCTGTCGCAATCCTGTTAAAAACTGCTGATCGCCGCCATTTTGAGTAAAATAAATAAATAATTAAGAATTCCATAAAAATATCCCATAGTTATTAGACGCTAACCAATCAATAAGCGCTTATTGGGATTTTTTACCAAAAATATGTCGCAGAATACATATTGACCTAAATTGATGAAAACATTTTGGAAATATGGGTATGTTTTATAGCAGAAAGTAAAAAATATTGTTATTTTTTTCAAAATTGTCAGTCTTTTTTTGTTTATAGCGCAAAAAAATAAAAACCCCAGAGGGGATCAAATACCACCAATGAAAGCACTATTTGTGGGGAAAAAAAGAACATCTATTTTATTTGGGTACAGTGTCACACGGCCATGCAATTGTCAGTTAGTAGTAAGTAACGCAGTGCCGTATCGCAAAAAATGGCCTGGTCAGGAAGCGGGTAAAACTTTTTGTTGCTGAAGTGGTTAATGTAGAGCAAGTAATGTTAGTCCTACTTTAAATTGTGGCCATGCGTATCATTCAGTAAACAGGTTATTGCAGTTTATATAATCACCTTTGATAAATTTATACATTGTGATCATACTGTATCCCCCCCTTCTCTTAAACCCCAGAGGATGAAGGTACAAACAAATCCTAAGGCCTAAAACCAGTTTTGCAACTTTGATATATGTTATTAAAACTGTAAATAACTTTGCATATAATTAATGACTTATACCTTGTTTTTTTTTTTTTTTCAGGGCTTTTTTTGGTGGTAATTGTTGATGAATAAATCTAGATTTTTTTAACCACTTAAGGACCGCCTCACGCCAATATACATCGGCAAGGTGGCACGGGCAGGCAGAATCACGTACATATACGTGATCTGCCTACCGCGGGCGGGGGGTTCGATCGGACCCCCCCCCGGTGCCCGAGGCGGTCCGTTTCTGACCAGTGGCGATCAGAGATGAGGGGGAGACCATCCGTTCGTGGCCCCTCCCTCGCGATCGCCGCGGCCAATCAAATCATTCCTTTGCTGCTGTATGCTAAACAGCAGCAAAGGAAATGATGTCATCTCTCCTCGGCTCGGTATTTTCCGTTCCGGCGCCGAGGAGAGAAGACTTCAATGTGAGTGTAACACTACACACACACAGTAGAACATGCCAGGCACACAAAACACCCCCCTTTACCCCTGATCCCCCCCCCGATCACCCCCTAACCCCCCCTGTCACACTGACACCAAGCAGTTTTTTTATTTATTTATTTTTTTTTTTCTGATTACTGCATGGTGTCAGTTTGTGACAGTTACTGTGTTAGGGCAGTTACTGTTAGCCCCCTTTAGGTCTAGGGTACCCCCCTAACCCCCCCTAATAAAGTTTTAACCCCTTGATCATCCCCTGTCGCCAGTGTCACTAAGCGATCATTTTTCTGATCGCTGTATTAGTGTCACTGGTGACGCTAGTTAGGGAGGTAAATATTTAGGTTCGCCGTCAGCGTTTTATAGCGACAGGGACCCCCATATACTACCTAATAAATGTTTTAACCCCTTGATTGCCCCCTAGTTAACCCTTTCACCACTGATCACCGTATAACTGTTACGGGTGACGCTGGTTAGTTTGTTTATTTTTTATAGTGTCAGGGCACCCGCCGTTTATTACCGAATAAAGGTTTAGCCCCCTGATCTCCCGGCGGTGATATGCATCGCCCCAGACAGCATCAGATTAGCGCCAGTACCGCTAACACCCACGCACGCAGCATACGCCTCCCTTAGTGGTATAGTATCTGTACGGATCAATATCTGATCAGATCTCTAATAGCGTCCCCAGCAGTTTAGGGTTCCCAAAAACGCAGTGTTAGCGGGATCAGCCCAGATACCTGCTAGCACCAGCATTTTGCCCCTCCGCCCAGCCCAGCCCACCCAAGTGCAGTATGGATCGATCACTGTCACTTACAAAACACTAAACGCATAACTGCAGCGTTCGCAGAGTCAGGCCTGATCCCTGCGATCGCTAACAGTTTTTTTGGTAGCATTTTGGTGAACTGGCAAGCACCAGCCCCAGGCAGCTTCAGGTTAGCGCCAGTACTGCTAACCCCCATGCATGCACCATACACCTCCCTTAGTGGTATAGTATCTGATCGGATCAATATCTGATCCGATCAGATCTATACTAGCGTCCCCAGCAGTTTAGGGTTCCCAAAAACGCAGTGTTAGTGGGATCAGCCCAGATACCTGCTAGCACTTGCTTTTTGCCCCTCCGCCCAGCCCACCCAAGTGCAGTATCGATCGATCACTGTCACTTACAAAACACTAAACACATAACTGCAGCGTTCGCAGAGTCAGGCCTGATCCCTGCGATCGCTAACAGTTTTTTTGGTAGCGTTTTGGTGAACTGGCAAGCACCAGCCCCAGGCAGCGTCAGGTTAGCGCCAGTACCGCTAACACCCACGCACGCAGCATACGCCTCCCTTAGTGGTATAGTATCTGAACGGATCAATATATGATCCGATCAGATCTATACTAGTGTCCCCAGCAGTTTAGGGTTCCCAAAAACGCAGTGGTAGCGGGATCAGCCCAGATACCTGCTAGCACCTGCGTTTTGCCCCTCCGCCCGGCCCAGCCCAGCCCACCCAAGTGCAGTATCGATCGATCACTGTCACCTACAAAACACTAAACGCATAACTGCAGCATTCGAGGAGTCAGGCCTGATCCCTGCGATCGCTAACAGTTTTTTTGATCGCGTTGTGGTGAACTGGCAAGCACCAGTGGCCTAGTACACCCTGGTCGTAGTCAAACCAGCACTGCAGTAACACTTGGTGACGTGGCGAGTCCCATAAGTGCAGTTCAAGCTGGTGAGGTGGCAAGCACAAGTAGTGTCCCGCTGCCACCAAGAAGAAGACAAACTGGCACGTCGTGCCCATAGTGCCCTTCCATAGTGCACTTCTGCAACGCCCGTACTTCCCCCATTCACATTCCCAACCAAATGCAGTCGGCTGCATGAGAGGCATTTTTATGTCCTCCTGAGTACCCCTACCCAGCGAACCCCCCCAAAAAAGATGTCGTGTCTGCAGCAAGCGCGGATATAGGCGTGACACCCGCTATTATTGTCCCTCCTGTCCTGACAATCCTGGTCTTTGCATTGGTGAATGTTTTGAACGCTACCATTCACTAGTTAAGTATTAGCGTAGGGTACAGCATTGCACAGACTAGGCACACTTTCACAGGGTCTCCCAAGATGCCATCGCATTTTGAGAGACCCGAACCTGCAACCGGTTACAGTTATAAAAGTTAGTTACAAAAAAAAGTGTAAAAAAAAATATATATATATAAAATTTAAAAAAATAGTTGTCATTTTATTGTTCTCTCTCTCTCTCTCTATTCTCTCTCTATTGTTCTGCTCTTTTTTACTGTATTCTATACTGTATGCAATGTTTTATTGTTATTATGTTTTATCATGTTTGCTTTTCAGGTATGAAATTTTTTATACGTTACCGTTTAGTGTGTTTTATTGTTAACCATTTTTTTGTCTTCAGGTACGCCATTCACGACTTTGAGTGGTTATACCAGAATGATGCCTGCAGGTTTAGGTATCATCTTGGTATCATTCTTTTCAGCCAGCAGTCGGCTTTCATTTAAAAGCAATCCTAGTGGCTAATTAGCCTCTGGACCGCTTTTACAAGCAGTGGGAGGGAATGCCCCCCCCCACCGTCTTCCGTCTTTTTCTCTGGCTCTCCTGTCTCAACAGGGAACCTGAGAATGCAGCCGGTGATTCAGCCAGCTGACCATAGAGCTGATCAGAGACCAGAGTGGCTTCGAACATCTCTATGGCCTAAGAAACCGGAAGCTACGAGCATTTCATGACTTAGATTTTGCTGGATGTAAACAGCGCCATTGGGAAATTGGGAAAGCATTTTATCACACCGATCTTGATGTGGTCAGATGCTTTGAGGGCAGAGGAGAGGGAGAGATCTAGGGTCTAATTTTTTCAAAAAAGAGTACCTGTCACTACCTATTGCTATCATAGGGGATATTTACATTCCCTGAGATGACAATAAAAATGATTAAAAAAAAAAAAAAATGAAAGGAACAGTTTAAAAATAAGATAAAAAAGCAAAAAAATAATAAAAAAAAAAAAGCACCCCTGTCCCCCCCTGCTCTCGCGCAAAGGCGAACGCAAGAGTCAGTCTGGCGTCAAATGTAAACAGCAATTGCACCATGCATGTGAGGTGTCACCGCGAATGTCAGATCGAGGGCAGTAATTTTAGCAGTAGACCTCCTCTGTAAATCTAAAGTGTTAACCTGCCACTGCACGTTTGTGCGCAATTTTAAAGCATGTCATGTTTGGTATCCATGTACTCGGCCTAAGATCATCTTTTTTATTTCATCAAACATTTGGGCAATATAGTGTGTTTTAGTGCATTAAAATTTAAAAAAGTGTGTTTTTTCCCCAAAAAATGCGTTTGAAAAATCGCTGCAAAAATACTGTGTGAAAAAAAAAATGAAACACCCACCATTTTAATCTGTAGGGCATTTGCTTTAAAAAAATATATAATGTTTGGGGGTTCAAAGTAATTTTTTTGCAAAAAAAAATAATTTTTTCATGTAAACAAAAAGTGTCAGAAAGGGCTTTGTCTTCAAGTGGTTAGAAGAGTGGGTGATGTGTGACATAAGCTTCTAAATGTTGTGCATAAAATGCCAGGACAGTTCAAAACCCCCCCAAATGACCCCATTTTGGAAAGTAGACACCCCAAGGTATTTGCTGAGAGTCATGTCGAGTCCATGGAATATTTTATATTGTGACACAAGTTGCGGGAAAGAGATAATTTTTTTTTTTGCACAAAGTTGTCACTAAATGATATATTGCTCAAACATGCCATGGGAATATGTGAAATTACACCCCAAAATGCATTCTGTTGCTTCTCCTGAGTACGGGGATACCACATGTGTGAGACTTTTTGGGAGCCTAGCCGCGTACGGGACACCGAAAACCAAGCACCGCCTTCAGGCTTTCTAAGGGCGTAAATTTTTGATTTCACTCTTCACTGCCTAACACAGTTTCGGAGGCCATGGAATGCCCAGGTGGCACAACCCCCCCCCCCAAATGACCCCATTTTGGAAAGTAGACACCCCAAGCTATTTGCTGAGAGGTATAGTGAGTATTTTGTAGACCTCACTTTTTGTCACAAAGTTTTGAAAATTGAAAAAAGAAAAAAAAAATGTTTTTCATGTCTTTCTTCATTTTCAAAAACAAATGAGAGCTGCAAAATACTCACCATGCCTCTCAGCAAATAGCTTGGGGTGTCTACTTTCCAAAATGGGGTCATTTTGGGGCGTTTTGTGCCACCTGGGCATTCCATGGCCTCCGAAACTGTCATAGGCAGTGAAGAGTGAAATTAAAAATTTACACCCTTAGAAATCCGGAAGGTGGTGATTGGTTTTCTGGGCCCCGTACGCGGCTAGGCTCCCAGAAAGTCCCACACATGTGGTATCATCCCCATACTCAGGAGAAGCAGCTAAATGTATTTTGGGGTGCAATTCCACATATGCTCATGGCCTGTGTGAGCAATATATCATTTAGTGACAACTTTGTGCAAAAAAAAAAAAAAAATTGTCACATTCCCGCAACTTGTGTCAAAAAATAAAATATTCCATGGACTCAACATGCCTCTCAGCAAATAGCTTGGGGTGTCTACTTTCCAAAATGGGGTCATTTGGGGGGGTTTTGTGCCATCTGGGCATTTTATGGCCTTCAAAACTGTGATAGGTAGTGAGTGAAAATGTATGCCCTTAGAAATCCTGAAGGCAGTGATTGGTTTTCGGGGCCCCGTACACGGCTAGGCTCCCAAAAAGTCCCACACATGTGGTATCCCCGTACTCAGGAGAAGCAGCTGAATGTATTTTGGGGTGCATGGCCTGTGTGAGCAATATATCATTTAGTGACAACTTTTTGTAAATATTTTTTTTTTGTCATTATTCAATCACTTGGGACAAAAAAAATAAATATTCAATGGGTTCAACATGCCTCTCAGCAATTTCCTTGGGGTGCCTACTTTCCAAAATGGGGTCATTTGGGGGGGGTTTGTACTGCCCTGCCATTTTAGCACCTCAAGAAATGACATAGGCAGTCATAAATTAAAAGCCAGAAAATGTACCCTAGTTTGTAGACGCTATAACTTTTGTGCAAACCAATAAATATACGCTTATTGACATTTTTTTTACCAAAGACATGTGGCCGAATACATTTAGGCCTAAATGTATGACTAAAATTGAGTTTATTGGATTTTTTTTATAACAAAAAGTAGAAAATATAATTTTTTTTCAAAATTTTCAGTCTTTTTCCATTTATAGCGCAAAAAATAAAAACGGCAGAGGTGATCAAATACCATCAAAATAAAGCTCTATTTGTGGGAAGAAAAGGACGCAAATTTTGTTTGGGTACAGCATTGCATGACCGCGCAATTAGCAGTTAAAGCGACGCAGTGCCAAATTGGAAAAAGTCCTCTGGTCCTTGGGCAGCATAATGGTCCGGGGCTAAAGTGGTTAAATATCAATGGAAAACTTTTTTTAAAATTATTTTTTTTTAATCCTACCTAAAACACACTCTGACCACGATCTTTGATCCTAACATTTTGACCTATTGCATTATTATTTTGATTAAGAAATAATCTATTACCTGTCATAAATAAAACAATCTGTTGTTCCCAGTTTCAAGTTTTGGCAGCCTAGGTTACATGGTTACCAATTATTGCTGCAGTTTTTAGTCTAGTCAGCAGTAATCAGAAAGGTTTCCCCATGTACATACAGTAGATCCATTTGGAATTGTTCACTTAACCCCACAACAGCTGGCCAGGTTGTGTCTGCCGATACAGCAGTTTGTCCCCAGACATAAACATTTCCCAATCCAATCTTTATAGGCCAAAGGCACAACATCTCCTAATAATGTGTGCCTTATCTATGCTTATGTGCATTAGATAGAACTGTATTAATGGATTTTTTTTACTGCAGCTCAGGTCAAAAGGAAAAAGGGAAAAAAAATGTAAATCATGAATATATAAATAGGTAAATATAATTTAAAAATTTGAATGCCGAGGCAATACACTTTAGTAGACATTGTAGAATTATTTGGGACCAATACATTAATTGTTTATAACGTGTCTGTAACTTTAAAATATATATTTTTAGCTATGTGTCACTTAACTATGTTTACCCTTACAAATGTTAATGATTCTAATATTTTGTTTTCCTCTGCTTTGAATATTTATTTATTTTAGGTACTTATATAGCACCGTCAATTTACACAGTGCTTTACATATACATTGTACATTCACATCAGTCCATACCCTCAAGGAGCTTACAACCTAAGGTCCCTAACACACATTCATACATACTAGGGCAAATTTAGACACGATATGATGATTAACCTACCAGCATGTCTTTAGAGGGTGGGAGGAAACAAGAGTACCCACAGGAAACCCACACAGGCACAGGGAGAACATGAAAACTCCAGGCAGATGGTGTCGTGGTTCGAACCAGTGACCCTTTTTGCTGCTAGGTGAAAGTGCTAACCACTACACAACTATGCTGTCCCCAATACCTGTTTGATCCTGCCACTCCCCTTTCTTCCCTGTCATAAACTGATCACACAAAGCAAAGAAGCCAATCTGTACTTGCATGATCAGTTTGCATTACATGACTTGCCATCAGAGGTACAAGATACTGTGCAGGCATCCGTTCTGCAGCCACCGCTCCTGCCCAGCCCTGCACTGTTGATAGACAGCAGCTTCCAGCCGTAGCCTCACTGTCTAACTGCAGACAATATATTCATGGCCACCGGCTATGTTGAGATGTGTGGAGGAATTGAGATCATGTAATCATGGGGCTAAAAGATTGGAATAAAATTATAAAAAAAAACATTTTTTTTTCCTTTTAATTTAATTTATCATAGGCCTTCTATTACATGTTGCTGTGTCTTTTTTTTATGTTTTTCAGCTTTACAACTACTTTAGGGATCTTTTACTATATTAGAAAGTCCTCTATTTGATATGGTATAGCAACATTTTTGCATAGCTCACAATAGAAATGAACTCTAAGTAGCAGTGGCCTCAGTCTTGATTAAAGCATGCAGTCCTTTGAATATTTAAAGGAGAAGTATGGCCAAAGTCTTTTAAATAATTAAAGGAGAAGCTTTTTTTTGGCCAGGAGTGCACTTAGTTCTTTACACCTGTGATCCAGATTCAGGCAACAGCGGGCTAAAGTCTGCCATTGACTGACATCACAGAGCCTGTCCAAGCTCTGTCAGGGTCCCAACAATAATTGGGATCCACCTACATGCCCGACCAGCAGCTGGCTCAGCCTCTCAGCATGCTGCTGAGAGGCTGAGTCAGCCACTCCTGCCCCCTCCACAGTCAGGCATTCCAGTGAGTGCTGGAGGGGCAGAGTAGATAGTGGTGATTGACAGTGCTCAGAGAGAACCCGGAAACCTTAGGTGAGTATAAATTTTTTTTTTTTTTTTTAATCCCACACTTTTCTTTTAATCCTGCTTCAAATTTATGAATAAAATCATGATTGTATCCCAAAATCAAAATTCATGACATCAGCATCACTTTTTCTAATATAGAGCAGAATGAGATGATGCAAAAACATGGCTTATAGATGGTTAACCATCTCATTCTAAAGAAAAGCACTCTGAAGTTAAATTATTATCTGACTTTATGTGAGAAATATGCTTGCGTTTTCCTGAAGAAGTGATAATGCGCCTCCACTTCACACCTTCAGAATTATTTGTCACTCTGTGTCCTTGTACTATGTTCTTAATAGACCTGAATTAGCTGTGCCATCCAAAGAAAGGATAGAGTAGTGAATGCAACATCTCACATAAAGAATTTCTTATGCAAGATAAGGTACAGCTTAAATCATCAATAGGATTAGCCACTTTCTTCAGGAAAATTACAGACAGTGTGGAAATGGGATTGAGGCAAAAACAGAAATCTCTTTGGCATTGCAGGATGTTTGAAACCAATAGTTATCCTACTACTGCATCTCTGTCTGCAATACAGTGTATTCTAGCATACTAATAGATCAGGAAAAGCACAGATTGAGTTCCTCTGCTGTGGTGTGTGTACAGGCAATGTTTTCAGATGTATGTCACAGAATGCTAATGCAAAATGGCACTAATTAAGGAAGATAGTAAAAGGATGTATATTATACTTGTTAATTTTATTGAAATATTACCCGAGATATTCTAAGAGGAGGTTGAATCAAACATATCAACCTTTAAAGAAGCCATTCATATATATTTCAGATGCTGTCTTCTTTTGCAAAGCATTGCCAACAATATAGAGCAGTGATATTCAGCTGGTAGCCTGGGGCACTAGCAAGGCTCAATAAATATTTAGTTGGGATTTTTCCACAGCCAGTTTCTGTATGGGAGATAAGGAACGTTAGCTAAGCATTAATTCAGTTATTATAACTGCACTTATTATTGTTATAATAATATTTTCATCAAACTTTCAGTTAACAACTATTACTACTAGATAACTGTGGAATTATTTATTTTTTTTATATGAAAGAGTTAATAAAAGTCCATCTCCAGTTGGAAGTTTTTATATTATTTTGGAAAAGTTAAAGCCTTTGGGGAGTTGCAGCCTGTGAGGGGATTTATGTTATTTCCTGTCAAGACAAGGTTAAAAAAACATTTTCTGTAGCGTAGGGAAAATGCAGAACTTCTGACAATGTGCTTTCTTCACCCACTGATATCAGTAGCCTGTTTATTTTGTATTGACACAAGAAGTAAGGGGAACTTTCCCCAGTGGAGTTAAAGTGGATGTAAACCCACATTTATTTTTAATTAAGGCTTGTACCTTGTACAGTATAGGATTTCATGTCATCTGTGCCCAGTCTTGCCACAAAGAATTTACCCAGCTCTGAGCCGTCCTCTTATTTTTTTTCAGTGAGATAAAAACGGTCAGACAGAGAAATAGATGTCTGTTTCTCCCCCTTGCTGTGAGTGACAGGTGATTTACATATCTCATGCAGGAGCCTGAGAGAGACATTCTGTGTACTTCAGATCCCCTCTTCCTTTCTTCTCCAGTTCTCCCAGGATTGGCTGCTCCACACCTCAGCATGATTGGGCATGCTGAAGTCATGTGGTGACTTTCCTGGGTTTTGACTGGATGTTAGTGATCATGGGGCATAATCCACAAGACCAGCAGAAGTTCTGTGTAAGAAATATTGATGCCTGGCCAAGGGGAGTGTAGAGGAGGGTGGGGAGTCTACTGACATCATGACTCCACCCACCGAGCTCCAGACAACAGACCCACCAATGAAATCTGCAGTTTTTCGTGTCTCATAACAGACAGAGGGGAGACATTTGACAGGTAAGTATACATGCAGGAGTCATGTATATCCTTATAAATAACCACTATGGCAGTGGTTTAGGAAGGATGAGAGTGGGTTTACATCCACTTTAAAAACAGAGATAAAAACCTGACAGAAATGTCAATTCTTCTCCACTCTAACCAAAATCAGTTTATATTTCCTTCTTCTAGAAAAGTATATGTTTTTCTCCAACAAAAATGCCTCTATTCAATAGATACCACATACAAATTTATATTTAATATTTTCCACAATCTGTGTAATAACCTTTTTGAATTCACCTTAAAGCGGAACTAAACTTTCTCAATTAGCATTATCTAGCTTTAATCTTTTTTTTGCTGCTAGCCTTGGTATACTAATATAGATTGGAAGGTATACTATAGTTATTTATTTTAAACTTTTTTTTTACATTTCATCAGTTGCTTCCTGGCTTCTAGCCTAGGCCAAAATGATGTCATACATCCCTGGAGTCTTCATGGGCTTTTTTTTTTCTTTCATCCGGAGGAGAGGAAGAGGGACTTGCTCAGCTAAACACATCCTCCTGCCTGCATGCCTGACCTAAGAGCAGATGGATTCCAGGAATTAAATGCTACATGAATAATCTGCCCTTACTCAAGATGACCGAAGCTAGAAATGCTGGGAGGGGGTGTTTTTCAAAGTGATTTCTGAACCAAATAAAGCATGGAGACATGGATGGATGGGTGAGTCTGCTTTGGATATTAAAATGAATTAACGACTTTGCCTCTCACACCCGTTCACCCCCTACGGACCAGAGCAGTTTTTACAATTCTGCTATGAACCTGTTTGTTTGGTGATAACTTTGTCATTACTAAAGATAACAAGGTAACACAATTATTGTTTTTTTTAAGGACAAACAGGCTTTCTTTTCCTGATATTGTCTTGCAAAAATGATTTCTTTTACATTCTTTAGACAATAAAATGCAAAAAAACTAAACAACATGCACTTTCTTTTTTTTTGAGCAGTGTTAGTTTAAAAATACTTTACTTACTGCATATACTGTAAAGTGTACACATTTTATTCTGTAATTTAAATGTTTAATAAAATATAAAAGAACAAAAAAATCAGCAGGAAAATAACAATTAAATGGAGAAGGAAAATAAGGAGTTAGTTAGGGCTGATTAGAGTAAATGAAGGGTTAATTGGGGTCAAACAAAGGAACATTTTATTTAAAAAAAAACATTTTTATTTGTTAGGTTGCTTTAACTGACATAATCTGCAGATCGAACTTCATTCTTTTGCTCTGCAGATGAATAAACAGAATGATACAAAAGTAACAATATGTTACATTGCATCTTTCTATAGCATCTGAGTAATGCCCCGTACACACAGTCAGACATTGATCGGACATTCCGACAACAAATTCCATGGATTTTTTCCGACGGATGTTGGCTCAAACTTGTCTTGCATACACACGATCACACAAAGTTGTCAGAAAATCCGATCGTTCTAAACGCGGTGATGTAAAACACATACGCCGGGACTATAAACGGGGCAGTAGCCAATAGCTTTCGTCTCTTAATTTATTCTGAGCATGCGTGGCACTTTGTGCGTCGGATTTGTGTACACAAGAACAAAATTTCCGACAATGGATTTTGTTGTCGGAAAATTTTATAGCAAGCTCTCAAACTTTGTGTGTGTCGGAAATTCCGATGGAAAATGTGCGATGGAGCCCACACACGGTCGGAATTTCCGACAACAAGGTCCTATCACACATTTTCCATCGGAAAATCCGACCGTGTGTACAGGGTATACGTGTTATTTATCTAACTATAGATGTGAGCAAGGCAGTAAATAAAATATTAAAATGCTTTATTGAAGGATAATGAATGAATGTAACAACATATAAATATAAGTTAGGAGCTCCAGTGGGAAAATACCCATACCAAATACATATAATAGCAAACATAGGTTATACACAGCATATGATAAGGCTATTGCATAACAATCCTGACGCGTTTCGACCCATGAATTTTGGGGTCTCTTCAGAGGATGAGTTTGCTACAGAAAAAAGAAAAATTTATAACAGTATATCCAGCTTATTTAAAAGAATTACAGCATAGGCAAGTTTGTTTAGCAACATGTTTAGTAACACTTTGCACATAATTACCACTGAGTTTGGATGTACCCCTCGATCAGAGCCTCCCCACACAGCAGCCCAACCATCCAGTGTGCCCGCACGCAGCAGCACCCCGGAAGAAGGGGGAACAGGAATCCACTTGATATGGCTTGCAAGGAGTCACACGTATAATTGCCCCCCCACCAACACACCACTGGGGGGTGGGGCCGGAACCTACGAAAATTGTCAGAGCGTTAGCTCATGAATATACCCATATAGGTTAGTGGTTAAATTTAACTGTTGGGCGGTCAGAAAGTGTTGTAATAATCTATTATAGCTTGAATTGATCATATGAGGGATAATAAAATGAGTAAAGTGACTATATTAGTGTAACTAATATAAAATATGTCAGGGATGACCTTGTCATTAAATGCTGACAATTACAGTGATAGGAAGAGAAGTGAGGGATGTGCACAGTGAATAATAACATGTAAAATATATGTGAAAAAAGGAATGTGCATGAAAATGATGCGAGTGAGTGTTTTAAACAGAGAAAAAAAAAAAAAAAACCTAAATGAGTGTATGTGTGATGTGTGAATTTGAGGAAAAAGTGCATGATATTGCCAAGTATCTAAGTCTGTGTGAAAAAAGGAATGCATGAAAATGATGCGAGTGAGTGTTTAAACAGCAGAGAAACAACAACAAAAAAAAAAATATATATATATATATATAATATATAAATAAAAACCAACACAAAACAAATTAGTGTATGTGTGATGTGTGAATTTGAGGAAAAAGTGCATGATATTGCCAAGTATCTAAGTCTACGGCATCCAGAGCTGGTGTGCACATAAATCAAAATTAAATATAAGTAAAATATTATTCTATGGGGTCTGGCAGAGCATTGATAATCAGATGAATCATAAGTTCTTACTCACTCCTACTGTTGAGGAAAAAGAGTCTGGCCGTCCAAGGAGGAAGTGGAGGGATCACACCCAAATCCACCCTCATTAAATAGTGTCCTTAATTAGTACTGAAATTGACAACAGGTATCGTTTCTTCCGCCCCTTAACCCCGGAGTGTAGAGGGAGGCTGTGGCCACCATTGGCAGGCCTCGTGTGGCTCCCTCGGCGTCCATCAAGGCGAAGCCCCGACATCTGTCGTCACCTTCGCCGTAAAATACGTGACATTATGTGGCCGCACGCACACGCGACCCGCACGTGTGCGCACACCGCACGCAACGTCCAAAGGTGATGGGGGATGCCGCCGGCAGGCTAATCACGCCCATGGGTGGCCGATCCGGGAATCTGGCCATCCAAAGGGAGAGACAAGGGGAGCGCAGGTGACTGAGCTCCCCACCCTGCCGGGAAGACACATCAGGGAACATGATCCCCGACCCAGGGAGCACGCGACAGTGCAGGCATCGCAGGGGCCCCGATGGCGCAAGCTGCAAGCGGGGAGGCGCCGATCGAGAGGCACACAAACGAGCTCACAAATGCGATTTATGAAAAACAACAAATAACAAAAGTTTTCTACATAATTGCTTATTGATAATACAAAGTAAACATTGGAAACTGTGCACTGACAATTCTAACAATATTCCCAAAAATATGTAAAAACCACAACAACCCAGAAATGGCAACATAATTTCAACGTTTAAATAGATTTGTTTGAAAGGAAATAACTCTCAAATACACAAAAATAACTCCCAGATACACAAAATAGTAAATGTATAGCAACCCAAATAAGGAAATTTGCATCGGATCCAGTGGATCCCTCACGGTTGCGATGCGATTTTACTCTATTCGCAACCACGAACAAGGCTGTGGATTATAGACTCAAGTATAATAATAATACAGACTCACAATACCAGAGCGTAACTGATTTAGTGAGCTCAAGGGAAGAAATATAATTCCGATTTAGTCCTCTTATTGAGAGTCTACTTAAAATCCTAATATGTGATTTACATGCGATTTAACACATTTTTGGAAAATATATGGATATAATCTATGTGGTATCTAGGATTAACACAGAGGGATATATACAGGAGAACAGACCGTGCACAGCTCATGTCTAACTCCCATGTGTCAAATGGGGGAAGGGGTGTTTAACCACCCAAATTTGTATAGCAAAGACAATTTTCGTAGGTTTCGTAGGTTCCGGCCCCACCCCCCAGTGGTGTGTTGGTGGGGGGGCAATTATACGTGTGACTCCTTGCAAGCCATATCAAGTGGATTCCTGTTCCCCCTTCTTCCGGGGTGCTGCTGCGTGCGGGCACACTGGATGGTTGGGCTGCTGTGTGGGGAGGCTCTGATCGAGGGGTACATCCAAACTCAGTGGTAATTATGTGCAAAGTGTTACTAAACATGTTGCTAAACAAACTTGCCTATGCTGTAATTCTTTTAAATAAGCTGGATATACTGTTATAAATTTTTCTTTTTTCTGTAGCAAACTCATCCTCTGAAGAGACCCCAAAATTCATGGGTCGAAACGCGTCAGGATTGTTATGCAATAGCCTTATCATATGCTGTGTATAACCTATGTTTGCTATTATATGTATTTGGTATGGGTATTTTCCCACTGGAGCTCCTAACTTATATTTATATGTTGTTACATTCATTCATTATCCTTCAATAAAGCATTGTAATATTTTATTTACTGCCTTGCTCACATCTATAGTTAGCTGCCTAAAAACCCCGCTCGGGGGACCTTTTCCCATTTTTCTTGTCCATATTGGGGTGAGCAGCATTGACTCCTTAATGTGTCTTCCCTCTTTGCTATACAAATTTGGGTGGTTAAACACCCCTTCCCCCATTTGACACATGGGAGTTAGACATGAGCTGTGCACGGTCTGTTCTCCTGTATATATCCCTCTGTGTTAATCCTAGATACCACATAGATTATATCCATATATTTTCCAAAAATGTGTTAAATCGCATGTAAATCGCATATTAGGATTTTAAGTAGACTCTCAATAAGAGGACTAAATCGGAATTATATTTCTTCCCTTGAGCTCACTAAATCAGTTACGCTCTGGTATTGTGAGTCTGTATTATTATTATACTTGAGTCTATAATCCACAGCCTTGTTCGTGGTTGCGAATAGAGTAAAATCGCATCGCAACCGTGAGGGATCCACTGGATCCGATGCAAATTTCCTTATTTGGGTTGCTATACATTTACTATTTTGTGTATCTGGGAGTTATTTTTGTGTATTTGAGAGTTATTTCCTTTCAAACAAATCTATTTAAACGTTGAAATTATGTTGCCATTTCTGGGTTGTTGTGGTTTTTACATATTTTTGGGAATATTGTTAGAATTGTCAGTGCACAGTTTCCAATGTTTACTTTGTATTATCAATAAGCAATTATGTAGAAAACTTTTGTTATTTGTTGTTTTTCATAAATCGCATTTGTGAGCTCGTTTGTGTGCCTCTCGATCGGCGCCTCCCCGCTTGCAGCTTGCGCCATCGGGGCCCCTGCGATGCCTGCACTGTCGCGTGCTCCCTGGGTCGGGGATCATGTTCCCTGATGTGTCTTCCCGGCAGGGTGGGGAGCTCAGTCACCTGCGCTCCCCTTGTCTCTCCCTTTGGATGGCCGGATTCCCGGATCGGCCACCCATGGGCGTGATTACCCTGCCGGCAGCATCCCCCATCACCTTTGGACGCTGCGTGCGGTGTGCGCACACGTGCGGGTCGCGTGTGCGTGCGGCCACATGATGTCACGTATTTTACGGCGAAGGTGACGACAGATGTCGGGGCTTCGCCTTGATGGACGCCGAGGGAGCCACACGAGGCCTGCCAATGGTGGCCACAGCCTCCCTCTACACTCCGGGGTTAAGGGGCGGAAGAAACGATACCTGTTGTCAATTTCAGTACTAATTAAGGACACTATTTAATGAGGGTGGATTTGGGTGTGATCCCTCCACTTCCTCCTTGGACGGCCAGACTCTTTTTCCTCAACAGTAGGAGTGAGTAAGAACTTATGATTCATCTGATTATCAATGCTCTGCCAGACCCCATAGAATAATATTTTACTTATATTTAATTTTGATTTATGTGCACACCAGCTCTGGATGCCGTAGACTTAGATACTTGGCAATATCATGCACTTTTTCCTCAAATTCACACATCACACATACACTAATTTGTTTTGTGTTGGTTTTTATTTATATATTATATATATATATATATTTTTTTTTTTTTTTTGTTGTTGTTTCTCTGCTGTTTAAACACTCACTCGCATCATTTTCATGCATTCCTTTTTTCACACAGACTTAGATACTTGGCAATATCATGCACTTTTTCCTCAAATTCACACATCACACATACACTCATTTAGGTTTTTTTTTTTTTTTTTTTTTTTTTTTCTCTGTTTAAAACACTCACTCGCATCATTTTCATGCACATTCCTTTTTTCACATATATTTTACATGTTATTATTCACTGTGCACATCCCTCACTTCTCTTCCTATCACTGTAATTGTCAGCATTTAATGACAAGGTCATCCCTGACATATTTTATATTAGTTACACTAATATAGTCACTTTACTCATTTTATTATCCCTCATATGATCAATTCAAGCTATAATAGATTATTACAACACTTTCTGACCGCCCAACAGTTAAATTTAACCACTAACCTATATGGGTATATTCATGAGCTAACGCTCTGACAATTTTCGTAGGTTCCGGCCCCACCCCCCAGTGGTGTGTTGGTGGGGGGGGCAATTATACGTGTGACTCCTTGCAAGCCATATCAAGTGGATTCCTGTTCCCCCTTCTTCCGGGGTGCTGCTGCGTGCGGGCACACTGGATGGTTGGGCTGCTGTGTGGGGAGGCTCTGATCGAGGGGTACATCCAAACTCAGTGGTAATTATGTGCAAAGTGTTACTAAACATGTTGCTAAACAAACTTGCCTATGCTGTAATTCTTTTAAATAAGCTGGATATACTGTTATAAATTTTTCTTTTTTCTGTAGCAAACTCATCCTCTGAAGAGACCCCAAAATTCATGGGTCGAAACGCGTCAGGATTGTTATGCAATAGCCTTATCATATGCTGTGTATAACCTATGTTTGCTATTATATGTATTTGGTATGGGTATTTTCCCACTGGAGCTCCTAACTTATATTTATATGTTGTTACATTCATTCATTATCCTTCAATAAAGCATTTTAATATTTTATTTACTGCCTTGCTCACATCTATAGTTAGCTGCCTAAAAACCCCGCTCGGGGGACCTTTTCCCATTTTTCTTGTCCATATTGGGGTGAGCAGCATTGACTCCTTAATGTGTCTTCCCTCTTTGCTATGTGTTATTTATAAACACTGTTATACTGCTTTTTTGACAGCTGAAGCTGCCGAACCCTACACAAACATTTTGGCTTTAATTAATTAACTTAAATTAAGCTAACAATTGTTGTCTATTGGGAGGGGGCACCCTGGTAAACGATCTATGCATATCCTGTGTGAAAGAAAAAGAGGGTTTGGGACCTTAAATGAGTTAGGTCTAGCAAAGCTAAATGATGAGTCTATGTAAGAAGACATGTTTTATTCAATATATTTTTTTTAACTTCAAGGTTTATTCATTTTTCAAAAGTTACAAAAAGATAACAAAAAGAGTATTACAAAGATACATTCTCAAGTTATGGTATGTATACACTTTGGTATGTATCTAAAATATGCAGAGATGTGTTTCATATGTGTACTAACAGAAGAGCTATAGCATGCGTATATTTGGTCTTGTATAGGTAGTAACCGAAAAGAGAAAACAACGTTATCAGTTTTAGATTTAACTTAAACCTTATTCTTGCTACCGATAGGGAATGGAACTAGCAGACAATCACACATGTAGTTATAATTTACTACGTAGGGAAACGCGCACAATGCTGAGATGCGTGAGCTGCTTGCTTATTATTGAGGGATAAAGAGCATAAAGAGAATTATGAGTTCTTTGTGAATAAAGGAGGGGTCAGTCCAGCTGTAAAGTCCTGGGGTCGATGATCCATGAGTTCCAATTTTTGTAAATTTTTTCAGTGGTGAGTTGGGCTTTGGAGAAGCTGTGTTCCAGTTTGAAGTTTTCATTTAAGATTGTAATTACTTCCTTGATGTCAGGAGGATGAGTACTTTTCCATTTCCTTGCAAGTGCCAACCTTGCGGCAAAAAGAATGTGGGTGGCCACTGTTTGCAATTTCCTGGGCCACGTGGGAATCATCAGACCCAGGAGAAGGTCAATGGAAGATAGGTTTTTTGTTGTGGGTGTTATTGAGTGGAGCATTTTTAGTATTTGATTCCAAAAGTCTTTGATAAGGTTGGAAATAATGGATTAGAGTTCTACTTAAGTTGTTTGTCATTTTCTCTGCATTATGTGCAATATATGTTGCAAGACGTAGCTTGAGGTTTTCTTCTGTAGATGAGTGACCACTGCGTGATAAGCTGCTTCTTACACTATATGTTGAAATATACTGCTTTTGACCTTATATGGAAACTTTGCTGAAACCTATGTTTGTGTAACCGGCCCTATAAATGCTTCAATAAAGAAGGGCAGCAACAGTTCAGTACGGGACCTTTTATGCTCGGAACTGATAAACAGATACTCTTGATTCTGTGTCTTACTTCTTTAAGAGCTAAGATTTGGCAAAGCAATATAAACTAGAGAGCAATTGAGTTGAGAATTGCACTTAACAGTTTTGGCGCCCGAACAAGGGACTCACCGATGATACTACAAGAGGTGGATGAATGAGACTGACGGAACAAAAGGAACAGGCATTCCGGGAACCACAGATCGAAAACCTGGCCAGGTAAGAAAAAGCTTTATTTTTCTTATATTCTGTGCTCCCCTGATTTGTACCTATCCGTTCTGTCAGTTACGGTTCTCCTGGTTTTAAAACACCAGCCTCTGTAGTGGTGAGTCTAGAATTACTGCATATTTTGGTTTATATTGCTGGAATTATTTGTTGTTTGTTGTCTGTCTGTCTTGTTGAGAAAGTGAATGAGCCTTGTCAAGGATGGTATGGGTTAGAAGGGGATTGCCGAACTAAGCAACGGAATGCGCCCTTCCGGGGGGTCTGACGCTTATGCTTAACCTCACATCTAACTCCTAAACCATAGGCGGGTTGAGAGTATAAGCCCTGTCTGCTCCATAAAGCAGGGATAAGAGTGCATGAGAGGGATCCCAGATACGGGGGGGAATAAGGTGTCCATAAAGTCCGGAGATCTAGTCGGATACTTGGCCACTTAAAGGAATGCTTGTATATGTTGTAGCCGTCAGTCTGGTCATAATATTTGTAAGTTGGCTAGCATATAAGGTAATTTGATTTCAGAAATCTCATCCAGGAGAGGTTTTTAGTATTCTGGCACCCTAGGAGGAAGGCAACAAGGAACTAGTGTAACTTGGCTAAGTGTCTTATATTGTACACTAAGTGTCCCACACGCTACCTAGGCAGGACTGTCAGAATGGGCCAGCGAAACACGAAACCCCATCAGGGAATTGTGGCACATTACACGGTGCCACAAATAATTAAAAACATTTATGGGAAAGACGAGGCTAGGGACTTAAAAGATGTCCTTCGTAAATTTAAAGTGAAAGGAGCAGCAGGCTTAGACCCGGATGTATGGAGTGAAATAAAAAGGGACAGACAAGGAGAGGTGTTAGAGAAGCAATGGATGCGTCAGGTTCAATGCTTAATTAAGGTCTCAAATAGAGCGAAAGAAGAGGGGTGGAAATATAATCCAGATTGTGATGGTTGGGATATGAAAGATAGAAGAACAAAAAATGTTGAGGCTCTGATTGACCCCAGCTCAGCCATCCCACCCCCATATACTGACATAGAACGTAAACCACACAAGATATATCCTGTACTTGAGGGGAGAGGATGGGTTTGTCAGGTTTGTGGAGCACAGAACCCAGAATGGGCAATAGAATGTGTGCATTGTGGGGCACAAAAACCTCATTCAGAAACTGTAGCCCCCTGTACGCACTGATACACGCATTGTACAGGTAAACAATCCAGAATTTGGACAAGCAGCCCATCCAGACGCCCCACCTACTATTACTCATAGGATGCAAATAAGGACTTGGGCACCATGGTCAGCAGACACCCTTATGGCATTAATACAGAGCACTCCAGACCCGGTAGCAAAGCCAGCTGCTTTCTGTAGATTTGTGACACAGTTAATGAATACACATGAAGCAACCTGGCAGGATGGGGAGGATCTATGCAGACATAAAATGACTTTGACCCTGTTTAACCAGTTTGTGACCGAAATAGGTCCGCACCGACCTGCAGACCAAGCGGACGGGGATGGTAATCTGGAGGCAGGACACGTCAGACACATAGACTCAAGGGCCCCTTTTGTTGCTAGATTAGAAGCTTTCTGTCAGGCAAAACAACAGGAGAGGGGGTCCATATCACCCATGAAACAAATGCCAGGACAGACTGTATCGGAATTTTACTTATCTACGGAAAGTATGATGGCAGATGAGGGATTGGATTTGGCTCTGCCAGTCACGATCCGAGCCTTCAATAGACAGTTTATGGAAGGATTAATTCCACAGATAAGTGAAAGACTGAAAGCCTGCACACCAGAGTGGAGGGCAAATAGAGATAGAGGGACATTGTTACAGAAGGCACAAGGTATAGAGGCGGACTTAGCAGAAACCAAAGGTAGGAAACATGCAATCAATGCGATTGTGGGTCCCCAAGAGCAAGGTAGAGGTTCCTCTCGCAAACCCCTTACCTGTTACTACTGTAACAAGATTGGTCACATCAGACGCAACTGTAGGAAAAGAATAAGGGATGAAGGAGAGGAAGGTGTTGATTCTCCAGTTAATCAGAGAAGGAACCAGCCCAGGGGCAGCAATAATGGTGATATTAGGCGGCAGGGAGATGGTCCACGGGCATGACTCGCCCCGGTTTTAGAAAGATCCAAAACAAAAATGCTTAAGACTACTATAACGGTTGGTAATAAGAAAATTTCTTGTTTAGTCGACACAGGAGCTTCACGCTCGCTACTTTCTGATTCTGAACTACTCCCTGAGCAAGAATCACCTGACACTTTATTGATAACTGGATATGATGGTATTTTAGCCGACGCCCCGCTCACAAAACCTCTAAAAGTTAAAGTAGGTAACCACATGTTCCTTTCACGCTTTCTGGTATCTAGAGGAGCCCCCACTAATTTGCTAGGAGCTGACATTTTGCAGAAAATAGGAGCTAACATTACCTATCATACAGATGGCACTGTCACCTTAGCTATAGGGGATAATCAAGAACACATGGAGATGTGTAACCTGATACAATACCTAGAGGAGGAATCGGAACTGTCCGGTCCATCTCCTTCAGACTTAGATCAGATTTTGTCATCCCTTCCAGAAGAACTATGGGAGAAACATCCAGCTGATGTTGGGCTTTTGCCCATACCTCCGGTTACCCTACAACTGATTCCAGGAGCAGTGCTTCCCCAACAAAAACAGTATCCACTCAGTGCACCCCAAGAGGCGGCCATAGAAATGCAGGTCCAATCCTTGTTAAAAAGTGGAGCTCTAAAAGAGGTAAAATCACCAGCGAATACTCCTTTGTACCCGGTTAAAAAGAAATCAGTAGCTGGTAGTCCGGTTAAGTATAGAATGGTCCAAGACCTTAGAGTGGTCAACAAAATACTAGCCCTGATGACACCTTTAGTACCCAATCCACATACATTACTGTCACAAATACCATCAACCAGTATGTACTTTACGGTTATAGATTTGGCCAACGCTTTCTTTTCCGTCCCACTTGCGGAAGAATGCCAACTATGGTTCGCATTTTGATGCTTTGATGCAGCCATTATACGATTGTTTGAAAATTGTACCGTATATGCTTACAGAAGTAGCTTATGAGTCGTTTGTCACTTTGAAAAAGTTGTTAATTTCTGCACCGGCTATCGGTATACCAGATTACACCAAGACATTTAATCTGTACATTGCTGAGATCACTGGACACGCCACAGGTGTTCTGACACAGGCACATGTAAAACAAAGACCCGTTGCTTACTTTTCAGCAGCATTTGATCCAGTGTCCAGAGGTTTATCGTCCTGTGTACGGGCGGTAGCAGCGGTGTCGATAATCATAGATAAGATATCAGAGATTGTTCTAGACAATCCAGTTGTAGTACACACAACACATGACATACATGCAATCTTGTCTCAGGTACAGCCCAAACACATTTCCATGGCTAGGAAATTAAGCTTACAGTGTACTTTACTTTTACCTCCAAATGTCACTTTTCTGTACAACTTTAAATTTGGCCACCTTTTTGCCTCTTCAGACTTCAGATTTTGCAAGGGGGAATGATAGTGCTAATAGTACTAATGAGGAAGGAAATGAGGAAACTGACACTCTTTTGTTTGAAGAGATAGATGAACACGATTGTTTTCAGCTCATGGAACAGGAGACAATGGGGTTCCCACATGTTACAGATACACCAATTTTAAATGCTGAGCACACCTTGTATATAGATGGCAGCAGGTTTGCTGATGACAAGGGTAAATATCACACAGGGTATGCTGTAGTGACTGATACACAGGTGATTGAAGCACAGCCCTTACCAGCCCACATGTCAGCACAGGAAGCAGAATTAAAAGCTTTAGAACAAGCCCTAGAATACTTAAAAGGACGAGAAGGGAATATTTACACTGACTCTGCCTTCGCTTATGGTGTAGCGCACGATTATGGCCACATATGGAGGGCTAGAGGTTATCTGACAGCAGCAGGTACACCTGTAAAACATGGAGAAGGGATTAAGAGAGTCCTGAACAATCTTCAAAAGGTTAAACGAGTGGCCATCATGAAGATAGCGGCACACACGAGCGCAAAAACAATTGAGGCAAAAGGAAATGCATTTGCAGATTTGACTGCAAAACAGGCAGCTCTAGGGGAAGGAGGCCCTGAGACCTTAGTAGCGGTAGAGGTGAGTATCCCAGAACCAACATGGCAGCAGCTGAGTAAATTACAGGAGCAAGCAGGGGAGAGCGAGAAAGATAAGTGGGTCAGGATGGGAGCAGCACCAGACCTTGACAATGTATGGAGGGAAGGAGGCAAAGTATGCCTACCTGCCTCTCTGTACCCAGCAATGACAGCGGCAGTTCACCTACCCACACACATCAGTTCCAATTCCATGTATAGGATTGTGAACCAAGGATGGCTCGCCCCTGGATTCAGTAGTACTGCGAGAAACTACTGTGCAGCCTGCCAAATCTGTCTCCTGAATAACCCAGGACAGAAAGTAAAAACCCCATGAAAACACCAGGTCCGGGCCCAATACCCCTTCCAGAGACTGCAAATTGACTACATACAAATGCCCAAGAGCGGCCCCTTTGAATTTGTCCTCGTGTGTATCGATTTATTTTCAGGTTGGCCCGAAAGCTATCCAGTAAAATCAGCTACAGCAAAAGCCACAGCCAAGAAACTGATCACTGAGTTAATACCTAGGTTTGGTCTTCCTGAAACCATAGAATCAGATAGGGGGACACACTTTACAGGAGAAATCATGCAGAATGTGATGACCATGTTAGGGGTTCAACAAAGTTTCCACACCCCTTACCACCCACAGAGTTCAGGATCAGTAGAGAGAGTAAATGGGACAATAAAGTTAAAAATACAAAAAGCCATGCAAGAGTTAAACAAGCCTTGGCCAGAATGCCTGCCTTTGGCTTTGTTCTCCATAAGGTACACCCCAACAGGGAAAACAGGATTGTCCCCATATGAAATACTTTTTGGGAATGCACCTAGATTAGGTTTATACTTTCCACAGAGTATGCAATTGCAATGTGATAGTTTGACTGCATATGTGATACAATTACAACAACGTCTAACTAAGATCCACAAAAGTGTGTATTCTTCTCTTTCAGACCCTAACTCAATAGCAGGTACACATACACTGCTACCAGGAGATTATGTATATGTTAAGAAACACACCAGAAAGACATTGGAACCTAGATTTGAAGGTCCTTATCAAGTGCTTTTGACCACAGCCACCTCAGTGAAATTGGAAGGAAAAGCAGCCTGGATACACGCTTCACACTGCAAGAAAAGAGAAGAAAAATGAAGCCTTTGCTTCTAATATATATCTTTAGTACTTTAAGTTATGCTTGGACTCCAGGACTTAATGTAACTGTTCATGACCAGACTGCAGACATACAATATTTTTTTCTAGACAATGATGTAGCAAAAGAAACAGGATATCCAAACGGAAAGTTGTATACGGTTGGGAACGTCACCATCACAGGACACAAAGCTCCTTTTCATATTAGTGGATTGCGTCCACAGTATGGGACCCTTCCTATTATCTGGGTAGAATCAGAGGGCCCCACAAAAATAGATTTTAAATGGAAAAACCTAACTTGGCCCTATAATAATACTCTTAGGTGTCGCCAAGTAGAGGAGTCAGAAGTGCCCAGTCCAGTCAATAGTCGGATACAGATGGCTTTTAACAATGGGCCTACTCTGTTTCGGCAGAGGAAAGGGACTACATATGAAAAGTATTACAATATTACTGATCACATATTGGTAAATAATTCTGCACTTTTCCATTGTACCGCCGGATGGAAGGTTATAAAGAATGGTCAAGTAAAATATGCCCAATATCAAGGGTGGGGAATACACATACAAATACAGCCACCTATATTCCCCAAGGTAGAAACTACAAAGATAATTCCTGTCCCTAGTACATGTACAGCAGTTTCAGTATCACAACAGAAAACAAAAATAAAGTTTAATATAACCTTTCCAGATTTACCCGAGTGTAGATACAAACAAGAGTGGTATGATACAGTTCTCGGGGCTACAGGAACCGGAATGGGAGTAATGAATGGGATACAGATGGAAATGATACAAAATAAGTGGAAACGTGCAGGAAGTCACATAGCTGATAGTTTAATAATCACAAGCAAATGGTTACCTACAACATTCGAAACACAAATTAGCCAGGTACAATTAACTAAATATCTCAATATTATGGTTAATCACACAGCACTAGCCAGTTTGGAGTTATGGACAACAAATCAGAAGTTCATAAATATCACTCAATGTGCCTTTAATACCCTGTCTTATCGCATTCAAATGAATAGAGCATGAACAGAGTTGCAACTAGGTAATTATCACACCTGGAAAAAGTATTTTAAGGGGTTAAATACAGAAAGGGTATGGTTTGAACTAGATGGGAAGGAGATAGAATGTGAAGAAAAATGGTGTACTGGGAAATTTGAAACATATGGAATTTGGGAGGTGGAACAAATGTGTAAATTAGTAGTTATGCCTTTACTGATACATGGAGAATTTTGGTATCCAGAAATATATGGTAAATATGTAGATGGGAAAAATAAAACACATGACCTAAATCTATGTAGGGAAACAGATAAAGGGATGGTATGTGGAAGAAGTTCACCAGTCTATGAACCTTGTTTGTTGGAACATGTTTCAAATATTTGTAAATTTCAAAGAATGCCCGTGTCTGTGGGAAATAGATTTATGGAAATAGGACCCCAGCACATATGTCTTATAACAAACAGTAATGAAACAATGAAGGGATTTAATTTGACTGCACCCTATTCAGGTTGCATAAGGAACACCTCCACCTTATTTTGGAATACTGAAACATATCTTTTCCTACCAGATATAGAGGAAGTTCTTTACAAAGTACTACATTTTGTAAATTTGACTGACATGACCCCTTTGCGATAATAGATGAGGGGAAACTGATACATCTGTCGTCGCAGATAAGAGATGAGACTACACACCATTGGTATGATGTATTTGCTGGATGGTCACCCACTGCTACGGCAATTCCTAATTGGATGCTCAATCGATGCTTATTCTAATTTTAGCTTTTGTACTGCTTACCGTGATAAACTATTGCTTATATAGGAAGATTAAGGCACGAGCAGACAGAATGGAAAGAGAAAGGTATTAGGAACTCTAATGATAAAAGGTTAACTTGACATCACCCCTTTTCTATTCTCTTTGCTTATAAGATGCAGGTATGGATTTGAGGGATGAGGGTAAATAAAGAAGACTTATCCTCCTCTGACAACCCGCGGTCAGGGATAGTACTCTTTGAAGTATCGGCTGTTCACTTATTTGCAAGGACCCAGAATCGTGGAGGGGATGATGTCAAAGGAGGAAATTGATAAGGTTGGAAATAATGGATTAGAGTTCTACTTAAGTTGTTTGTCATCTTCTCTGCATTATGTGTACGTGTCAATATATGTTGCAAGACGTAGCTTGAGGTTTTCTTCTGTAGATGAGTGACCACCGCGTGATAAGCGGCTTCTTACACTATATGTTGAAATATACTGCTTTTGACCTTATATGGAAACTTTGCTGAAACCTATGTTTGTGTAACCAGCCCTATAAATGCTTCAATAAAGAAGGGCAGCAACAGTTCAGTACGGGACCTTTTATGCTCGGAACTGATATACAGATACTCTTGATTCTGTGTCTTACTTCTTTAAGCGCTAAGATTTGGCAAAGCAATATAAACTAGAGAGCAATTGAGTTGAGAATTGCACTTAACATCTTTGAGGTTTGGGCACTCCCACCAAATATGGAAGAGAGTTCCTGGGAGACCGCAGTTTCTCCATCATAAGTGATACGTGTTGGGGTGAATCTTGGAAATTTTGGTGGGAGTGTAGTACCAGTGTTGGAAGAGCTTTTGTAAGGATTCCCAATGCGTAGTGCAGTGAGAGAGTTTTGATGGTAAAGATAAAGCCTTGTGCCATTGAGTAGGTGGAGGGGCTGAAGGAACGTGCTTGGACCACTGCAAGATTTGGGCCTGGATTGAGTCCTTTGCAGATTGAGAGAATAGGCCATAGATATATGATATACCCTTAAGTATGATTTTACTTGAAGCGAGATATTGTAGCGTGGAAGATAGAATCTTGTCTTGTTTTATCCAGTGCATTTTGTTGAGTAGAGACCTGATCCTAAGGTATATATAGAAAGTTCTAGGTGAGAGACTGTATGTAGCTTGAAGGTTGTTAAATGGAACGCATTGAAGAGGTGTTTTATTCAATATATTAAAAAACATGACATAACAAAATGAGTACATGCATGGTAAATAATTATGATTAGGGATGGAGGTATACTAGTGGCTATTATGGAGTCTGTGATCCTTTATTCCCTTCTTATGCAGTTCAAAGCGAACTTTTGTGTCCATCGTCTGTTTTTTATTAAGACCTATGTTAATACTGAGTTAATACTCATATCGCACGTAGTAATTTTATATATATGTGGTCATGTCTGTCTGACCTTTGTGATCCCTTTCTGGTGGGCTGGTCTGTGTTCATTACCTGGGATCTGCAAGGCGCATTGGGCGCCCTCCCTCTTCCCTCCCATCCACCTTTGGTTGATGCGGGGCACTGGGCGGACCAGTCCCACTGCGCATCGGTGCTACGCCTCCCCACGCCATGCCATGCACACGGTGCCCTCTCTGGGCATCCTGTTGCTGGCGTAAGTGGGATTCCAATCATGGCCATCACATGCTGAGATGGGTCTAACTGTTGTGGGCAGCTTCGGTGGCTCCAGCAGGAGGGCCTCCCCTTTTTAGCTGTGTCAGGGTGATGCTGGGAGGAGCCCATTTGGTCATGATGAGCACATAAGGATCCCCACTTCAATCTGCTAGCTCTCTTGGCAGCACCTCAAGCAGCATACTGCACAGATCTGTGGATCATGGTTCTCTGTCACAGCTTTAGGTAATCACCTGGCTGGGCTTTCTGCCTATGCTTTTCAGTGTTTGATTAAAGACAGCATTGGCTGGCTTTCATCATTTTTCTTATATCCTCTGCACTCTTCCTTTCCTTCTGAGCAGGTATGCTTTTTTGCTATTTCCACTATTTCCACTTTTAATTTGTATCCACCTTTTATCTTGGTGTTGGGCTCCATTTACCGTTCAATACTTTTCAACAATATTATATACCTTCATATATTAACAGTCTATCTTAATGAATCACTTTTACAGCATTGGAGCCCAAATGGTTTTCTTTTTGATCACTTGTTTCCTTTCCTCTGGGGATCATGATGTGCGTCCTGCTTTTGACAGGTCCCGGGATGAAAATTTTAAGCAGCCACCAGTTTTCATGCTCACATGGTCTAGACCTAATTGACATGTAAGTACTTAGTGAGATGAGTTCATTTCTCCCCTCCTTTACATATAGTCTCCCTTGTGTTTGGGTGTAACAGTGGACCATATCATTTTATTTATGCTTTTTTACAGATATTGGTGCAGTCACCCCTGATGATGTGGTAGGAAACCATGAAACGTGCGTTGAGCCAATTTTAATGCACCATTTTCTTTTTGGATGGTTTTGTTTCATCTACCCCCAGGTTACCCCACCATGTTGCTTTTCAAGCGATTCTTTATGATGAACAACTGTCCTATACCTCAATATGTCATCTCCAAGTTGTTATAATTGTTTTTATAAATATCTGGTTAATAATATGTGATTGTTATGCTTATTTACTATGCATGTACTCATTTTGCTATGTCATGTTTTTTAATTTATTGAATAAAACATGTCTTCTTACTGTAGCGCTGGTAGATTTATGATCTACCATCTGATAGGTAAATTTAGTGAATTGCTCATTATAGGAAGTTAGATTTGCCTCTGTTCCAGCTTGGCTGACGTTGCGTGTGGTTCCACATTGTGCCGGTGGGTGTCGTTGTCACCATCAGCGGGTGTTGGAAAAGCAACGTGTTAAAGCGGATGAGTGCTCCTCTGTCCCAGAGACAACTCGGTGGAGGTGGTCCTCCGAGTTGCATTCTGGGAGAGGGTATTTATGGGACAGATGCCATGTTTAGGGGTTCGTTTTCAGCCACCTGCTGGCCCTCCTGGCTGACAGGTATGTGTTAGAGTACCACCTTGTGGTCCTCCGTTCCAGAGGCCCGCGTCGCTGCGGCGCGTGGGTGGGCCCAGAAGCCTGTCTGGGGCCTACCACAGCAGCCGAGAATGGTCCTTAGCTGTCTATCCAGAGTGAAGAAGCTGGACAACCGAGGAGATCCCAGGGGAGGGCCCGTCATGGAAGGATCATGCAGAGTGCTGGTCTGGAGAGGGGCCTGGTGACTCGGTTGGAGGACGTATCCTGAAGTAGTCTTATTGCATGGTACTGCCGGTTTGGCTTAGAGGTCCAAGTACTGTGTCTGACATTCATCGCGAAACAATACATCCTGTGGCAGAGGATCGTACGGGTTCATTTCAAGCAAGTATGTGGCAGAGACTTCTGTTCGTGCTACGTACTGGCTGCTAGGCAAGTGAGAGAGGCCTATCCAGGCGAGCAAAGATTGTGTCCCACAAAAGGGGATTGCATTCAATTACAGTATTCAACTTTAAAGGATGTTCTAAAGAAACCTAAAGAAAGGTATTTGAGTTTCCCTGCAGTTTTCCTCCTGCCTCTTTCCTGCTACTTCCTTCGTTACTTGGTTCAATAAAGCATTGAAAACGTACTCAAGTGTTGGTGCTTATATCGTCCAGAGGTAAACTCAACGGAACCCTAGACCCGGTGCCAGTGAAACAGAGGTATCGAGAGTGAAGGTAACAGCCTGCTTAAACCAGCAGCTCCACCGAGAGTTAGTGCTACATTACATTGACTCATCTTTTGGCCATGCCAGACCTACCTCATTTAAAGTCCCAAACCCTCTTTTTCTTGCATACAGATAGGGATGGAGATGTGTGATCTCACACACCTCATTTAAAGTCCCAAACCCCTCTTTTTTGCTGTGTACAAAGGTGACCTTTTTTTTGGACGTGTGTAACATGTCCAAAGTTTGCAACTAGTTAAACAGAATTTTCAGTCTGTAGTGCTTCAGTGTAACTGTAGTTACAGTTAAATTCCACTTTAAGGCCCCATGCACACTGGGCATTTAGCCATTAGCTGTGAGTGGAGGAAACAGGTGCCCCATCCAGACCCATTGCTGGCAGCCTGTAACATTTCTTGAGAAGCTGACAGCTTATACTGCTGAACAGGCCTGGATGTTTTAGGGCACCTGTGCCCTCTGTTCACAGCTACATGCCAAACCCCATGTGCAGGGGCTAAAAGCTTAGTGTGCATGGGGCCTCTCATGCAAAATACCACAAAATTCTATACTATAAACATGTAGTAGCATTAACTGTAAAGTTAGTAAATAATTTGGGATGTATAAATCATAATCCACTTGTGGGCCAAGGTCTAGGCAGTAATAAGATGCAACATTTACAAACTAACAAAACTTTTTCCATATTTTACTTTCCTCTTCTTTCCATCTTAAATTATGTTGTCTAAGAGAACTGTAGGGGGATGGGATGCAGAAGATGTTAGGAGAAGTCAGATCAGTTAAGAAGTATTCTCTATAGAAAGGAGACAGCAAGCTGTCTCCAGTAGTGCACTCTATAGCAATATTAACCCAAAGTAAAGGTTTAGACAAAAAAAACATATTTCCTACATCTCTGCAATGCATACACATTTCCCTGTATTTTATTCCTTTAAACATACAGGAAAATGACTTTTGATGTGCCAGAAATATATTGAGCATTGATGACACTATGCTAGCACAGACATGCCCCACTCTAAGTACTGACGAACATCAGTTCAGAGCTGGTCCTAACTGCCTCCTTTTTCCTAACCTGAAAACCGATGGTAATTCTTTCGGTATCTGTCTCAGTCATAGAGACAGGCTCTTAATGTGGCAGTAGTAAGAAATATCTAAATTTGTCACATGTGTCAATATTATTATTGAAACTGGTGCAAATACTTGCTTGAACTAGGCATAGTAGTTGTTAAGAAAACTACCTCTAGAAAAATGTTGTAAATGCTTTACTGAATACGCCAGAATGTAATTTTGAATATGGCTAAAAAGATGTATTAATTTCTTCTAGGTTTTTGGGAGTCCACTTTAGGAATAGAAGAGCATTTCATAAACTTGGGGAATTTGTGCATCATTTCTAAATATGTTAGGTTAAGAATAACACCAGTAATAACACCTGGTAATTCTTTCGGTATCTGTCTCAGTCATAGAGACAGGCTCTTAATGTGGCAGTAGTAAGAAATATCTAAATTTGTCACATGTGTCAATATTATTATTGAAACTGGTGCAAATACTTGCTTGAACTAGGCATAGTAGTTGTTAAGAAAACTACCTCTAGAAAAATGTTGTAAATGCTTTACTGAATACGCCAGAATGTAATTTTGAATATGGCTAAAAAGATGTATTAATTTCTTCTAGGTTTTTGGGAGTCCACTTTAGGAATAGAAGAGCATTTCATAAACTTGGTGAATTTGTGCATCATTTCTAAATATGTTAGGTTAAGAATAACACCAGATTTAACATCAGTGCCTACAAAACAACTTCATCATAATTCTTATATTTATCTTATGATCTGACAGTATCAAATTGTAAGGGCCCCTTTACAGTTGTGTTGATTAGTAACACGCATTAATGTGTCTATCACTTTAACATGCATTTTTAAGTGTTTTTGATGCTTTTGTGATTTTTTTTTTTACGCTTTAATGAAGCTTGGCAAATGCCCTTCTATTGTGCTTTCTGTTTTTTTCCAATACATGAAATACAAAGCATTGCTGATTCTGGAGTGCTCCTCTACCCCAGGGAGCGCTGTGATAGACATCTATGGAAGCTTTGGAGATGCAGTGAAGCATCAAGAAAGCAACATGGGGTTTAATTTCTGAAGGAAAGCAAAGCAGCGCAGTCTCTACAATGGTTACAGGACTGCAAGGCAACCATTTTATTTAGTGATAGATGCTTTGATTGGCATTTAGAGTGCTTCAAAAACTTAGGTCAAATGCTACATTTGAAACAAGTGTAAACAAGGTCTAAGCCCCCCCCCCCCCAGTTGAATAGACGTCTGTGGCCTTGTATAGACTTTCTGTATTGTTGTATTGCCTCCTCACCACCTGTTTTAACACCCTAATTACTGGACAACAAGGGTAGTTGCAGTGCAGTGGCAGGGGTAGGCCCAGGGTGTGGGGAAGTATTACTACCTAGTTTGGAGGGGGATACATACTACTGAGAGGGAGGGAGCGCAACTAAGCTGGGAGGATGGAATGATGGAATGTACTACTGAGAATGCAGTAAAAACTTAGTGTGGGGGGAGTATGTGCAATGTACTACTGATACTACTGAGCAGGTGGGCTGCAGGTATTTGGAAATTATACTACTGAATGAGGGTACTACTGAGCGGGGGTGAGGAATGTACTACTGAGTGGAAGGGGGGGGGTTGAGGGGTATGAGGAATGTACTATTTAAGTGGGGAGCGGGTGATGAAGGGTGGGAATGCACCATTGAGTGAGGAGCTGGGGAGTGAAAATGTATTATTGTGCAGGGGGTACTACTGGGTGGGGGGGGGGGTGCTACTGAGCAGGAGCAGTGGGGAACTACTGAGCAAGGAGGGTACATTACTGACAGGTGGGGAGGGGATAATGTGCCACTGAGCAGAGGGGTACTTCTAAGGAAGGAATGTACTACTGAGGGGAGAATGCACTACTGAGAGGGGGTACTACTGAGCTGGGGGCTCTGCTGAATCAGGAAACTGCAGCGTAGAGGATCTACTAAAATGGAGTTACTACTGAGCTTGGGAACTGCTGAGCAGGAGATCTAATGAGACAAAAAACTGATGAGCTGGAGATCTGCTGAGCAAGACTACTAACAAGCCAGGAAAGTGATGAGTGGGGTTACTACTGAGCCATCAAAAACACCAACATAAAAAAACACAGATACCACACCAACACTTATCCATGCCTCAAATCTGGCAACTACCACATCAACACTTACCAATTAACACCACTTCCCCTTTAAAACAAATAGAAAATCAACACTTACAGAGCATTTCCCAAGCTTCATTAAAGTTTCAAATAAGCATCCCAAAAGCATTAAAAACACATCATAAATGCATGTTCAAGCAGTAGGCTCTTAGTCCTGGTTCACAAAAATGCCAATCACAGTTTTTCACATGTAAACAAATGCCAGTTAACAGCATTTCTGATGACAGGGAACATTTACACTGATAATCAGGGCACTGATCATCAGTGTCCTGATAATCAGTGCAGCCCCATCAGTGCCAATTAGTGTCCATCAGTGCCCATCAGTGCAGCATAACAGTGCCCATCCGTGCTGCCTATCACTGCCCATTAGTGTCGCCTATCAGTGCCGACTTATCAGTGCAGCCTCATCAGTGCCTCTTCATCAGTGCCCATCAGTGCTGCCTGATCAGTGCCATCTCATCAGTGCCCATCAGTGCAGCATCATCAGCGCACATCAGTGAAGAAGAAATATTATTTATTTGCAAAATTTTATAACAGAAACACATTTTTGCAAAAAATAAAAAACCCAGTGATAATTAAAAAACATCAAAATAAATCTCTATCTTTCTCAAAAAATGATAAACATTTCATTTGGTTACAGTGTTGCATGACGCAATTGTCAAAGTGCAACAGCACTGAAAGCTGAAAATTGGCCTGGTTAGGAAGCGGTTGAAAGTGCCCAATAGATACGTGGTTAAAGGGATTTTGCATTTTTAATGTTTTACATTAAGCCTTATTAAAAGATCGGCTCCCCACACAATAGAGTTTTTATATTTTTTTGGGGGGGGATTATTATGTGCCCTCTGGCAGTGCCCAGCTTCTTCTGGCATTTGCTTGACAATCCGGGACATAGACACCCATAAAAATCTGAGAGGAGCTTTACCTTTAGGCAAAACAAAATTAAATGTTTTGACTGGATTTTGGCTTTATCATTCAAACATGCAATAATAATAATAAAAATAATAATTATCTTTATAATAAAAAGTTTTACCCCTCACCAAGTATCTGCATCATATCAGAGGCTGTTAAAAAAAAATAGGCACTAGCAAAGCATTAAAAGGCTTTCGATAAGAATATAGGTCCATTACCATATAAAAGAAAGTAAAGTAATGCAGATTTTAATTTTATTTTAACTGAGTTGGTAGTAACTTGTGTTTTGAAAGAACAATAAAATGCATCTTGGTTCATGTTTTTATTTGTCCTTCATTTAATGTTTGGTATTATACGGACCTATGGAAGAGTGCTTCATTTTATTTTCTGGTGGCTTGTTTGGCTTTACTCTTTTATTTCTACAAAGAAGCAGCACTGTTAGCTTGATTGTACCGTTCTAACCTTATATAATACAGAAGTGACCCTTGACGTATAAACACAATCTGAGGGTGCCCTCCAATTCCACAATTCTTGCAAAAAAGCTTGGATGTCACCAAAAGGTTATACAGTATATAAGCAGTTACTTTGGGGATAATCAGAATTTCAGTTGTAGTCATTAACACAGAGCCATTCCTGATTTCTAATGTTATTTATATCTTGAGCAAGATGCAAGGAAAATTCTGCCTGGGCATTCGCTTCCAAGGATTATGTACCTGTCTTGAAGCACAAATATAAGGTTTTCTGTATGGGGACCTATTATACAGAATGCAGAGGAAGCTGCAAATATAAAGATTTAATATACACAGATCATAGTCTTGGTCATCAAGCAATTTATTTGTGGAGTATTTTAAAGGAACTCTGATACAAATGTGCCTAAAGGTGCCTACAGACAGGGCATTTAGGAATGGGTAAATACTGTACTGTGAAAACCACAGATTACTGTTTGTGTAAATCTTGAATAAAAAAGCTGCAAACACACCAGTGAGATATTTATCACTAAAGTACACATGTAAACACAAAGTCTTGCACTAAATAAAATTATTTATAGCCAGTGTATAGTAATCAAAAATAAATCCAATGTGAAAAACAGTACACAAAGAAAATAGTCGAGATCGAAGATGGATGTTATCTCCTTCCCTTCACCAAAGAGGCCAATCACCAACACCCTAAAAGATGTCCTCTTACCAGAGTTTGTGGACCCCCTAAATACAGGTGGGTCAAACAGTATTTTGGGGACTTGCTCCCTCTAGCAGTACTTGAACCAGAAAGCACAAGCTCAGGGAAAGGGAGTGCTAAAACAAGGGTGGTATCCAAAAAGGAGAAAAAATTGATCTTTCTCCTTAAAAGCTATACTCCTTGGGGGTTAAATATTCATTGAGATGGGAGCGCATGCGCGAAGTCTGACAGGAAAGTAATGCCCTGTTAGAGCTCCGCTCCGTGAGGGGAGAAAGCCGCCGTTATCTGTCAGCCAGCCGGCATTTAAGACACACGGCTTTTCACACAAGCTCCGGAATACCTGGAGGAAGTTTTGTATCGGTAATGGTATTAGGAGTGACCCGCACAAAGGTAAAAACCTTCCCTAACGGTGGCACACGGTCCCGAGCAGCGGGTAAAATGAAGCCAGTCTCCTCAGACAGCGGTACCTCAGAGCGCTCTCACAAGCTGACACATTCACAGCCTGTATTCACAGAGGAATCTGATACTGAGACTTTTCAGTCACAGAAATCTCCACAGGAATCCTCTGCCTCTCCAGGTCTCATAAAACAATTTGAGAAAATGTTGCAGAAAGCATTAAAACAAACATCTGAACACATAACAAACAGCTTAACTAGAGAGATAAGAGAACTGGGGAAGCGCACTGAGGAATTGGAACACAGAGCAGATGAATTTGAAAACTCTGCCCAGGAATTTGTGTCAGAAATAAAATGCCTCAAGGAAGAAAACCTAACACTACAAAATAAATTAGAAGATTATGAGAATCGCGCCAGAAGATCTAATTTACGCATCAGGGGCATACCCGAAACAATTACTGACCTGAATTCTACAATAACAGCACTATTTCAAGAGCTAATACCAGGTATACCCCTTGAACGCTTGGAAATGGACAGAGTCCACAGAGCCCTTATGCCAAAAAAAACAGATGGCCCCCCACGCGATATTATCGCTAAATTTCATTATTATCGAACGAAAGAGCAGCTTCTGACGGCAGCCAGAGAGAAAGAAGCCTTAACATTTCAAGGTCATAATTATCAGCTTTTTTCGGACCTCTCCCAATTAACCATATCAAAAAGACGTGCAATGAAACCACTGCTTATGGAATTGCAGCGACATAAAATCACCTACCAATGGGGCTTCCCATTCTCTATTCGCTTTAGTTACCAGGGTTCAAGACATACCTGCAGTTCACCAAAAGAACTTCAAAAGACACTTCAAGACCTACACCTGATTGATGACCTCCCCTCCACTTCTGCCTCACGTAGAAAAACGACTTCATCCTCCTCTACACGCAATTCATCTCAATCCCAAGAAACAACTGGAATACAGCAATCCCACAAGAGAGGGCGCTTCGCTTCTCCACCTCAAGAACAAGAAGATTCCATGGACTGATTAGTTAATCCTATAATCCTCCTCTTCATAATCACAACTTAGCAGCGATTTATAAAAGGGAAAGGAAAAGGAAGGAAAAAAAAAGAAGGGAAGAAAAAAGAAAAAAAAAAAAGATCTCTGCTGTGTTTGACTTTTTCTCTTTTTTATTTTTATTTTTTTTGTTAATTAATTAATTTATTTTTATTTATTTATTTACTTATTTATTTATTTATTTATTTATTTATTTATGTATTTATTTTAATTAATTAATTTATTTATTTATTTATTTTATATAAACAATTTATACTACCATATTATTTTTCATAACTGAACACCAATTTGTTGGACTGTTTTCTATCACATATGCATAGAAACATAGTTTATTTCACTTTATTATATCTGGTTTAATTTGTTATAATATATAAGCTCTCATTTGCGGGTTTGGAGTTTGGGATCAGGTTAAATACCTGGACCCAGATTTCAGATATATATATGTTTGTGTATATTATATATGTGTATGTGTACTATGTGTATGCACATGTATGTATGTGTGTATAGATGTTTGTATATGTATATATATGTGTGTATGTATGTGTATGTATATGTATGTATGTATGTATGTATGTATATGTAGGCGTATGTATGTATGTGTGTATGTATGTATATGTGTATGTATGTGTATGTGTATGTATATTTGTATGTGTGTACATGTATGTAAATATATGTATATGTATGTGTATATATATATATATATATGTATATGTGTATGTAGGTGTGCGTATGTATTTATATATGTACGTATGCTATTGTGTATGTGTAGATATATATATATATATATTTATTTATTTTATTTATTCATTTATTTATTTATTTTTATGTTGAATTCATCATATTTAGGCACTAAAACCCAGCTAGTCGATGTAATATCCCTAATTACATACTATATGTTTTCTCAATTGATTTATAATAGTTAGTTTGACTAATACAGAACTGGGTTTGTTTTAGTTCCAATTGCTCACATGTCCCTTCCTAGCTTCCAGTCTTCCTGGTTTATACCTTAACCCCTCTCGTGGCTCATTCCCGCTTATATAATTGTTAGATTAGACTTTCCATTAGTACGTACTATATGTACTATATTCCCCCTTTGGTTTAGGAAAATATAAGACATTTGAAGTTATTTTATTATACCCGGCAGGTTATAATTATACATCTTCATGATGTTTTTTTTTTTAGGCGGTTCTCCCACACGCGGATGTTCCGTGTGCTCCACCTTACCTCCCTCGACTCCCCGCTCTTATTATGTCGGTGGTCGACGTAGGCCCTCTATCCCCTGATGGGGAGTTGTATCCCCAATCACGGGTAATTTTTGACGCTATTTACAATCAGTTTTTAAAAATATATTGTATTATTTCTTACGGTTCTTACTTTTCTTTCACTCTAGTCTATCCTGGATTTCCTTCCTCCTTGCTTTCCTTCAGGTCCACACAGGTCATTCCATACAGCCAAAGAACATCAAGAGTCTGTGAGTATCATTTCCTAGCTCAGCTGCCATGGCACCTTTAAACATATTAACCCTGAATGTTCAGGGTCTCAATATACCGCAGAAAAGAACGAAAGCTTTCCGTTCGTTTCATGCAAACAAAGCACACATAGTGTGCCTACAAGAAACACACTTTACGACAACTTCTACACCTAAATTTGTAAGCTCCTTTTATCCGCAAGTATTCTCAGCTTCAGCCACTACTAAACAACGTGGAACACTCATAGCCTTCCACCGCACCACTCCATTTACACTCCATTCTGAAATAAAAGACCCTGAAGGGAGATATTTAATTCTTTTAGGACATATAATGGATACAGAAATAACTGTTGTGTCATATTACGCACCCAATAAACAACCTATACCTTTTCTCACCCATCTTTTACAAGTAGTATCTACACACAAGATGGGAACACTTGTCGTATGCAGAGATTCTAATCAGGTCCTCCTCCCGTTTCTGGACAAATCACCATACACTCCTCCTCGAAATCCAACTAAGATATCTCTCTCCCAACTTCTTTCTAAACATAAATTGGTAGATTCCTGGAGAGAATGTAATCCGACTAAAAGGAAATACACTTATTATTCATACCCACATCAAACATTCACTCGCATTGACCATATATTTCTAACAATAGGTATGATCCCAGAGTTACTCACATCACATATAATCCCCATTCCATGGTCTGATCATAACGCAGTCCTTACTACCATCACTTCCACTATACCTAAAAATCATGACCCTACTTGGTACTTCCCAGATATATTACTCAAACACTCGGCGCATAGTTTAATAATTGAACAAGCACTAAAAGAATATTTAACACACAACAAAAGTCCTGACATTTCCCCAATAACATTATGGGAAGCACATAAACCTGTGCTGCGTGGCACCTTACAAAGGCAATTCGCATTATTCAAACGGGAACGCAGGAATCTTGCAAGAAAATTGGAAACTGAATTTAACTCTTCCTTTATAGCATTCCAAGATAATCCAACGCCGCTTACCAAAAGTCGTTTAGAAAAAGCACGTCTGGAATATGACTTGTTCCTCACAGAATCCGCGGATAAATATCTAAAACGCTCTCGACATGCCTTCTACATGAAATCCAATAAGTTTGGTACTTTTATGGCACGCGCACTTAAGTCATTAAACAAATCTTTTAAGCCAATTAGACTTAAATTGTTTAATGATACATACACTAGTAATCCCACTAAAATTGTTCACAAATTTCGCTCCCACCTAACCTCCTTATACTCAGAAACAAATAAATTTAATACCATTGAAGCCGATGCCTTCTTCTCAGATATCTCCATACCCAAGATGTCTAACACCCAAAAGACTATACTCGAAGCACCCATCACTGTGAATGATGTAACCAAAGCAATCAAAGAATTAAAACTAAACAAAAGACCAGGTCCTGATGGCTATTCTGCATTATACTATCGTACTTTTTCAGACATCCTCTCCCCTATTTTGGCCGATGCTTTTAATTTCTTACTAGAAGGTAAATCCTTCAGACAGGAATCATTGACCGCAACTATTTGTATGATCCCTAAGCCTCATTCTGACGACACATCCTGTAATAACTACCGTCCCATCTCCTTATTAAATTTGGATATCAAACTATTAGCAAAAATTTTAGCGGCCCGCCTCAATGGAATTATTGGTAATCTTATACATTGTGATCAAGTAGGCTTCATGCCTACACGCCAAGCAGGCGATAATGTACGTAGAGCGGTTCTTTTGGCACACATTGCTAAAACACGCCGCATTCCTTCATGCTTTATATCTCTGGATCTTAAAAAAGCCTTTGATTCCATCTCCTGGCCCTACTTACATTACTCACTTCAGAAATGGGGTTTTGGCCCTAACTTTATAACTTGGATCACTGCATTGTATAATAAACCAAAAGCATACATTAAGTATGCAGGTTACAAATCTGACCCATTTAATATAGAAAAAGGCACAAGGCAAGGATGTCCACTCTCCCCCCTTTTATTTGCCCTCTTAATAGAACCGCTTGCCCTTTCGATTCGATCAGATCCCAAAATAACCGGAATAGAACTAGGAGGATATCAACATAAACTTTGTCTGTTTGCAGACGATATCCTCCTATTTCTATCATCCCCACAAGTCTCAGGACCTAATCTCCTCCCCATCCTCCATAGGTTTGCTGCTTTCTCAGGTTTATCAATTAACCCTAAAAAATGCTTAGCATTAAATATTTCCCTATCTAACCTGGAATTAAATTCAGCAAAGGTAGGACTTCCGTTTACCTGGGCGGAAAAATCAATACCATATCTAGGGATTCATCTTACGGCTTCTTTATCAGATCTTTTCTCAGCAAATTATCCACTGATTCTCAAAAATGTAACAAACCTGCTGAAATCTTGGTCTCTACTTCCATTATCATGGTTTGGTAGAATTAATGCAATAAAGATGACAATCCTACCTAAGTTACTATATCTATTTAGGGTTTTACCAATTTCAATTCCCGCTTATTATCTACGACTAATACAGAAAAAAGCAATTTCATACATATGGGGGGCATCCAAACCACGCATACCTTTGCACACACTTTATCTTCCCAAAGTAAATGGAGGCTTAGGCGTACCAAACTTTGCAACATATTACAAGGCAGCTCATATTGCTAGCCTAACTAAATATCATGCAAGACAGGAAATCCCATTATGGGTTTCAATTGAAGCTACTGAATGTGATCCTTTATCGATCTCGAACCTGCTTTGGCTGCATCCTAAAGATCGTAAAGGTTTACGAAACCCCATCACCAAACATTTCATTTCTCTATGGGACAGTCTTCAATCCAAACACAACTTACAATCTACACATAAACCCCTTCTCTCATTCTTAAAAAATCCCGCTTTTTATCCTGCTTGGACTGCTCCCAAATCCTTTCGAGAATGGTCATCAAGGGAAATCTTGAACATATATAAATTTGTCACTGACACATCCTTCATCCCTTTTCCAACCCTTTGTGAAAACTACGGCATACCTCAATCAGAACTATTCCGATACCTGCAAATTAAAAACTTTTTCACTCCTTTTATAAGCTCTGACACTCCTCTCACACACTTCACTGCGTTTGAATCTATCTGCAGGAAAGATCCCCACACAAAAGGCTTGATTTCCTTACTTTATTCACATTTAATAGTTCAACCAGAACTGGATAAACCCTCTTATGTCCGGAAATGGGAGGAGGACCTGGGTCGAACGCTCGACACTACAGAATGGGACCAAATCTGGTTATCTACCAAATCAGCCTCCCCAAATATTATTGAGGTAGAGGCTAATTATAAAGTATTGACAAGATGGTACCTTGTACCAACTAGGGTTGCAAAATATGCACCAACCTATTCCGCGCAATGTTATCGTGGTTGTTCAGAGCCAGGTACACAACTACACATTTGGTGGACATGCCCAATAGCACAAACCTTTTGGAAAGAGATCTTTAAAATGGCCTCCAAAATGTTTGGTTTGCAACTACAGCCTGATTCTGCTACCGCATTACTTAATCTGAAACCAGGATCGCTAACTTTGATTCAATGTAAACTATTTGTACAACTTCTAACAGTAGCTAAGCAAACTTTGGCAAAGGCATGGCGGTCCCCGACATTGGTAGTGGCTGAGACGAAGAATAGGATGACTAACGCCATGATTCATGCCAAAATGGTAGCCATTGACAACGCTCTACTTCCCAAATTTGAAAAACAGTGGCACCCATGGATAACACATCATTTACCATCTAACTTTGATGAGAATGTTCTACTGCCATGGTAGCTGAGTTGCAATGATTTAAGCTGATATATAAAAATATACAGACTTCATGACGGATCCCAATTCAACCCTGTGGACCCTCTCCTTTCTATGTTCTACTCTTTCTCTCCTTTCTCTTTTTCCCTATCCACTTTCCGATCCTAAAGCTCTTTTCCTAGTAGATTGTAGTCTCCTTCAGACATTTCTGACATAGCTCAAGTTGTGGGCACAAGTACCATTTGAGATTCTACTTACTCTTTAATAGCTCCTACTTAGGTATTCTACACCTTATCCAGGTTATACCCAATTACCCCAATTTATATGTTATGTAATAATATATTATTAACGGATAATTTTAGCATCTTATCTGTACCACAATATGTTTACTCATGTATTCGTTATCTACTTATTCATATACTTAATAAAATCTTTTGACAAGGAAATATTCATTGAGATGTTAATGTATTTTTAGATCATTCCTAATTTTTTGCTTTTTACTATTTTTATATTTGTTATATTTACATTGTATTATTAAGATTTGTATCGTGGTGATGTACACCTAGCCTCATTTCAATTTTGGTGCATACGGCAGTTTTTTACATATATAGTTAATTTTATTTTATTACCGGAACTGTGATCATTTGCTTCATGGGGTTCTGACCTGTGCTGTTCCCTGAATTGGAATGAGGCTGGGATATGTGGAAAGTATCTTTGATTCTGGGTTCCAGTTTAATTAAACACTTCCGTCATTGGAAAAGAGGCTTGGCTTTTTATTACGACCGATATTATGAAGGATTGTGAAATGGAGGCTTGGATGAGCCATTAGACATTGAGATTGTAATCGGGGCTTGGTTTCAGAATGGTGTATATATAAAAGATGATGTGACATGGCCCCCGTGCCCCGGTAGAAGTCTTATGGTGATGAAATGCGTAAGGTAGGGTGGCTTTGTTAAATCACCGCATTACCCGGAAGTGGAGGCGGACACCATTTTGCTTGAAGTTGTTTATGGAGACATGCGCATATTTTTCTACTTGTGTGAGAAGTACTCGCTTTTAAATAAAAGTATGTCTTATGGTTTTACATTAGCCAGTGCTTTTTATTCATATGTACAACATATTGGGAGTGTGTTATATCTTCCTGGATTGACACCCTGAGACATCCTCCCCGAGGTTGTGCTTTCTGGTTCAAGTACTGCTAGAGGGACCTGGTTCTCAAAAGCCCAGTTGACCCACCTGTATTTAGGGGTCCACAAACTCTGGTAAGAGGACATCTTATTAGGGTGTTGGTGATTGGCCTCTTTGGTGAAGGGAAGGAGATAACATTCATCTTCAGTCTTTTGGCTGTTGGAACAATACATCTTTCACTATTTTCTTTGTGGACTGTTTTTCACATTGGATTTATTTTTGATTATTATTTTACACTGACTATACAAGATTTTAATTAGCACATAACTTTGTGTTTAAATACTGTACTGTGCTACCACTTAAAATAAAACAGATAAATACACTACATATACTGTATGTTTTATCTGCCAAAGGCAGTTACATCAGCACGTAGACTAGGTCACCAGAATTGTTAGGAAATGGCCCAAAAGAGTTGATTCTTCCCAGGGTGGCCAGCAGCCTTGGGAGAATGGTAAGTCTGGAGCATAGCAGTACGGAGACTCTCTGGGACAAAGCAGTGGTCACAAGGTTTCTTAGGAGGGGCATGGACCTGAGCAGCAAGAATTTTGTCACCCAAAGGAGAAGTGAGACTGGTGCGAACCATAGCCAGAATATGATCAGGAGGAATCACAGAAACCGGAACTGACTCCAACTTGGAAGTGGGGGGGAAATTGTCGTGACAAGGCGTCAGCCCTTACATTCTTAGGCTCGATTCACACCTATGCATGTTGCTTTTGAGCGATTTTGGAGGTTTTTTTTTCATGCTTGCCACGTTTTTGAGCAGCGTTTTTGCAGCGTTTTTGCCGCGTTTTTTTTTTTTACAGTTTTTTTTTTTACAGTCTTAAAAAAAATTAAAAAAAAAAAACGGCAAAAACGCATCAAAAACGCTGCAAAAACGCTGCAAAAACGGTGCACTTGCGTTCTTGCGTTTTTGATGCTTGTCCATTGAATTCTATTACATGCAAAACGCTGCATTTTGCATGAAAAAAAGTCCCTGACCCTTTCCAAAAATGCAGAGATACATTGATGTGAACATGTTCCATAGGAACCCATGTTAAAAAATACCCGTGCATTTCTGCAAAATGCATCAAAAAACGCGCTAGTGTGAATGGAGCCTTAGTACCGGGTAAGAATGAGACAATGTAATTGAAACTTAATAAGAAAAGAGCCCATCGCGCCCTTCTGGGAGAGAGGCATTTAGCCTCAGACAAGAATGTGAGATTCTTATGGTCAGTAAGAATGAGAACCGGCACAGTGGAGATGTCTCCATTCTTTCAGGGCTAAAATGATCGCCAACAGCTCTCTGTCACCAATCTCGTAATTGCACTCCGCAGGTGACAATTTCTTGGAAAAGTAGCCACAAGGATGCAAAGCGCTCTCAGAGGTAGGACGTTGAGACAGAAGGGCGCCAACTCTAGTCTCAGAAGCATCAACCTCAAGGATAAAAGGGGGAGGGAGGAGCCGGATGTGGGTGAGGTCGGACTGAGAGCTGTGAGCTAGAGGTTGGAGGCTCGGCGTCCCTCCAGCCGTGATGTGCTCCAGGAGCCCGCGGATTGAAAGCTAAACCTCCGTCCTCCCGTCCCCCCATCCCGGAGAGCAGGGCAATGTATGCGGCTCTCACTCTTCCGCCTTAAGCGAGATCCTTCCCCGGCTCTGACAGCAAAAGCAGGGGGGAGAGCGGGGACCAGAGCAGCAGCTGACAGGAACAGTGAGCGGCCGGGATCACACGCTTGGCCTCGTCGCACCCCCCCTCCCCGCTTGATGCAGTGAACGGCGGATCGTCAGGAAGCCTCAGGTAGTCTCACAAAAAAGTGACTACAGCCAAGGCCATCGTTGCAGGGGCCAAACACCCACGAAAGACAGCACCGTGAAGGAGAGATTGTAAAGCAGGGGAAGCACCCAGGAGGTACAAGGAAAGGTATCAGGAAGGTATCAGGAAAACTGCAGCTTGGTGGGTAAGATCTTGCAAAGTTTTTATTTACTCCCAGCAAGGAGGGTAAGTGACTTTCTACTTTACTTAAAACCTTATTTAAGAGTGAACTGTATGAATAATTACCCATTCCAGGAGCGTACGCAGCACCACCTATATCTGACACCCCACCTGCAATATCACAGGAAGGACTGATTGCTCACAGCCCTCGCACACCTTCGGCAGTAGCCCCTATTAGGTGCGTAAGAAGACACACTTGGTAGCAGGGTGGGTGTGAATAGAGGAGCGAGTGAAGGTAATGGTGGGAGGGAAAAAAAAAAAGTGAAGAGGCGCAATAAAATTACTAGCAGCTACTGACCACCCCTGTTGCTGCGGGTACCTGGAGGGAAAGAACGTGGGGTTCACCCCTCTGGGCTGGGAGGCCTGAGACGGTGTGAGAAGGTAGGGCAACCAGCTCTGCAGTACAAACCCCAGACCGAGAGCCCAGATTGGAGTAAAAGGAGTGAGAGGACTGTATTAGACAGGGAGAAAACCCCCAATAAACTCAGAATCTAACTGGGTAAGGAAGGGAGAAAACACAAATAAAAACGGTTAACTAATTACACATCAAATACCACTCTCTGAGATCCCCCCGGTGGTGGTCCGCTTATACTGAACACCCTACTGACCAGCCTTCTGAGGGGCCAAAAAAAAAATACATAAAAATGAGAGGCAAATCGACGAGAGGGACCACAGCGAACCCACCTAGGACAAGTGCAAGCCCAGGCACAATTAGGAGATATATGGTAAATGGTGGGGGGAAGGAGAACCCGGGGGACCCAACTGGGGCAACAGCGGCTACTGGGGTAAAAAGTAAAACACCAGAACGCCCAGGCAAAGCGGGGTCAAGAAGGCAAACGATTGAGGCCGATTCGCTAGTAGAAACTCCGCATGACAGTACACTCCCCACCAAGGAGGAAATCGCAGAGATGTTCGCAAGGTTGGAGATGTCGATCAAAGAAGAGTTCAGCACAGTATGTGAAAATATGGGTCATATCCTCAAAAGAGTGGAGGAGGTTGAATCTTCAACAGATAAACATGGAGCTGAAATACAAAATTTAAAACACAAGATGGAGATGATGCAGGTGGAACATAGAAGCATCAGATACGCCTTGGAGGATCAGGAGAACCGTAGTGGAAGAAAAAACCTCCGGATTAGAGGTCTCCCAGAATCGCAAGAAGGAGAGAACTTGCAACTTAAAATAGAAGAAATCTTCAGAGATCTGATGGACCCGGTAGAAGCCGGCAGAAAGCTCAAACTGGATAGAGTGCACAGAATAAGAAAACCACCAGAAATCAGGGGAGATGCACCACGCGATGTCATCGTGCGATTCCACAATTATGCGGATAAAGAACAGATAACCGCTAACCTAAAGAAGAATCGCCAGGCCAAATATGGAGAAACAAACCTTCCAAGACCTCACAGCGGCGACCCTAAATAGGAGAAGAATTCAGAAACCCCTGCTAGCAACTTTAAAATCGCATGGAGTCCAATACTCCTGGGGCTTCCCTGCTTGCCTAATCGGACGCAAAGAAGGCCGAAAGGCGGTGCTCAGATTCCCGGAAGACACACAAAAATTCTGTGAACGCTTAGAGATACCCCTGGTGGAAATGCCAGGCTGGTGGGAGAGGAACGCTAGCCAGGAACCAACAGGGGAGACACCTAGCTGGAGGCTAGTAGGCAACCCATAATGGACCTGCAGTAAACCTAAAACTCAAATCAAACACAAGGGTTAACAACGAGGGAAACACTAGGGAAATAAATAATTAAAAAAAAAAGAGAGAAGAAGAAAAAAGATATAGGAATGGGTATTGTGGATTCAACGAAGAGTATTAGTGGACCTTTGTGTAACTCAATCAATGAGGTCTCAATAGGCCATGGAGCCGGTGGGGGGGGAGCTGAGGGGGGGACCGGGATGGGGGAGGCGGGAGGTACGAGGGGGGGACTGCCGGGACCGATAGCTACCTCACAAGCAACGAAAAACCTGCAGTTTCGATCTTATCCCGCGCCGAGTTCAACCTCAGGGGGACGACCGGGGGGCCAGGAGGTGGAGGGGGGCCACGGTTATTTATCAGGTCAAGCTAAGACCTGTTGCACCCCAATAATTAGGGGAGGGGATTGGGGGGGGGAGGGGGGGTGGGGGGTTCTCTGAGGGTCGGGAGGGGATGGGAAGAGGGTGGAGGTGGGGGGACAAGAGAGAGCCCATCAGCGCCAGTTACGCCAGGGGCCTGTTGGTCAGGAAATGGAAAAATTAATAAAAAAATAGAGTGCAATGACAGCTAGCCTAAAAGTCATCTCTTACAATGTAAGGGGTTTAAATGCCTGTGTAAAGCGAGCCAATATCCTAGGGGAGTTGAAATACATGAAGGCCGAAGTAGCAATGCTTCAAGAAACGCATTTTAGCAACAATAGAAACCAAAAAATCTACTCAAGTGAATTCCCAAGGTGGTACTACAGTGATTCCCCTATTAGGGGTGCAAGAGGAGTGGCCATAGGGTTTGCCAAGGGAACTCGATTTGAACTAGAAGAGAGGTTGTCCGACCCGGAAGGGAGGTTCCTCTTCCTCAAAGGAAAAATTAACGGCTGGAATTTTTCCCTGGCAAACATCTATGGGCCAAACAAAAATACTCATAGATATGTAATGAGCATACTGACTAAATTTGGGTTATTTAAGTCGGGGAGAGCTATAGTGGGGGGAGACTTCAACCTGTGTCTGGATCCGGAGAGAGACTGTTCGTCTGGTGCGCGGGGGAGGGGAGGAGTGTGGGCCGAGAAACTAAAAAAAAAGATGTATCAACTTCAGCTAGTGGACGTCTGGAGGATACAGTATGGCGATGTAAGGGACTACACTTACTTCTCCCCCGTGCACGAGACGTACTCAAGACTTGATTTTTTCTTGGTGGAACATAGGCTGCAGGAAGAGATCATGGATGTGGCCATCGGTAACATGACATTCTCAGACCACTCACCTGTGACCCTGCATATAAAGCTAGGAGAAGCCGATAGGCAGAGTATGGGGTGGAGATTGAATGAGGATTTGTTAGCTGATAAAGATATTTTAAGGAGAATAAAAGTAGAGTTGGAGTGGTTCTTTAAGACCAATACCCCCGGGGAGGTAAATGAGGCCACAATCTGGGAAGCCCACAAATCCTATATAAGGGGGATCCTTTTGATGATTGGGGGGGGGAAAAATAAGAAAGCAAAGAACCACAGGATAGCCCTGGTTAAGGAGATACATGCTCTAGAACAACAACATAAAGCATCAGGAGGGAGGGAGATATGGGCAAAATTACTTAGAAGGAGGGAGGAGTTGAGGACCGCCCTGGAATAGGAGACACGCAAAACGTATTTTCTAGTGAAAAAAGAGAGATATCTCAATGGAAACAAACCCGGTAGACTCCTAGCAAGTGCCTTAAAAAAGAAGAAAGCGAGCCAATACATTGAAAGAGTCAGGACCAGTTCGGGTGAGATTAAGCACAGAACGCAAGATATAGCTAACGCTTTTCAAGCATTTTACAGGTCACTGTACGCAATTAATGCGGATGAGTCTCGGGAACGGGATAAACATAAGCAGGAGGCTAGTAAAAAGTTCCTAAAGGAGGCCAATCTAAAACAGATCTCGGAAGAAGACAGTAACATACTAGATGCCCCGGTGACCCTACAGGAACTAAGGAAAGCTATCCAGGACATCCCAAATGGGAAAAGTCCAGGACCAGATGGGTTGACTGCCCTCTACTACAAAAAGCTACAGGAGCCATTGCTCCCCATACTGTGCTCTTATATTAATGGGATAGGGGAAAGCTGGGAAATGCGAAAGGAGGCCCTAGAAGCTCACATCACTGTCATAAAAAAAGAGGGAAAGGATGGCACCTTGTGTTCCAGTTATAGACCGATCTCGCTCCTGAATGTAGACACGAAGATCTACGCAAAGATCCTCGCTGACAGACTTAAAAAGGTCATCAAAGAAGTGATCCACTCGGATCAGGTAGGATTCGTACCCGGGAGGGAGGGGAGGGACAACAGCATCAAAACGTTGATGCTGACCCAGATAATGAGGGATAGGGGAGCCCCAGGTCTACTCCTGTCGATGGATGCGGAAAAAGCTTTCGACAGGGTAGACTGGGGCTTCATGTGGAATACCCTGGAAGAGATCGGTCTGGGGAAAAAAAATGATTGGAAGGATCAAGGCCTTGTATACCAACCCCACCGCTAGAGTGAAAATCAATGGCACCCTGTCCGGTCCCATCGCATTGCGGAATGGTACCAGGCAGGGATGCCCGCTTTCCCCGCTGTTGTTCGTGTTGACACTGGAGCCGTTGTTGGCTAAGATAAGAACTAGCCCCGACATTAGTGGAGTAAGAATCGGGGATGACGAGTTTAAAATTGCAGCATTCGCTGATGATGTCCTGTTATATATTACCCGCCCGAGGATAACACTCCCCAATTTATTAGAGACCCTCAGAATATATAGCCAGATATCCAATTTTCGGGTGAACACGACCAAGTCGGAAGTATTGGAAGTGGTTAAAGATAAGGAGGGGGAAAAGGCCTACCAAAAGAGCTTACCATTTAAGTGGGGAAACAAAGAACTGAGCTACTTGGGGGTCAAAATAACATCAACAAAAGAGACAATGTTCCAAGCCAATTTTATGACCCTCTTAAACGAGATCAGGGCTGAGTTAAATAGACTCCCACGGAACCGACTTTCTTGGGGAGGCAGAATAAACCTAATCAAAATGTCAATTCTCCCCAAAATCACATACAAAATACAAATGCTCCCAATAGCAATCCCACAAAGTTTTTTGAATAAAATACACACACTTTTTTTAAGATTTATTTGGAGGGGGAAAAACCCACGGGTAAAGTATGCACAATTAGTGAATGCCAGAAGGAGGGGGGGTTGGGGGGCACCAGATATTAAAAGATATTACACAGCAATAATATTATCACGTATCCCGGAATGGATCAACATTAACACTGACAAACAATGGGTGAGATTAGAGAACACAAGGAGTGGGGTAGACTTAGGGAAAAATGTTTGGATACCGCCAAAATTTAGAAGTATGAGCACAAACGTATTTGATATCACAAAACACGTCCTGAGCACTTGGGACACAATATTCACCAAAGAGAAGTGGAGATACAACTCGCCATTAGTCCCAATTAAGGGAACGGATTACTTCCCCCCGGGAAGGGAGGACATAGCGGGAAGATGGATTCTGAATGATGAACTACAGCTCAAAGATATTACCAGCCAGGGAACGATACGTACCTATCAGGAACTTAAGGGGAAAGAAAATTGGTTTGTTTTGGATAATTGGAAATACAGACAACTGAAGCATTTCGTAGAATCCCTCCCACAGCCAATTTGGCCGATAGAAGGCCTATTCCCCCTGGAAAAAGCCTGTATAAAAAACAGGAGAGGAGGAATGTCCAGGATCTATAGAACCTTGGTAGGAATGGGGGAGGTCGAGCGACCAGGATTTCTTCGGAAATGGGAGGAGGAGATAGGTAACAAGATTAGTGATAAGGAGGCGAGGAGGGTTCTGAGTAGAGTAAATGATACATCAGTTAATTACAAGATAGCGGAGATGAATTTCAGAATTCTGGCCAGAATGTACTTTACCCCGGACCTGGCGCATAAGATCCAGGACGGGACCTCACAGTACTGCTGGAGGGGATGTGGAGAAGTGGGGACAATGCTACACGTTTGGTGGACGTGTCCGGTAATGAGAAAATTTTGGGAGGAGATAAGGAAGTTTATATACTTGATTACCAACCAGAATGTACCGGATGACCCATGGGTATGTCTGCACCATGGTAGCGATGTCTCCTCCAAGTGTTACCGGAGAATACTTCTACCACATCTCCTCAACGCAGCTAAGAGTCTCATCCCTAGACACTGGCGGGAGACTAGGAGACCCTCACTGCGAGAGTGGTTTGACAAAATAGACAAAATTTATTGTATGGAATACCTAAGATACAGCGAGGGGCTGGAGATGGAGGATTACGAGGAGATATGGAGAGATTGGGTCAGGTTTAAAACATCAGACCAGCTGGCGGAGATGAGGGAGGAAGATGCAGACAACTCGCTTTAAATAGTAAGAATAATAAAAACATTGAAACACAAGAGCAGACAAAAATATATAAAAATCTATATTTAAGCTAGGCACTCAATAGGCTCTAGGAAGAGTTGATGGATAAGGAAGGGCGCTGATGGAACTCTCGGGGAGGGGGGAGGGGGGGGTTTGGGGGGGGATGGTATGCTGAGGTACTGAAATGGGGATCTCGTATGGGTTGAGGGAAAAATTACTTTTTATATTTAATAATGTTTGGTAAATAAAGACTGAGCGCAACAAGAAAAAGCCACAATGATGTGAAAGTATTGAGGTACAAGGTTGCCTGGAAAGTTGATATAATATCTCCTCATGAATCATACTGAGCTGAAGTGGCAAAAAAAAAAAAAAAAAAAAAAACCTCAAGGATAAAAGGTAATGTAGGATCAGGATGTGCCAACACAGGAGCAGAAACAAAGGCAGCCTTGAGACTCTCAAAGGCCTTAACAGACTTCGGAGACCAACCAACTTGGCCAGACTGCTGGATGGAAGCTAAACAGTGGGGACCTTGAGTGGAGAGTGAACAAGTCTTGCTTTTTGACTGCTGGTGATTGCTGGGTTGCATTTTTAGGTTCTTTTTGGGGCTTTTCCTTGTAGCTTTTTAACACCTTTTTTTGACACTTTTTAAACAGCTTTTTTACTTTGCTTCTTTCAGCCTACTAATTAAGGGGAGTGGTTAATTGCTCACAGGTGCTTGAGGCATATATAACCTTGTGTAGAACTCATTGTGAGCCTGCTTTTTTTTTGAGTCTGCTGGAACTCTGTCCAAATGGAACTGGTCTAAGTGGTGAGTTAAAACCAGAGTTGAAAACAGGAGGTTATAACAGGGGTCATAGTACCTGTGTAGTGTGAGTACCTGAGTGTTGTCTGAGTAGGGATGAGCCGAACACCCCCCTGTTCGGTTCGCACCAGAACTTGCGAACAGGCAAAAAAATTTGTTTGAACACGCGAACACCGTTAAAGTTTATGGGACACGAACATGAATAATCAAAAGTGCTAATTTTAAAGGCTTATATGCAAGTTATTGTCATAAAAAGTGTTTGGGGACCTGGGTCCTGCCCCAGGGGACATGGATCAATGCAAAAAAAGTTTTAAAAACGGCCATTTTTTCGGGAGCAGTGATTTTAATAATGCTTAAAGTGAAACAAAAAAAGTGTAATATTCCTTTAAATTTCGTTCCTGGGGGGTGTCTATAGTATGCCTGTAAAGGGGCGCATGTTTCCCGTGTTTAGAACAGTCTGACAGCAAAATGACATTTCAAAGGAAAAAAAGTCATTTAAAACTTCCCGACCGGCTCCTGTAGATATACGTTGGCAGAATGGCATGGGAGTATGCTATAGGCCCCCTAACCTGAGGGTGGAAGGGGAGACAGAGCTCCTATCACAATTTGGATTAGCAGCAAGGATGGGAAGTGTTATCATAATGAGAGATTTTAATTATCGAGACATAGTCTGGGTGGAGGGAAACGCACATTCATCTAAGGCTTCCCAGTTCCTAAATGTCTCGCAGGACAATTTTACGGGTCAGATGGTAGGCGCACCAACTAGAAATAAAGCATTACAGGATCTACTGATTACCAACAATACAGACCTAAACACGGATGTGCAAATACGGGGCAATTTGGGTAACAGCGATCAAAGGTCAATTTGCTTCAGTATAAATCACACAAATAGGAAACATAAAGGGAATACAAAGACGCTGAATTTCAAAAGCACCAACTTCCCTAAACTTCGAACCTTGCTAGAAGGCATAAATTGGGATAAAATCTTAGGAACAAAGAACACGGAGGAGAGATGGGTTTGCTTTAAGAGCATATTAAATAAGGGCATTAGCCAATGCATCTCATTGGGTATTAAATTTAAAAGAGCGAACAAAAGTCCTGGATGGCTTAACTCCAATGTAAAAATGCAAATAAAAGCAAAGGAGAAGGCCTTCAAAAAATACATGGTTGAGGGATCATCATCAGCATTCAGACTTTATAAAGAATGCAACAAGAAATGTAAGGGTGCAATAAGGACAGCTAAGATAGAACGTGAGAGACACATAGCGAAGGTGAGCAAAAAAAAAAAATCCCCAGAAATTCTTTAAGAATGTAAACAGTAAAAAAGGGAGGACAGACCATTTTGGCCCCATAAAGAATTAGGAAGGACATCTGGTTACAAAGGATGGGGAGATAGCGAAGGTATTGAATTTATTCTTCTCCCCAGTCTTCACAAGGGAATTGGGGGCTTCAGTAACCAAAACTGCAGTGTTTATCCTCATGACACATTACAGGAAGCACCTCCATGGTTAACAGAAGACAGAATTAAAATTAGACTTGAGAAACTTAACATTAATAAATCACCGGCACCAGATGGCTTGCACCCGAGGGTACTTAGGGAACTCAGTAAAGTAATTGCCAGACCATTGTTCCTAATTTTTACTGACTGTCTACTGACTGGCATCGTACCAGCTGATTGGAGAAAAGCCAATGTAGCACCAATATTTAAAAAGGGCCCAAAATACATCCCTGGGAATTGCAGACCAGTTAGCCTAACATCAATAGTATGTAATATATATATATATACAATACCGTACTGGTTTAACAAGAGTTTAACAAGACTTGTGGTCACTCATTAAAATTAGCAGAAAAGAGGTTTAACCTTAAACTACGCAGAGGGTTCTTTACTGTAAGAGCGGTAAGGATGTGGAATTCCCTTCCACAGGCGGTGGTCTCAGCGGGGGAACATTGATAGCTTCAAGAAACTATTAGATAAGCACCTGAATGACCGCAACATACAGGGATATACAATGTATTACTGACATATAATCACACACATAGGTTGGACTTGATGGACTTGTGTCTTTTTTCAACCTCACCTACTATGTAACTATGTAACAATGTAACTCTGTGGGTTACCATCCTTTCTAGTCATATCAGTCAGGGGCTTGACCAGAGATGAGAAGTTGCGAATAAACTTCTGATAATAGTTGGCAAAGCCCAGAAAACGCTGCAGAGGACATAAACCCACAGGTCTGGGCCACTGTAGGACTGCTGAAAGTTTCTCTAGGTCCATCGAAAAACCAGCAGTGGAAATGTCATAACCGAGAAATTTAACCTGTTCACGATGGAACTCGCACTTCTCCAATTTACAATAGAGATTGTTCTCTCTTAGTTTCTGAAGCACACGACTGACATCTGTGTGGTGGCTCTCCAGGGACTTGGAAAATATGAGTATATTATCAAGATAAACCACCACACATAACTTCAACAAATCTCGGAGGACATCGAATTCTTGGAAAACTGCTGGGGCGTTACAAAGGCCAAAAGACATTATGTGGTACTCATAATGGCCTGTTCTGGTATTAAAAGCAGTTTTCCACTCGTCACCCTCCTTAATCCTCACAAGATTGTATGCCCCTCTCAAATCAATTTCGTGAAAACCGTTGCTCCCTTGAGGAGGTCAAATAACTCCGTAATCAAGGAAATCGGATAGGCATTCTTAATCGTGAAACGATTGAGACCTCTATAATCAATACAAGGTCTCAGTTCACCACTCTTCTTCTTCACAAAGAAAAAAACAGCACCAGCAGGGGACAAGGATTTGCAGATGAAACCTCAAGAAAGTACGTCTGAAACATACTCCTCCATGGCCTTATCCTCCAAGACCGACAAAGGGTAACCCCGGCCATCAGGGGGTATGGCACCAGGTTGAAGGTCAATTGCACAATCATACGGCCCGTGTGGCGGCAAACTACCGGCTTGACCTTTGTCAAAGACATCACTAAAATCGCGGTACTCCTTTGGCAGGGAGGAGAGTGAAGAGGTGCACAGGACCTTGGCTACCTTCTGGAAGCATGTCTTACTACATTGTGGCGACCAGAAGAGAACCTCATCATGGAGGCAATCAAGAGAGGGGTTGTGACTCTGTAACCAAGCATAACCAATAACCAGCGGAAACTTAGGTGAAGAAATAACTTGGAATAGGATTATCTCATGGTGAAGAGTCCCTATGGCCATGGGCAATGAAACCAAAGGAGACCACAAACTCAGGGTAACTCAAGACAACAGGATTTTGCGTCTCCCATCGAGGGTTTGCCAAGGCTCTCTCAGAAAGCAAAGATATCACAAAATCTTGCTTCTGTCCGTGGGAAACGCCTGGGGCAGCATCTCAAAATATATCTCAACCTGGTTGAGAAACCCTCTGCATTGAATGCATTGATCTGGATCACCTCCAAATCACTGGGGAAGCGGAGCAGAACCAGATATACCTCTTATTGAGGTAATACTCGAGGCGGGTGCCTGCACAGAGTCTGGCTCAGCAGCAGGGACGGCCTGCAACTCAGGTTGTACCAGAGCAGCCAGAGTGGGAGATTCCAGGTGAGCCGTGCGACTCAGGAGTATTTGTAAAGCCATGGCAAACTGATCCATGCGGTGATTTTGCTCATCCAATCTGGAAAGAAATATTACCAACAAGTGGATTGCCTGTATCTTCTGAATTCATGGCCTTCGCCTACTGTCAGAAACCATGAAATCAGACCAAGACAGAAGTACAGTTAAATCACACTTGTTTATTAATAAAAGTAAATAGAACAAACAATGACAAAACATAACCAGAGTTCAGGAACCGGAACAGGTAGTCAGACAAGCCAAACGCCAGAGAGCCGGAGATGAGCGTAGTAAAACAGCAAGCAGGATCTGGAGCCAGAAGGGATGTCAGCCAAGCAAGTCTTTTAACTGGATTGCAGGAGAGCGTCTCTGTGATATTGACTAAGGCGAAGGCAGAGATCCTCTGGGTTGGACAACTTAAGTAGGCAGGACTGATGAGCAGGATATCATTAACAGATGAGTAACTGTGGAGAGATAGGAGCTTGCAATTAGCCAACAGCTGAGCGGCAAGCTCAGAGAAGGAAGGGCTGAGCCCAGCCCTGACAACAGCCTTGTGTGGCAAAACAAAAAACCTATTTTTTTTTCTGATGCAGTTTGGAAACACCTACAGGTTGTGTCCCTCTCATATCCTGTGACTGGACAGTGAAAAGAGGAGCAGGCTACTCATGCACTCATCCCTATGCTACTTGGATCTTACCCTCTATCGGCTTTCCCTTGTTAGCATATAAGCACTGCAGCACAACCAACTTGTCCCTTCTTTTCTTCTCCATCTTCTAGTTTGAGCTCAGCAGTACAGGGTCTTCCAAAGGCTGATACCAGGTCAAATTCAGGTGCTGGCATTTAAATCAAAACATTTCATGATATATTAATACTGAACTGCATTATTGTGTCTTTTATATCTGTCTGTACATGGAGCATTTTTTAAAAGACAAAGCAGAGGTATACAGAAGCTTGTTTATAACAAATAAGTACAGAGTTCTGTGAATAAATTACAAGTACCATCTACAAGTACCATCTACCTAGAATCATAAGTGAAGTGCTCTGTATTAAAATCCCCTCCCTAAATTATACAATCTAAACAAAACAATATGTATCTAAAAATTCAATCTGTGCAAAAAATGTGCAATACAGTGGGGACGGAAAGTGTTTAGACCCCCTTACATTTTTCACTCTTTATTATATTGCAGCCATTTGCTAAAACCATTTAAGTTCATTTTTTTCTCATTAATGTACACACAGCACCCCATATTGACAGAAAAACACAGAATTGTTGACATTTTTGCAGATTTATTAAAAAAGAAAAACTGAAATATCAAATGGTCCTAAGTATTTAGACCCTTTGCTGTGACACTCATCTATTTAACTCGGTGCTGTCCATTTCTTCTGATCATCCTTGAGATGGTTCTACACCTTCATTTGAGTCCAGCTGTGTTTGATTATACTGATTGGACTTGATTAGGAAAGCCTCACACCTGTCTATATAAGACCTTACAGCTCACAGTGCATGTCAGAGCAAATGAGAATCATGAGGAACTGCCTGAAGAGCTCAGAGACAGAATTGTGGCAAGGCACAGATCTGGCCAAGGTTACAAAAAAAATTCTGCTGCACTTAAGGTTCCTAAGAGCACATAGTGTGAACACATGATCTGACTCTACTCCCCTGAGAGAAGCAGGATCTGTGTAAACACTCTGTCACGAGCGATCGAGGAAGCCCGGCGGTCATTGCACCCACCGGGCACTTGCATCAGCTCTGGGCACATGCTGCAGTGGCCAAAAGGCGAAGCGACGTAAGGTAACGTCGTTTTGCCCAGCCATGCCATTCTGCTGCAGTAAAACTGTGGCGGCTGGTTTGCAAGCACTTAAGATTCAAAAATTCCTGGAACTCGCACTTGGCCACAAAAGGGTGACTGCTGCACAAAAAAGTAGCTGAATACTAGACCCCACAAATTCTGTAAAAATATTAAAAGTGCGCTATCTCCAACTAACCTAACGTGAATATAAAAATCACATAATAATCCTCAATATCTTATCATATCAGATATCCACTACCGTATACACATGCAGACATTCAAAGTGCAAATTACTGTGAAAAAACACATGTGATAAAGTGCAAATATAGTGCATAAATTCATATAATACGCATTTCATACAGAGTTCAAAATGCAAAGGTCCAGATAGATGACCATATTACATGATCCTAAATTTTATACACAAAAAATAAACTAAAACTAAAAATGAAAAATGAAAGTTCAAACAAATTTTATCCAGGTGGAAGAAAAAGGTGCTCTTGTGCTAAACGCAGCTGTAAGTGTCACTTTAGTATGACCACCAAGCTTGTAAAGACAGACAGGATGCCTACCAGACCATAAGATCCCAGAAGGGGGATCAAAAACGCTTAGGAATATTCTCCTTATAGAGAGCCACAGCTTGCTCCTGAACAGTTCCTAGATATCCTAGTGTATTCCACCTCCCAACTCCCGCAAATACATGTGTATCAAAAATAAAGAGGATAGCTCATAGTGCTATAGTGCTTTACAATTTATTGAATAAAAACTATTGCACCTACAGAGTGAGTTTGATATAAAGGCAAACACAATTTCAAATAGACATGACTGCAGTGATTGTGGATCGGTCTGTGCATGCTGACATCACACTGCTAGCTCCGGCCAATGAGTTTCCCCTTAAAAGGCATCATCTGGGATTGGAGGCTCTATATACTTTAAGATAAGTTTTTCTATTAAAAACAAGTGCCCGGCAGGCGTGATGACTGCCGGGCTCTCCTGATCTCTCGAGACAGAGCGAGAACCTGGGATCTGTGTGTTTGTAAACACACAGATCCCGGTTCTCTCAGGGGAGTAGAGACAGATAATGTGTTCATACTATGTATGAACACCGATCTTTCTCTCTCCTCCTAGACAGTCCCATCCCCCCTACAGTTAGTTTCTATTAAATTCTACTTTTGTAAAGATGAACAGCAAGATGTCTTTTTTTAAATAACAAGTGACATTTATGAGTGTGGCGTGGGGGTTTATATATTCGTATGTAATTCAATTTGTTATGACTAGGGACTCCCAGATCACTGCTTTTTGATGATATAGAAAGAGGGAGACCTAGAGGCTATTTTTTGTTGTGTCTCATTGTGTCAAGTACTCTATCACTTATGGAAAAATATTTAGGCAGGAAATTTGCATTTATAAAAATCATTTTATGTTTAAGGCCTCATTCACACCATATGGGCTTAAAAACTGCTGGAAGGACACAAAGATGACAATTGTTTTCTATGTGCCCTATTCACACACTGCTGTTACATGAGGTTTTTTTCTGTGCAGAAATATGCAACATTAATTATCTGCAATGGCACAAAGGAAACAGTTGTGATGTTGGTGTCATGTGAGTCTTTTTTTCTGTGTATAAAACTGCAAACATGTTGCAGATTTCAGCAGAGAAGAAATACACACATGATACCAGCGTTGTGGTGTGAACAGGGCACATAGAGAACAATTATTTAATTGTGCCATTGCAGAGAAAGGTGCAGAAAAACTCAAATCTTAGCACATGGTGTGTATTCTGCCAGTTCTCACCAATGCAGCACTTGGTTTTCACTTGTCAAAAACGGAAAATGCTGCATTTAAATGCATCAAGGAAAAATGAAAATATTTGGATGGTACTATGAAAAAAAAATTCACAGTGTAGAGCAGGGATATGCAATTAGCGGACCTCCAGCTGTTGCAGAACTACAAGCCCCATGAGGCATAGAAAGACTCTGAAAGCCACAGGCATGACACCCAGAGGCAGAAGCATGATGGGACTTGTAGTTTTGCAACAGCTGGAGGTCCGCTAATTGCATATCCCTGGTGTAGAGCATTATCACACACTAAACTCTATGCAAGTGGTGTTATTTCAGCCTTATTGATACAGAATAATAATTTTCATAGTAATTATAAAGAGGTTGCCAAACCTGAAAAGAAACAAAGCTGCTGCGAATATACAGGGAACTAGAGGTGTCTATTCATACCCATGACAGTGCCCAAAGCTTTTTTCATGGCCAAATACAAAGCCAATCTGACATGACAACTGATTAATGGATCTTTATTGTACAGTAACCCAACTCTCATGTGCTGCAAATAGTAGATCCCTATACAGGGAAAAAGACACACCGTGTTCTTCATCCTTTACAGAATTACTACACTTGTTAATATTATTTTAAGTACCCTTATTTTGTAAAGGTTTCCAAAGCCGATTTTTATGAATTGTCTAGAGGTTACAGGAAAATTGGATAGCTTTGTTATTGTATTTGCATGTATTTGCGGACTATGACATAGTTCACATCACACTGCAGGGTGTTGCAATGTTGTAATGTCTGCATATTGTCCACAGAACATAGTTAAACACAACTTTGTTAATATATCTTTCACCACACTATGAAAAATGTTAAAATATAGGGTCAATTTAGCATGTTTGCTGACTCTGTGAATTTAATTAGCAAGGATGAGCAAGTAGAATGTATATTTTCAAAGCATTATTGATAAAATTGTAGGAGGTCCAATTTACAAAAAAAAACCAGCAACAGAAAACTGTCAGTTATACAATTACTGTTAGTCCTCGACGAAAGGAAGGTAGGGATAAAAAAATATACATGTATTGGTTTTGTCTAAAGATTTAAAGTACTAGTTTCCTAAACAACTTAAGACATAAGATGATGTTATATGGATGTTAATGGTAAGATAGATATTTATTGCTCCCGTAGTGCACTCTCCTGTTCTAGCTATTTATTGCTTTTATCAGTGTATTTTATTAGTCAGCTCCATTACTAGGAAGAAAACCATGCTAATTAGATAGGTACATTTCTTTAACAGTGATCAATAAATGAAGACAAGTTATTAAATTTGACATTTCCCAGAGCATTCAGTTTCCCTGATTAATATATCCTTGGGCATCCCTTTACTTCCAAGTAATACGTATGAAAGAGACAAGCAGCATTTTTAAAACATGAAAAGAACGTTTGAATGAGCCATTTAAAAACCATAATGAGATTAATTGCATATGGAAGCTTACATGTTCTCTCATATATAGTGTGTAATACACATTTTCATTTAGCATAGCAAAGCATCTAAAGATTAAAAAGAGTTGATTTAATCAAACCGGAGTGTGAAAAATCTGGTGCAGCTCTGCTTTAGAAACCAATTAGCTTCCAGGTTTTTGTTGTCAAAGCTTAACCGGTTCCCGACCGCCTCCCGTCTTTTTATGGGGGCAGAAAGGCAACCCTGCGCAAAACCCAGTACGGGTATGGGGTTCCCTTTAAGAGCCGCCAGAGACCCGATGCGCATGCACAGTGGGGTATCCGGTGTGCGCGCACGAGAGCCAGCACAGGGATTGGTGTGTGTAAACACACCAATCCCTGTTCTGTCAGTGGAGAGGAGACATGTCGTTGTTCCTACTAAGTAGGAACAACAACATGTCTCCTCCCCTGGTCAGTCCTATCCCCTCACAGTTAGAACACACTGAGGGAACACACATTTAATACCTTGCTCGCCCCTAGTGTTAACCCCCTCCTTGCAGTGACATTTATACAGTAATCAGTGCATATTTATAGCACTGATCACTGTATAAATGTCAATGGTCCCAAAAATGTGTCAAAAGTGTCCGAACTGCAATGTCGCAGTACTGCTAATAATCACAGATCACCGCCATTACTAGTAAAAAAAAATTAAATTAAAAAAAATGCCATAAAAATGTCATAAATCTTTCCCATAGTTTGTAGACGCTATAACTTTTGCGCAAACCAATCAATATATGCTTATTGCAATATTTTTACCAAAAATATGTAAAAGAATACATATCGGCCTAAACTGATAAAGAAATTTGTTTTTTTCTTTTAAAAAATGGGGATATTTATTATAGCAAAAAGCAAAAAAAGGGGTTTTTTTTCAAAATTGTTGCTTTTTTTTGTTTATAGCGCAAAAAATAAAAACCGCAGAGGTGATCAAATACCACCAAAAGAAAGCTCTGTTTGTGGGAACAAAATGATAAAAAAATTTGAAAAAGAAAGCTCTATTTGTGGAAAAGAAAGAATGCAAATTTTGTTTGGGTACAGCGTCGCATGACCATGCAATCGTCAATTAAAGCGATGCAGTGCCAAACTGTAAAAAGTGTTCTGGTCAGGGAGGGGGTAAAATCTTCTGGGGCTGAAGTGGTTAATTGAACAAACTGAAGTTAGAAGCTGATTAGCTACCATGCACAGCTGCACTAGATTTTGCACTCTACAAATTTTGTAAATCAATCCAAAAGTGAAATCATTACTAAAAGCCTATCAACAATTTTAACAGATTTAAAATGGCTGAACTGAACTGAACTGAAGTATTGGTCAGGTACTAGATGCAGGCACATCCATTGTCTACCCACCCTCTGCCCCTAATTCTCAGAAGAATAACTATGTGACACATGCCCAAATACAAATTAATATAACCAAAAGCCACATCTGACCCGACTTAAGTATAGATAGCCTGACATTTCACAGATTTGGCCATACACTGTCCATATAACCCTGTGTAGCAGATTGCAAACTTTGGTACATGAACCAAACTAATGAATTCATCTCTATAGTGACTTTAACATCTGGCCATTGCACAACAGAATATTTACACTGCCTAATCAGTTCTGATTTGACTGGGAGGCTTCACTGTATTTTAGACTTAGGTGTGAACACCTTGAAGCTAATCACTGGGTTAACCCCACCCCATCTAACTAATAAGTAGATTAAAGTGATATTAAAGAGAAGGTTTTTTTTTTAAAGTAACAAACATGTCATAACTTACCTGCTCTGTGCAATGGTTTTGCACAGAGCAGCCCCGGTCCTCCTCTTCTTGGGTCCCCCGCCAGCGCTCCTGACCCCTCCCTTCTGCCAAGTGCCCCCAGAGAAAACAGCTTACTATGGGGGCACCCAAGCAGGCTTGATCCCAAGCCGCTGCTCTGTGTGTCCATTTACACATGGAGCCATGGCTTGGCCCACCCCCTCTCTCTCCTTATTGGTTCACTGTCTGTGATTGACAGCAGAGGAAGCCAATGGCTCCTGCTGCTGTGTCAGCAAATGAGGAGGGAGAGTCTCTGGAGAGCTGAGACTCTTGTGCACTTTGCTGGATCTAGATATGGCTCAGGTAAGTATTAGGGGGGCTGGGGGGGATACCACACACAGAAGGTTTTTAACCTTCATACATGAAGGTAAAAAAACTTGTGCCTTTACAACCACTTTAACCACTTGCCGAGCAGCATGTTTGGTCAGCGCGTTCGTGCGAATCGCTGTAGCTGTACGACGGTTTTTTAAACAACTCTAGCAGGCACGCGAGCACTCGCTGCATGGCGGGAGACATGATGCAGGCGGTCGGGATGTTCGCCGGCCACGCACGATCGCGGGTATGAGAGCCAGAATGGGGATGTGTGTGTAGGAACAGCGATCTGGCTCCTCCTATAGTAAGTTCCATCCCCTCACAGTTAGAAACACCTAGCAGGGAACACATTTAACCCCTTGATCGCCACCTAGTGTTAACCCTTTCCCTACCAGTGACATTTACACAGTAATCAGTGCATTTTTATTTTAGCTTAGCAGATGCCAAATAGGGACATAAACATCCTTCTCCTCTAATAATAGGAATGGAGTGTGAGGGATATTATGGACAGTGATAATGTAAATTAGGGGACAGGAGTAAGCAGAAAGATAAAAGAAAAAGAGAATACAAGGAAAAGAATGGTCAGGGTCAGAGAAAGGGATAGGGGAAGAATGGGGGCAGGGAGGTGGGGACTGAATGCGGTGGTCTACTTTGAAAACAAAGGGTTTGGCTATTAGAAATTATAGCTTCAATGTGGTGAGCTAGGTTGAGTAAATAGAAAGTAGTTAAGAGGTGAAATTAAAGGAATTTTTCAAAACGTTTGACCATATTTATTGTCTTAGAGGCAAGAAAATCCAATCTCTGTTTAACATTAGCGTCAATCATAGGAGAAGAAAGGGCATTATGGTGAGCATAAGGATTATCCAAGCAAATGTGTTCAAATTGAGAAAGAAGGTTTATGGTGGTGGGTTGAGGGATAAGAGACCTAAACCAATGCTTTTTTTGCATGTAGAAAAATATCTTTTTAGAGTGGATTTGGTGTTGGTCTATCAAAATCTCCAAAGATATAAGATGAAAGGAGTGAACCAGATAATGTACGGCAGTGAAAGTATTGTCAGACCACAAATGGAAGGCTATGAGATTACTCAAAGAGGGTAGGTGGGCAGAACTTTGATAAGTAGAAAGTTGCAAAGAATCACATGCTCCTAAAGTGGAAGAAAATTCTAACTGTACTATACCTATTCCTAAAAATGTTTCCTTCCCCTCCCCATATCTATTCTGACTAACCTGTGTAAAATGTCTGTCTACTTACCTATTTTCCATCTACTCTAAACCAGTCACATGATCCTGCAGCTCTAAATTTGGAGTCTGTGACATCACTCATAGGCTCTCATGGCCCAGTCATTGTTAGTGTTCCCTCCTCTCCCCTGAAGCAGCTACCCACTGACACATGGAAGTTGAAGGATTATGTGATCAGACCAGAACAGATTAACCACTTCAGCCCTGGAAGAATTTACCCCCTTCCTGACCAGGCCATGTTTGCGATACGGCACTTTGTCGCTTTAAATCACAATTGCGCGGTTGTGTGATGTTGTACCCAAACAAAATTTCCATCCTTTTTTCCCACAAATAGAACTTTCTTTTGGTGGTATATGATCACCTCTGCGTCTTTTTTAGTTTTTGCGCTATAAACAAAGAAGTGCAACCATTTTTAAAAAAACACAATATTTTTTACTTTTTACTATAATAAATATCCCAATAAAAAAAAACACATTTCTTCATCAGTTTAGACCAATATGTATTCTTCTACATATTTTTGTTAAAAAAACTGCAATAAGCGTATAATGAGTGGTTTGCGCAAAAGTTATAGCGTCTACAAAATAGGGGATAGATTTATGGCATTTTTTTTTACTAGTAATGGCGGCAATTAGAGATTTTTATGGGGACTGTGACATTGCGGCGGACAGATCACACACTTTTGACGCTTTTTTTGACATTTATACAGCGATCAGAGCTAAAAATGATTACTTATTACTTATTACTGTATAAATGTCATTGGCAGGGAAGGGGTTAACACTAGGGGGCAATCAAGGGAATCAAGGGATTAAATGTGTATTCCCTAGGTGTGTTCTAATTGTGAGGGGATTGAACTGACTGGGGAGGAGACACATTGTTGTTCCTACTTAGTAGGAACACATGATCGCTTTCTCCTCCCCTGACAGGACAGGGATTTGTGTATTTACACACACAAATCCCCATTCCCTCTCTCATGCCTGCAATCGTGGGTGTCTGGCGGGGATCGTGCCCGCTGGCCACACGCATTGGGTCCCCTGCCGTGCAGTGAGAACGTGCGTGCCTGCTATGGCTCTTAAAGGAGACACAGTATATATATATGGCGATATATAATATATATTGGAAATGGTTAAAAATAGGTATACACATCTTTTTATACAGGACAGGTAGAAGGAGGGGCTTGGGAAAATTTTTAGGAATACTTATGCCGTGTATGCCGTGTATGTCGTCTACAAAAGTCCGACAGCCTGTCCGACAGACTTTCGACGGACTTTTGTCGGACTTTTGGCGTACTTTTGGCGGACTTGCGGCAGACTTTCTTACGAACGGACTTGCCTACATACGATCACACAAAAGTGTGACGGATTCGTACGTGATGACGTACACTGGACTAAAATAAGGAAGTTGATAGCCAGTATCCAATAGCTGCCCTAGCGTGGGTTTTTGCCCGTCGGACTAGCACACAGACTAGCGGATTTCTGGGTCCAGCGTAGTTACGACGTAAATATTTGAAGCATGTTTCAAATCTAAAGTCCGTCAGATTTGCAGCTGGAAAAGTCTGCTGAAAGTCCGCTGAAAGTCCGGGGAAGCCCACACACGATCGGATTGTTAGCCAGCTTTAGTCCGTCGGCGTCCGTGAGACTTTTGTAGATGTGTACGCGGCATTATAGTTAAGCTGGATACACACTATGCAACTTTTGTTGTTCGATTTCCTTTAAATTTACCTTCAACTATGTAGTAGACATCGTTATCGTCCGAATGCATTTTAAATGAATTTGGGGATTTTCATGTTTGTTTTAACAAAACGATAACGAACGCGCAGAATCCGAAATCTGAAAGATCTGAAATAAAAAAACGCTTTATTTTCCTATTCATTTTATTTTTGTATCGTTGTGACAACAGTTTGATATAGATGATAGATAGAAGATTCGACATGAAGGTGACAATAGCGATCTGTGTCTATCTAACTTACTTCTATTAGTCCAAGATTATTCGACATAGAGAGAAAATATTTGACATTATAGAGACAATAGTAAAAGAGCTGTTAGTGGTCGCTGCTGGAATGGATGGGAGAAGTAAAATTTTGATAATGATGAATATTATTGGCTGATTGTAATCAAAGAGGAGGAGCAGTAAAATAGCTAGAACTAAGTACACACGTACAACCAACTTACTTCCACTTACGATTGCTAGCAGAGAGAGACACACACTGAATCATTTCAGACAGTCAATCTTAGCTGGTCAGTTTGTTTGTTAACAGAGAACCTGAATTATTAAGCAATAAGCACAGCAACAGAACAGATAGTGAAGCAAGCCATTTTATCTGCTATTAATCTGCTATTGTGTTAGTGTTGAACTTGATACTGATACTAGTGTTATTAGTGTTGTGATAGCCTCAGAGGCTGTCCGTTTTGGAGGGGATTTATTATTTATTATAGATTCTATATAGATTCTATACAACCTAACTTGTTACCTGCGTGCAGGTAGTTTTGCCAACTCTGGTATATTTGTTGTTTTTGTTCTATTTCTTGTGATCTATTTTTCATTTGATTTTACATCATTACCTGCTTGCAGGTCTGATCACTATCACCAGTCCATTTTCTGTTAGAACTAAATATACAGCATGTACCGTTCTAACGGAAATGGTAGAGTTCGTGGTCGCGGTCGTGGTGGACGCCTTGCTAAAAAAAAGTGGCAAGGTCTTTGCTACTAGCTCTTTCTTAGGTACTGCTGACACTTCTGCCACCACAAACATGTCGTCCACAACTGTGAGTGTCACCAACACTGCCACCAGCAAAGCTAGTTCCACCACTACCAGTTCTACTAGTTTTCCTGCCAGACTACCGACATCTGCTGCCGCTTCCACTGCCAGTGCATCTCCTTCTTATTATGGCATAGGCAATAAAACTAGTATTAAACAAGTGGAGATGCCTTTACACTCAACACCACCAATGACACTGCCAGTGCCACTGCCCAGCCCCCCAAAGAAGCAATTGAGGGCGACAGCAACAGAGACCAAGAGTAAGACTTTTTTTTGTTTCCCCAAGAGAAAATTCTGAGGTAGATGACTCTATGCAACAAGTTTCAGCAATAACTGGTTTTGATGGTGATGATGATTTTGAATGTGATGCTCCTCTTTCCCCAACAACTGCAGACAAATTATACACTCTTACCCCACAAGACTGTCAGGGTTGGGCTCAGCCCCTCCTTCTCTGAGCTGGCCGCTCAGCTGTCGGCTAATTGCCAGCTCCTATCTCTCCACAGTTACTCAGCTGTGGATGATATCCTGCTCGTCAGTCCTGCCTACTTAAGCCCTCAAGTCCAGAGGTTCTCTGCCTTTGCCTTGATCAACATCACAGAGGCATTCTCCTCCGTTCCTGTTTAAAGACTTGCTTTGCTGACATCCCTTCTGGCTTCAGATCCTGCTTGGTGTTCCACTACATCGATTCCTGACTTCTGGCTTGGCTGACTATTCGTTCCGGTTACTGAACTTTAGCTATGTTTTGACTACATTTGTTCTTTTTACATTTATTATTAAACAAGTGTGATTTAACTGTACTTCTGTGTCGGTCCGATTTCATGGTTTCTGACAAAGACTTACAATATGACCTAGAGGAAGTGCAAGAGGGATATTCTGTGAGGAGTAGGACAGGTAGCAGTTCACTTTTTTTCCATTTGCTGCTAACTCCCCTTCTCCCTCTGTTATTATGGAGGAAGAATCCTGTGAAGATAACATCAACCTTCCCAGCTCCCCTGCCATTAGCACTAGTTCACCAAGTGGAACTGTAGTGGAACTGTAGTGGCAACAGCTTCCACCACTGGTGTGCTACCTGCTGCAGCTACTTCAGACCTAAATACTAGAGATAAACAGGATCAAGGGGCTGAAACGTGCCGCAGCAACGTTTGGAAATATTTTCACAGAATCGAAGGCGGGTTCTGTGGAAAGTGCAAATTGTGTGGGAAGCAAGTGAGTAGGGGGAAAAAGTTGGGACATTTAACCGATACTGGTATGAACCTACACTTTAAAAATTACCACAGCTCTAATTTACTGCGGGCAGAGGCAGAAAAATAAGGTGGTAGCGCAGGAAGCAGCATTGTTATGGACTCTGACTGTACTGGTGGTACCTCCTCAACCACACCACTCACTCAGAGCACACCCAATAGAGAGGGTTCAAGTAAGACAAAGCGTCCACGTGCAGTAGTTTCACTGCAGACCCAATTAGGCTCCTCATCCTCCCAAGGACATCATCATCCTACCCTAGATAGCTTGGTTGGCTTTAGTCCCAAGGACATGTCAAAACAGCAGGCCAACAAGATCACCCTCCTCATTGGCCGATTCATTGCTGTTGGAGGAGCCTCTTTTCGCAGGATTGAAGGGGAGCCATTTAAACAGCTCATGCATGCCCTTGCTCCACAATATGTTGTTCCTGTATGAAAAACTTTAAGCAGAAAGATTGTTCCAGCACTATACCATTTGTGCGCTGCAGTATTGAAGGAAAAAATGGCCAAAGTAGAGGGTCAGACAATTCATTTGACCACTGATTTGTGAACAGCTCCCAGCGGTCAACACACTTTTGTGGCAGGCCACAATGCCTGTTGGTGGTGGCACTAGTGTAAGAGGTCAAACTTCATCAGGAAGCAGGTCTGCAGCGTAAGACCAGCAGGGATATCAAGCTTTCCTGCTCCACACAGAAGTCCGTGATGATAAACACAGCTCTGCCAACATATTGCGGGCAATTAGATTGATGTTGGCTAATTGGTTTGGAGAGCAGGCAGTAACCAATGTTTCTGTTGGGTTTATAGTGACAGACAGATGTTCAAACATGGTGAGAGCACTCCAGCATGGATCTTTTGTTGGTGTGCACTCTTCTGCACACATTTAGTGGTCAAGGATGCAATCCCAGTGGAGAAAATCAACGAGATTGCTCAAATCTTGGACCTTTGCAGGAAGATTGCAGGGCATTTCCACCACAGTGTAGGGGCTAGACAACTGTTGAGGGAGGAGCAAGAACAATCAGGGCTCCCCACAAATAGCCTAAAACAAGATCAGCACCTGGTGGAACTATTCCCTGGAAATGCTTGAACGCATTTTGGAGCAAAAGATGGCCAGCCACAATCTATCATCCCACCACAGCATTGGGATTAATTCCACACTGGGACGTGGTGACTGGTGTAAAATTGGGCAGCTTGTTTCTGTCTTAAAACCCTTTCGGGATGTGACGGAAAACTTGAGTCAGAGCAATGCCAGCCTAGGACAGTTCATACCCTTGTTCACCTATCTCATGGAGAAGATGGGATCATTCATAGAAAACAGGGAGCCTCTTTATGGCAGCCCACTTCATGCCAATGTAGCCTCTTTCATCAGAAAGCTACAAGACAACTTAAAAGATCGCAAAAGTCCTGAACTCATGTGATCCCAGGATCAAAGGTAAACTGGCACTCAGAGACAACCGCCTCTCCTACTGGAAAGAAAAACTGATTGAAAGGATCTGTAATTTGCAGCAAAGTATGCTGGATGATGCCGGTTTGGAAGATTCACCTGCCATGTCTGCTATTCCAAGGCCTCGAACCATCACTCAAAATCAACCGAGTGCAGCATGCGTATTTTGGGTAGAGGCACTTGACAATCTGGTGGGTGCAAGTCAAGCAGCAGGCAATCGAGAGGAGAGCAGTAACTCTGAAATGGTTTTCTCTATTACTGGGAACATCCTGAATCCACACCCTGCACAAGTGACACCCCATTTGATGGAACAAATAACTTTCCTCAAATTTAACCTCCCCAAGCTGGGTTACCCTACCCTTAACTTGTGAGACCAGAATCGTTGTCACCATGTAAAAATAGATGGCACTCTCGGAGGAACCATCTAAATGTTGAGGAAAATCACATTTTTTAATTTTCTTACCACTTGACAATTGCAGTTGTCTTTTGAGTGACCCCAAGATTTAAATTGAATTACATTGTTTTAAGCAATCCAACATTTTCCCTTTATTCCTTCCATCACCCTTTTTTGGAAAATACAATGATGAGTGTTGTGTAGACTAGAATGTGTGTGATTGCATGAATGAATGTTGTGTGAATGGACAGTAGCAAGCGTTGAAGCCTTTATGTGGCACTACTGCTCACGCGTTGCTGTGTTTGTATATACAAACAGCAGCTTGTGCTAATGTAACCATTTTTGTATGATGGTCTGGGATTAAGAGACAATGATTAAAGATGTTTGGGGGAACTAACCTCAACAGCATGACAGTTCCTCTTGATGGAGAGACTGTTAACTCAAGGATCAGAATATGTTACCAACATAGTACAAAGAAGCATACAGCTGTAAACATGATTCTATGCAAGATAGAATAGTTGGTCACTGTTGAGCTGCATCCAGATGCCCATGACCTATCCCATTTGCCTCCTCTGACCCTGGGGACACGAGTGCGCTCTCTGATCCTCCACCTGTTTCATGACCATCCGCAATTGTCCAAAGTCACAAATGTGAGTAATCTACACTGCTGCCATGTTACTCAAGCCCTGGAAATGATGACTACCCTATGAACTGTTACCTATGGGCCTGCCAGCCTTTGAACTGTTGCCCCTTGTGATTGCTAGCCTGTGAACCTCTGTGTGGTTAACCATTGCCCTCGTAATTGCAAGCCTGCAACCAATGCCCTGTGAACTGTTGAGGACTGTATCGTTAACCCCTGCTGTAACTATCTGGTGTGTATTCTGGTGGGGGGCAAGCTGAACGGTCTGGTGTGTATTCTGCTGTAACTATCTGGTGTGTACTCCAATATACAATAAGATTACCTTTTACACATTGAAATAGTGTAAAGAGAAATCTCCTGAATTTTCTCAGTTCAGCCTGACGGTTAAATGTAGAAAATCTTCAATTGTAAGGCCTCTAGTAAGTTAAAACAATAAATGGACTAGTACATTTAGATAAACATCACATAATGGACCTAACAAGGAAAGCAAAACTCAAGAAAACAATTTGTTCTGAACAAAAACATTTTTATTTTGAACATAAAATTGTTTGTAAAAATAAATTAAGAAAGCTGATTCTCCCCGATCTTGGTGAGCAGTAGCTGTAGGGACCTATTGATCCCAGCCATCTGGTCACCAAGGTAGGACCTACAAGCCTCCAGTTGCCTTCCAAGCCTACATAGAGCCCTCTTCAAAGCCACATTGTGACAGCGCTGCCAGCAATTGTGGAGGGCCACAGAGCAAAATAGCTTCCTGGTTAGAGCATATTGTCGCTCTTGGACCTCCACAATGCGCCGAAGATACACATTCACATGTGGCTCTGGAGGGGGGATGTGCACTGGAGCGGGTGGAGAATCCTCACCAGAATGCACTGAGGAGAAGGCACCAATGGGTGGGCCCAGGTGGGGGAGAACCTGCATCAGAGAAACCGCTGGGGAGGAAAGATAGTAAGCCAAACCAGATCCAGACAGGTCCAGGGCTTTGTCCAACGTGTGGAGGTGAAGGATGAAGACTTCACCTGTGAAGAAAAGAAAAAAACATTACATAATACAATACATCTTGAGATGTTTTCACTTCTTCATACCAGTTTTCCATTTTTGATATTCAGCGGGATGCACCTAATCAATTTGTGTGAAGGAAATAGAGGTGTCTGTGTCGATTCACTGCGTCATCCCAAGTTTGCATAGCTGCTCAGAAAGGTGTACTCCCCAGCCAGAGTACAAAGGGATTCCCCTCTACACATCGAGCAGTGTAAAGGAGAATCTCCAAAAGGTGTAATATGCTCAGTCGCACGGCCGGCTGCAGAAAATCTTAAGGTGTAATAGACGCATAAGTGCTGACCACTAACTAATCTACCTCATCCAGACTGACCAACACAAATCTGGAAAATCAGTTGCACTTGTAAGTAGAAACATAGCAGCTATGCCATCTATTATCATTACACTCACCAAAGACAAGCCATTCAAGCCATCGCATTAGGGGTGATTTAATAAGAAGTTCTTTATTAAAATATAGCAGGTACTTTTTAGAGTTGATAATTTTGTATGGCCACTGAATAACCCCCACTCCTGTTCTAGGCTAGGTAAGTTACTCACTCTTGGTCTAGGCTAGGTGGTATAACAGAGAATTTACAATTACTGATCCTTCGATCTCCTGGCAGCCGGTGCTTCATCTGCTCCCCTCTTCTATTGCATTGGTCTCTCCCTGAGCCATCAAGACTTATGCAGGTCTTAATAACTTCAGAAACCTAGACCGTTTAAGTGGAGGAGAGAGAGGGTGCAGGGAAATGTGTCAGACCACTGGGGGATCCAAAGATCAGTATGTCTAAAACAATGCAATGCTGACACCAACCTTGATGAGCCAGGACCTGGGTGATCTCCTCCGCTACAACCGCTAGGAGCTCCGCCTCAGGGGGGAGAAGAGGCACCTGCTTCCCTCTGTGCCTGCCTGCGTTTATGCGCTATGGTGCTGAAAAACAAAAAGAGAAGAGAAACAGGTTCCAGAATTAAACTACAATTGTAATCTGAAAATGACATCGACACATGAAACAAATGTAGAATGAACTCGTGGAATGAAACAATGCAAATGGAATTTTTGGATTAGGCGCATTTTTTCATGTAGCACAAGATTTGCTAATTTTTTTATTAACCCAATTTATTTTTGGAAAAACAAAAAAAGTATGCTTTTTTGTGCACAATAAGACACCCAAACATTTGGTAAAATATAAAAGCCAGGATTGTTCCGAGTAAAAAAATGTCCAGTCCACATTTCTAATTACGCGCTTGTGTGAACTGTGAAATGGTGTAAATTTGCTTTCTTTTTTCCTTTGCAAAGCATTAACCACTTGCAGATGCAACCCTGCCCATAGCAAACATACGGCGGGTCCGCAAGCTGGTCAAGTCCAGCCACCATAACACAACAATTTTTTTTTTACATTTTTAACGCTTTTTTTATTTCAATAACAAAAAATTAAAAACCCAAGTGGAACTTAAAAGCACTTACTGCTCATCAGTTTAGTGATAAGAATACATAACGGCCATAGAAATATTCCTTTCACAGTGATCGTGGCGATAATATGTAACACGTGCAAACTATGCTTTCATGTGTAGGCTAGGCACAACTGTGTGCAAATTAGGTTTTTCACAGGGGATGATTTGAAAATTATTTTTTCCTTTAAAAAAAAATCCACTTAACTTTACTGACATCACATGTGATAGCAATAATATATGTTTATGTGTGTGTATGTGTGTGTGTGTGTGTGGGGGGGGGGGGACTTGTTTTTGGGCATAATATGGGATTTTTAAAATGTAAAAAAATAAAATAATCAGACACGTTACTTACCGTTTTATGTTGCTGATTTTTTTAAGACAGGCAGACGGGTCCCGCTGATGGCGCTGCATCTCCTCAACTTTTTGGGAGATCACCTCCCACTTCTCCCGCTTCCACTGTGGAGTGGTCTCCCTGGAGCGGGTGCCTCAGAGCTGCATCCAGCAAGGAAGTTTTTCCCTTACAAGGACCTGGGACTCAATGTAAGTCCATGTAAGGTTACAGAGGAAGTAAACCCTCTTTGTTCCCTGCAAAGTAAAAGCAAAATGGGCTAGTATACATACCATACTAGCCCATTATGTGCCACTTACCTGCAGAAGAAGCCTGCTATGTCACAGCTGTCCCCGCTGTGTGGAGCGTCCATCTTCAACCCCTCTTCCCTCCGGGGCCGTGGACTCCGGCTCTGTTACTAGATGGAGTCGCATGATGTCACTACCACGCATGCAAGCGGGAGTCAACGGTCAGGGCACGGGCACTATAAAAACGGTGCGCAAATATATATATGGTGAATATTTCCAGTACCTATAGGTAAGCCTTAATATATCTGTATGGCTTATCTGTAGGGAAAAGTGGTTGTACAGGGTTTACAACCATCCTCTGTCCTTTTTTGTGATGGTGGTGCTGATGCTGCCTCAATAGAAGGGCCAAAAACCTCCATGGGGTCGAACTGCCTGGAGCCACCGTCGGATGCTGCCATCGCCAGTGTGTGAACCAGGTAGGAAGTTATATGCTTGAATTTCGAAACAATGCAATTATATTGGCTGATTGTTGGGGTAGACCATTCAACATAAACATAAACAAACAAGTATCATATTTTTCGATATGATCAAAAATATGTATAATACCGTTCGACATGAAGATTACACAAAGCAGCTAAAAATATACGATCGCCGCGAGTGAACATTTACTGTCAAATGCTCCACCCATAGGCTATAGAAGAATTCTAATGTTTTTTGACTAGTAATATAATTAATAATTATAATTATTACTAGTCAAACAACATTAGAATTCTACTATAGCTTGTGGGTGGAGCATTCGACCAGAAATGTATGATCGCGGCGTCATACAGTTTAGCTGCTTTGTCGATTCTTCTTAGAACATCTGATAGACACCATAAGCCTTCAATTGACAGATTTGACCTTAATTAATTCGGATTTTCGTACGAATGCATTTTTAACGAAACTAAATAAATAAAAACTAATTTCGGGAGTAACTAAATCAATTTATTTTTCGGAGGAAACCGAAATCTAGAAACAAAATATTTCAGTGTGCACATGTCTACTATGTAGTGCAAGGGCCTGCCTGATTGCATATATATTGAAAGTGTTTAGGTTTGACTTCATATTATATGGTTTTGGTAAATCTAAAAGAAACAAAAATCTAAAGAAAATTGTATAGTGTGTATCCAGATATAGAAAGGGCTGAAGGAGGGATGAAAAGGATGATAAGGGGCCCAAGTGAGAGAATTGGATGTAACTGGGGAGGCGTTTTGTGATACCAGCTGTGGTTTCTGGATATGTGTTGAGTATATGGGTTGTATGTGCTACTTGATGCTATTTGGTCAGGTTGAGGACACTCAGTCCTCCATCTCGTTTATCCATGTACATATTTTTTCTAGAAATGTAGGGGAGATTTTTATTCCAAATAAAGACATTGCATTATTTTGCATAGCCTTAAAGCATAATTCTGCTTTGCAGTCATGTTGTTGTATGTTCTCATTCACAAAGCATGCCTAAACACTTTTTTATATTTCACAATATTTCAAGATTGGGCTGTAACCCTTTGTTAGCTGTATTGAAGTTTGCAGGCCCACTGTTACTTGCAGAACTTGTCCAGACATGCCGCTTGGCACCGACTGTGCCCGAGCAACTGGGAGCAGCTGGCCGCTGACTTGCACTGTGGTTGCCTGGGGTAACAATAAAGTCTATGGCCCATATCTCACTGTAAGGAGCAGTATTAGCTCAATCCTGCCCGCAGGCACCCGCTGGCTTACCCTGATCACTGCGGACAACAGTAGACATCTCCAGGCACGCTTTACTGTAAATAGCAGGAGTTTTAAGCATAAAGTCGCTATGTCCAGCATTAACAAATCATTGGCCGCTGTGGTTGCCACAGGTGACAGCACATGGTAAAAGTTACTGAATAGCAGGTTTAAGCACAAGTGTCCCAGCCGTGGTTGAGGCAACTGGGTAAGCAGGGCAGCAATAACATGAGAGGTAGCTCCTGCTGGTTGCTATGGACAATGGCACTTATTTTTTTTTCTATTTAAGTGACAGTCACAAACAGGCAGAGCACACAAGTCCTTCCCTAGTTCAACCCCTCTGGTGGTCTTTTGGAACAAGGCACAGACAGTTCCCTGGCTCAATGAAAAACTCTGGCTTCTAGGAGCAACGGCCAGCAGGTTGAGCGTGGGCAGATATCCCGAATGAGCCCCAAATGTAGCACTACCCTCACAGGAGCCGCTGGTGAATGTTGGTTATCTCCTGCCCTGCACAGTCAGGCACATGAATTTCTCAATCACTCCTCAGATAAGAAGCAGTATTTGCAGCTTTTTTTGTTTTTTTTTATTTAGGGGAATTGGACATGGATGGAGAAGGGTTATTATAGGATGCCCACTTGATCAGTAGGAACTCTTCAGGGACACAACTATATACATCCAGTATACACACACTCCTTTTTGTCTACCTCCAGCACAGACTTGCTTGTAGAACTACAACTCCCAGAACCAGATAGCACTTTGGGAATGGTCTAACACGTACGTATTCAGACTATTGCAAATTCTCTTTGTAGGAAGGAACTGCGGGCCCCTTTGGTGTAGCAAAAATAGAGGTCTTTGGTGCTAGCTGTCCTTCTCCTGTGGCTACTGCCGCCAGTACCACCTCTTCAGGCACTGCCAGCCCACCTGGCTTCAGCTGCCCTTTTACTAGCCTTCCTGGCTACATAGTCCTCCCAAACTGACTATGCATCCATCCCAGACTGCTTGCACGCAGTCCCTTCAGGCATGTCTCTCAGTCCTCTGACTGCAAGACTCACCAGCCCATGTGGATGTCTTTCTCCCTAGAGAATTACCCGGCAGTGTCCTCCTGCTGTCCTCTCCTTGCTTCATTGCTTTCTGGTCAGGATCCCTTGGTGTGTCATGACAAGGGTCCCTTCTGCACCCGAGCCCAGGCCTGAGTTCACCCCCCCAGACTTGGGATCTACTCTCAAAGGCCCCGACAGCCTAACACTCCATCTCCATCTTCCACCCAAATTCCCTGCTGGGATGACCCTGAGTATTTGAGGGGGCATGCCCCCTGCCAACCCTTCTGTTTGGTTTTGGTCAGGGCCCTCAGAAATCTCCAGCTATCTCCTCCTAGTTTCCTCCTAACTGCTTCTGGAACTTTCTCCAAGTTTCCAGCAAACAGGGAGGAGTTACCAGAGAAACTGCGACTGAGTCATCCAGCCTACCTGAGTCACTCACCTGACCCAGAAAAAACACACAGGCTTGGCTGCCAGCCAAGCCTGACAGTTTACCTAACCTAACCAAACAAAAACCTATCACTAGCACTCTAGCCACACTAGGGGGTGCTACATATTTAATAAAAATGTTTAAAAGTAAAAAGAGGGCTGTAAAGGTGGAACATGATATGAATGTTGAGCAACTTGCCACAAAAGGTAAAACCACTACAGTAAACCACCTTTCCTTTTTTCAGTTTCCTTTTTTTGTAGCTGCTTATTTACACTCATACCCAATAATAGCAGAATATTTAATTGTATTGGTAAAATATATTCAAAGCAAGAATAAAACTTCAATAAGTACTACTTTATAAGATTTTCTAAACTTCATAAGCAGATCTGTTTGTTCTTTACAGAACTTTGCATATAATACGCCACACATCTTACTATTATGCAGCAGCGTGAAAATAAATCACTTTACAATGGCTTTCTTAAGTGGTTTCTTTGACAACAATGTCTCCTATAAAACCCTTTCTTATTCTAGGGTAATACCAAAACTATTTAAATATACCCACAAAATATGATTGAAAAGAAAACAAAAAACAAATGGATAGAAAATTATAGCAAAATGCTTCCCTGCTGTTTGAAAGAAACAGAAAACATATTACAGTTATTTTTATTGTGCTAAACAGTGTCCTGTCTTGGTTTCTACTTTGCTTGCAGTAATTGATAACGATACCTCTGTAAAAGCTCATACAAGCAAGTTAAAATACCACAGTGTTATACAGCACATATTTCTATGTTAACAAAGTATATAAATCCTCGAGACCCAAGTGTCCCCCTTAAACTACCAATTCAAAATGATTTTTCTGCAGGCACTGTTTTTCAATACATAAATTCAGTATAGTTTCTCTAGCTGCTATATTTCATTGTTCATTGAAACCTCAAAATGAAATGATTTAGATTGCAGGTTATTATAAAGAAGAGCAATCTAGTAGAAAGAATGGATAATACAATTGTATAATCTGTGCCTTTTTCTTATTTCCAATATACAGTGTTGCTCTTCAGGGCTTGGATATAGAAAATCTATATTGCAATTTTGCAAGGCAATACAGCAACAAAAGTCATTAAAACAGAGCTCCTCATTCCTAAAAGGAAGATGTTTTCATCAAAAGGTTATGGAGTATAATTAGACCTACTGTACAGTTCAACAGTAAGTTCTAACCTTAAACTTTACAGTTTTACAAAAATAAAGTGCACTTCCCATTTGCTGTTAGAACCATTATACCCTAATGCCGCGTACACACGAGCGGACATTACGGCGGACTTTGCCCGGCGGACTGGATTTCGTCGGACAATTCGATGTGTGTGGGCTCCAGCGGACTTTGTTTTCTCAAAAGTTCGACGGAATTAGATTTGAAACTTGTTTTAAATTTATCCGTTGAAATCGAGTCCGGTCGAAAAGTCCGCCGTCTGTATGCTAGTTCGACGGACAAAAAGCCACGCTAGGGCAGCTATTGGCTACTGGCTATGAACTTCCTTGTTTTAGTCCGGTCGTACGTCATCACGTACGAATTTGACGGACTTTGGTGGATTGTGTGTAGGCAAGTCCGTTCATTCACAAAGTCCGTCGGAAAGTACGTCGAAAAGTCCGCCGGGCAAAGTCCGCCGTAATGTCCGCTCGTGTGTACGCGGCATAATCTCTCATGATATGCATATTAGGTTTGAAACAAATTCAATTACATATCTGTAAAGTTCCATATATTTATATGCCTTAGTATTTACTTTTTTGTATAGCTTATTGGTTTGTCATATTAGCCATTTCATCTAAATAATAGTGATGCTGTACAGCAGGAACCATAAGTGACCTGTTTCTATCTCTTTTGCATAAGGCTGGGGCATCATTTCCTTGCTAGACAGTGCACCAGGGACGTGTTCAGAGTCTGAAGCGGCTCGGTGACTTCAGTTGACAGCAGGCTTTAACCTGCTAACAGCTAATTCTGAGTCACAGGAGAGCACAAGTAAATGTACTCCTGTGGCCCAAATGAGACGTGTGGCAAAAAGTGGCCATACTTCTCTTTTAATGTTTAGGAGCCCTTGGTGTTTAGAAAAAAATGCTGCCATTGTTTACTGTATAATTGTGTTCCTTGGTTGTCCTAGTTTATTGATGATATAAAAAATATTTAACCGAATGTTAGCCGAATGATCAAGTGTGCCCTCTGAGCTGCGGAAGGATGGAAAATGAGGAATTTATATTCCCTGGATGTGTCCAGAAAATCCAGGAGCTGTGGGAAATTAACTTAAATGGGTATGTGCCTGCATTTGAGCCTGGTGAGCACCATTCAGATTCCTCCTGCAGAAAGTATTATACAGGATGAACTTTCCTGAAGTTAAGTCTCTTGGAGCAACTCAGGGGTTAAGTCTCATTTCAATCATTCAGAACAAGAGGTGATGGTCCCTGTCTTCAGGGATGGCAGTAAATAGTGATTCAGAGGGCTCCAAAGAGAAAGTATGGACATGAGCTTAGTGACCATTGGACTGTGTAATATTGTCAGGATCTACAGTCAGGTCCATAAATATTGGGACATCGACACAATTCTAATCTTTTTGGCTCTATACACCACCACAATGGATTTGAAATGAAATGAAGATGGGCTTTAACTGCAGACTTTCAGCTTTAATTTGAGGGTATTTACATCCAAATCAGGTGAACGGTGTAGGAATTACAACAGTTTGTATATGTGCCTCCCACTTTTTAAGGGATCAAAAGTAATGGGACAGATTAACTATCATCCATCAAACTTTCACTTTTCAATACTTGGTAGCAAATCCTTTGCAGTCAATTACAGCCTGAAGTCTGGAACGCATAGACATCACCAAACGCTGGGTTTCATCCCTGGTGATGCTCTGCCAGGCCTCTACTGCAACTGTCTTCAGTTCCTGCTTGTTCTTGGGGCATTTTCCCTTTAGTTTTGTCTTCAGCAAGTGAAATGCATGCTCAATCGGATTCAGGTCAGGTGATTGACTTGGTCATTGCATAACATTCCACTTCTTTCCCTTAAAAAACTGCTTTTGCAGTATGCTTCGGGTCATTGCCCATCTGCACTGTGAAGCGCCGTCCAATGAGTTCTGAAGCATTTTGCTGAATATGAGCAGATAATATTGCCCGAAACACTTCAGAATTCATCCTGCTGCTTTTGTCAGCAGTCACATCATCAATAAATACAAGAGAACCAGTTCCATTGGCAGCCATACATGTCCATGCCATGACACTACCACCACCATGCTTCACTGATGAGGTGGTATGCTTTGGATCATGAGCAGTTCCTTTCCTTCTCCATACTCTTCTCTTCCCATCACTCTGGTACAAGTTTATCTTGGTCTCATCTGTCCATAGGATGTTGTTCCAGAACTGCGAAGGCTTTTTTAGATGTTGTTTGGCAGACTCTAATCTGGCCTTCCTGTTTTTGAGGCTCACCAATGGTTTCTTGTAGTGAACCCTCTGTATTCACTCTGGTGAAGTCTTCTCTTGATTGTTGACTTTGACACACATATGCCTACCTCCTGGAGAGTGTTCTTGATCTGGCCAACTGTTGTGAAGGGTGTTTTCTTCACCAGGGAAAGAATTCTTCGGTCATCCACCACAGTTGTTTTCCGTGGTCTTCCGGGTCTTGTGGTGTTGCTGAGTTCACCAGTGCGTTCTTTCTTTTTAAGGATGTTCCAAACAGTTGATTTGGCCACACCTAATGTTTTTGCTATCTCTCTGATGGGTTTGTTTTCTTTTTTCAGCCTAATGATGGCTTGCTTCACTGATAGTGACAGCTCTTTGGATCTCATATTGAGAGATGACAGCAACAGATTCCAAATGCAAATAGCACACTTGAAATTAACTCTGGACCTTTTATCTGCTCCTTGTAAATGGGATAATGAGGGAATAACACACACCTAGCCATGGAACAGCTGAGCAGCCAATTGTCCCATTACTTTTGGTCCCTTAAAAAGTGTAAATACCCTCAAATTAAAGCTGAAAGTCTGTAGTTAAAGCACATCTTGTTTGTTTCAATTCAAATCCATTGTGGTGGTGTACAGAGCCAAAAATATTAGAATTGTGTCGATGTCCCAATATTTATGGACTTGACTGTATGCCTTCTCCTGGGAGCTTTGGTGAAAATGATGGAGGAGCAGGAGGCAGCTACCATTGAACCTCTGGCTCATGTACTCAAATATGGATTAGCCAAATATACCCAGGTTTGTTTCATGCAGGGTCCAGCGAACACTGCTAAAGTTTGGGTGCTGAATCCTGAATAAGGGTGCTGAAAATGAATAAACGCTGAAAGTTAAAAAAAAAAACTGTTCCATAGTGATCCATAATTAGTTAGGTTGAAAAAAGACACAAGTCCATCTAGTTCAACCAAAAAATAAATAAATCATACAATCCCATATACACAATCCTTTACCCACAGTTGATCCAGTGGAAGGCAAACAACTCCAGCAAAGCATCTTTCCTCATAGCTGATCTCCTCCATGCCTCTTATCAGTTTAATTGCCCTTCTGGACACTTCAACCTGCCTAAGGTCAGAATGACAAAAATCCACACCATACACTTATCTTAGCATGCAGTCTGGTAGGCCAGGAAATTGGGTAATCAGCGTGTGCCCCCCTCCACTCCCACGTGACATCATTGACCATATATGAGATTAAAGATATATAATTACTGGAGGGACTGGTATTACCTACCTTAACTACAGTAGATAAAGTTAACTTAGAATCCCCTATAACCCTAGAAGAATTAAGGATGGCTGTGGCTGCTATGCCCAACCATAAGACCCCAGGCCCAGACGGACTCCCCCTGGAAATATATAAACATTATGGGGGGATCCTGCTCCCCACTCTCTTGAGGACACTAGAGGAGGCGTTTATAGACGGTGGTCTCCCCGCCTCAATGACAGAGTCTAATATTATACTTATTCATAAGGAAGGGAAGGAACAACTGGATGTAGCGTCATATAGACCAATCTCTTTGCTTTGCTCGGACGTTAAAATACTAGCAAAGGTACTAGCAACCAGGCTAAGTAAATGTATTAATAACCTGGTACATCCGGACCAGGCAGGATTTATCCCCCATAGGTCTACCAGTGTCAATATTAGGAGAGCATATCTGAACCTGCAGACCCCAGTTGTAGAAAGGGACGCCAGAGCCATTATGTCCCTGGACATTTCTAAAGCATTTGATAGCTTGGAGTGGGGCTACCTCTGGGGAGTAATAATGGACAAATTTGGGTTTGGCCCGACTTTTATCAACTGGGTAAAAATTTTGTACAGCCGACCAACTGCTAAGCTAAAGATTAACAACGAGTATACAGACAGCTTGACATTAGAGAGGGGTACAAGACAGGGGTGTCCATTGTCGCCCCTCCTGTTCGCTCTGGCAATGGAGCCGCTGGCGGAGGCTATAAGAAGGGCACCGGGTCTGCGGGGTTTTAGGAGGAAGGGTAGCGAAGAAAGAGTCGCACTTTACGCAGACGACGTCTTGGTATTCCTGGGGGATATGGGTCCATCTTTGGAAAAAACGATGCAACTGGTAGAAGGATTTGGGAAGGTATCGGGCCTAGTAGTTAACTGGGATAAATCTTCATTGCTACAGATTGACTTAATCAATAATCCCCTCCCTGATGGTCTCCCTGGGTTAAAAGTAACTGACAAGATAAAGTACCTGGGAATAGTAATGACTAGGGACCCCAATAACTATATTCGTGATAATCTGGCCCCCTTGCTTGAGAAGTTTAGAACAAAATGCGATATCTGGTGTCGGCTCCCCCTGTCGCTGGCAGGACGCTCAAACCTGATTAGAATGATCTGGTTGCCGCAACTACTCCCCGGTATGGATCGGGAGAAAATGGTTCATGAAAATAAATTCTCTATTTAGGGAACTTATCTGGAAGAAGGGTCAGGCTAGGATCAAATTGCAGACATTGCAGCGACCTACCTGGGAAGGAGGATTGGCAATTCCCCATCCGTATGGTTACTATTTAGCTGCTCAAATGCAGCATTTAGGGGGCTGCGAATCCCTGGGCGAAGCAAGCGCTAGCAATAAAATAATGTTAGAAGGTAGCTCACACAGACGCTTGGTGGATGCACTAGAGGCGGGCTCACTCCAGAGAAAGCTGCCAACATACAAATTAGTAAATAAGACCTGGCAGACAGTCAAGAAGATCATGGGGTATAGAGGCATTACTGAGTTCTCACCCATATGGTCTAATGAATCCCTGGGGGAATTAAGGGCTATAGAAAAGAACCCCGTTTGGGAAAACTACAGAATCCATAGATTGGCCCAGCTGTACAGCGACACCAACTTGAAATCCTTTATGGAACTGAGAATGGAATTCGGAGTTCCATATAATATATTCTATAATTATCTACAGATCAGGCACGCACTGAATACCCAATTTAGGTCCTCCCCTATGAAGCGATGTAAAACACCGCTTCTCAATAAAATAGTTAAAGCAACAAACACCAAGGGGCTGATTGGAGATGTGTATACGCAGCTATTGGACAAGATCCTGATTCAAGGCGTGCCCCTCGGGTCTAGAGAAGGATGGGAGGCGGATGTGGGGGAGTTGTCGGACGCCCAGTGGAAAAAAATACTGGAACTTGGGCAGATGGTGTCCGTTTCTCCGTCACAGAAGGCCTCACACCTCCTCCTTCTACATAGAGCATATTACACTCCTAGAAGACTGTATAGGTTTGGGAGTAGGCCAGACGACAGATGCCCCAGGTGCTATAGGTCAGGAGATCTTATACACATGGTTTGGAGATGTCCAAAATTGGTAAGATATTGGTCGGAAGTGGTCGGGACAATAAATCGTAGATTCAAGGTAAACTTGGAAGGTGTGTGTGCTGGGGCTAGTGGGAGCTAACATAGGAAACACCAGCACAACCACTGCCATAGTAAGATGTCTATACCAAGCGAGAAAGCTAATAGCACAATCCTGGCTCTCAACAAAACCCCCAACTATAGGGGAATGGCTTAAAACAATGGACTTTTTGGTCTGGACAGAAAGGACAGTATACACTAAAAAAGGGAACTACAGTAAATTTCTTGGTATATGGAAGCTCTGGCTCCAGGAGCTGAACATTTGACACCTACTTTGAATTAATTACCCTGGAACCCCTCACGAGGGCGGGGGCGAATAATGCCTCAGACCAGTTAACACTGGGTGTAGGAATAGGCCTCACTGGGGCTTAGACAGTTGTAGTATGCCGTAAGCCCTAGTGTTAACGAATTTAATCTTTGAGCTGTTTATAAGGGAAGGGAGGGGGGTGGTAAGGTGGGTAGTAGATAAAGTGTGGGTGAGAAGAGTAGGGATGGAAAGGGTGAAGGAAAAGAGGGGGGGGGGGGAAATAGCACATTGTAAGCTAATACTATTTACATATTTATCACTGTTTGTATTTACCACAGCGCACAGCAGAAATGCGAGGTACCTAGCTCTATTTTTTTATTTGCCTTTGTAATTTGTTTCTTCGTTTTTGCTATTTGCACCTTAAACACAATATGCTATGAAAAGTATGTAACTATTTTATATTGCTACTAATAAAAAGATTAGAAATAAAAAAAAAGATATATAGTCAATGACATTACTGAAATCCTGAGACATCATAAACAAGGTCATGTCTATATATGGTCAATGAAATCACCCGGGAGGCCCTGCTCCTTTGTATCTATCAGCTGTCATCTGCCTGACATGTCATTCAGACCTTAAACCCCCTAAAAATCCATTCCGGACACTTATTTCAGGATGCAGTTTGGTAGGCTAAGAAAGTGGAGAATTAGCATGTGCCCTCTCCTCTCCCACATGACGTAATTGACCAAATATGGTCATGTCCATATATGGTCAATGACTTCATACAGAAGACCCTGCTCCTTTGTATAAATCAGCTGTCATCTGCCGGACCTGTCATTCTGACCTTAGTCATCGAGCAGCAGTTTTTTTTTTTTCTTTTTGTGGGTCAGCAGGCATCAGGCATTGTGATTTACATGGATCTACACCACTGGAAGAAATTATTCATAGTAAATGTACACCATGGGATTTTGTTTTATCAAAGGACTTGTGAAAAACTGTGTCTGTGTTTTTATTTACACTTAACTTTTTTTTGTGAATGAGTAGGGTTTCTTTGAATTTACATAGGGGGTGGTATCTGGGTGCTCTATATTGTTAAGGGGGCTTCCAGATTCTGATAAGCCCTCTACCCGCAGACCCCCACAACTGCTAGGTCAGAGTTGTAGGGAAGATGTCTTTGTCATCATCAACATGGGTACAAAGTGCTTTGCCAGTAGGGATGAGCTTCGTGTTCGAGTCGAACCCATGTTCGACTCGAACATCGGCTGTTCGACCGTCCGTCGAATTGCGAACGTTATGGGCCGTTCGCGCCAAATTCGTGTGGCGCGTCACGGCCCATAATTCACTGCGGCATCGCAGTGCATTGCTGGCTGATGATTGGCCAAGCATGCACTATGACCCGCATGCTTGGCCAATCACAGCGCCGTCAGTAGAGAGAGCTGTAATTGGCCAAAGCCAGGGTGGCTTTGGCCAATTATGGCTCAGGGGATTTAGTACACGCCCCACACTATATAAGGCCGCCTGCACGGCGGCCCTGTGTAGTGTGTTCCGGTGTGCTGATAGAGAGAGAGACAGACAGTGTCATTTGATTTGAGAGCTAGATTAGGCTAGATCTGTTCCTGCTCTTTACATTTAGTGCAGTGCGTCCTGCTCACAGTGTTCAGCTAGATCTGTTCCTGCTCTTTACATTTAGTGCAGTGCGTCCTGCTCACAGTGTTCAGCTAGATCCGTTCCTGCTCTTTACATTTAGTGCAGTGCGTCCTGCTCACAGTGTTCAGCTAGATCAGTTCCTGCTATTTACATTTAGTGCAGTCAGTGCGTCCTGCTCACAGTGTTCAGCTAGATCCGTTCCTGCTATTTACATTTAGTGCAGTCAGTGCGTCCTGCTCACAGTGTTCAGCTAGATCCGTTCCTGGTATTTACATTTAGTGCAGTGCGTCCTGCTCACAGTGTTCAGCTAGATCCGTTCCTGCTATTTACATTTAGTGCAGTGCGTCCTGCTCACAGTGTTCAGCTAGATCCGTTCCTGCTATTTACATTTAGTGCAGTGCGTCCTGCTCACAGTGTTCAGCTAGATCCGTTCCTGCTATTTACATTTAGTGCAGTCAGTGCGTCCTGCTCACAGTGTTCAGCTAGATCCGTTCCTGCTATTTACATTTAGTGCAGTCAGTGTGTCCTGCTCACAGTGTTCAGCTAGATCCGTTCCTGCTATTTACATTTAGTGCAGTCAGTGCGTCCTGCTCACAGTGTTCAGCTAGATCCGTTCCTGCTATTTACATTTAGTGCAGTGCGTCCTGCTCACAGTGTTCAGCTAGATCCGTTCCTGCTATTTACATTTAGTGCAGTGCGTCCTGCTCACAGTGTTCAGCTAGATCCGTTCCTGCTATTTACATTTAGTGCAGTGCGTCCTGCTCACAGTGTTCAGCTAGATCCGTTCCTGCTATTTACATTTAGTGCAGTGCGTCCTGCTCACAGTGTTCAGCTAGATCCGTTCCTGCTATTTACATTTAGTGCAGTGCGTCCTGCTCACAGTGTTCAGCTAGATCCGTTCCTGCTATTTACATTTAGTGCAGTCAGTGCGTCCTGCTCACAGTGTTCAGCTAGATCCGTTCCTGCTATTTACATTTAGTGCAGTGCGTCCTGCTCACAGTGTTCAGCTAGATCTGTTCCTGCTATTTACATTTAGTGCAGTCAGTGCGTCCTGCTCACAGTGTTCAGCTAGATCCGTTCCTGCTATTTACATTTAGTGCAGTGCGTCCTGCTCACAGTGTTCAGCTAGATCCGTTCCTGCTATTTACATTTAGTGCAGTGCGTCCTGCTCACAGTGTTCAGCTAGATCCGTTCCTGCTATTTACATTTAGTGCAGTGCGTCCTGCTCACAGTGTTCAGCTAGATCCGTTCCTGCTATTTACATTTAGTGCAGTCAGTGCGTCCTGCTCACAGTGTTCAGCTAGATCCGTTCCTGCTATTTACATTTAGTGCAGTGCGTCCTGCTCACAGTGTTCAGCTAGATCTGTTCCTGCTATTTACATTTAGTGCAGTCAGTGCGTCCTGCTCACAGTGTTCAGCTAGATCCGTTCCTGCTATTTACATTTAGTGCAGTGCGTCCTGCTCACAGTGTTCAGCTAGATCTGTTCCTGCTATTTACATTTAGTGCAGTCAGTGCGTCCTGCTCACAGTGTTCAGCTAGATCCGTTCCTGCTATTTACATTTAGTGCAGTGCGTCCTGCTCACAGTGTTCAGCTAGATCCGTTCCTGCTATTTACATTAAGTGCAGTGCGTCCTGCTCACAGTGTTCAGCTAGATCCGTTCCTGCTATTTACATTTAGTGCAGTGCGTCCTGCTCACAGTGTTCAGCTAGATCTGTTCCTGCTATTTACATTTAGTGCAGTCAGTGCGTCCTGCTCACAGTGTTCAGCTAGATCCGTTCCTGCTATTTACATTTAGTGCAGTGCGTCCTGCTCACAGTGTTCAGCTAGATCTGTTCCTGCTATTTACATTTAGTGCAGTGCGTCCTGCTCACAGTGTTCAGCTAGATCCGTTCCTGCTATTTACATTTAGTGCAGTCAGTGCGTCCTGCTCACAGTGTTCAGCTAGATCCGTTCCTGCTATTTACATTTAGTGCAGTGCGTCCTGCTCACAGTGTTCAGCTAGATCCGTTCCTGTTATCTTCCTACTGACAGGCAGGCTTGTCTGGTTACAGTATATAAAGCTACCTGAAGAAAATTACAGGTGTTCTATCCCAGCTTAGTGCAGCTACAGGCCATTAGTATGTCTGGAAGGCCAAGAAGGAGAGGCAGACAGTCACAAGCCAATAAGAGAGGGCAAGCAGGCTCTGTGTCTAGTGCTGGTCGTGGAGACGGTGCATCCTCATCAGCACGTGGCCATGGGACACGCTTGGCCTTTTTTTCGGCAGCTGGCCGTGTTGAGCCGCAACATGCGGAAAACTTGGTCGAGTGGATGACCAAGCCGTCCTCATCCTCCTCATCCTCTCTCACCCATGCCCAGGGTGCTTTGTCTGGCAAAGCAGCGGCCTCTTCCCTCAGCTCAATGTCATCAGTGACTCCTTCCCTAGCTCCACCATGTCCTCATGAGGATTCCCTCGAACTGTTTGACCACAGTGTTGGGTACATGCTCCAGGAGGATGCCCAGCGTTTGGAAGGCTCTGATGATGATACTGAGCTCGATGAAGGCAGTAACATGAGCACGGACAGAGGGGGTGCCCAAGAAGGACAGCAATCTGGCAGTCATGCTCCCCCTGCTGCAGCATACTGCCAGGTTTGCTCCAGTGATGAGGAGGGAGGGGATGATGAGGTCACTGACTCAACGTGGGTGCCTGATAGGAGAGAGGAGGAGGAGGAGGAGGCGGCACATCACCAACGAGGCAGGATGCCCTCCAGGGGCCAGCCTAAGGGCAGCACATTGACTGCATCACACCCCAAAGCTCCACATGTGCAGGGCGCTGCAGTCTCTGCGCGTTATTCAAAAAGTTCTTTGGTGTGGGCCTTTTTTGAGACGAGTGCATCAGATCGCACCGCTGCTATTTGCAACATATGTCTCAAGCGTATCTCGCGTGGCCAAAACATCTCCCGCTTGGGTACCACATGCTTGACCAGACATATGTTGACCTGCCATGCAGTTCGTTGGCAAGCATATCTAAAAGACCCACACCAAAGAACAAAGAGGATCTCTCCTTGCTCCTCATCAGCTGAGATTTCCAACCCCACTAGACCTTCAGTCCTCTCTGAGACCTGCAGTGAGAGGAATGAAGGTGTAGAATTAGGTGTGTCACAGCCAAGTACTTGTGGGCAATCTGCTTTTGGTACACCGACGCCAGATTGTACCAGGCAAATTTCCCTGCCCCAGCTGCTGCACCGCCGAAAGAAGTTTGCTCCCAGCCATCCACATGCCCAGCGGTTGAATGCTAGCTTGGCAAAATTGCTAGCACTTCAACTGCTGCCTTTTCAGTTGGTAGACTCTGCCCCCTTCCGTGAGTTTGTGGAATGTGCGGTTCCTCAGTGGCAGGTACCCAAACGCCACTTTTTCTCATGGAAGGCGATTCCAGCTCTCTACCGGCATGTGGAAGGCAATGTCCATGCCTCGCTGGACAGGGCGGTCAGCGGTAAGGTGCATATTACCGCTGACTCATGGTCCAGCAGGCATGGACAGGGACGTTACTTGAGTTTCACGGCGCATTGGGTGACTCTGCTGGCAGCTGGGAAGGATGCAGGACAAGGTGCAGTAGTGTTGGAGGTTGTTCCGCCACCACGCCTCCAAAATGCTGATTGTGACACACCTCTCTCCTCCACCCCCTCCTCTTCTTCTTCCTCCATGGCCTCTTCCTCGGAACCAGCGGTGCTCCGTAGGCGTTCAAGGGGCTACGCAAGTACGCAGGCCAAAAGATGCCATGCGGTGCTTGAGCTGGTGTGCTTGGGGGACAGGAGCCACACTGGGGCAGAGGTTCTGTCAGCTCTGCAGGGGCAGGTTCAGAGGTGGTTGACGCCACGCCAACTTAAGGCAGGAATGGTGGTTTGCGACAATGGCACCAACCTCCTCTCTGCCCTCCGACAAGGACAACTGACCCATGTGCCCTGTTTGGCTCACGTCCTTAACTTGGTGGTGCAGCGGTTCTTGGGCAGGTACCCGGGCTTACAGGATGTCCTGAGGCAGGCCAGGAAAGTCTGTGTGCATTTCCGCCGGTCATATAATGCCAGTGCTCGGCTGACGGACCTCCAAAAGGAGTTTAACCTGCCCAAGAACCGCCTAATCTGTGACATGCCCACCAGGTGGAACTCGACATTGGCCATGCTGCAGCGGCTGCACACGCAGCAGAGGGCCATAAATGAGTACCTGTGCGACTATGGCACCAGGACAGGGTCAGGGGACCTTGGTTTTTTTTCCCCACGCCAGTGGGCCATGATCAGGGATGCATGCACTGTCCTGTCACCATTCGAGGAGGCCACGAGGATGGTGAGCACTGACAGTGCATGCATCAGTGACACTGTCCCCCTTGTCCACCTGTTTGAGCACACGCTGCGTGGAATAATGGACAGGGCACTTGAGGCAGAACAGAGGCAGGAAGAGGAGGACTTCCTTAGCTCTCAAGGCCCCCTTTATCCAGACAGTGTTCCTGCGTGCCCGCCGATCACACAGGAAGAGGACGAGGAGGAGGAGGAGGAGGAGGAGGAAGATTGTGTCAGTATGGAGGTGGAGCCTGGCACTCAGCATCAGCAGTCTTTAAGGGATCAGTCCCAAGGAACACATGGACTTGTACGTGGCTGGGAGGAGGTGGCTGCGGACGTTGTTGTCCTTAGTGACCCAGAGGACTCCGGACCGAATGCCTCAGCAAACCTACGCTGCATGGCCTCCCTGATCCTGCAAAGCCTGCGTAAGGATCCTCGTATTCGTGGTATCAAGGAGAAGGACCAATACTGGCTGGCAACCCTCCTTGATCCACGTTACAAGGGTAAGGTTGCGGACCTTATCTTGCCATCGCAGAGGGAGCAGAGGATGAAACATCTTCGGGAGGCCTTGCAGAAAGGTCTGTGCAACGCGTTCCCAGAGACTGGGAGGTTACAAACTCCTGTTTCTGGACAACGTGTTGCTGAGGCTTCGGTCAGTCAAAGAAGGAGCGGTGGAGAAGGTGGCCGTCTGACCGATGCGTTCAGACAATTTTTTGGTCCGCAGCCCCAAGGTATGATCGGTTCCAGCAACCATCGCCAGCGTCTGTTTTACATGGTGCAGGAATACCTAGGGGCAAGATCAGACTTGGACACCTTTCCCACCGAAAATCCTCTGGGTTACTGGGTCTTGAGGATGGATCACTGGCCAGAGCTTGCACAGTATGCAATTGAGCTACTGGCCTGTCCTGCATCCAGCGTTCTTTCGGAACGCACATTCAGTGCTGCTGGAGGCGTGGTAACCGATCACAGGGTGCGTCTGTCCACTGACTCGGTCGATCGGCTGACCTTCATAAAAATGAATCAGTCTTGGATCACCACCAGCTACCAAGCACCTGATGCTGATGTAACTGAATAATTTTTTTCAGATCCCTTCAAAGACTGCCTATGCTGATGCTGAGTGACTATCCCTGAGTAATTATCCTCTTCCTCCTCAATCATCACGCTGATAGCTTGTAAGAACATTTTTGGTTCTGGGCGCCACCACCAGTGCCTAAGGCACAATTTTTCAGCCCCTGTATAACAGGGGCGTGTAATTACAATTTTTGATGTAATACTTTGCAGCACGGCTCGTTCCTGCATTCCAACTAGAGTGTCTGTGAGGGGTTGCAGTGTTGTGGCACCAGCACCAGTGCCTAAGGCCCAATTTTTCTGCCCCTGTCTAACAGGGGCGTGTAATTACAATTTTTGATGCAATACTTTGCAGCAGGGCTCGTTCCTGCGTTCCAACTAGAGTGTCTGTGAGGGGTTGCAGTGTTGTGGCACCAGCACCAGTGCCTAAGGCCCAATTTTTCTGCCCCTGTCTAACAGGGGCGTGTAATTACAATTTTTGATGCAATACTTTGCAGCAGGGCTCGTTCCTGCGTTCCAACTAGAGTGTCTGTGAGGGGTTGCAGTGTTGTGGCACCAGCACCAGTGCCTAAGGCCCAATTTTTCTGCCCCTGTTTAACAGGGGCGTGTAATTACAATTTTTGATGCAATACTTTGCAGCAGTGCTCGTTCCTGTGTTCCAACTAGAGTGTCTGTGAGGGGTTGCAGTGTTGTGGCACCAGCACCAGTGCCTAAGGCCCAATTTTTCTGCCCCTGTCTAACAGGGGCGTGTAATTACAATTTTTGATGCAATACTTTGCAGCAGGGCTCGTTCCTGCGTTCCAACTAGAGTGTCTGTGAGGGGTTGCAGTGTTGTGGCACCAGCACCAGTGCCTAAGGCCTAATTTTTCAGCTCCTGTTCAACAGGGGCATGTAATTACAATTCTTGATCTAATATTTCACAGCAGGGCCCTGTGAGGGCTTACAGTGTTTTGGCCACAGCAACACCTAAGGCCCAAATTTCTGCTGAGTATATAGGGCAGGACCCTACTTTCAAACATCTAACTTAAAAACGACTCCTACTTGCAAACGGAAGGAGACAACAGGAAGTGAGATGAAATCTACCCCTAGGAAGGGAAATTCTCTCATGTAAGAGTTAATATGGGAAAACAATTTCTCCTTTCCACTGATGCTTTCCAATCCTTGTTCCACAAAAAAACCCAAATTTTCAAAAAACATTTTTCATTGGGACAAAAAAGTGAGGTGAAATCTTCTGAAGAGGAGGAAAGACGCAAAACAAATGTCACAGGGGTGATAACCCTTCCCTATGTTTTCCAAAAAGCTTAGAAAAGATTTTTTGGCTGGAGCTAAACACGTTAAAAATGTTCAAAATTACAAACAGATTCTACTTAACAACAAACCTACAGTCCCTGTCTTGTTTGCACCGCCTGTATACTGCTGTTCAGAGTATATAGGGACCTTTCCTTATTTTAATTTGGGTGCGGGGTTCCCCTTAATATCCATACAAGACCCAAAGGGCCTGGTAATGGACTGGGGGGTACCCATGCCGTTTGTCTCACTGATTTTCATCCATATTGGCAGGACCCGACATGACATTAAACCCGCAAGCAGTTTTAAATGAGATTTTTTCCTTTAAAAATGACATTTGGTGCAGGGACTGTTCTAAACATGGGAAACACGCGTCACTTTACAGGCATACTATAGACACCCCCCAGGTACGATATTTAAAGGAATATTTCACTTTTTTTTTTTTACTTTAAGCATCATTAAAATCACTGCTCCCGAAAAAACGGCCGTTTTTAAAAGTTTTTTTTGCATTGATACATGTCCCCTGGGGTAGGACCCGGGTCCCCACACCCTTTTTAGGACAATACCATGCAAATTAGCCTTTAAAATGAGCACTTTTGATTTCGAACGTTCGAGTCCCATAGACGTCAATGGGGTTCTAACGTTCGTGCGAACTTGCGGTCCGTTCGCGGGTTCTGGTGCGAACCGAACCGGGGGGTGTTCGGCTCATCCCTATTTGCCAGGCACCTCTCAATTGTTAAGGACATGTGGCCTAGTATGGTGTAGGAGAACACAACTAATGACAGCTGACATATTTACAACTTTCCTTGTTGGTGTGTTTATTTTACGATGCACTAGCACTCTGTCCTCAGGTTGAAGGTCAAAGTCTGCTTCCAACTCTTAATAAAGACCATGACTGATCTTTAAGAAATATTTGGACTTCAGACAAGAATTGTTTTCACTTCCAGATACAGGGAGGGCTGCAAAGCCTCCCCCCATGAAAAGAACTTTGTTCCCATGTTGATGGGGGCAAGAGCCTCATCCCCACACCATAATCCAAAAAAATCATGTGGAGATCTTTGGGGGAACTCAGTGGAATGTGGAAGCCCCCAGTCGAATAGGGGGGCCCCAGATATCAAGACTTTAGTTCTACTGCTGCTTTATGACACATCCCCATGTCATCCTAAGGCATTCTGCAACTTCACATCCAAACTTAAAGTGGAGTTCCACCCAAAAGTGGAACTTCCGCTTATACCCTTCTTTCACATTTGACACCTTTCAGGGGGGAGGGGGGAACAGGAACCTGTTTTTAACAGGTTCCCTTCCCGACTTCCAGGAGACGGGTCTCAGCCCAATCTCCTGGAAGTTCAGCCCCTCTCCTCCTTCCCAATTAGAGAGTGCAGTGCACTTCGCGCATGCGCAGTAGGGAACCAGCAGTGAAGCCGAAAGGCTTCACTGCCTGGTTTCCTTACCAGGAATGGCAGCAGCAGCACCCGGGAGTCAATCCAAAGATCGACTGTGGTGCCGACATCACGGGCTCCCTGGACAGGTAAGTTCCCTAATAATAAAAGTCAGCAGCTACAGTATTTTTAATTTTTTTCACCAATGCTGGACATCCTCTTTATGATATCACCAAAGCATGTTATTTAAAGGATTTATGCATTTTACTATAACTCTTTAAGGTGTATTTCCACTCTTGAAGTCAAATTGGAGAACCCCTCACTATATGTTTACAACAATATAGGTCCCCACAGCATGTAGTGAGCTCCTCTTAATAAAAAATGGCTTCAGCTTGGTCTCCTACCCATGGAAGTACCTCCTCTAAATTTTTTAACCAGCAGGGGCTTAATCATACAGACAAATGCAACTGGAATAGCTTGTAGTATAAGGTCAAGTTCACATCTAAGCCATATGCAGCTCGCAGCAAGGGTCCGGTGCGTCTCTGTTCTCCGTTTCAGGGATGAATCAGGGATGAAATTTTGTCTGAATTCGGCCCTGAAACAGAGCCAAGGATGCATAGGACCTCTGTGCAATGCGCTCCGCTCCTCTCCATAGAGAGCCGGTCACAATCTCCTGTCATGCGAATTGGATGCGGGGAAACCCGCATTCAATTCGCACTAGTGTGAATTCAGCCTAAAGTATCATAAGCCATAAAGAGCAAGTGTCCAAAAGGGTCAGGTAGCTCTATTATATAATTTGTGTTACAGTGTCATCTATCTAGGGGAGATTGAAAATGCAGCCTAAGACAAACCCTTGATAAAGTCATGTGATCTGTGACGCAACACGTGGGGAAAAGCCGGGTGATGTCACTTCCAGTCGCAGCTGAGACAGGAAGTCTCTGATCTATGTGAGGTTGAACACTGCGTTTTTAGATGCAAGATTGCTGCTGCTCAATAAACTACTTTTATTTAATTACTGCACTATAGAGATCTCTTTCTATTCTATATGAGCTTTGAATGGAGGAGAGTGGAGCATATCAAGGAGGATAATATCTACAGTGGAGTTTCCTTTCCAACATTTGGAATATACCCTATCTGGTTGGATGCTCCAAGGAAAGGAGTCTGCTGTTTTGCCCATCAAATATATTTAACAACAGAGGTGTTACTAGACCTGTAGGGGTCTCAACTTGAGGTGAGAGGCTAGGGCACACTATTGTTATACTACGGATGGTGGAAGTTATTATCACTTAATTGAACTGAACTTTTTGCACCTGATGTCACATTCATCACCAAGGATTTTTGCACAAGCACTTTATTCATTTTATTTTTTGGATTGATTACTATTTTTTGGACTGATCATGTTATCTTAAGCATATTATTGTCTTCTTATACAGTTTTGTGGTGTGATTGCAAACTTTGCACGTTTTTCATTTTCTATTTACGTGGACTGATTTAATTACCTTCTTGGTACATTTGCATCATTTGTTGTTCATCTCATATTGAGTAAGCACCACATTATCACCCTTATATTTACTAAGACAAACAATCCAACATAAATAAAAAAGATTCAAATTGCTGGGATCAATCCATTGCTAATACAAATACTATCATGCAGTACATGAGCATACCTTAAGCCATGGCCATTATGCATTCATAGCACTAGCTATATACATAACTAGATCCTAGCTCATAAAAAAAAATCTGTTTATTAATCAATAAGATAAAAATCAATAAAAATCCATAGGAAAAAGTGTGAAAAAACTATAGAAATTCAGATAGCCAGGAATGGTATAACATATGTAAATGTAACTACATGGAAATGGTAATGCCGACCTGACGAGAGAAAAATGGACATGTGGAGTATACATGTAAAAAGATCTAATTATGTATGCCCTATATTATATGTGCATGATGTAAATAGGCAAAATAATTGCTATCATAAAAAATATCAATGGTACTTAATGCTTAACAACATGCGAGAGGAAACCCTTAATATTATAACAACTAATGTGTTCTATATGAAACATCCAAACAAACATTAAATATACTACATGAAAAAGACTGAAAAAAATAAGAAATAAGCCTCAAGATATAAATAGGGAATGGGAGGGGGTCTATATATAGTAATGGGTGATATCCCACTCATAATTAAGCCCTTTCAATATACTAGTATCTCATTTAACGATCCAATAGATCTCCCTTTTGTTTAACTACTTAAAGACCACCTACCGCAGATATACTGCAGCAGGGTGGCTCTATTGCCTGAAGCAACGTACCTTACGTTATTTCGTGCAATAGACAGTGGGGGCGCCAAGGGGAGAGCCAATCAGCGGGTCCGGCAGGACCGATCGTTCCTCAGAGAGGCAGAACGGCGATCTGCCTATGTAAACAAAGCAGATTGCCGCTCTGACAGGGAAGAACACAGTGATCTTGTCTTTCTTCTGGGCAGGAACACAGATCTCTGTGTTCACTCAGTCAGTCCATTCCCCACACATAGTTACATAGTTACATAGTTACATAGTAGGTGAGGTTAAAAAAAGACACAAGTCCATCAAGTCCAACCTATGTGTGTGATTATGTGTCAGTATTACATTACATATCCCTGTATATTGCGGTCATTCAGGTGATTATCTAATAGTTTCTTGAAGCTATCAATGCTCCCCGCTGAGACCACCGCCTGTGGAAGGGAATTCCACATCCTTGCCGCTCTTACAGTAAAGAACCCTCTACGTAGTTTAAGGTTAAACCTCTTTTCTTCTAATTGTAATGAGTGGCCACGAGTCTTATTAAACTCTCTTCTGCGAAAAAGTTTTATCCCTATTGTGGGGTCACCAGTACAGTATTTGTAAATTTGAAATCATATCCCCTCTCAAGCGTCTCTTCTCCAGAGAGAATAAGTTCAGTGCTCGCAACCTTTCCTCATAACAAAGATCCTCCAGACCCTTTATTAGCTTTGTTGCCCTTCTTTGTACTCGCTCCATTTCCAGTACGTCCCTCCTGAGGACTGGTGCCCAGAACTGGACAGCATACTCCAGGTGCGGCCGGAGCAGAGTCTTGTAGAGTGGGAGAACTATTGTTTTATCTCTGCAGTTGATCTCCCTTTTAATGCATGCCAATATTGTGTTTGCTTTATTAGCAGCAGCTTGGCATTGCATGCCATTGCTGAGCCTATCATCTACTAGGACCCCCAGGTCCTTTTCCATCCTAGATTCCCCCAGAGGTTCTCCCCCCAGTGTATAGATTGCATTCATATTTTTGCCACCCAAATGCATTATTTTACATTTTTCTACATTGAACCTCATTTGCCATGTAGTCGCCCACCCCATTAATTTGTTCAGGTCTTTTTGCAAGATTTCCGCATCCTGCGGAGAAGTTATTGCCCTGCTTAGCTTAGTATTGTCTGCAAATACAGAGATTGAACTGTTTATCCCATCCTCCAGGTCGTTTATGAACAAATTAAATAGGATTGGTCCCAGGACAGAACCCTGGGGAACCCCACTACCCACCCCATACCATTCTGAGTACTCCCCATTTATCACCACCCTCTGAACACGCCCTTGTAGCCAGTTTTCAATCCATGTACTCACCCTATGGTCCATGCCAACGCACCTTATTTTTTACAGTAAACGTTTATGGGGAACTGTGTCAAATGCTTTTGCAAAATCCAGATACACCACGTCTACGGGCCTTCCTTTATCAAGATGGCAACTCACCTCCTCATAGAAGGTTAATAGATTGGTTTGGCAAGAATGATTCTTCATGAATCCATGCTGATTACTGCTAATGATATCATTCTTATTACTAAAATCTTGTATATAGTCCCTTATCATCCCCTCCAAGAGTTTACATACTATTGATGTTAGGCTAACTGGTCTGTAATTCCCAGGGATGTTTTTTGGGCCCTTTTTAAATATTGGTGCTACATTGGCTTTTCTCCAATCAGCTGGTACCATTCCAGTCAATAGACTGTCTGTAAAAATTAGGAACAACGGTCTGGCAATCACCTGACTGAGTTCCCTAAGTACCCTCGGATGCAAGCCATCTGGTCCCGGTGATTTATTAATGTTAAGTTTCTCAAGTCTAATTTTAATTCCGTCCTCTGTTAACCATGTAGGTGCTTCCTGTGTTGTGTCATGAGGATAAACACTGCAGTTTTGGTTACTGAAGCCCCCCGATTCACTTGTGAAGACTGAGGAGAAGAATAAATTCAACATTGTTCAACACAGTTAGAAAGAACCCCCTAGGGACACACTTAACCCTTTGATTGGGCCTGGTGTTAACCCCTTCCCTGTCAGTGTTATTTGTACAGTAACAGTGCATATTTCTAGCACTGATCACTGTAATAATGTCACTGGTTCCCAAAAAAGTGTCAAAAGTGTCAGTTAGGTGTCTGATTTGTCTGCCAAAATGTTGCAGTCCTGCTAAAAATCACTGATCGCCGCCAATACCAGTAAAAAAATGTGATAAATAAAAATGCCATAAAAAACACACATTTAATTTCTTGTTTTTTGAATTAGGTCCTCTTTACATCTATACTGAACCTGAAGGGTCTGGTATCAACATTGTGGGGCGATATCACACAATTCTTTTTTTATGCAAACCCAGCACTGGGTTAATACTGAACTGGCAGTTTATCCCTAAGAAGATGTGTTATCAGCCCTGTCTGTTGGACTACAACTGTACAACCTACCCCTCACTGTCCCTCTCTAAATGCATAAAGTGATATCCTTCCTAGCAAAACTCTGTATGTATTTATGTGAGGCATGTCTAGATGAAAAAGAATTGCTTCTCAGCAGCTGCCACTGCTCCAATTTTACAAGCCTGGTGATGATATCAAGGGAGTAACAAACGCTGCTTCTGGCTACAGGAATTAGGTAAAACAATACAGCTGGGACATGCTCTAGAGGAGATGATGGAGGTTTGGGGTTAAACTTAGAAAAGCATGGAAATACCTTTTGATGAAAATTTTATATGCCATAAATGCTAAGACCAAATTGCAATATCAGATCTCATTATCTGTATCAAATATACCACATATTCCTAAGTGTAAAACTTTGCTAAACAACTTTACTTGCAGAATGTAATAGAGCACAGCTAGATTGCTGTACCCAATAAAAAAAACTTTAAGATGACCCAGAAAATCTCTGTCATTACAGGAAGCTGGAGTTTTATGTGTAATTTGCTCCAAACAAATATCTAGTATGTATGTTTTCAGTAAAACCCATATCTCAGAGCATCGTTAGTGAGTGTGTAATCTCTTCACTTTAAACCTTGAAATGAGTAGAAATATGCTGCATTTATCCAAATAACTCTGTCTGTTGATGGTATATATATTGTATTAAGTTACTCAGGTCTGTAAGACATTCGTCTGAGTGAAACTGCCAGCAGTATAGGAAATTGTGTTCTTGAAGCCAATTGAGAATTTCTAAGTTGCTAGGCAATATATGTATGTTATCCTCTAGGTTACACAGTATTCTGACACAGATATTTACTCACTTAGCTTTCCTCAGTACCATTGACAACAAACAATTTTGGTAATTATTGTTGTGTCATTTTTACCAAAGCTGTACCCTTTATGATCATCTCTAATGCTATGGTTGATTATTAATTATTTGCTACATCCATAAATGTTGTGCTAAATTAACTAAAAAGGAAAAATAAATATTACTTTTTTTCAGAAGTGCATGGTATGTGTTATAGGTAAATATGTATTGTTTGTGTTATATGCATTGAGTTTGAGGTCTACGCTTATCTGTAGTGCACTAATCTTTGAAAGCTGAGCTTATGATTTCAAGAGGTCTTTAAATGGTAACTATGTATTTAAAAGTAAAACTTAAAACATGCTTTTCAGGTTCATGAACAGTTTTTAATGTCTTATTTATAAAAAGACCAGTTACATATTGAGACAACCCAGTTAAGGCTAAATGTATACCTCTGGATTGCTACTAGAAAAGTCACTATAGTGGTGTATTGAGGTGACGGGTGGATTTTGCATCCACAACATTAAAAAAACACCTATGGCACAGCAAGCCATGGAAGCATTCAATGGTAAGAATACAAAGAAGCCATCATGTGATAAAAGTGAATGAGGTACTTTGTTTTTAGGTAGGGATTGTTGAAAGCATGGCGGGAAGATGGGAGAGAAACCCTTTTGGTTTCTTGGTGCAACCAGCACTCTATGACCATAACAAAAGTAGAAAAAACACTGATTTCTTTTGGTGGCCTGTTCCAGGAGTGCCTTTGTTATATGATATTTCTCTTTTGTTCTTTACATTTGCTTATAGATCTAAGATAATTTTCAAATTCTATTTAAGATGGGTGGTGGTGCAACCAGGGACCTCAGATGTACATTTCTGACAGTTCCATCAGCGTATTTATCACTACCATGTTTGATTTCACATTTAGTCTTTCCTTTATTTTGTGCTATGCTACTGAGTAATCTTTTTTTTCAAGCTTCTCAAGCTGTAAAACCTGATCCAGAGTTATATATTTTGTGTATATTTACCTTCCCTTTTCCTTTTATCGAATGGTATATTGTGATAAGCAAATTATTTAATAAAGTGTTACTAAAGGCAAAACTTTTTTTTTTCTTTTTTGGATACAGTAAGGGAGGGTTATAACCCCTATACATTTTTTTTTTTGCTGTGTCCCATTGGGGAGATTTCACTTCACTTTCTGTTTCATAACCAAAATAGGAAGTGAGAGGAAATCACTCAAAAGAGAGGGCATCCTGGGGTGTCACCAGGGCCACCAAAACTAGTGTCCCCATAGGTTGATTCCCCCTCTGCATTATGATAATGGTAAGCAGAACAAATAGAGGGTGTGAATCTCCCTAAGAGGGGTACACATAGTAATGAAAACTTGACAGGTGTTGTAATCCCTCTCCACTCTCCATCTAAAACATTTTTTTCATTTTTATAACATAGAAGCAAAATAAAAGGTCTGCAGTCACCAGTGATACACCTCCATCCCTATATACATGTGCATCATCTACACACTCTCCCCACCCTAGCACTCACCTGGTGCTTTATTTGCATTCCCTGCACTTTTTTGTTTCATTTAAAACACTGTTTTTCACACAACCTTTTCCCTTTTTCTTTCCCAGACAAATACATTTTTTCAGGATTTATTTTCTTACCTATGGTCCCTATGTCTGCTCCATTATTGGATCAGGTTAGTTCACTTATGTCTCTATACAAATAACTGTACAACTTTTGTCTATTCTGTTTTTTTAGTAAAGCTTGACACATATACTTATGCTAGAGCATACATGCTCTCATACAAAAATATTAATACATTATATAACTTGGTGTTCATCTTACTAAATTTGGCACATCATTGAGACATATACATCTATGTTTACAGCTGATATCTATCAAGCTACATACTGAGACAATAGGACCATTCACCTTCACTTATGCCATGTCTGCCGCTTGGCATCCCCCCTGGGGGTACCCATGTCTGTCTTCTCCCCCTCAGCTCCCGTGCCATACTCGGGCTGCTGCCGTCCATTTGGGGGTTCAGCGATGGAAACTCTGGTTTTGTTCATTGGTAAAAACTGGGCGGTTTTGCTCTGGCCCATTCTGCCATTGTTCTTACATTTACCACTGTGACACATCTTTTTGTCTATTTAGATACATCTCATCCGCATCCACCCCTGATGAGCGAGCAATGATCACATTGGATGTACCTAAAAGGAGGCTTCACCAATCTTCACTGGGAAGATCAGTGTATTGAGCTTTCTCTGCTTTCTGCTGACAACCAGTCTCTGTCTCTCTAATGCCCCGTACACACAGTCAGATTTTCTGACAGAAAATGTGTGATAGGACCTTGTTGTCGAAAATTCCGACTGTGTGTAGGCTCCATCACACATTTTCCATCGGATTTTCCGACACACAAAGTTTGAGAGCAGGCTATAAAATTTTCCGTTGTAGGAATTTCCGATCGTGTGTACACAAATCCGACGCACAAAGTGCCACGCTTGCTCAGTATAAATAAAGAGATGAAAGCTATTGGCTATTGCCCCGTTTATAGTCCCGACGTATGTGTTTTACGTCACCGCGTTCAGAATGATCGGATTTTCCGACAACTTTGTGTGACCGTGTGTATGCAAGACAAGTTTGAGCCAACATCCATCGGAAATATTATATCTTTTCATGTGACAACACTGAAGAAATGACACTTTGCTAAAATGTAAAGTAGTGAGTGTACAGCTTGTATAACAGTGTAAATTTGCTGTCCCCTCAAAATAATTCAACACACAGCCATTAATGTCTAAACCGCTGGCAACAAAAGTGAGTACACCCCTATGTCATCCCAGAAGGAAGCCTCTTCTAAATATGATGCACAAGAAAGCCTGCAAACAGTTTTTTGAAGACAAGTAGACTAAGGACATGGATTACTGGAACCATGTCCTGTGGTCTGATGAGACCAAAATAAACTTATTTGGTTCAGATGGTGTCAAGCGTGTGTGGCCACAACCAGAGGAGGAGTACAAAGACAATTGTGTCTTGCCTACAGTCAAGCATGGTGGTGGGAGTGTCATGGTTTGGGGCTGCATGAGTGCTGTCTGTACTGGAGTGCTACAGTTAATTGAGGGAACCATGAATGCCAACATGTACTGTGATATACTGAAGCAGAGCATGTTCCCTTCCCACCGGAGACTGGGCTGCAGGGCAGTATTCCAACATAATAATGACCCCAAACACACCTACAAGATGACCACTGCCTTGCTAAAGAAGCTGAGGGTAAAAGTGATGGACTGGCCAAGCATGTCTCCAGACCTAAACCCTATTAAACATCTGTGGGGCATCCTCAAACGGAAGGTGGAGGAGCGCAAGGTCTCTAACATCCACCAGGTCCATGATGTCATCATGGAGGAGTGGAAGAGGACTCCAGTGGCAACCTGTGAAGCTCTGGTGAACTCCATGCCCAAGAGGGTTAAGGCACTGCTGGAAAATGATGGTGGCTGCACAAAATATTGACAATTTGGGCCCAATTTGGACATTTTCACTTAGGGGTGTACTCATTTTTGTTGCCAGTGGCTTAGACATTAATGGCCGTGTGTTGAGTTATTTTGAGGGGACAGCAAATTTACATTGTTATACTAGCTGTACACTCACTATTTGTAGCAAAGTGTCATTTCTTCAGTGTTGTCTATCTATCTATCTATCTATCTATCTATCTATCTATCTATCTATCTATCTATCTATCTATCTATCTATCTATCTATCTATCTATCTACACACACACACACAAATAGTGTGCTTTGCATTTCATCTATGAATGGAGGAAGTTGTCAAAAAGGGTGGGTATAGTTGGGTACTCTTAATAAGTGCCTGTCACAGCTCCTATTAACCTCCGCCACACCATAAGACTATGGCAGTGGTGGTGGGGCGCAACAGGGCGTGGAAGATTTCTACTTGTACTAAACCAGGAAATAGCAGCACAAGTGATGCATGGGGAAGATTTACTAAAACTGGAGTGTGCAAAATTTGGTGCAGCTCTACATAGAAACCAATCACTTTCCAGGTTTTATTTGCAAAGCCTAATTGAGCAAGCTGAGGTTAGAAGCTGATTGGCGACAGGAACAGCTGAGTGAGGAGTCTAGCCTCCCTGGCGGTTTTCCCGAGTGTGGCTCAGGGTTAAAATTCAGCACCCTTAGCGGTAACCCCGAGCCATACTCGGGATTACATTGCAGGATCCTGGTGCATTGTTACTTACCTTGTCCCCAGGATCCTGCGATGTCCCCCGCTGTGTCTGCGGGCTCTGTCTCCTCCGAGGCCTCTCTGTGCCAGGCTCCGTTCCCTGCGAGCGTCGCGATGCATGGGGGCGGAGCCTGGCGGCAAATTAAAAAAGTAAAAATCATAACACATACAGTACTGTAATCTTACAGATTACAGTACTGTATGAAATTATTTCACATCCCTTGTGTCCCCAGTGCTTTGTCCAGTGCCCTGCATGCAGTTTTATATTATATATACTGTTCTTTCTGAGTGGAAACTGGAGATTGTCCATAGCAACCAAAAAGTGTCCCTTTACATCAAAAGTGGCTTTAGACCAGCTAGAAAACAGCGATAGTAAATTAGAACACTTGCAGAACTGAGCAAGGTGAATCGTGGGGAAATTTATTTTATTATTATTATTTTTATTTTTTTTTGATTATTTATTATATTATAATTTATGATTTTGTGTTTCAAACTTTATCATACCCGGGATATCTACTAGACTTTTTGGTGGACAGATTTAAGTGTGTTATTGTTAAGAATTACAGGCCTACAATATAAAACGCCAACTTTCCATGCAAAATAATTGTACCGCTTTCAGCACCTTAAATCCGAAATAATCATACCGCCAGGGAGGCTAGTAATGGTGCTGGCTAGGTGCACGCTGTAGGAGCTCTCGGTCTCCAATCCCCTCTAATGGAGCAGTACTAAGCCTCCTAAAGGCAAAAAAAATATATGAAAAACCGCGCTAAAGAAACCAAAAAAAATTAATTAAAAAAGTGATGGCAAAAATGTTTGGCAACTAGCCATCATATTGGAAGCCGCAATTAATATGTACAACATCAATACACACATAGATAAGAAAATTTAAAAATCACGCTACCCAAAACTAAACCTAAATCTATATGGTGATATATGAATGTGGACCAAAAATAATATAAAACAAATAGTAAAATTAATAAACAGTGCAGATAATACGGACGTCAAAATAAAATGTTTGACATCATCAAGTGCTCAGTAATCAATGCACAGTGTGATATGCTATACACCAGTGAGTAATAAATATAAAGTACATCAATGAGTGAACAAACGATAAATGAATTCTTGTCTCCGAATGTTGAGTGAAATCCATCACCACAATCAACAGGAATGCGCTCTTACCAGAACACCATGATCCCCCATCACAGAGGATCAGGGAAAGCGTGTGTTGCGTTACATATCAGCTTCATGGAACAGCAGACAAACTCCAGATGGTGGGGGGTCACTTCACCACAGCTCGGTTCAGCAAGGCAATACCGCTGTTCATAGAAGAGAATAATGACAATAGTGGATATAAAAACTCAGAGAGTCTGTTGCACCGGTCAGAGCACAAACACACAGCCCATTCCTACTGGATTCACGACTGGAGTACGAGGTGACATCAGCGTCGCTCCGCCCTACGTGTTTCGTAATAACTTACGTCGTCCAGGGGCACGGGCGGCGCACTGCGTCACCTCCTAAAATACAAACAGGGAGCGTATCAAGCCTCGTTCCGAGCGGACACATGAACAAATGCATGCGCCGTGGTACAACAGCATTGCTCCGAAAGTAAAGAGACCGAAACATTTGGGCAGCTGAGAAGCATAACCCAGAACCTTCACATAAAAGAGATTGCAGAGTTCACCTGGATAGGTGGGATAAATGCAAAAAATTACTAAAAAAGTAATACAAAATATCGACGAATCGTCTCCCCCACCGGAACGAGTTCCAGTGTGTCTAAAGGTGTCACACCCAAAGTTAGCACAGGCGACCTCTAGTGGTTGACAAAAAAATGTTAGTGAGTGTAATAAAAAAAAATATATATAGGGAGTGGTTGAAAGCTCCCCAGGTAATGTGGGTAGATGGTGGTGATCCACACCACCATAATCAGGACCACCGCAAAAACCACAAAATAAAGAACATTGCTAAATATACCCTAAGAATGAAAAATAATTACAGAATAAATGTGTGTACACTTAATGAGTACCACCAAGTGACACAGCGTGCACCCTAAAACCGGAAGTGAACTACAAAGTATAAGGGTGTCACATTGTAAAAATAAAACGAGCAGCACCTAGTGGGCAGCTAAAATAATTGACCCGTCCAAGCCACATGAAAGACCATAAAAACGTGATCAATCTAAGTGGCCATTGATAAAAAATGCTTGCAGCCAATGTGGTGACTAGGGATGAGCTTCGTGTTCGAGTCGAACCCATGTTCGACTCGAACATCGGCTGTTCGACCGTCCGTCGAATTGCGAACGATATGGGCCGTTCGCGCCAAATTCGTGTGGTGCGTCACGGCCCATAATTCACTGCGGCATCGCAGTGCATTGCTGGCTGATGATTGGCCAAGCATGCACTATGACACGCATGCTTGGCCAATCACAGCGCCGTCAGTAGAGAGAGCTGTAATTGGCCAAAGCCAGGATGGCTTTGGCCAATTATGGCTCAGGGGATTTAGTACACGCCCCACACTATATAAGGCCGCCTGCAAGGCGGCCCTGTGTAGTGTGTGTTCCGGTGTGCTGAGAGATAGAGAGAGAGACAGTGTCATTTGATTTGAGTTAGATAGATTAGGCAAAACAGTCAGTTAGCTGCACTTACAGTGTATTGTGTATATATATATGCATCCCAGGTGTTGCATATATATATATATACACTGTATTCAGTTTAGCTAGATCCGTTCCTGTTATCTTCTAGACTATTTACATTTAGTGCAGTGCGTCCTGCTCACAGTGTTCAGCTAGATCCGTTCCTGTTATCTTCTAGACTATTTACATTTAGTGCAGTGCGTCCTGCTCACAGTGTTCAGCTAGATCCGTTCCTGTTATCTTCTAGACTATTTACATTTAGTGCAGTGCGTCCTGCTCACAGTGTTCAGCTAGATCCGTTCCTGTTATCTTCTAGACTATTTACATTTAGTGCAGTGCGTCCTGCTCGCAGTGTTCAGCTAGATCCGTTCCTGTTATCTTCCTAATGACAGGCAGGCTTGTCTGGTTACAGTATATAAAGCTACCTGAAGAAAATTACAGGTGTTCTATTTGATCCTATTAGTACCACGGTCAGGCAGCTAGACTATTTACATTTAGAACAGTGCGTCCTGCTCACAGTGTTCAGCTAGATCCGTTCCTGTTATCTTCCTACTGACAGGCAGGCTTGTCTGGTTACAGTATATAAAGCTACCTGAAGAAAATTACAGGTGTTCTATTTGATCCTATTAGTACCACGGTCAGGCAGCTAGACTATTTACATTTAGTACAGTGCGTCCTGCTCACAGTGTTCAGCTAGATCCGTTCCTGTTATCTTCCTACTGACAGGCAGGCTTGTCTGGTTACAGTATATAAAGCTACCTGAAGAAAATTACAGGTGTTCTATTTGATCCTATTAGTACCACGGTCAGGCAGCTAGACTATTTACATTTAGTACAGTGCGTCCTGCTCACAGTGTTCAGCTAGATCCGTTCCTGTTATCTTCCTACTGACAGGCAGGCTTGTCTGGTTACAGTATATAAAGCTACCTGAAGAAAATTACAGGTGTTCTATTTGATCCTATTAGTACCACGGTCAGGCAGCTAGACTATTTACATTTAGTACAGTGCGTCCTGCTCACAGTGTTCAGCTAGATCCGTTCCTGTTATCTTCCTACTGACAGGCAGGCTTGTCTGGTTACAGTATATAAAGCTACCTGAAGAAAATTACAGGTGTTCTATTTGATCCTATTAGTACCACGGTCAGGCAGCTAGACTATTTACATTTAGTACAGTGCGTCCTGCTCACAGTGTTCAGCTAGATCCGTTCCTGTTATCTTCCTACTGACAGGCAGGCTTGTCTGGTTACAGTATATAAAGCTACCTGAAGAAAATTACAGGTGTTCTATCCCAGCTTAGTGCAGCTACAGGCCATTAGTATGTCTGGAAGGCCAAGAAGGAGAGGCAGACAGTCACAAGCCAATAAGAGAGGGCAAGCAGGCTCTGTGTCTAGTGCTGGTCGTGGAGACGGTGCATCCTCATCAGCACGTGGCCATGGGACACGCTTGGCCTTTTTTTCGGCAGCTGGCCGTGTTGAGCCGCAACATGCGGAAGACTTGGTCGAGCGGATGACCAAGCCGTCCTCATCCTCCTCATCCTCTCTCACCCAGGGTGCTTTGTCTGGCAAAGCAGCGGCCTCTTCCCTCAGCTCAATGTCATCAGTGACTCCTTCCCTAGCTCCACCATGTCCTCCTGAGGATTCCCTCGAACTGTTTGACCACAGTGTTGGGTACATGCTCCAGGAGGATGCCCAGCGTTTGGAAGGCTCTGATGATGATACTGATCTCGATGAAGGCAGTAACATGAGCACAGACAGAGGGGGTGCCCAAGAAGGACAGCAATCTGGCAGTCATGCTCCCCCTGCTGCAGCATACTGCCAGGTTTGCTCCAGTGATGAGGAGGGAGGGGATGATGAGGTCACTGACTCAACGTGGGTGCCTGATAGGAGAGAGGAGGAGGAGGAGGAGGAGGAGGAGGCGGCACATCACCAACGAGGCAGGATGCCCTCCAGGGGCCAGCCTAAGGGCACCACATTGACTGCATCACACCCCAAAGCTCCACATGTGCAGGGCGCTGCAGTCTCTGCGCGTTATTCAAAAAGTTCTTTGGTGTGGGCCTTTTTTGAGACGAGTGCATCAGATCGCACCGCTGCTATTTGCAACATATGTCTCAAGCGTATCTCGCGTGGCCAAAACATCTCCCGCTTGGGTACCACATGCTTGACCAGACATATGTTGACCTGCCATGCAGTTCGTTGGCAAGCGTATCTAAAAGACCCACACCAAAGAACAAAGAGGATCTCTCCTTGCTCCTCATCAGCTGAGATTTCCAACCCCACTAGACCTCCAGTCCTCTCTGAGACCTGCAGTGAGAGGAATGAAGGTGTAGAATTAGGTGTGTCACAGCCAAGTACTTGTGGGCAATCTGCTTTTGGTACACCGACGTCAGATTGTACCAGGCAAATTTCCCTGCCCCAGCTGCTGCACCGCCGAAAGAAGTTTGCTCCCAGCCATCCACATGCCCAGCGGTTGAATGCTAGCTTGGCAAAATTGCTAGCACTTCAACTGCTGCCTTTTCAGTTGGTAGACTCTGCCCCCTTCCGTGAGTTTGTGGAATGTGCGGTTCCTCAGTGGCAGGTACCCAAACGCCACTTTTTCTCACGGAAGGCGATTCCGGCTCTCTACCGGCATGTGGAAGGCAATGTCCATGCCTCGCTGGACAGGGCGGTCAGTGGTAAGGTGCATATTACCGCTGACTCATGGTCCAGCAGGCATGCACAGGGACGTTATCTAATTTTCACGGCGCATTGGGTGACTCTGCTGGCAGCTGGGAAGGATGCAGGACAAGGTGCAATAGTGTTGGAGGTTGTTCCGCCACCACGCCTCCAAAATGCTGATTGTGACACACCTCTCTCCTCCACCCCCTCCTCTTCTTCTTCCTCCATGGCCTCTTCCTCGGAACCAGCGGTGCTCCGTAGGCGTTCAAGGGGCTACGCAAGTACGCAGGCCAAAAGATGCCATGCGGTGCTTGAGCTGGTGTGCTTGGGGGACAGGAGCCACACTGGGGCAGAGGTTCTGTCAGCCCTGCAGGGGTAGGTTCAGAGGTGGTTGACGCCACGCCAACTTAAGGCAGGAATGGTGGTTTGCGACAATGGCACCAACCTCCTCTCTGCCCTCCGACAGGGACAAATGACCCATGTGCCCTGTTTGGCTCACGTCCTTAACTTGGTGGTGCAGTGGTTCTTGGGCAGGTACCCGGGCTTACAGGATTTCCTGAGGCAGGCCAGGAAAGTCTGTGTGCATTTCCGCCGGTCATATAATGCCAGTGCTCGGCTGACAGACCTCCAAAAGGAGTTTAACCTGCCCAAGAACCGCCTAATCTGTGACATGCCCACCAGGTGGAACTCAACGTTGGCCATGCTGCAGCGGCTGCACACGCAGCAGAGGGCCATCAATGAGTACCTGTGTGACTATGGCACCAGGACAGGGTCAGGGGAGCTTGGTTTTTTTTCCCCACGCCAGTGGGCCATGATCAGGGATGCATGCACTGTCCTGTCACCATTCGAGGAGGCCACGAGGATGGTGAGCAGTGACAGTGCATGCATCAGTGACACTGTCCCCCTTGTCCACCTGTTGGAGCACACGCTGCGTGGAATAATGGACAGGGCACTTGAGGCAGAACAGAGGCAGGAAGAGGAGGACTTCCTTAGCTCTCAAGGCCCCCTTTATCCAGACAGTGTTCCTGCGTGCCCGCCGATCACACAGGAAGAGGAGGAGGAGGAGGAGGAGGAGGAGGAAGATTGTGTCAGTATGGAGGTGGAGCCTGGCACTCAGCATCAGCAGCAGTCTTTAAGGGATCAGTCCCAAGAAACACATGGACTTGTACGTGGCTGGGAGGAGGTGGCTGCGGACGTTGTCGTCCTTAGTGACCCAGAGGACTCCGGACCGAATGCCTCAGCAAACCTACGCTGCATGGCCTCCCTGATCCTGCAAAGCCTGCGTAAGGATCCTCGTATTCGTGGTATCAAGGAGAAGGACCAATACTGGCTGGCAACCCTCCTTGATCCACGTTACAAGGGTAAGGTTGCGGACCTTATCTTGCCATCGCAGAGGGAGCAGAGGATGAAACATCTTCGGGAGGCCTTGCAGAAAGGTCTGTGCAATGCGTTCCCAGAGACTGGAAGGTTACAAACTCCTGTTTCTGGACAACGTGTTGCTGAGGCTTCGGTCAGTCAAAGAAGGAGCGGTGGAGAAGGTGGCCGTCTGACCGATGCGTTCAGACAATTTTTTGGTCCGCAGCCCCAAGGTATGATCGGTTCCAGCAACCATCGCCAGCGTCTGTTTTACATGGTGCAGGAATACCTAGGGGCAAGATCAGACTTGGACACCTTTCCCACCGAAAATCCTCTGGGTTACTGGGTCTTGAGGATGGATCACTGGCCAGAGCTTGCACAGTATGCAATTGAGCTACTGGCCTGTCCTGCATCCAGCGTTCTTTCGGAACGCACATTCAGTGCTGCTGGAGGCGTGGTAACCGATCACAGGGTGCGTCTGTCCACCGACTCGGTCGATCGGCTGACCTTCATAAAAATGAATCAGTCTTGGATCACCACCAGCTACCAAGCACCTGATGCTGATGTAACCGAATATTTTTTTTTGAAATCTCAGATCCCTTCAAAGACTGCCTATGCTGATGCTATCCCTGAGTAATTATCCTCTTCCTCCTCAATCATCACGCTGATAGCTTGTAAGAACATTTTTGGTTCTGGGCGCCACCACCAGTGCCTAAGGCACAATTTTTCAGCCCCTGTTTAACAGGGGCGTGTAATTACAATTTTTGATGTAATACTTTGCAGCAGGGCTCGTTCCTGCATTCCAACTAGAGTGTCTGTGAGGGGTTGCAGTGTTGTGGCACCAGCACCAGTGCCTAAGGCCCAATTTTTCTGCCCCTGTCTAACAGGGGCGTGTAATTACAATTTTTGATGCAATACTTTGCAGCAGGGCTCGTTCCTGCATTCCAACTAGAGTGTCTGTGAGGGGTTGCAGTGTTGTGGCACCAGCACCAGTGCCTAAGGCCCAATTTTTCTGCCCCTGTCTAACAGGGGCGTGTAATTACAATTTTTGATGCAATACTTTGCAGCAGGGTTCGTTCCTGCGTTCCAACTAGAGTGTCTGTGAGGGGTTGCAGTGTTGTGGCACCAGCACCAGTGCCTAAGGCCCAATTTTTCTGCCCCTGTCTAACAGGGGCGTGTAATTACAATTTTTGATGCAATACTTTGCAGCAGGGCTCGTTCCTGCGTTCCAACTAGAGTGTCTGTGAGGGGTTGCAGTGTTGTGGCACCAGCAGCAGTGCCTAAGGCCTAATTTTTCAGCTCCTGTTCAACAGGGGCATGTAATTACAATTCTTGATCTAATATTTCACAGCAGGGCCCTGTGAGGGCTTACAGTGCTGTGGCCACAGCAACACCTAAGGCCCAAATTTCTGCTGAGTATATAGGGCAGGACCCTACTTTCAAACATCTAACTTACAAACGACTCCTACTTGCAAACGGAAGGAGACAACAGGAAGTGAGATGAAATCTACCCCTAGGAAGGGAAATTCTCTCCTGTAAGAGTTAATATGGGAAAACAATTTCTCCTTTCCACTGATGCTTTCCAATCCTTGTTCCACAAAAAAACCCAAATTTTCAAAAAACATTTTTCATTGGGACAAAAAAGTGAGGTGAAATCTTCTGAAGAGGAAGAAAGACAGCAAAACAAATGTCACAGGGGTGATAACCCTTCCCTATGTTTTCCAAAAAGCTTAAAAAAGATTTTTTGGCTGGAGCTAAACACGTTAAAAATGTTCAAAATTACAAACAGATTCTACTTAACAACAAACCTACAGTCCCTGTCTTGTTTGCACCGCCTGTATACTGCTGTTCAGAGTATATAGGGCCTGGTGGCCCCACACCTTTCCTTATTTTAATTTGGGTGCGGGGTTCCCCTTAATATCCATACAAGACCCAAAGGGCCTGGTAATGGACTGGGGGGTACCCATGCCGTTTGTCTCACTGATTTTCATCCATATTGCCATGACCCGACATGACATTAAACCCGCAAGCAGTTTTAAATGAGATTTTTTCCTTTAAAAATGACATTTGGTGCAGGGACTGTTCTAAACACGGGAAACACGCGTCACTTTACAGGCATACTATAGACACCCCCCAGGTACGATATTTAAAGGAATATTTCACTTTTTTTTTTTACTTTAAGCATCATTAAAATCACTGCTCCCGAAAAAACGTCCGTTTTTAAAAGTTTTTTTTGCATTGATACATGTCCCCTGGGGTAGGACCCGGGTCCCCAAACCCTTTTTAGGACAATACCATGCAAATTAGCCTTTAAAATGAGCACTTTTGATTTCGAACGTTCAAGTCCCATAGACGTCAATGGGGTTCTAACGTTCGTGCGAACTTTCGGTCCGTTCGCGGGTTCTGGTGCGAACCGAACCGGGGGGTGTTCGGCTCATCCCTAGTGGTGACTAAGAAAGAATAAAAATAAAAATAAAAATAAAAGTTACCGTATGCACAGCACTTAAGATGCATCATCCAGATTGATCTCTAATATATAGAACCCCCATAGTAAATTGTTACATATGAAGGCTCAGAACGAGAACCGATAGCCAGATGTATAAACGATATGCACAATAACAATACATATAATCATCAAATAAAGATATTAAAAGTCATACAGACAAATTGACAAAAATGAATGTGGATGATGACCCAAGTCAATGATTCAAGAGTTGTTGATGAATGCATTGACGTCAACATCCACATTCAGACGAAAGGGCACAAAAGTTTTAAAGCGATACACCCAGGATATTTCCAACTTAGAGATTTCTCTACCTAGTGAGCTACCCCTCCAATTGGGTGTATATTTGTCTATCTGCATATAGAGTATGTTGGAGGGGTCCCTGTGGTGTGCCTCATCGTAGTGTCTAGAAACTGAGTGATTTTTGAACCCCCTTCTGATGTTGCCAATATGTTCATTTAGTCTAACCTGAAGAGCCCTTTTAGTTCTCCCCACGTATTGAAGCCCGCAGGGGCATTGGATGAGATAAACAACTCCCTCAGAAGAGCAGGTGATAAAGAGTTTTACTTGAAAAGAGCTTGAAGTACTAGTGGAGACAAATCCACTGATCTTCCTGTCCATGCAGCTGTTAAGGGAGCAAACTTGACACTTCTTACACCGGTAGTATCCGGAAAGATTTTGAAAGAAAGGTCTGTGCTCTCTTGGGGGATCCTGAATGCTGGGAGCAATTCTGTTACCCAGGGAGGAGGCACCCTTAAAGACTATCTGTGGCTTATCAGGTAATAAGTCCCTCAAGACTTGGCCATTGCTAAGCAAATGCCAATGTTTCTGAATTAATTTTTTAATTGTTCGTGACTGTACCAAATATGTAGTGATAAAAGGTAAGGATACTTTATTGTCCATCAACCGTTGTGGTTTATCCACCAAAAGGGACGACCTGTCCATTTGTCTCACCTTTTCTAAGTGAATAATTAGGGGAATGAAAAGGGGGATTATAGCGTTGCCAGAGGAAAATATAGAGATAGGATATTTAAAATTGCAAAGATATTTTATTTAACAAATTTAAACACATACAAAAAAAAACATAGATAGATAAAATCTTGGATGCAGTTTACATATGAGTTGTACAAATTCAAATGCAGTGGAATAGGCCAGGTGGAGGCGGCCTTCAAAACAGAAGCTCAGTTCCTACATGTTTCGCCAAGACATTGGCTTCTTCAGGGAATGATGTGAGCCTGTTGCAATAATGAGGATCTATACACAGAAATACAAAAAACCAAGTAAAAAGCTGAACAATAGAGAAAACCATTGTGGGAGAACATGTAATGGAGATTGGGATAAGTGGCTGGACTGTGTCCCAGAGGAGGGTGACCATACGGAACCTCCACGCACTCAAGGACATACCTGGAAGCCAGACAACCGGGGAAGGGCCCGGCAGGGAACGCCCCAGCTGGAGGCAGATCAGGCTGCACCATATCTATGACTGCAGGGGGCATACAAATGACCTGGCAATCAGATATAATGCTGGTTAGGGATTGTTTGTGGGAAAAAGAAAGAGCTAAAAAATATGTATAACGCACAATTTTTACAAATGAGTGGAATAATATACACCACATCAAATAAATAGGGCATCAAAGCCGCAGAAACAATTTAAAAACAAGTTTGTTGAAGAGGGGAATGCCTGGAAAACATTGAAAGGAGGTACTCAGAGTGGAAATGGAGGTTGTAAATGTTTGTCTAAAAAAGTAATAGAAGGTTAAGGACGGGTGCTGTTTGACCTATGGGAAAAGGTAATACCATAACTGATATATGGAGTAAGGGTGGTAATTAAAAGGAGGGCTTACCTAGAGGACTATTCAGGTAGATGTGGGTGTCAGAGACAGATGCTCTTCACACATATGAAAAGTACAAGTTGGGATTAGTAAGGAGCAGGGAGTTATTGCATCCTGAAATGGGATAAATAAAGACTGAATTAGGGGTGAGGAGGAGAATACCTAGGATATGCCGAAGGGTGGAAAACAATTTAAACATACCTTACAACTGTTACAACAGCTACTGCAGGCGTTCCTCGTGTCCAGCTGACATAATGGACTCGCCGGCTTATGTACGCCCCCCACACCTGATCGGATCAACCGATCAAGTGTGCGGACGCTAACGAGTGGCCTGCAAGGTCCGAGGTGCACCGCGGGCGTGCACTCGGATCACCTGACCCCCAGCTGGCAACCAATGGGGAAGTGGAATGTGCTGTCAGTGGGGATCTGACAGCAGAGCCACAAACCCGGGTGCCGATGGTGTGTGAGGGGCCAAGTGGCACGAGCGATGCACGGACGCTGATGGGCAGACAAAAAAGTGTACTGCCCTGGGCATCCATACAGTCAACAACAATGCATGCCTAAATGCACAGGGCAGGGGGTCGATGCTCCACCTCTTCCCGGAAAGAAAGGCAAACAGGCACAGCCCAGATAGTGGGGGAGGGACCCCCCGATGGGAAAGAAAGCGTGGGTAGGGGTGCCAGTGCCAAGGGGATCCCCCAAGGTACCACGATCCCCACAGGGAGGGGGGTGGAGGGGATGTCCTCAGCACACCAACCCACGTGGTCCAGCCACTTAGACCAACAGGTGCATAGAGAATAATAGGGTCCCAGTAGAGACACAGAAGAACAAAAAAACAGAAGAAACAAACAATAAAGGGAAGTGAATACTTAATATGGACCAGAAAGTAGGGAACATACATAGTTGTTGATTATGTAACATCATGTAGTTAATAAGTTATACAGACATATCAATAGAAGGCTTATTACGAACATAAATTAATACCAAAAAATTTTTCTTTCCAATGACACATATACTAAGACTGTGTGTGAAGATGATAATAACAAACCATGGCAGGGAGAACAAAGGAAGAAAAGGAAGAGAAAGGAAGAAGGAAAAAGGCAGGGAATGTGAACAGAAGAAGGGAAGCGAAAGGGAAGGGAAGAGGAAGGGGGGGGGGATTGGAGGAGGGAAATAGTGGGAGGGGAGAGATATGGATGGGAAAGGAAGGAGTGGGAGGGGGGGACATGGGGGAGAGAGGAAAAGCACTACGGTTGAGGCGAATTGGAAAGAATAGGGATAAATACATTTTACGGCTAAATTACACAGCTAAGTAAGCTAGGGATTTAAAAACAGAAAGTCATACATCAAAGGGTACAGTAGCTTATAGGAAGGGTTTAAAGCTGATATGTTCATTAAGCCCAGGAAATTTTGTGGCTTGTAAGGTGTGGATCCATTTAGTCTCCAACTGTAATAGTTTATTATCAATGCTCCCACCTCTGGCATGTAGAGGAACATGCTCAAGTGCAGATAATTTGATAACATGAGGGTCAAAATTATGTTGGGTGGCAATATGCCGGTTAATAGCTGTGCTGGTGGTGATTTTAAGTAGGGGTTTGATATGGTCCCTAATGCGGACCTGGAAGGGTCACTTGGTTTTCCCGATGTAGTAAGAACCGCATCGGCATTGAGCCAAGTACACCACTCCCACAGTGGCACAGGTGACTCGATGTCTGATAATGTGAGTCAGTCCGTTGGGAAGAACAAGTTCCTTGGAATTTGTGACAAAGGTGCAAACATCGCATTTTCCACACTGGTAGGTTCCGGTGATACCAGAGACAGATTGAGTATCAACCGAGTGGTGGCTTTTGATTAATCGGTCTCTAAGTGAGGGGGATCTACGATAAGTGATGTCAGGGTGGGATTTGACATATTTGGCAATTGTAGAATCCGCGGTTAGTAGGGGCCAAAATTGATTTAAGATATGCCTTATCTGGGCATGTTGTTTGGAATATTGGGTAATTAGCCGTATCGGCTGCTTAATTTCTGGAGGTTTGTTAGAGAAGACTAGGTCCTTCCTATCAAGCTTCTTGGCCTTGTTAAAGGCTTTCTTTAGAAGAGAATGGCTATATCCTCTGTCTCTAAGTCTACTATACAGTTCCTGTGATCCTTGGAAGAAGTCTGCTTCAAGAGTGCAGTTTCTTTTAAGTCTAAGATACTGGCTGAAGGGAATGCTCTTAAGAAGGGGCTTTGGGTGGGCACTGCTGGCATGCAAAATGGTATTGCCCGAAGAGGGTTTTCGGTATAGGGCAGTTTGGATCATACCATTTGTGTGCAGGTCAATCTGAAGGTCCAAAAAATGGATCCGAGATTGACTACATTCCATGGTGAATTTGAGATTGTAGGAGTTCTTAGTTAAATAGTCCATAAAGAGCAGTAGTTCTTCTCTAGTGCCTAGCCAAAAAAGTAGTACATCATCAATGTACCTGTACCAAGATGAAACCTTGGACAGGAGAGGAATAGGGTTGGACGAGCCAAAGAGTTCTCTCTCCCACCCCCCCAGGTACAGGTTGGCGTAGGAGGGGGCGCATTTGGTCCCCATGGCCACGCCCTGCACCTGGAGGTAGTGGGAGGAGCCAAACATAAAGTAATTGCATGTCAGTATGAACTTGAGAAGTTCAAGAACAAAGTCTCCATAAGCATCATAGTTGGGACCTCTCTCATGGAGTTGTTTCTCAATGACCTGAATGCCTCTGTCGTGTGGAATGATATTGTAAAGACTCTCAACACCTAGGGTGACTAGCCAAGCGTTTTTGGGTAGATATTTGCTGTCAAGGATGCGGAGGAGATGAATGGTGTCTTTTACGTAAGAAGGCAGAGAGGTAACGTGGGGAAATAAATACTTGTCAACCAATGCACTGGCATGTTCAGTAAGGCATTGCCGTCCGGAAACTATGGGGCAGCCTGGTGGGTGAGTCATTGACTTGTGAAGTTTGGGTAGGGAATAAAAGGTGGGAGTTTTGGGTTCCCTAACATTCAAGATTATTCCATGTGTTGCAATCGATTGTACCCTTTTGATAAGCTGAAAAAATCAGCTGATTATATTCAGAGGTAAAGTGATCAATAAGTGACTTAGATATTGGTCTATACCAGTCGCGATTGTTAAGAATATCGCGACACATGTGTTCGTAGAAGGGGACATCCATAACTACCACATTGCCGCCCTTGTCGGCAGGCTTGATGACGAGCTCTGGATGGTTTTGAAGGGATTTTAGTGCTTTAATGAGAACAGGGGATAGATTAGATGGGGAGGAGAAGATGGGATCCATCCCCTCAATAGCAGTGGTGATTTGTTGCACGAAAGCCCAAAGGTTGGGGTTCATGGATAAATTGGGGAAGTTGCGAGATTTTGGCTTGAAGGAGGTGGGGGGGGGAAACACAAAGGGCGACAATACCTGAATCGGGGGGATCAGGGAACTCGTCACCGTCAATGTCGCTCTCCTCCCACAATGACATCAACTCCTCCAGAGCCTGAATTTCAGCCAAAGTGGGAACCTCCTGGGTAGGAGGGATGGATTTGGGAGGGGTAACATGAGAGGAAGATTTGTTATAGATTACCTTGAAAAGCAATTTGCGTGCAAAAAGATGAATGTCTTTAATGAAAGAAAATTGATCAAAATCATTAGATGGACAAAATGTAAGACCGAGTTGCAACACACGGATTTGGTCATGACTTAGTGGTACAGATGAAAAATTTATTACATCGAAGGTGGGTGATCCCCGTTGACCGCTGAGGTTTGCAGGTTTGGAATCGGACTCTGAAGAGAGTCCTGGGCCTGGGCTAAAAAAATTGGTGCGATTTTTGGATCTAAAGACTGTGTATTAGCTGGAAACATAGAGGTAATCGTAGGTTCACTTACCCTTCTGGTGACGGTGTGTGTCTGGGAGTGAGACGGTGCCAAATGGTAGAGATCGGTGCATTGGTGGTGGATGATTTCGATATGGACGATGTCTTAGGTTGTGCTCTAGTGAAGGGAGTGGAGACGTGAGTGGCCTTAGAGCGGGCCGTGGATGGGTGGGAAGGTAAAGTGGGCCCGAAAGTGCGATGCAGTGATTCTGAGGAGGTGACCGATAGTTCGCCCTTTCTTTTCTTGGCAAGTTGTTCTTGGGTGAGGTCGTGGTAGACAGTGGAAGTGCTAGAAGAAAAAGAGGCAGAAGGGGTGTTAGGTTCATGGTTATTCGAAGTAGGTACATTGGAAGTGAAAGGTTTGGTTCTAGATTTAGTCTCATTTGTGTTGTCCCATTTATAGGCATAGCCATTTTCGTGAGCTGATAGATCTCTCAAAAATTTGCCTTCTTTGTCATTAATCACACTAAGTGTGTACTCCTCCAGATGCGCGCGCAAGACTTTGTCCCGCTTGCTATATCTCGGGGAGGACACACCAGATACATGATCTGAATACCAACGGTTAATAGAAATGTCCAATTGTTCGAGCTCAGATTCATATTCCTTACATAAGATAGAGAGCATATTGAGAGAACAGGTTTGGAGATTGTCCTCCCAAGATGCCTTCAAAGAGTCATTGATTTTGTTAATATTAGGAAATAGCTGGATTCTCAACCCCCAAGGTACTATTTTATGTTCCGCATATTTTTCGAAGTACATTTTGTGCCAGTAAATGCGGACCTTTTTCTCCAAAAGGCGTTGAAGTCTCATAAATGTCCTATCCAATTCAGCATCAGTAATAGTGGAGGCGTTTTGAGATGTTTGGATACGGGTCATGAGACCTTCCCAATCATCTCCACAGAAATCTGCCATGGTGGAAATTATTAAACCCTTCAACAGCACTGTTAGTCCTGAGAATAGTGGAAGGAAAAAAGGGAAGAACAAATGTTGGAAAACACAAGTAAATACAATATACTACAGTATTAGGGAATTAAATACAGAGCGTTGGTGTAACGATTATAGCAAACTAGGAATATGTTACACAGAGTAATTTTTATAATAAGGGGGACCTGTCTAGCCAGAGAAAAAGTGAGCATTAAAGCTCCAGGTACTTGAGAAATGAAGGTATGGCTAGAAAGGTTGCATTAGATACAGCACCTTATCCCAAAAAAAATAATGAATAATTAGGGGAATGAAAAGGGGGATTATAGCGGTGCCAGAGGAAAATATAGAGATAGGATATTTAAAATTGCAAAGATATTTTATTTAACAAATTTAAACACATACAAAAAAACATAGATAGATAAAATCTTGGATGCAGTTTACATATGAGTTGTACAAAGTCAAATGCAGTGGAATAGGCCAGGTGGAGGCGGCCTTCAAAACAGAAGCTCAGTTCCTACATGTTTCGCCAAGACATTGGCTTCTTCAGGGAATGATGTGAGCCTGTTGCAATAATGAGGATCTATACACAGAAATACAAAAAAGTAAAAGTAAAAAGCTGAACAATAGAGAAAACAATTGTGGGAGAACATGTAATGGAGATTGGGATAAGTGGCTGGACTGTGTCCCAGAGGAGGGTGACCATACGGAACCTCCACGCACTCAAGGAAGTACCTGGAAGCCAGACACCCGGGGAAGGGCCCGACAGGGAACGCCCCAGCTGGAGGCAGATCAGGCTGTACCTTATCTATGACTGCAGGGGGCATACAAATGACCTGGCAATCAGATATAATGCTGGTTAGGGATTGTTTGTGGGAAAAAGAAAGAGCTAAAAAATATGTATAACGCACAATTTTTACAAATGAGTGGAATAATATACACCACATCAAATAAATAGGGCATCAAAGCCACAGAAACTTACAATTTAAAAACAAGTTTGTTGAAGAGGGGAACGCCTGGAAAACGTTGAAAGGAGGTACTCAGAGTGGAAATGGAGGTTGTAAATGTTTGTCTAAAAAAGTAATAGAAGGTTAAGGACGGGTGCTGTTTGACCTATGGAAAAAGGTAAAAAAAGGTTGATCCGATCAGGTGTGGGGGGCGTACATAAGCTGGCCCGTCCATTATGTCAGCTGGGCACGAGGAACGCCTGCAGTAGCTGTTGTAACAGTTGTAAGGTATGTTTAAATTGTTTTCCACCCTTCGGCATATCCTAGGTACTCTCCTCCTCACCCCTAATTCAGTCTTTATTTATCCCATTTCAGGATGCAATAACTCCCTGCTCCTTACTAATCCCAACTTGTACTTTTCATATGTGTGAAGAGCATCTGTCGCTGACACCCACATCTACCTGAATAGTCCTCTAGGTAAGCCCTCCTTTTAATTACCACCCTTACTCCATATATCAGTTATGGTATTACCTTTTCCCATAGGTCAAACAGCACCAGTCCTTAACCTTCTATTACTTTTTTAGACAAACATTTAGTGCCGGTTCACACAGGGGCGACTTGTCAGGCGACCTAGTCGCCTGACAAGTCGCCTCCCGTTCTGTACAATGGAACCGTTCTAATACGAGCGACGCAAGTCGCTCCGACTTAGAAAAAGTTTCCTGTACTTCTTTTGGGGCGACTTGAGGCGACTTGCATAGACTTCTATACAGAAGTCGTTTTGCAAGTCGCCGTGCATGTCGTGTGCAGGTCGCCTCGGTGAGGCGATCTGCAAGTCGTGCCGCCCCTGTGTGAACCGACCCTTACAACCTCCATTTCCACTCTGAGTACCTCCTTTCAACGTTTTCCAGGCGTTCCCCTCTTCAACAAACTTGTTTTTAAATTGTAAGTTTCTGTGGCTTTGATGCCCTATTTATTTGATGCGGTGTATATTATTCCACTCATTTGTAAAAATTGTGCGTTATACATATTTTTTAGCTCTTTCTTTTTCCCACAAGCAATCCCTAACCAGCATTATATCTGATTGCCAGGTCATTTGTATGCCCCCTGCAGTCATAGATACAGTGCAGCCTGATCTGCCTCCAGCTGGGGCGTTCCCTGCCGGGCCCTTCCCCGGGTGTCTGGCTATCAGGTACGCCCTTGAGTGCGTGGAGGTTCCGTTAAATAAAATATCTTTGCAATTTTAAATATCCTATCTCTATATTTTCCTCTGGCACCGCTATAATCCCCCTTTTCATTCCCCTAATTATTCATTAATTTTTTTGGGATGAGGTGCTGTATCTAATGCAACCTTTCTAGCCATACCTTCATTTCACCTTTTCTAAGGTCTGGGATAGTATTTGTGGGTCATAACCCTTTTCCACAAATCTATTTGATAGAACAGCTGCCTGTTCATCAAAAACAGTCACCTAAGTACAGTTGCGTCTCAACCTCATAAATTGGCCAAAGGGGACAGCTCTAAGCCAAGATTCGTAATGGCAACTGTCTGAGGAGATGTAAGAATTTCGAACCGTCGACAAAAAAAAAATGGACGTGATGAAATTCCCTTCTTTAACAAAAATGGTCAGATCCAATAAGTTAATTTCCTGTAAACTTGCCTGAAAATTAAATCTAATACCCCTATTGTTATCATTGAGGAGTGTCATAAATTCTAGCAAATCAGACTCAGTGCCATCCCAAAGGAGGAGGACGTCATCGATATATCTAGCCCATAAGACCACTTCCAGTCTATTTTGGGCTCCGATGACGTCCTCCTCCCACTTGGCCATAAATAAGTTAGCCAAGCTGGGGGCATATTTAGCCCCCATAGCCACACCCCTATCTTGTTGAAAAAATTGCTGCTCAAACAAAAAGTAATTGTGAGTGGCAGCAAAATTCAACAACTCAATGATGAAATTGATCTGTGTTGAAACAAGATTCAAATCTCTCTCAAGGTACAAATTAACAGCCTCTATACCATTATTCCTCATCAATTAGGTTTAGAGGCTGTTAAATTGTACCTTGAGAGAGATTCGAATTCGGGCCTGCATATTTGTTCATATTTGTTTCACATGTGCTGACACTTGTTTAATTACATTTGTGCAAGGATACGTTTATATCCATCACTGCAGGGTACACTTATATACACTTAATCACCAGTGGACAAGCACATGTATATAATTTAGTTTACAGAGGACAGGTATCCCTTTATTATTAATTTATTTTTTCTTTAGTAACAGAGCACTTATTTAATACCTTCCTGTACACTTATCTTGTGATATAGGGTAGCGCCAACCACCCCACTTTCTTACCTCTACTTACCGTAAGTTCCCTTGGGAACCCAATAGGGGGGGCTGCAACCCGCTAGGATCCTGAGCGCGGAGCATACCACCTAATATGTTTACAAAAGTAGAGGAAGTTGAAAAAAAAAAAACAGACAGTCACACAAATATAATAAAAGAATTAAAAGTAAAGAAATAAAATCTTTAAAAATAGAACAACCGAAGCAGGCATATAGACTAGAAGACCAAGAGAGCAGAGACAGAAGGAAAAATCTAAGAATTTGAGCCTTCTCAAATCCAACCAGATGGAAGATTTAACAGAAATAATAAGGAAAATTGTTAACCCAATACTAGGTAAAGCAAAATGGGGGGTCCTAGTATTAAAGTACCTGATATACAGGGTGACTCTGTAGGTACTTAAAAATCAGTTGTGCCAACGTCCCCAATACTGAGTTAGGGATATCAAGAAACTAAAAAACTTCTTGGGACTTTGAAGGCAGTGCCTTCAAAGTCCCAGAAAGTTTTTTTAGTTTCTTGATATCCCCAATACTAGGTAAAGAAGAAACAAACACAATAAAAATTGAAAGAGCCCACAGACTAAAAACACCCAAAGGAATTCCGATGGAGAGCATAAGAGATATTACAGTCAGATTCGATAATTGGGAAGAAAAAAACAAATGTGGGGAAATATGAGAGGTAAATCACCAATTAAATTTGAGGAAAGGACCATACAAATTTTTCAGGACCTTTAACAAGAAACTAAGAAGAAGAAGGACGTTAAAACCTCTATTGAAGGTGCTACAGGAACATGAAATCCAGTAGAATTGTTTTTATACTGGATTTCAGTCTGATAGGTAGGAGAAACGGATGCTCTGCAAAATTCAGGTTTATAGAGGAAATTAATGACTTTTGTGTAAAATTGGAAATCCCTATGCCAGATAGTCCAAGGGAGATAACTTTAAGACAAGAAAGATCTACACAAGAAGAAGAGCAGTGGCAGTTGATCTCTAAGCAAAATATAACTAAAGCGACAACAACAAAATTAACTCAATAAAAACAGTGAAGTTTGGACTGGGGGGATGGGGGGGATAGAAGAAAGGGAAAAAAATATATATTTTGAGGGGAAGGAGACTTGGACACTCAGCGAGCCCTGGAACCACCTCTCTGACAGTAGGGGAGGTTGAGTTACAGTGCCAGACAGAACTCCACCTTGGGCCGTAAAGAGCAGAGGGGTAAGGGAGTTATCAAAGAAGGAATTAGAAAGCTGCTCAAAGATCATGAGGTCAAAATACCAACAAATAAGTGGTAGGAGTGGGGGATGGAGATTTTGGGGGGGATATGGTTTGTGGATCTCCAAGTGTGGGTCGTCCTTCGGGTGCTGTTTGGGGAGGGTTCCCCCCCTCCCTTTCGGAGGGGCCCTGGAGGGTGGGAGAAAAGGAGGAAAAATGAATGGTAAGAATTTTGTAACATATAACGTAAGAGGTTTAAATTCCCCAGAAAAAAGACATATGGTTTTAAGGGAACTGGAAAGATATTCTGCAGAAATGATATTCCTACCTATAGCACAAGACACAAATATTAAATTATATTCAAAGGCCATCTCAACATGGTTCTATGGGGATTCTCCAAGTAAAAGGGCAAAAGGAGTAGCCATAGGGATGGGAAAAAAGGTTAGTTTTATCATAGAGGAGAGAAAAAAAATGAGAAAGTAGGAAATAAAAAAAATAAGAAATAAAAAAACCTTAAATTAAATAGAAAAGATAAAAAATGAGAAAGGAGAGATGTGATATAAAACAACAGATATCACAAAGGCCTTTTTCAAACATACTATAGTGCTCTATATACAGTCAGAAACAAAGAGACACCAAAGGAAGATGAAATAAGAAAAATAAAAACAGGAATATCTAATAGATGACAAATTACCAAAAATTTCAGCAGAAAGATCGAAGGCTCTAGGTGAAACAATCACACAGGATGAAATTAGAAAGGCATTAAAGGAAAGACCTTCAGGGAAAAGCCCAGGTCCAGATGGATTTACAATTAAATATTATAAAAAATTCAAAGAACAATTAATGCCAAAAATTTGTGATTACTTAAATAAAATAGGTGAGAATGAAGAAATAAGAAGAGAGTCACTGCTGGCCCATATTACAATAATACCTAAAGAGGGAAAGGATAAAACTACCTGTTCCAATTATAGGCCCATATCATTGCTGAATGCAGATATAAAGCTATACGCAAAAATTCTGGCGAGAAGATTAAAGGATCTAATGCCAGAATTGGTAAATGCAGATCAAACAGGGTTCATACCGGGTAGAAAGGGCAGAGATAGTAGCATAAGAACAATGTTAATGCTGCTAAAAGGGAAAAACAGGGGGTCCCCAGCGCTACTCCTGTCAATTGATGCGGAAAAAGCATTTGACAGGGTAGACCGGGTATTCATGATGGATGCACTTCAACATTTTGGTATGGGGCCAAAAATGATGCATTGGATCAAAAACCTATATAATCATCCTATGGTAATGGTAAAGGTGAATGGAAGTTTATTGCCGACTTTTGAAATGTTTAATGGAACAAGACAGGGGTGCCCGCTCTCGCCACCCCTATACGTATTGTCATTAGAACCACTTTTGGCAACTTTGTCAAATAGTATAGCTATAGGATGGGTGGGAGTAGGTGAAAAGGAACACAAGGTGGCGGCATACATAGATGATATTTTAATATATGTAACTAAACCAAGGTTGACGTTGCCTAATATAATGAGAGAATTTAAAAAAAATATGGGGTACTTATGAACTTTAAGATTAACCCAATAAAAACAGAAATATTAAATATAGGGGCAGACAAAAAAGAAGAACGAGCATTACAAAGGGAATTCCCATTAACGTGGGTGGGAAAAGAATTAACATACCTAGGAATCAAACTGACACCCACTCTAGAGAAGTTATACCAGGCTAATTACATCCTACTACTCAGTGAAATTAAAATAGAGATTAGGAAAATCTCGATGAGTAGGATAAACATGTTAAAAATGATGATCCTACCAAAAATATTATAGTTCCAAAGTTCTAAATGATACCGATAGCAATACCACAACGTTTTTTTAGAATAATAAAAACAATGATGTTAAAATACATATGACAAAACAAAAAATCTAGAGTAAAATTTGCATTAATCAGTAGAAACAAAATAACACAGAGGTTTAGCAGCACCTGATATAAAAAGATACTATAAAGCAGTTATAATAGCACATATGGTGGAATGGACAAATGTAAAAAAGCGAAAAAAGGTGGGTTAAGATGGAAAACACTTTAAGCATGACACCATTGCAAAAGAATATTTGGATGCCATGGCAATTTAAAACATTAGAGCCAGAATCACATGAATTGACTAGGAATGTATTTAAGATATGGGACTTAATTTATCGACAGGGAAAATGGAAATATAATTCACCCTTAATTTCACTCACAGGTACTCATTTTTTTATACTAGGGAAGGAGACACTTTTTGGCAGTAGAATGGGTAATGCACAATTAAAAGATGATATCGAACAGGGGAAAATAAGGACACTCCAGGAACTAAAGTATATAAATGGGTGGAAGCAGATTAGCGAGTGGGAATACTTATGCCCCGTACACACGGTCGGATTTTCCGATGGAAAATGTCCGATCGGAGCGTGTTGTCGGAAATTCCGACCGTGTGTGGGCTCCATCGGACATTTTCCATCGGATATTCCGACACACAAAGTTGGAGAGCAGGAGATAAAATTTTCCGACAACAAAATCCGTTGTCGGAAATTCCGATCGTGTGTACACAAATCCGACGGACAAAGTGCCACGCATGCTCAGAATAAATAAAGAGATGAAAGCTATTGGCCACTGCCCTGTTTATAGTCCTGACGTACGTGTTTTACGTCACCGCGTTTCGAACGATCGGATTTTCCGACAACTTTGTGCGACCGTGTGTAGACAAAACAAGTTTGAGCCAACATCCGTCGGAAAAAATCCTAGGATTTTGTTGTCGGAATGTCCGAACAAAGTCCGACCGTGTGTACGCCCTATTACAGTTAAAACATTTTGTAAATACACTTCCCCAACCAATTAGGGATGGAGAGAAGTTGAACCCATTAGAAAAACTAACAACATTAAAACATGGTGTCATGGTTATGCAGTAATGTTTGTCTGTCAACTTACCTCTCCTCCATGTGTTCACCTTTAGAGTCCAGCCACTCTTCCTGGCTGCTTAAATAATCTCTCCTCAAAGCATGGCTCCACCCCAGCCCCTATCAGGGAACTCTATACTAACCTGTGCACTGCAAGCCAGCCCTGCTAATCAACCATTGTGTGATTTGGCTTCCGTGTGCTCATTGCTCTATGTCCTACGTCTCATCCTGTTTACCGATCTTGGCTTGTTCTTGGCTATCCCTGCTTGCTTGTGACCCTGACCTTTTGGCGTGTTCACTGTCTATTCCTGTCTGCTAGTCACCCTGACCTTTGGCTTATCTCCTTACTATTCCTTGTTGTCCTGGACTGCTGCTTCCTCTCTGTCCTCCTGTAGCCTACTGTGAGCATGAGCTGGGAGACCCTGGGGGGTGCGACCTGGAGCCAGTTGCAGCACAGTCCATCCTCACCATTAGAGGCTCTGGTGAACACCTGCTGGCTCTTAGACTCTGCTCCCTGGGGAATCTTATGCTCTAGCTCCCAGTGAGATCCATGTTGGTCTGCAGTGGTCCTGCCTTCCTGAACCAAAGTTCCATCTGAAGCAGTCAGCGATAGGGTCCACTACCTTAGCAGTGCACTCCAGACCCCAACGGGGTGCATCTGTCACCTGGACTCAGGTGACCTGACACATGGAATATCCCAAGTACTGTATATACTCGAGTATAAGCCGAGGCAACTAATTTTACTGCAAAAAACTGGGAAAACTTATTGACTGGAGTATAAGGCTAGGATGGGAAATGCAATTAAAAATCAGAGTGCCAAAGAAAATGTATGTGTGTTCTTGTCACAGTCTAGAATTATACATTTCCATATTAGAATACATTCTCAACCAACAATTTTTTGTTCAGCCAGAGAAAAGTTTTAAAACTGGCAGATATAGCAAAGGGACACAATGGGAAGGTTGCCACTTCAGACACAGGCACACACATGTGTACAGACACACACACACGTACACAGGCACACACATGTACACTGACACACACAAACACATTTACACAGACACACACATGTAAACAGAAACACACATGTACACAGACACACACATGTACACAGACACACACCTAACCCCCCACCCACCTTACAGCCCTTACTTGTTAGGTGGTGTTCCTTGTCCCGCTCCCAGCTCCTGTGCAGGACACACGAGGGGTGCACATGCAGGAATTTAGCAGAGGGGGCAGCAAAGAGCCCGATGTCAGCTCAATAAAAACTCACACACATGCCAAAAGCCAGCGCAGTCACGGAGCTCTCCTTCACCCGCCCCTGCTTTCTCCCATCCCCTCTAGACCTGCCTCACTGAAGTATAAGCCGAGAGGGGCTTTTTCAGCATAAAAATGTGATGAAAAACTTGGCGTATACACAAGTATATATGGTATATAGAATCCTGACAGATCTAGAAGGACAGGGGCCACCACCTTTTACAGGAAAATGATAACAGGAAATGGGTAGAAAATTGGAGGAAACACAAGTAGAGAGAATGATAGGAGCAGTGTACAACTATGGATCACCCCACTCCCTCATCATTGCCTCTCATTAGTGTCCACCTGTGATATAGGAGGAGTCCTTTAGTTCTCTCATATAGAGGAGTGTATTTCTCCCAAGGTTCAGAGAAGCAGGATCTTCCATTCTATTGATATCATAGGACCCACTAATAATGGGGTACTTTGTTGCAGTAAGTGGGCTTAAGCACCATATAGCAATATGGTGTGACCAAATCCCCATATTTTTTGAAAATGTTCAGGTGTTTTAAATAGCCCAGTAAGTGGGCTTAAGCACCATATAGCAATATGGTGTGACCAAATCCCCATATTTTTTGAAAATGTTCAGGTGTTTTAAATAGCCTTGCAGGAGTTAAATGTCATTTTTTGCACATGTGCGCTGTAATATTTTGTTCAAATCGGTACAATGACACACATTTGGTGGGATTGTCCAAAAATAAAAGAATACTGGCAGAAAATAAAAGAATATATAGAAGAAATAATGGGGGGAAAGATTTTAAATAACCAGTTTTTGGACCTGTTTGTTTCACGGTACAAAAGATACAAAAAAGCACTATAGGAAAATGTTAACCCCATTTCTATTAAATGCTGCAAAAGACTAATACCAAAAAAAGCCATATGCAGGAAAATCACATATAAAGGAGTGGTTGGAAAGAGTGGATTATATCTGTAAGATGGAGTACCTAAGCAGCAGAGATGAAGGACAGGTGGAAATATATAATAGTATTTGGGAAAGATAGCGGGTATTTAAGTTATCTGGGAAATTTGTGGAGGGGATAGAGGAGGAGGTCAACGGAATTTAAAATAAGAGAGACAGTTGAGGGCAAACCAGGTGTGGAGAAGGGAGGGGGGGTTGGGAAAAAACAGGAAGGGAAATTATGTGTGTTTATATAGATGTAGATTGTATTCTTCTAGTCTTTCCTTTTTGTATATGGAAAACCAAATAAAGTTTAAATAAAAATAAAAAAAGAAGCTGATTGGCTACCATGCACAGCTGCAGCAGATTCTGAGTGTTCAAGTTTCAGTACAGTAGACTGTGCACTTTGCAAGTGCAGTTGCACTCATTCTACCCAGAGCTTAGTAAATGTGGAAAAGCCCTGCTGATTTCCATCTTCCAATTATGTGCAAGCAAAGATGATTTTCCTTGCACCTGATTGAAGTTGAAGCTTTACCACTATACACTGACTAAGGAAAATTAGCACTTGCAGAGTACACAGTGTATTTGCCTTTAGAAAATCAACCCATTAGTCTTTAGGCTGTAGAAGCAATGCTTACAGACACCTGACCCTACCCCACTAACACTAATAAGAAACACATAATTATAAATAAATATTAAAGCATATCTAAGCCCCAAAACAAAAAAAAACATGAATATATTGCAGCTTACCAGTCTTTAGATGCAATGGCATCATGCGTTTTCTTTTTTTGGGCCTTTTTCCTCTATGTTCACCTGGTAGTGCTGTGAATAATATATTTTCCTGTCCCTTCCTGTCCTCACTTCTCCATCATATCCATGGGACACCTATAGTTGTCACACAGACTGGACTTCAAACATGTCTTTTTTTGTTTATTCCTATTACATAATGAGTTGATAGGGCTAATAGTTTACAAAATAAGATAATAGTGTTTATGTTGTATTTTCATCTCATAGAAAGTGTGCAAGGGAACTGCATTTCTGTCCAGATAAACAGTTAATTTCTGTGCTTAGCCTGAAAAATAAATCTACTGAAACCATCATATCTAAGGATTAATAATCTGCAAAATATTGGTACATTTTTCTTTTGGGGTTTAGAAGTGAAACCCCTCTATTAACCATGGTACAGAAGATACTGTAAGATAAACTCCAAGCTACCAAGATATACATGACCATACTGTGGTTAGTAGTCCTCTATACATAATAGAAATACAGGAGCCAATATGATTCACCTTATATATACCTCTTTATTTAGTCATATAAGCAAGAGCAGATGTAATGTCGTGTTAAGATAACAAATACGGTAATATACTCAATATAATATAGGCAAAATATTTGAAGCAGCAGTAAAAAACATTGAGGGAGCATGTGGAAATTTTTATATCACTGTCATTTTTCTTTTGGGTTGGGTGGGAAATAAGAAATCAAGTAGATATTGTTTTAGGTTTTGTGGTTGATTTATATGATTGTTTTATTATTACTATTTTTTTTATTTGTTTTACATGAGTCAGTATATTGTGTAGTAATTGATTACATGATCGTTATTCTTTATAGGTACACTACATAAAGAAAAAAAAAGACTTGAACACCGCTCTGTTAAAACCTCCCCTTTATTGCCAATCTAAAATGGGTCTTGTTGCTGCTTCTTTATCTGACATCACACCTGCAGGGCCCGTGGCCACACCATCAGAATGGGACATGGCTGCATGAGGTATCTGGCTACATTCCAGCCCTGAAGGCTTGAGTTCCCGAAAACACAAACCAGCCCACTAGCAATGGAAGAACGTATGGCCAGATTTATCACTTCTTGCCTTTCCCTTTCTTGCCCATAATATTCTCTACTGTGCATGGCCATCTCTGATCTTAAAAAATAAATGAATGTTTTTAATAGTATGTAAAGGTTACTGTACACGTGCTCCAGTCACAGAAGCAAGTAAAATACAGAAAACTTTCAGATGGTTTAGGGCCAATGGTTTGCCACTGAGATGTGTTTAAGACTTTTTTTGAATTGCTAGTGAAAAAGCCTTCTGTGTGTAGCAGCCTCCCTAGCACCCCCTAATTACTTACCTGAGCCCCATCTCTCTCCAGCGATGTCCACGAGTATCTTAGTCATCCTGGACTCTCCTGATTGGCTGAGACACAGCAGCGGTGCCAGTGGCTCTGGCGGCTGTCTGAATGGACACACAGAGCTGTGACTCGGCTCGAGTGCCCCCATAGCAAGCTGCTTGCTGTGGGGGGGGGCACTCGACAGGAGGGAGGGGCCAGGAGCACAGAAGTAGAACCTAAGAAGAGGAGGATCTGGGCTGCTCTATGCAAAACCAACTGCACAGAGGAGGTAAGTATAACATGTTTGTTTTGTTTTTTAAACAAGCCTTTACAATCACTTAAATGTCTTTTCCCAACCCACTGCTAACAGTTTCCTTTACCAGTGGTGCATTGTTGGAAAGAGTATAAATATTCAGTGCTGGCTGATGTAAGCTCTCTTCCCCCTCAGAGTTTGGCCTGGGGAGGGTGCATGTGATGGGGCGGTTGCCATAGGACAGTCTGCCTAAAGGGGGTCTGGATGTCTTTACACCTGGAACTGAGGCCTGGTACTTCTGATCCTAACTGGAGGCAGGATGGAGTCCCAGGGAGGCTGGTTGACTCCCCTACATAAGATTAGGAACACTATAGAGTTCCAATGAGGTTGGTTGACTCTCCTGGAGATAAATGGCTTACATTGTTCATAGAAAGATAGTAAAACACATAGTATCTGAGGTTGGACACTAATTTCTGCGTGGAATACAATTCATTAACTCTTAAAAGGACATCACTTATATGGGTATACTTTTTTTCACTGGGTGATTAGTATTAAGAGTACAAACATTTAAATGAATTTAAACCTAGGTTACATTGTGCTACCAGAAGGTGAAATTTATTTACTCTTGTTTTATAGTTATGTTTATGGTTATGGTCATGGTCATGGTTATGGTGGAAGCATTTATGTGATTTACTGTTAATATCCTCCAGGGCGCTAAATGTCAAGTTGTTGAATTAGTAAAGGACAAAGGAAAGCCTGTAAAATGCACAATGGAAAAAAACCTGTCTGCCTACACAAGCCTTTAGACAGTTAGCTTAGAAAGCTAAGAAATAAAAATTCAATTCTGCTTGGCATATTGAAAGTACAACCTAGCCTGTCATTTACAACATCCATCACATGGTTTGGTTTACCTCATATATCAAGAGCCTGAAAGAAGACGTGTATGTATTGCCCAAAGCAATCAGCCTTTTCCTATTCTCTAAATCCTAATAGATGAATGACAGGGTGAATCTGATTGCTGTCGGCAATACAGGCACGTTTTTTCTTTGGGAAACCTTGATAAACTAGACATCCTGTTGTACCTATGTCATCTCTCTATGGGCATCCAAGAATACTTACCATGTCAGATATAAAACAAAACAAAAAAAAGAGATCTATGGGCCTACAAGCTTACTGATGGCTGGCTGGTAGGATAAAGAAAAGTAAAAATGAGATGAGAGGGAATAGTTCTAACCAATGTAATTTAGGAACTGCACAGAAATACAGATAACATTTACTACTAGAATGTCTAAATATATACTCTCGTACAGTTTTCATGTCAAGATTGCTAAAATATCCCTTTCTTTGTAGTAGAAGCAAATCCAGTGTCGAAGAGGTTAATTTACTTTCCAAACTTCAAGAGTTTTTATGTTGCACCTTCATCTTCATTTAAACATAATTAATGCTTATATTTTGTAACTACTATAGCCTTACATATTGCTGTCTGCTTATTATTACAGTGACAACAGGCTACAATAATTAGAATATCTTGTATGCATTTGGAGTGCAGATAACAATTTTAAACTCCACTGTAAAAAAACTGCTAGCTGTATTGCCCTGATTAATCTTGTGCACATCTTTATATTAATTTCATGTTTAATTTATATTTAAATGAAGATAGGAAATCTGCATTTTAATTAATGCCAAACGATTAAAGCCATTTATTATAGTTAAATGAAGAAAATCCCAATCGTCCTTCGCCATACAATACTAGGAGCAGGTACATTTTATAGAGATAGGCACGCAAAAGGAAAACATTTCCTTTTACTGCCTTTTCCTTTTCCTGCCTAGGACAAATATATGCTTTCATTTACCAAAACATATCTGTGTACATGATTCCCTTTTGCACAATATACACACTCACTTTATCAGGTACACCTGTTCAGCTGCTTGGTAACACAAATTGCTAATCAGCCAATCACATGGCAGCAACTCAATGCATTTAGGCATCTAGACGTGGTGAAGACGACTTGCTGAAGTTCAAACCGAGCATCAGAATGGGGAAGAAATGGAATTTACCATGGATCAGACCAGCAGCAGGTGTCAAGGAATGGAACACAGCCCTGTTGATCAGCTAAGCAGCCCAGGTGAAGAGGCACTAATGCTTTGCGTTTAAATATGGACATATTGGAACATCGTCTGGATATACATACCATACAGGTCTGCATCCAGGTCGTCTATCTTTGAGGGACATCCATATAATTCTACTATCAGTGAGTAACCCTGGCCTTTTTGCATATACCCTTTTTTTGCATTTATGCTTGCAACAATATAAGGAGGACATACAGCTATCAATTGTGTATTGGAATTGTGTCCCTATCTAGCATTCATTCAGCTATTCAGCCGTGAAGACATTTTGTCTTATAATAGTCTCTTCAGCACATGGGTATAGTGCATATCTATTCACTCACTTGTCCCCATTTGTGTGGTTACACACCACTTTTATATCCAGCGGCAAAAACTATACTGGACACTTGATATATCCCTGTTTCTAATAACACAGGAAGATACTATTGGATGGACTTATATCTCAGGATTTTCTACCAGGCGGAAACAGGCCCCTTTGCTTCATCCTATATCACAGCACTTTATCATCATATCATATATATTCTTTGTCCTTCCATTGTTTTTTGTTTTTGTCCAACTTGTTCCTATTTTTTACCACCCATTTTTTCCTTTGACTGACTGACTGCAGATACCATGGTTAGCCATTGAGCTGTTTGTGTCTGGGAAGAGCGTGAATATCTAGTGCATTTGCATTATCACGCTGTCCCTTCAGGAACTGTATGGTTCAGCCTGCCATCTCAGGTAGTAGGGGGTTTCATAGGTGCTATAAGGGTGTGCTATCTATTGGGGTAGGGAGGATCCTCTCCCACTTGCGGGCTTCCTCGCCTTTTTTATGAGGGATTATATACTGTTTACAGGGAGGGTACAGATAGATTGGTGGGATCCCCTTACCAGTATTTCCACCATATCTGTCTTTTAGGGGTGGTTGTGTACACTTTTTTTCTATGTTCAGCTTTGTATAGCTTAATAAACTTTTTTGTAGTTTACTCTGTTTGGTGTGCCTTGGTCATTTAGTTTTTTATTTTTCCTTTATACATCTCTAGGGTTTACAGAGAATGATCTGAAAAAGAGAAAATAACCAGTGAGCGGCGGTTGTGTGGACAAAAGTGCCTTGTTGATAGTCAGAGGAGAATGGACAGACTTGCTTGAGATGATAGAAAGGCAACAGTAACTCAAATAACCACTCGTTACAACCAAGGTATGCAGAATACCATCTCTGGATGTGCAATACATCAAACATTGAAGCAGATGGGCTACAGCAGCAGAAGACCACACCAGGTGCCACTCCTGTCAGCTGAGAACAGGAAACTGAGGCTACAATTTGCACAGGCTTACCAAAATTGGACAATGGAAGAATGGGAAAACGTTGCCTGGTCCGATGAGTCTCGATTTTAGCTGCAACATTCAGATGGTAGGGTCAGAATTTGGCGTAAGCAATGTGAAAGCATGGATCTATCCTGCCTTGTATCAATCTATCGGTTCAGGCTGGTGGTGTAATTGTGTGGGGATATTTTCTTGGCACACTTTGGGCCCCTTAGTACAAATTAAGCATTGTTTAAACACCACGGCCTACCTGAGTATTGTTTCTGACCGTGTCCATCCCTTTATGACTACAGTGTACCCATCTTCTGATGGCTGCTTCCAGCAGGATAATGCACCATGTCACAAAGCTCAAATCATCTCACCACTGGTTTCTTGAACATGACAATGAGGTCACTGTACTCCACAGTCACCAGATCTCAATTTAGTAGAGCACATTTGAGAAGAGGTGGAAAAGGAGATTTGCATCATGGATGTTAAGCTGACAAAATCTGCAGCAACTGTGTGATGCTATCATGTCAATATGGAACAAAATCTCTGAGGAATGTTTCCAACACCTTGTTGAAGCTATGCCATGACAAATGACGGCATTTCCGAAAGCAAAAGGGCATTGGCAGTGCACTGTAATTTGTGACATGACTGAGAAAATAAGGTAAATAAATAAATAAAAGAATCCCCATGCATGTGGACAATGATATTACTGTGTTATGTACCAAATGCTCTTATCTGATGGCACTAATTAACTAGTATTACTGTATATGCAATTCATGAACCACATAATTGTAATTGATTATGCCAAAGAAAAGGAAAGTCCCATAAGGATGTGTTTAAACCGTTATATATATATATATATATATATGTTCCTATACTTTATATCCTTATATTACACTCTGTGCATATTCCACTGTAACATTGTATTCCTGGGGATTTGGATATAAATAGTCCTCATGATTTGTGTGGGTTTCCCTCAAAGTGCCAGTGTTTCACCACTCTCACCTTAGTGAGTGTAACAGTGCATTGGGTACTATTCCAAATGCAATGCAACGTGCGATGCTAAGATGTGTATTATCATATGTTACCTCAATGCATAAGTCTGAATCAGTCAAACATTCTTGACTGTTTGTTGCACTTTGTAATAATGAAATTGATTTATTAAAAGAATGTAGCCTCGTAAGAGTGGAGGACACCCAAATTCAACTTGGAACACTATACGTGAAGTGAAGGGGAAATCATCACAGTTTCACACTTCTGGGATATCACAGGGATATCTGGGTTACATAAAAAGCCAGCTCCACAGGCTATTTACTACACAGAGGTTGATTTAACCACTTGCCGCCCGCCATATAGCAATATGACATCGGCAAAGTGTCGCCAGGATATCAAGCCGCTGCGATCATTGTTGCGGTGTATCAATCTGACACGCTGCAACTCTAATCTAGGTAAAGAGTCTCTGACAGAGACACTTTACCACGTGATCAGCTGTGTCCAATCACAGCTGATTGCGATGTAAACAGCTAGAGCCGTTGATCGGCTTTTCCTCACTCGCGCCTGACAGACGCGAGTAGAGGAGAGCCGATCAGCTGCTCTCCTGACAGGGGGGGGGCTGTGCTGATTGTTTATCAGCACAGCCCCCCCTCGGATGTCCACCCAGGACCACCAGGATGCCACCAGGACCACCAGGGATGGCCACCACGCTGGACCACCAGGTATGCCACCCTTAACCACCATGGAAATGCCAATCAGTGCCAAAGTAAAATGCCTGCCAGTACCACCAGTGATGCTTATCAGTTAAATCCATCAGTGCCAGCCATCAGTGCCCAGCAGTGCCATCTATCAGTGCCACCCATAAGTACCCATCAGTGTTGCCAATCAGTGCCCACCAGTGCCACCTATGAGTGCCCATCAGTACCGTCTATCAATGCCCATCTCTGCTGCATATCAGTGCCACCTATCAGTGCCCATCAGTGCCGCCTATCAGTGCCCATCAGTGCCACCTATCAGTGCCCATCGCCAGTGTCCATCAGTGCCACCTCATCGGTGCCACCTCATCGGTACCACCTTGTCAGTGCCCATCAGTGGAGTTTGTCAGTGCCTATCAGTAAAGGAGAAAACTTACTTATTTACAAAATTTTATAACAAGAACAAAGAAAAACTTTTTTTTTTCAAAATTTTTGGTCTTTATTAGTTTAGCAAAAAATAAAAACCACAGAGGCAATCAAATATCACCAAAAGAAAGCTCTATTTGTGGGAACAAAATAATAAAAATGTAGTTTGGGTACAGTGTAGCATTACCGCGCAATTGTCATTTAAAAAGTGACAGCGCTGAAAGCTGAAAATTGGCCTGGGCAGGAAGGTGCGCATAGGAACCAGGTTCCATTTTTTTTTGTAAAAGCTTAATTGAACAAGCTGAAGTTAGAAGTTGATTGGCTACAATGAACAGCTGCACCAGATTTTGCACTCTCCAGTTTTAGTAGCCCCACTGTTGACTCTCTTTGGGACAGCATTAGAGACACATCTCCATCCACAGACACAATGCAGTTTAAAAACCCACTGGTCACGTCTCTGATCTGTCTGCTTCCCTTTCCTTTCTTGTTCTCACTTTCTCCCCTCACATCTCTTTCTTCCTTGACAAGGTTCCTTTAACCCATGGACATTGTAGGTTAAACTTTTTTTGTTAAGACAGATTGTTTTCAGCTTCATGTGTGTTCCCTAGGAGATTAAGCTGGAGCTCTGCCCCACAGACCTGTTCTCCCTTTTTACACTCTCTGGGGGTAGACTCTCCCATATCAAAGAACATCCAACTGATTTCTAAGTTCTACACATGGCAATGACTCCAAGGGGGGTTATATCTTATATGTATGTTGCATGGTGAGGAAGATGTTTTCAGTGGCATTACATGGGTCTTCTATCCACGCTGATGTCATTGGATATTTTACTTACCTGACGGTTCTGGAGATTGGAGAACCATTGGCGTAATCCTTTTTTTGTTTAAAGACCAATGGCCTCCATGTGTTATGTTCTCTTGTTATTTGTGATATGAGCGATAACTTTTCCTCCCCCTTCAAATACCCTCAATGTTCTTGTGGATGATTTGTAGATAGCTTTTGGTGTTATCTGTCTGTGCACTGGTCATTTCTGTACATATTGCTTTTGATCATTTCAAATAAAAATCATTGAAAGAAAATACTTTGTTATATTTGTTATACTCTGTATAACTTTCCTGTTTTTTTTTCTATTTGAGGAAAACCAAATAAAAATTTATTGAGAGTAAAGAGTATTTCCCTTTATGCTGCGAAATCTAACCTACAGCATAAAAACAGCAATAATTATACTTATCCCCTTAGCACCAACCGTACGCATATATGTGGCCTCTGCTTTAAGGGGTTATACCGGGATGATGCCAGCAGCTGCATGCATCATCCCAGTACTGTTTTTTAGAGGGCTTTCACACCGAGCCACAGGGAGCAGCGGCGGTAAAGCGGCGCTATTTTTAGCGCCGCTTACCGTCGTTTTAGTGGTGCTATTGGGCTGCTAGTGGGGCGGTTTTGACCCCCCCGCTAGCTGCCAAAAAGGGGTTAAATCTGCCCGCAAAACACCGCTGGAGATGCGTTTTGCCGGCGGTATCGCAGCGCTGCCCCATTGATTTCAACGGGGAGCAGCGGTAAACACACCGCTCCTTCACCGCTCCAAAGAAGCTGCTGGCAGGACTTTTCCTGACATCCTGCCGGCGCACCACTCCAGTGTGAAAGCCCTCGAGCTTTCACACTGCAGACAATGGAGCAGCTGTTTGAGGGTGGATTGCAGGTGCTATTTTTAACGCTATAGCGCCTGCAAAATGCCCTCTGTGTGAAAGGGGTCTTAGAGCGGGTGGTCAGGTCTTCAGGGATAACAGCCAATGCGGCTAAAAGCCGCTCGGCTGTTATCCTGAAGGAGCGAGAAGGGACAACCCCCCTCCCGACGCCTTCCCCTGATCTTCCTGGGCCTCCCGCCACACCGGGAGACCCGATCCACAATCCAACACTTTCACCGGCTACAGTGAGACTGGAAGGAAGCTGGAAACGGCTTTATTCTAGTCTTCTTTCTGTAAACAAGGAAGCAACGTCACAACGTCACTTTTGGTTTACTCGGCTGCCAATGGCGCCGTTTAAAAAAAAAAACTACAGTATTCAGAATCGACATTTTTGGCAATCTGAATACTTTGAAGTGTAAAAGAGGGATTTGGGGTCTTTTAGACCCCCTATCCCTCCATAAAGAGTATCTGTCACCACCTATTACTGTCACAAGGGATGTTTACATTCCTTGTGACAGCAATAAAAGTGATCAGATTTCATTTTTTTAAAGTGACAATGTAAAAAAAATATATATATTTTTTTAAAGTGCCCCCATCCCCGCGAGCTTGCGCTGCAAAGAAAACGCACACGTAAGTCGCGCCCGCATATGTAAATGGTGTTCAAATCACACATGTGAGGTATCGCTGCGATAATCGGAGTGAGAGCAATAATTTTAGCACTAGACCTCTCTGTAACTCTAACCTGGTAACCGTTATTTTTTTTATTTTTTTATTTTTTTTTTCTTTAATAGTTTTTTATTGGCATATTTCAGTTAAAGAAACATACATTGTGCACAATGTACAACGTTTAAATTTCAATGCATATAATCATACATGTAGAAACATAAGTATGTAGAATAGAGATAATAACAAAGATACTACTCTACAAAACACTACAAAACAGAACTGGTGTTACAGAAGTAGGCCTTTAAACGATTTGGTGATTATGTCAGAAATGGGCTCAGGCATGAAAGTGATTGTAAAGTCATCTTTTTTTTTAAATAACAAACATATTATACTTACCTCCTCTGTGCAGTTGATTTTTCACAGAGCAGCCCAGATCCTCTTCTTCTCGGGTCCCTCTTTGCTGCTCCTGGCCACTTCCTCCTATTCTGTCAGAAGCTTCCTATGGGGGCACTGGAGCCGAGTCACAGCTCTGTGTGTCCATTCAGACTTGGAGCCCCGACCCAGCACTGCCCTCTCTCCCCCCTGATTGGCTGACTGACTTTGATTGACAGCCACAGGAGCCAATGGCACCGCTGCTGTGTCTCAATCAATCAGGAAGAGTGTCCCGGATGACTTGGACATTCGTGGACATCGCTGGAGAGAGGTGGGGCTCAGGTAAGTAATTACAGGGTGCTGGGGTGGCTGCTACACACAAAATGTTTTTTATCTTAATGCATAGAATGCATTAACATAAAAACAAACTTCTGCCTTTACAACTCCTTTAACTTTGGTTGATCAGTCTGTTGCTATGTTGCAATCTTTCCGCAAAAAACTTCTCATGGTACAGATTATGTTTAGGGAATCCACCAGGAAAAGCGTTGTCTGTTTAGTAATCACATGTCTGGCCTGGGTGTCTCTATAATACAGAAAAAGTAGTTACTTCAGTTGCTGTCTGTGAATAATGACATTCACTGCCCAGCAAAAAGTGTCAATTTTCATAATTAAAGGAAAATATTTTCTTATTTTAGAACAGAACTCTGTTGCTGTACTACAGTGGAAGGAAATGGGCCAAAATATGTAAGCCCCCTTACAGGCTGTTCTCATTACAAACTAAGGTGAGGTTATATCTCAATCACCTAATCATACTATATGCATGCATTTATTTTATTTAAACATGATTGTTTTTTTTAAAGTAAACACAGTTCTGCCTTATTTGCTAAACTAAGCAGATATTGACTTAGTGAACAGTCTCTACTGCTTTATTAACCATTTCCCGCCGGGAGGGAATACATGGACAACCTCCCGTTTCAGTGGTTATACCAAGCTGATGCCTGCACCTACAGGCATCAACCCAGTATTGTTCTTTTCAGCTGGCGATTCCCTTCACCGTAAGAACAATCGTAGCAGCAGTTCAGCTGCTTGATTGTTCTTACAGGCGATGGGAGGGGATGTTCCCCTCTCCTGCCACCCTCTAGTGCTTCTCTCAACTCACTTGTGTGATCAGTGAGCCGGAGAAGGAATCCAACGGTGTCAGAAGTTGACCATAGAGATTTTTGGGGCACAGATGGTCCCCAGTCATCTCTCATTTATAATGTTTAGGGGTTCTGAGCAATTTTCTACCAAAAAATTATGATTTTTACATGTAGGAGCGAAGTGCCAGAATTGGCCTGGATGGGAAGTGGTTGTAAACCCCAGTGAATATTTATTGCCATTGAGGAATGCCTATACACACTGTAGTATGTTCAAATTTCCTACAATACTTTGATCTTTGCTTTTGCTGGAAAACATTTGTACTGTACATAATTGCCTTTATTGTAAGATACTTTATTGTATACGCTATAAATGTTTTAGCATCTTTCTTCATAAATACTTTGTCAAAAGAAACCTGATAAGGCTAAACACAAACAAGTTTTGTATTTAAAATACTCCCACATGAATTTCAGGAATCATGCTTGAATAAGCATTACTTTAATGTAGCACATTATCTTTGCTCATTTCTGCATTCTCTAGTCTGAGTTTAATTTAATTAGTGAGGGAGCATGTATTGTACGTGTCTAGATAGCACCTACTCAAATAGAGTCACTAAAGCGTATTTGTCAAACATTTAATCGGTTCCTTGAAGATATTTCCTTCAATAAAATCTTGTAGGAACATAATGAGCTAGATTAGTTCCCTTACATAATCCTGCCTAATGCTAAGGGATTGTCTAATGATAGTTCATTCTCTTTTTTAATGAGAAGCATGAATGTATACAACACATTTTTTAGTGTACTATCCATGATACTTTTTTATTTGCACTAACATTTATATTTTCAGGACAATCTTTTTGGGGAAGGGGGTTCCCTCTTCTCAGTCAAAGCAGTAATGATATATACAGTTTTAGCCAATTGTTAAGTAGGAAAATCTCTGAGTAAAAAAAAACAAAACAATCACATGATGGTTGTTAAAGAGATGATCTGGACCCCACAAAAAAATTAAAATTCAGCAGCTACAAATACTGTAGCTGCTGACTTTTAATATTAGGACACTTACCTGTCCAGGGTTCCCGCGATGTCGGCACTGCAGCTGATTTTACGATTGGCTGTCAGGTGCTGCCACCACCATTCCTGGTAAGGGAGACTGGCAGTAAAGCCTTTTGGCTTCACAGCTGGTTCCCTACTGTGCATGCGCAAAGCGCGTTGTGCTTTCTAATTTGCCTGGTGGCGGAGGTAGGAGGAGGGGGCCAGACTTCCGAGGGATGGCGCCGCGGCGCAGTCTCCGGAAGCGGGAAAGGGGGACCTGTCAAAAACAGGTACCCATTCCCCCTCCCCTGAAAGGTGCCAAATGCGGCACCGGAGGCGGGGAGGAGACAGATAAGCAGAAGATCCACGTTTAAGTGGAACTCCGCTTTGAGGGAAGAAAAATAATGGGCTATTAAACTGGTTGGCATTGTAGGAGATATTCTCTTTGACTTTTCAAGGCAGTGTTATGCTACTACTACTTGAAACGCATTAGTCTCAGAGAAAAAATTAACATAGACAACAATGGTAATTAAATTGGGAAAGCTGTTATGATAAGTGCAGCAGAGAATGTTTTACCTTCAGTGACTGAAGCAGGCTGGATTTTTTTTAAGGCTTCTGGTCAATTTTTATCATTGTACCATTGAGAGTATTCTTTTCCACTGTGCTGTAGTGTGGATTGCTAGTTGCAGGGCAGAGGATAAGAAGTGCCTGTCTCGTGTGATGAAAATAGCACAGTGGATCATAGATACAGAGCTACGGAATTTGGACACAGCATATGCCAGCCAATTAAAAGTAGGCAAAAGCTATTAGTAGCGATCCAACCTACCCAGTTTACAGTGTGTTTGTCCCCTTACCATCAGGGAAAAGATATAGGACACTCAAAATGCACACTAATCGCTTAAAGTATAGTTTTTTCCTAGTGCTGTATTGTCCATAACCCCACCAGATACAGAATTTTAAGAATTTTATGTGGAATTTTTTATTTATTTTTTAAATAAAATTTTATATTTTATTATATATAAACAGATATTTGGCCACGTGCTAGGAGTATGTATGTGTGGTTGTGTTGAGAAATGCTTTATTGATATTGTAAAGAATATCCTGATAAATGTTGTATGTATACAATGACAATAAAGTATATTATATTACCTTATCTTATCTTTACTTATCTTATCAGGAAAAGAGTGGGGGTAGTAAATGGGGAATGGAATGGGGGTAGTAAAGCCCCATACACACGGGCAGTATGTCGGGAGATATTTGCAGGTACAAAAAATACCAGCCGACATTCTACCTGTGTATATGTCGGTCTGTCCGACAGAAGCCGGCTTTTTTGCCTGCTTCTGTCGAGCGTGCTCTCAGCCAATGGCAAAGAGCTCTGATCTGAGCTGTCCCCCTGTCAGAACACAACAACTCAGCAGGGGAAATCGCTAGACTAACCTCGCATTGTTAGTACCGGGGCTCCTGACCGGAGCTTTCAGTTTTTTTCCCTTGTCAAATTTGTTTATTGTTTTGAATAAAATAAAGGAGGACAATCTGAATTTTACAAAGATTGTGGTACATTTTCAAAGGGTAACAAACAAATGACTTCAAATGGAAAAAGACAAATAAAAATTTGAATGCAATATCGTGCTATATAAGCATCAAATAGACCGTCAAAGTCTAATGTCAAAAATGTCATATAATTGAAAAGAAAGAGAAAGGTAGATTGTTGACTGTCAGACTGATTAAAAACAAGGTTATTAACAAATCAGTAAAGCAAAACTACATTTCAATGGGTCTGAAGAACAACCCTGTGACTACCACATAAGAACTGATAAAAGGGAAAGAAAGGGTCATGAAAAAGGAGTAATAGAATAGAAGAAGTAAAGAAAAGGGAGAAAATACAGTGGGAATAAAGGGTAAATTTGATAGAGGTACTGTAGTGCAGTTTCCACCGAATGAAGGGTGATGAAAGGGTAAATGAAGTACTATTACCATGGCAATATTAAAGTGTCATAAAAGTCAGGAGATAAAAAATGTTTAACCCAAGGTAACCAAATTTGCAGGTCCGATCACTCTCAGTTGCTTCCATTTTAGCATGACCAAGGACTCTATTGGTTCTGTGAATGGTTTTGGCTACAATCAGATTTCGAGTTTTCCATGCCTTAGCTATGGTTTGTTTTGCAACTGTTAAGAGCTTTAAAAGACGGCAAAATTTATTCTGTGTAATTCCGTCGGGTTTTAGATTCAAAAGAGCTTTAGCAGGATTAGATTGTATAGAAATTTTGAACACTTTAGAGGCTAAATCAAAAACTGCCTTCCAAAATTTTTGGGCTATTGGACAATCCCACCAGGGACATGCAGTCAGGGGAGGCAGGTGAGGCAGAGCAGAAAAAAAAGATTGAGCATTGAGGGTCATAGCTGGGCGACCTGGGGTCACAGAAACTAAGTCCTACCCCACCACTGGTCAAAATTTGGGGCTCCTGGGACCGGAGATACAGGGCTCCTTGTGCAGCCTGTCAGAAGCTACATACAGAGCGGCCAGTTTAAATTCAAGCTGGCACACTCTGTTTGCAGAAGACTGAGAGGATGAGCTCACAGTGCCTCTCACTTCTTGTCAGAGGCCTTGTGCTCAATGGAAAGCTTGGAGCCTTGTAACAATGGTAAAGTACCATTGGCCCCAGCTGTCCAACAAAAATGCTGTGGAGGCTGTCCTCTCACTGCAGTGTCATAGAAGGGAGCATGTGTCTAAAAGACACATGCTTCCTTCCAGCCCTCTTAACTACAAGGAAAAAACATGAGTTTATGGTTATAAGGTTTACCTATAATCCCATGTTTTTCTCACACAGTTAAGAGGGAGAATGAGAATCTTCTACTACTGAAAAGGTACTGTTTTAAACAAGCCAAATCATATTATTATTATGCTATATGTTATAATAATTTATTATTTAGCTATTTACTGTGAAATTACTGGTTTGAAGTTATAACTTCAAACTTCAGTAATTTGTCCATTAAGCCACCTGCTTGAGTACAGATTTTGAAAATATAGTAAATTACCTTAAAAACAATATATAATAATTATTTGGATATTACTTACTTACAGTAATTAACCCCTTGCCACCCAGGCCAATTCTGACACTTCTCTCCTACATGTAAAAATTATAATTTTTTTGCTAGAAAATTACTCAGAACCCCCAAACATATATATTTTAGCAGACATCTTAGGGAATAAAATGGTGGTCATTGCAACTTTTTATTACACTGTATTTGTGCAGCAATTTTTCAAATGCATTTTTTTTGGAAACAAAGTGTTTCATGAACAATAAAAATAAAAAAAACACCAAAGTTAGCCAGATATTTTTTGTATACTATGAAAGATGATGTTATGCCAAGTAAATAGATACCTAATATGTCATGCTTTAAAATTGCGCACACTTGTGGAATGGAGCCAAACTTCAGTACTTAAAAATCTCCATAGGCAACGCTTTAAATTTTTTTACAGGTTACATGTTTAGAGTTACAGAGGAGGTCTAGTGCTAGAATTTTTGCTCTCGCTCTAGCGTTCACAGCGTATGTAACCTGTGTGTATCTGGCTCTGATACTAGCTAGTGCCTCACCAGCCACTGATCTCACTGCACGTCCCTGAATCCCACAATGTATGGAGTTGGGTGCCAGGATCTGAACAGCCACGAAAACAAGCTGCAGGGTGATCAGGAGCATATTTCACTATCCTAGCCGGAATGAATTACCAACGAAAAAGCATCTTGTAATTTGTTTCCACAGCAACAACATTAGAGGAAGCAGATTTAGTGGCTCACCATATACTGGACCATTCAGTACCATCGAATGAGCTGTTTAGATCTTGTTCCCATTTAGAAACATAGGGAGGGGGGCTAGTATCAAAACTGGTAGAATTTGCTTATAAAGAATCAAAACAAGTCCCCTGATATGTGGGACATAATTACATATATGCTCAAAACGTGAGATCTTGGGAAAAAATAGTGCATGATTGTAGGTATGGTTGGAAAAAAAAATGGAATCTGTAACAGAATAATTCTGATTGGGGAAGTCCATAAGGTTCACATAGTATAGGAAATGAGTGTAAAGAAGAAGCTGATACAAATTTAGATAATCTAAATAGATTAGCTGCACTTCATGCATTAAAGGAATTAGGGGAAATCCAGGCAGGGTTAAAGGCAGGGTTTTCAATAAAAGCAAGAAGTGGTATATGGGGTGATTGAAGGCCGAGAGTGGTTTTGAATCTATCCCAGATGGATAAAGAGTGTTTTGTGATAGGATTGCGGATAGAGGTACAATCAACTGGACATAAACATAACATATTGGCTACTAAGACACACAGTCGCAGTCGACAGACTCTATTGCTACCCAAAGCGGAACTTCCTTTACTGCATGGTATTTAGGTAAATGTGCAAGTTGAACTGTATGATAATAGGCAGAAATATTGGGTTGACCTAAGCCTCCACGTTGTTATGGAAGACAAAGAGTGGATTTAGAGGTACGAGTTTAGCTGTGCCCCAGATAAATGACATAATTCTACGCTGAATAAGTCATAAATAATGGGATGGTACTGAAATTGGCAGGACTCTAAAAAGGTATAAGAATTTGGGTAAAATAGCCATCTTGATTACATCAATTTTGCCTATGAACCATTTCAGCCCCGGAAGATTTGGCTACTCAATGACCAGGCCATTTTTTGCGATACGGCACTGCGTCACTTTAACTGACAATTGCGTAGTCGTGCGACGCTGTACCCCAATAAAATTTATGTCCTTTTTTCCCACAAATAGAGCTTTCTTTTGGTGGTATTTGGTCACCTCGGGGGTTTTTATTTTTTGTGCTATAAACAAAAGAAGATCGACAATTTTGACAAAAACACAATACCTTTTACTTTTAGCTATAATAAATATCCTAAATTAAAAAAAAAAAAAAATCCCCAGTTTAAGCCAATATGCATTCTTCTACATATTTTTGGTAAAAAAATAGCAATAAGCGTATATTGATTGGTTTGTGCAAAAGTTATAGCGCCTACAAAATAGGGGATAGATTTATGGCATTTTTATTATTATTTTTTTTTTTATTTATAATGGGGGCGATCAGCATTTTTTTATCGGGACTGCGATATTGGACAAATCGTACACTTTTAACACATTTTTGGGACCAGTGACATTTATACAGCTAACAGTGCTATAAAAATGCACTGATTACTGTATAAATGACACTGGCAGGGAAGGGGTTAACACTAGGGGGCGATAAGGGGTTAACTGTGTTCCCTGGGTGTGTTCTAACTGTGGGGGGGGTGGAACTGACTAGGGAAGAAGAAAGATTGGTGTTCATTCTTAGTATGAACACACAATCTCTCTCCTCTCCCCTGAGAGAATCGGGATTTGTGTGCTTACACACACATCCCCGTTCTCGTTCTGTCACGAGTGAAAGCAGATGCCCCGCTGTCATTGAGACTGTCCTCACATCGGCTCCGGGGACACGCTTCGGGCTTGCGTGTGTCTTAAAGAGCCAACATACAGCTAGTATAACTGCAGCAGCTGGTCCAAAAGCAGTTAAGGATAAGGAGATAAAGGACCATTGTGCTAAAAATTCAGTAACCTGTTTCAGTAACGGAGGGAAGTTAACTGAATATAAATCGGTTATTTTAGCAGTAAGTTGTATTCCTAGGTATGGGAGTCAATGTTGTGTCTATGCAAAGGGGAGCGAGTTTTTAGTTGAAGTTCAGCAGGAGATAGGGAGATGTTGAGTGCAGTGGATTTTTGGTAATTAACTGTCAGACCTGAAAAGTGTGAAAAACGGTCTAAGATAGAAAGGAGATTAGGTGCTGTGATATGGTGAGAGGTCATAAAGAGTAAGATATCTTCAGCAAAAAGGCAGACTTTATGATGATATCCACCTAATTCAATACCTTTATGTTTGGGTCCGATCTAATCAATTGGGCAAGAGGCTCGATGATGAGAGCAAAAAGAAGTCGGGAAAGAGGGCATCCTTGACGGGTGCCACTTTCAATAGAAAATAGGTCAGATTTAAAACTGGCATATTTGATATATGCTTTTGGTTTATCATATGGGGATCAAATCCACTTCAAGAAATGGGGTCCAAATCCCCATTTTTGAAGAGTGTACTGAAGATAGGACCATGAGACTGTGTCAAAAGCTTTTCTAATTTTGAGGGAAAGAAAACATGCTGGCAAACGTCTAGATTGAGCAAGTAATGAAGCTCTGCGAACAGTGTCACCTGCTTGGCGTAAGGGGATAAACCCAACTTGATCACGATGAATAAGTTCACCTGTCACCTGATTCAAATGAGTTGCTAGTATTTTGGCTAAAAGTTTTATGTCAAGGTTAAGGAGCGAAATAGGACAATAATTTGTCCAGGAGGTTGTATCAGATTTAGGGTTAAATAACAGAGAATATAGCCATTAAAGATTCTGAATGAAAAGAATGTCCCTTCATCAACAAATTTAAGGCTTCAGTCAGGATAGGAGTTAAAATATCAGAAAACTTCTTGTATAAAGAAGCTGAAAACCCATCTGGGCCAGGACGCTTATTAGGTTGTAAAGCTTTGATAGCCATACTAACTTCCGCTGCAGAAATTGGGCACTCAAGTCTTTCACGATGAGTATGGGAAAGTGTTGGAAGTGTGATATTGGGAAAAAAGGGCATCAGCAGCTGTGTGAACAAAGTTATGGTTAGAGTATAATTTGGCAATATTTGAGCGAAAGGTGAGTAAAAGTTTGACAGGATTACTATAATTATCTTGATTTAACTTAAGTCGCACAGATGTTGTGGGTTTATGCAGTGGATGCAAGGTTCGAGGTAGGGTATCAGATTTGTTTGCCTTGAGATAATAGAGGTGTTGTGATTTGCATAAAATTTTATCTGCACACTAAGAAACAAGTCAAACTCTAAACGGGCCCTATCTAGTTTAGCTTTAGTGGAGGGAAAGGGAGAGTTTTAAAATGCGTTATGACAAGAATTAAAATCAGTTTCTAATTTTTGGTGGAGAAGTTTACGCTCACGTTTGAGCACCTTGGATTACAGGTTTTTGGGCTTCCCAAAGAGTGAGTGGAGAAATATCTGGAGAAGTAATATTTTGATATGTACACACGATCGGACATTCCGACAACCAAACCGTGGATTTTTTTCCGACGGATGTAGGCTCAAACTTGTCTTGCATACACACAGTCACACAATTGTTGTCGGAAATTTCGAACATTAAGAATGCGGTGACGTACAACACGTACGACGAGCCAAGAAAAATGAAGTTCAATAGCCAGTACGGCTCTTCTGCTTTGTTCTGAGCATGCGTGGACTTTTGTGCGTCGGAATTATGTACACACGCTCGGAATTTCCGACAACAAAGTTTTTTGTTGGAAAATTTGAGAACCTGCTCTCAAACAGTTGTTGCCGGAAATTCCGACAGCAAATGTCCGATGGAGCATACACACGGTCGGAATTTCCGACAATGCGCTCACATAGAACATTTGCCATCGGTAAATCCGATTGTGTGTACAACCCAGTAGTGAATGGGAGCGAGCTTGATATCTGAGTGGGATGCGTGAGTTAAAATCGAATCGTTTATACACCAGGATGTATCTCATGCTTTTGGGACAGGGAAGGAAATGTTAGTACAAACTGCACTATGATCAGACCAGCTAAAGGGTATAATGATCAAGGAAAGGATTTCTGGTGCCATACTTATATTTAGGAAAATATGATCAATCCTAGAGAATGATTTATGTGGATGAGAGTAGTAGGTAAAGCGCCTGGCAGCTGGGTTAAAGTCACGCCAGGAGTCAAACAAGTTATATTCAGAAAGAAGTTGTTAAAATGAAAGTTTAGGAGGACTGGAAGAGGGACAGGGTGGGGATTTATCTAATAAGGGAAAGAGGACTTGGTTTGAATCTCCCCATAGTATCACAGTACCTCATTTTTGGGTATCAACTACATGGAAAAGATGGGAAAGAAAAGAGGTCGGTGTTTATTAGGAGCATACTATGATACTATGGTTACCGCTACATCTGAAATGTGTCCAGTAGGTATAAGATAACGGCCCTCGGGGGCTTTAACTTCAGATGTTGGTTCAAATGGGGTTGTACAGTGGAAAGCTTTGAGAACTCCTCCATTGTTTAGTAACTGCTGAGGCTGTAAATACTCGTGGATAAGAGGTACTAAAAAATGTGGGGGTGGCTTGAGCTGTAAAATGAGTCTCTTGTAGACAAAGAATGTGGATTTTGGCTGCAGCAAAAGAGCTGAATGCCTTAGTACGTTTATGTGGTATATTAAGTCCTTGGACATTTAAGGTCAAAACATTTAAGGGGGGCCATAATACAGATGTTAGGAACTGACTAACAGATGATTTAACAATATATAATGGTACTGCAACTACCTCAGGAAAAGACGTAAGAAAAAAGAAAGAATAGAAGAAAAGAAGGAGAACTAGCTCTTGTAGAGCAATTTTATTTAAAATTTGCAATATGGTATAGAGAACGAAGGACAAAACACAAGGGTGTACTGGAGGAGCGACAAGCGGTCCACCAGAGGCCAAAAGGCTACCACTTGATACCCACATAATATTAATGGGGATCTGAGGGTAGCTAACAGGGGGCGCAAAGACACATCCAAAGGGAGCACTGGCAACAATAAAAATATAATACATATAGGAAGTTGATAGCTACACCCAAGAGGGGGAGAGTAAATATTAGGGAGAGGAGCAACCACGTAACATAAAGCATCAAATATAACAATAAAAACAAAGAATAGCACAAGGCTATGTAATAAAGTAAACTGGTAGAATACTGCTATCAGTAAAAGGGAGACCAGCAGTTGAAGTATATGAGTCAAATAACACAGTTATTGTACAGTTATGTACTTGCAAAAAGCAAGATAAAACAAATAAAGCAGGATAACTTTCTAGCCATCTGAATGACTAGATGGCCCAGGTATATTGACAACTGGCATTGGATCAAGAAATGAAGATGATCAGTCCATAGAGTCTTAAGGAACTGGTGTAGGAGAAGCAAAACAACCACGCTTTAATTGCCCCTGGTGACTTCTATCACCTCCATTAGCCGCTGGTTTTTGCAGAGTGGGAGGCTGATCTTTTTGCATGCTATTTTGGTTGAGAGGGCGTTCTAAAAGTCTTATAAGAAAGACTGAAGTTCTTCAGCAGAACGGCAGACATATTTAAGGCATTGGTGCGGGAAACAAATTAAACCCCATTGATATGCGATTTGATGTCACTGTAGAACTTGGAGAAGCGGCTTCAAAACCTGTCTTTTAGATATAGTAAGCTGGCAGAGGTCAGAAAATAGCTGATAAGTATGTCCCTGGAAGGTCAGCATATCTTTCACTCTAGCTGCAGCCAGGAGTTGTTCTTTGGTGTGAAAATAGTGAAATTTGGTTATTATATCTTGCGGTGGTCCATCAGCTTTACGTGGTGTGAGGGCTCTATGAACCTTGTTCATTTCCATTTGTTCAACTGGCTGTAGTTCATGAAATAGGGCCAACATGGTAGCTTGTAAATCAGTGACAGATTAAGGAATCCCACAAATATGTATGTTAGAACGCCGAGCCCTATTTTCATAATCCTCTAAATGGGATTGGAGGACTAAATTTTCCTCTTTGAGATTATCAATTTCAGTCATATAAGCTAGCGTGCTATTTTCCAGTTCATCAACCCTTAACTCAAGCTTAGCAGTGCATTGGCCCAATTTCCTGATTTCCCTAGTCAGACTGTCTGTAATATGATCTGAAGTGTGTTTAAGGGCTTTGTGAGGCATTTTTTCAAATTGCCTCAGTACAGTAGAATGTGCAGGGTCTGTAAAAGATGTCAAATGTGGCGCTTGTGTTGATAAATCAGAGTCAGATTCCTCCTGTGTTACAGCTATTACCTTAGAGCAGTGAGAGGGTTTCACAGAGTGTGAGGTAAAAGGAGGAGAGGATTGAGCCGGTGCCATTTTGTCTGAAGCCTGGGCCAGCGCATCTTTGATTTTTTTGGGCTTCATTCTCAGGCTGGAACATCCGAGAACCCTCACCTGAGGTAGAGGGGGTTTATCACTGGTTAGGCAGTGAATTTTTGACAGCAGAGTCGAGCTGGGACGTGATAGAAAGTGGCAGAAGCATCTATTCAGGAGTGGAGCACTAAGCTGGCATGTCTGCTCAGTCAGGCTTCATGCCCCGCCCCTGCTGTCAGTTTTTTCCATGCAACCCGTGGGGTTACACTAAAAAAAACTGTAGTGTGTACCAGGCTTAAGTGTAAGAAGCAGAAATAACTGCAGAAAATTACAAGAGTAGTTTTTGTATGTGCGAGCGGAGCACTAAACAAAAGATATCCACATTGGGGCGCCATCCCAAATAAACATATGTCTACAAAAGAGAGAAAAAGGAAGAAAGAAGGGAAAAAGCTGCAAAACTTTACAACATTCAAAATAACAGTGATGTTGATTTATCTTTGCACTTTTCCTATGTATCCTTTCCCTTTAAGGCTTCATGTACACTGCTGCTGGTAAATGAATGTTTAGGAGCAGTTGGGCATTTTTTCAGCTGCCTCTGAACTCTCCTCTATGTTATCTTATCAGTACATGTACACAGGGTCATTTATAATAGTTTCTAGGCAGTTGAGTTCAGAAGCATTTTTGGGAAAGCAAAAAAATGCATTCAGAAAAGATGTTCAGAGGTATTTGAAAAGCCAAATGCTTGTAACAGCTTGTAAATGCGTGTTAACGCATTAACTCTCGTTTAGCCGCATTTCGTTTACAGGCGTTTTTAATGGAAATACATTTTTGACTATTTGGAAAAAAAAATAATAATACATTTTAGAAACACTCCTAAATGCAAATGTGGCTAAACGTGGCAGTTAAACGCGGCAAAACAGACATTTTTAAATATTGTTTACTATCTGTCAAGTTAAATCATCCAGGGGAGGTTGTAAAATGTCCCTGAAATTGTATAAAAAGACGAAGAAAAAATACTCTTGCGCACTGGTGTGTTGGCTAAAAAAGTCCCAAAAGTTCAAGAAGGACTATGGATTTCGGCTTTGCTGCTCTCAAAGGATGGGATTGTCCTAGTGTTGAAAGAAAAGAAGAAAAAAGAGAGCGCACCAGCCTAGTGCATTATCCTTGACAGGTTTATTTAATTAAAAACAAGATAAAAACTACTCACAAAAGTCGAAGATAAAATCGCATAGCAATCGCACAGAGGCAATTATTCCAGTGGTAGCAGTTTTCCAGGTCCCAGGAAGGAGGCATACGGACTACTACCGGCTAACGCGTTTCGACAGATAAGCAGAAGATCCACGTTTAAGTGGAACTCCGCTTTGAGGGAAGAAAAATAATGGGCTATTAAACTGGTTGGCATTGTAGGAGATATTCTCTTTGACTTTTCAAGGCAGTGTTATGCTACTACTACTTGAAACGCATTAGTCTCAGAGAAAAAATTAACATAGACAACAATGGTAATTAAATTGGGAAAGCTGTTATGATAAGTGCAGCAGAGAATGTTTTACCTTCAGTGACTGAAGCAGGCTGGATTTTTTTTAAGGCTTCTGGTCAATTTTTATCATTGTACCATTGAGAGTATTCTTTTCCACTGTGCTGTAGTGTGGATTGCTAGTTGCAGGGCAGAGGATAAGAAGTGCCTGTCTCGTGTGATGAAAATAGCACAGTGGATCATAGATACAGAGCTACGGAATTTGGACACAGCATATGCCAGCCAATTAAAAGTAGGCAAAAGCTATTAGTAGCGATCCAACCTACCCAGTTTACAGTGTGTTTGTCCCCTTACCATCAGGGAAAAGATATAGGACACTCAAAATGCACACTAATCGCTTAAAGTATAGTTTTTTCCTAGTGCTGTATTGTCCATAACCCCACCAGATACAGAATTTTAAGAATTTTATGTGGAATTTTTTATTTATTTTTTAAATAAAATTTTATATTTTATTATATATAAACAGATATTTGGCCACGTGCTAGGAGTATGTATGTGTGGTTGTGTTGAGAAATGCTTTATTGATATTGTAAAGAATATCCTGATAAATGTTGTATGTATACAATGACAATAAAGTATATTATATTACCTTATCTTATCTTTACTTATCTTATCAGGAAAAGAGTGGGGGTAGTAAATGGGGAATGGAATGGGGGTAGTAAAGCCCCATACACACGGGCAGTATGTCGGGAGATATTTGCAGGTACAAAAAATACCAGCCGACATTCTACCTGTGTATATGTCGGTCTGTCCGACAGAAGCCGGCTTTTTTGCCTGCTTCTGTCGAGCGTGCTCTCAGCCAATGGCAAAGAGCTCTGATCTGAGCTGTCCCCCTGTCAGAACACAACAACTCAGCAGGGGAAATCGCTAGACTAACCTCGCATTGTTAGTACCGGGGCTCCTGACCGGAGCTTTCAGTTTTTTTCCCTTGTCAAATTTGTTTATTGTTTTGAATAAAATAAAGGAGGACAATCTGAATTTTACAAAGATTGTGGTACATTTTCAAAGGGTAACAAACAAATGACTTCAAATGGAAAAAGACAAATAAAAATTTGAATGCAATATCGTGCTATATAAGCATCAAATAGACCGTCAAAGTCTAATGTCAAAAATGTCATATAATTGAAAAGAAAGAGAAAGGTAGATTGTTGACTGTCAGACTGATTAAAAACAAGGTTATTAACAAATCAGTAAAGCAAAACTACATTTCAATGGGTCTGAAGAACAACCCTGTGACTACCACATAAGAACTGATAAAAGGGAAAGAAAGGGTCATGAAAAAGGAGTAATAGAATAGAAGAAGTAAAGAAAAGGGAGAAAATACAGTGGGAACAAAGGGTAAATTTGATAGAGGTACTGTAGTGCAGTTTCCACCGAATGAAGGGTGATGAAAGGGTAAATGAAGTACTATTACCATGGCAATATTAAAGTGTCATAAAAGTCAGGAGATAAAAAATGTTTAACCCAAGGTAACCAAATTTGCAGGTCCGATCACTCTCAGTTGCTTCCATTTTAGCATGACCAAGGACTCTATTGGTTCTGTGAATGGTTTTGGCTACAATCAGATTTCGAGTTTTCCATGCCTTAGCTATGGTTTGTTTTGCAACTGTTAAGAGCTTTAAAAGACGGCAAAATTTATTCTGTGTAATTCCGTCGGGTTTTAGATTCAAAAGAGCTTTAGCAGGATTAGATTGTATAGAAATTTTGAACACTTTAGAGGCTAAATCAAAAACTGCCTTCCAAAATTTTTGGGCTATTGGACAATCCCACCAGGGACATGCAGTCAGGGGAGGCAGGTGAGGCAGAGCAGAAAAAAAAGATTGAGCATTGAGGGTCATAGCTGGGCGACCTGGGGTCACAGAAACTAAGTCCTACCCCACCACTGGTCAAAATTTGGGGCTCCTGGGACCGGAGATACAGGGCTCCTTGTGCAGCCTGTCAGAAGCTACATACAGAGCGGCCAGTTTAAATTCAAGCTGGCACACTCTGTTTGCAGAAGACTGAGAGGATGAGCTCACAGTGCCTCTCACTTCTTGTCAGAGGCCTTGTGCTCAATGGAAAGCTTGGAGCCTTGTAACAATGGTAAAGTACCATTGGCCCCAGCTGTCCAACAAAAATGCTGTGGAGGCTGTCCTCTCACTGCAGTGTCATAGAAGGGAGCATGTGTCTAAAAGACACATGCTTCCTTCCAGCCCTCTTAACTACAAGGAAAAAACATGAGTTTATGGTTATAAGGTTTACCTATAATCCCATGTTTTTCTCACACAGTTAAGAGGGAGAATGAGAATCTTCTACTACTGAAAAGGTACTGTTTTAAACAAGCCAAATCATATTATTATTATGCTATATGTTATAATAATTTATTATTTAGCTATTTACTGTGAAATTACTGGTTTGAAGTTATAACTTCAAACTTCAGTAATTTGTCCATTAAGCCACCTGCTTGAGTACAGATTTTGAAAATATAGTAAATTACCTTAAAAACAATATATAATAATTATTTGGATATTACTTACTTACAGTAATTAACCCCTTGCCACCCAGGCCAATTCTGACACTTCTCTCCTACATGTAAAAATTATAATTTTTTTGCTAGAAAATTACTCAGAACCCCCAAACATATATATTTTAGCAGACATCTTAGGGAATAAAATGGTGGTCATTGCAACTTTTTATTACACTGTATTTGTGCAGCAATTTTTCAAATGCATTTTTTTTGGAAACAAAGTGTTTCATGAACAATAAAAATAAAAAAAACACCAAAGTTAGCCAGATATTTTTTGTATACTATGAAAGATGATGTTATGCCAAGTAAATAGATACCTAATATGTCATGCTTTAAAATTGCGCACACTTGTGGAATGGAGCCAAACTTCAGTACTTAAAAATCTCCATAGGCAACGCTTTAAATTTTTTTACAGGTTACATGTTTAGAGTTACAGAGGAGGTCTAGTGCTAGAATTTTTGCTCTCGCTCTAGCGTTCACAGCGTATGTAACCTGTGTGTATCTGGCTCTGATACTAGCTAGTGCCTCACCAGCCACTGATCTCACTGCACGTCCCTGAATCCCACAATGTATGGAGTTGGGTGCCAGGATCTGAACAGCCACGAAAACAAGCTGCAGGGTGATCAGGAGCATATTTCACTATCCTAGCCGGAATGAATTACCAACGAAAAAGCATCTTGTAATTTGTTTCCACAGCAACAACATTAGAGGAAGCAGATTTAGTGGCTCACCATATACTGGACCATTCAGTACCATCGAATGAGCTGTTTAGATCTTGTTCCCATTTAGAAACATAGGGAGGGGGGCTAGTATCAAAACTGGTAGAATTTGCTTATAAAGAATCAAAACAAGTCCCCTGATATGTGGGACATAATTACATATATGCTCAAAACGTGAGATCTTGGGAAAAAATAGTGCATGATTGTAGGTATGGTTGGAAAAAAAAATGGAATCTGTAACAGAATAATTCTGATTGGGGAAGTCCATAAGGTTCACATAGTATAGGAAATGAGTGTAAAGAAGAAGCTGATACAAATTTAGATAATCTAAATAGATTAGCTGCACTTCATGCATTAAAGGAATTAGGGGAAATCCAGGCAGGGTTAAAGGCAGGGTTTTCAATAAAAGCAAGAAGTGGTATATGGGGTGATTGAAGGCCGAGAGTGGTTTTGAATCTATCCCAGATGGATAAAGAGTGTTTTGTGATAGGATTGCGGATAGAGGTACAATCAACTGGACATAAACATAACATATTGGCTACTGAGACACACAGTCGCAGTCGACAGACTCTATTGCTACCCAAAGCGGAACTTCCTTTACTGCATGGTATTTAGGTAAATGTGCAAGTTGAACTGTATGATAATAGGCAGAAATATTGGGTTGACCTAAGCCTCCACGTTGTTATGGAAGACAAAGAGTGGATTTAGAGGTACGAGTTTAGCTGTGCCCCAGATAAATGACATAATTCTACGCTGAATAAGTCATAAATAATGGGATGGTACTGAAATTGGCAGGACTCTAAAAAGGTATAAGAATTTGGGTAAAATAGCCATCTTGATTACATCAATTTTGCCTATGAACCATTTCAGCCCCGGAAGATTTGGCTACTCAATGACCAGGCCATTTTTTGCGATATGGCACTGCGTCACTTTAACTGACAATTGCGTAGTCGTGCGACGCTGTACCCCAATAAAATTTATGTCCTTTTTTCCCACAAATAGAGCTTTCTTTTGGTGGTATTTGGTCACCTCGGGGGTTTTTATTTTTTGTGCTATAAACAAAAGAAGATCGACAATTTTGACAAAAACACAATACCTTTTACTTTTAGCTATAATAAATATCCTAAATTAAAAAAAAAAAAAAATCCCCAGTTTAAGCCAATATGCATTCTTCTACATATTTTTGGTAAAAAAATAGCAATAAGCGTATATTGATTGGTTTGTGCAAAAGTTATAGCGCCTACAAAATAGGGGATAGATTTATGGCATTTTTATTATTATTTTTTTTTTTATTTATAATGGGGGCGATCAGCATTTTTTTATCGGGACTGCGATATTGGACAAATCGTACACTTTTAACACATTTTTGGGACCAGTGACATTTATACAGCTAACAGTGCTATAAAAATGCACTGATTACTGTATAAATGACACTGGCAGGGAAGGGGTTAACACTAGGGGGCGATAAGGGGTTAACTGTGTTCCCTGGGTGTGTTCTAACTGTGGGGGGGGTGGAACTGACTAGGGAAGAAGAAAGATTGGTGTTCATTCTTAGTATGAACACACAATCTCTCTCCTCTCCCCTGAGAGAATCGGGATTTGTGTGCTTACACACACATCCCCGTTCTCGTTCTGTCACGAGTGAAAGCAGATGCCCCGCTGTCATTGAGACTGTCCTCACATCGGCTCCGGGGACACGCTTCGGGCTTGCGTGTGTCTTAAAGAGCCAACATACAGCTAGTATAACTGCAGCAGCTGGTCCAAAAGCAGTTAAGGATAAGGAGATAAAGGACCATTGTGCTAAAAATTCAGTAACCTGTTTCAGTAACGGAGGGAAGTTAACTGAATATAAATCGGTTATTTTAGCAGTAAGTTGTATTCCTAGGTATGGGAGTCAATGTTGTGTCTATGCAAAGGGGAGCGAGTTTTTAGTTGAAGTTCAGCAGGAGATAGGGAGATGTTGAGTGCAGTGGATTTTTGGTAATTAACTGTCAGACCTGAAAAGTGTGAAAAACGGTCTAAGATAGAAAGGAGATTAGGTGCTGTGATATGGTGAGAGGTCATAAAGAGTAAGATATCTTCAGCAAAAAGGCAGACTTTATGATGATATCCACCTAATTCAATACCTTTATGTTTGGGTCCGATCTAATCAATTGGGCAAGAGGCTCGATGATGAGAGCAAAAAGAAGTCGGGAAAGAGGGCATCCTTGACGGGTGCCACTTTCAATAGAAAATAGGTCAGATTTAAAACTGGCATATTTGATATATGCTTTTGGTTTATCATATGGGGATCAAATCCACTTCAAGAAATGGGGTCCAAATCCCCATTTTTGAAGAGTGTACTGAAGATAGGACCATGAGACTGTGTCAAAAGCTTTTCTAATTTTGAGGGAAAGAAAACATGCTGGCAAACGTCTAGATTGAGCAAGTAATGAAGCTCTGCGAACAGTGTCACCTGCTTGGCGTAAGGGGATAAACCCAACTTGATCACGATGAATAAGTTCACCTGTCACCTGATTCAAATGAGTTGCTAGTATTTTGGCTAAAAGTTTTATGTCAAGGTTAAGGAGCGAAATAGGACAATAATTTGTCCAGGAGGTTGTATCAGATTTAGGGTTAAATAACAGAGAATATAGCCATTAAAGATTCTGAATGAAAAGAATGTCCCTTCATCAACAAATTTAAGGCTTCAGTCAGGATAGGAGTTAAAATATCAGAAAACTTCTTGTATAAAGAAGCTGAAAACCCATCTGGGCCAGGACGCTTATTAGGTTGTAAAGCTTTGATAGCCATACTAACTTCCGCTGCAGAAATTGGGCACTCAAGTCTTTCACGATGAGTATGGGAAAGTGTTGGAAGTGTGATATTGGGAAAAAAGGGCATCAGCAGCTGTGTGAACAAAGTTATGGTTAGAGTATAATTTGGCAATATTTGAGCGAAAGGTGAGTAAAAGTTTGACAGGATTACTATAATTATCTTGATTTAACTTAAGTCGCACAGATGTTGTGGGTTTATGCAGTGGATGCAAGGTTCGAGGTAGGGTATCAGATTTGTTTGCCTTGAGATAATAGAGGTGTTGTGATTTGCATAAAATTTTATCTGCACACTAAGAAACAAGTCAAACTCTAAACGGGCCCTATCTAGTTTAGCTTTAGTGGAGGGAAAGGGAGAGTTTTAAAATGCGTTATGACAAGAATTAAAATCAGTTTCTAATTTTTGGTGGAGAAGTTTACGCTCACGTTTGAGCACCTTGGATTACAGGTTTTTGGGCTTCCCAAAGAGTGAGTGGAGAAATATCTGGAGAAGTAATATTTTGATATGTACACACGATCGGACATTCCGACAACCAAACCGTGGATTTTTTTCCGACGGATGTAGGCTCAAACTTGTCTTGCATACACACAGTCACACAATTGTTGTCGGAAATTTCGAACATTAAGAATGCGGTGACGTACAACACGTACGACGAGCCAAGAAAAATGAAGTTCAATAGCCAGTACGGCTCTTCTGCTTTGTTCTGAGCATGCGTGGACTTTTGTGCGTCGGAATTATGTACACACGCTCGGAATTTCCGACAACAAAGTTTTTTGTTGGAAAATTTGAGAACCTGCTCTCAAACAGTTGTTGCCGGAAATTCCGACAGCAAATGTCCGATGGAGCATACACACGGTCGGAATTTCCGACAATGCGCTCACATAGAACATTTGCCATCGGTAAATCCGATTGTGTGTACAACCCAGTAGTGAATGGGAGCGAGCTTGATATCTGAGTGGGATGCGTGAGTTAAAATCGAATCGTTTATACACCAGGATGTATCTCATGCTTTTGGGACAGGGAAGGAAATGTTAGTACAAACTGCACTATGATCAGACCAGCTAAAGGGTATAATGATCAAGGAAAGGATTTCTGGTGCCATACTTATATTTAGGAAAATATGATCAATCCTAGAGAATGATTTATGTGGATGAGAGTAGTAGGTAAAGCGCCTGGCAGCTGGGTTAAAGTCACGCCAGGAGTCAAACAAGTTATATTCAGAAAGAAGTTGTTAAAATGAAAGTTTAGGAGGACTGGAAGAGGGACAGGGTGGGGATTTATCTAATAAGGGAAAGAGGACTTGGTTTGAATCTCCCCATAGTATCACAGTACCTCATTTTTGGGTATCAACTACATGGAAAAGATGGGAAAGAAAAGAGGTCGGTGTTTATTAGGAGCATACTATGATACTATGGTTACCGCTACATCTGAAATGTGTCCAGTAGGTATAAGATAACGGCCCTCGGGGGCTTTAACTTCAGATGTTGGTTCAAATGGGGTTGTACAGTGGAAAGCTTTGAGAACTCCTCCATTGTTTAGTAACTGCTGAGGCTGTAAATACTCGTGGATAAGAGGTACTAAAAAATGTGGGGGTGGCTTGAGCTGTAAAATGAGTCTCTTGTAGACAAAGAATGTGGATTTTGGCTGCAGCAAAAGAGCTGAATGCCTTAGTACGTTTATGTGGTATATTAAGTCCTTGGACATTTAAGGTCAAAACATTTAAGGGGGGCCATAATACAGATGTTAGGAACTGACTAACAGATGATTTAACAATATATAATGGTACTGCAACTACCTCAGGAAAAGACGTAAGAAAAAAGAAAGAATAGAAGAAAAGAAGGAGAACTAGCTCTTGTAGAGCAATTTTATTTAAAATTTGCAATATGGTATAGAGAACGAAGGACAAAACACAAGGGTGTACTGGAGGAGCGACAAGCGGTCCACCAGAGGCCAAAAGGCTACCACTTGATACCCACATAATATTAATGGGGATCTGAGGGTAGCTAACAGGGGGCGCAAAGACACATCCAAAGGGAGCACTGGCAACAATAAAAATATAATACATATAGGAAGTTGATAACTACACCCAAGAGGGGGAGAGTAAATATTAGGGAGAGGAGCAACCACGTAACATAAAGCATCAAATATAACAATAAAAACAAAGAATAGCACAAGGCTATGTAATAAAGTAAACTGGTAGAATACTGCTATCAGTAAAAGGGAGACCAGCAGTTGAAGTATATGAGTCAAATAACACAGTTATTGTACAGTTATGTACTTGCAAAAAGCAAGATAAAACAAATAAAGCAGGATAACTTTCTAGCCATCTGAATGACTAGATGGCCCAGGTATATTGACAACTGGCATTGGATCAAGAAATGAAGATGATCAGTCCATAGAGTCTTAAGGAACTGGTGTAGGAGAAGCAAAACAACCACGCTTTAATTGCCCCTGGTGACTTCTATCACCTCCATTAGCCGCTGGTTTTTGCAGAGTGGGAGGCTGATCTTTTTGCATGCTATTTTGGTTGAGAGGGCGTTCTAAAAGTCTTATAAGAAAGACTGAAGTTCTTCAGCAGAACGGCAGACATATTTAAGGCATTGGTGCGGGAAACAAATTAAACCCCATTGATATGCGATTTGATGTCACTGTAGAACTTGGAGAAGCGGCTTCAAAACCTGTCTTTTAGATATAGTAAGCTGGCAGAGGTCAGAAAATAGCTGATAAGTATGTCCCTGGAAGGTCAGCATATCTTTCACTCTAGCTGCAGCCAGGAGTTGTTCTTTGGTGTGAAAATAGTGAAATTTGGTTATTATATCTTGCGGTGGTCCATCAGCTTTACGTGGTGTGAGGGCTCTATGAACCTTGTTCATTTCCATTTGTTCAACTGGCTGTAGTTCATGAAATAGGGCCAACATGGTAGCTTGTAAATCAGTGACAGATTAAGGAATCCCACAAATATGTATGTTAGAACGCCGAGCCCTATTTTCATAATCCTCTAAATGGGATTGGAGGACTAAATTTTCCTCTTTGAGATTATCAATTTCAGTCATATAAGCTAGCGTGCTATTTTCCAGTTCATCAACCCTTAACTCAAGCTTAGCAGTGCATTGGCCCAATTTCCTGATTTCCCTAGTCAGACTGTCTGTAATATGATCTGAAGTGTGTTTAAGGGCTTTGTGAGGCATTTTTTCAAATTGCCTCAGTACAGTAGAATGTGCAGGGTCTGTAAAAGATGTCAAATGTGGCGCTTGTGTTGATAAATCAGAGTCAGATTCCTCCTGTGTTACAGCTATTACCTTAGAGCAGTGAGAGGGTTTCACAGAGTGTGAGGTAAAAGGAGGAGAGGATTGAGCCGGTGCCATTTTGTCTGAAGCCTGGGCCAGCGCATCTTTGATTTTTTTGGGCTTCATTCTCAGGCTGGAACATCCGAGAACCCTCACCTGAGGTAGAGGGGGTTTATCACTGGTTAGGCAGTGAATTTTTGACAGCAGAGTCGAGCTGGGACGTGATAGAAAGTGGCAGAAGCATCTATTCAGGAGTGGAGCACTAAGCTGGCATGTCTGCTCAGTCAGGCTTCATGCCCCGCCCCTGCTGTCAGTTTTTTCCATGCAACCCGTGGGGTTACACTAAAAAAAACTGTAGTGTGTACCAGGCTTAAGTGTAAGAAGCAGAAATAACTGCAGAAAATTACAAGAGTAGTTTTTGTATGTGCGAGCGGAGCACTAAACAAAAGATATCCACATTGGGGCGCCATCCCAAATAAACATATGTCTACAAAAGAGAGAAAAAGGAAGAAAGAAGGGAAAAAGCTGCAAAACTTTACAACATTCAAAATAACAGTGATGTTGATTTATCTTTGCACTTTTCCTATGTATCCTTTCCCTTTAAGGCTTCATGTACACTGCTGCTGGTAAATGAATGTTTAGGAGCAGTTGGGCATTTTTTCAGCTGCCTCTGAACTCTCCTCTATGTTATCTTATCAGTACATGTACACAGGGTCATTTATAATAGTTTCTAGGCAGTTGAGTTCAGAAGCATTTTTGGGAAAGCAAAAAAATGCATTCAGAAAAGATGTTCAGAGGTATTTGAAAAGCCAAATGCTTGTAACAGCTTGTAAATGCGTGTTAACGCATTAACTCTCGTTTAGCCGCATTTCGTTTACAGGCGTTTTTAATGGAAATACATTTTTGACTATTTGGAAAAAAAAATAATAATACATTTTAGAAACACTCCTAAATGCAAATGTGGCTAAACGTGGCAGTTAAACGCGGCAAAACAGACATTTTTAAATATTGTTTACTATCTGTCAAGTTAAATCATCCAGGGGAGGTTGTAAAATGTCCCTGAAATTGTATAAAAAGACGAAGAAAAAATACTCTTGCGCACTGGTGTGTTGGCTAAAAAAGTCCCAAAAGTTCAAGAAGGACTATGGATTTCGGCTTTGCTGCTCTCAAAGGATGGGATTGTCCTAGTGTTGAAAGAAAAGAAGAAAAAAGAGAGCGCACCAGCCTAGTGCATTATCCTTGACAGGTTTATTTAATTAAAAACAAGATAAAAACTACTCACAAAAGTCGAAGATAAAATCGCATAGCAATCGCACAGAGGCAATTATTCCAGTGGTAGCAGTTTTCCAGGTCCCAGGAAGGAGGCATACGGACTACTACCGGCTAACGCGTTTCGAAGGTTACCCTTCTTCATCAGAGCCTTAGTAGTGTTGATCTCATGCTGGCTTTTTATACACATGTCAAACTGAAACAGACTGATCAGGTTGGTGCCAGGGCTCCTCCCTTAATTGATGGGCGGTCCTCTAGGGGGGTGAGTCTTGGCTTGGTTAACATTATTAAAGGGCCATACCATATTGATTTGTTAATTTATTAGTTGGTTGGTTCGCTTCTATTTCCATTAATTGTTGTCACTAGTGAAGTTTATCTAACCCATAGTAAGTGAGCTGAAAGGGTCATATCAATAGTTAACCATAGACAATCTGCTCATCTACCCTCACATCCATAAATCACATAGATCACATAGATGATAGAGAGCAATGTGCAGTGTTCAGGGGATTAGAAGTTTGAAATAGAGGTGTACCTTATTGTCTGTGGATCCGATGGCATCTCCTCTGCTTGAGTGCGTTTGTCTCTGCAGGGGCTGTGTCTGTGTAGGCTTCCATTGCTGACACGTTCGCTCCTATGCCCCGTGGGACCGGGTGGAACGCACGCCGCCGATTTACTTCCGGGTTGCGGTCCACAGGGCGGAAGTGCGGTCGTGATGTCACATCCCGTGCGCCTTTTGGCGCCTGGGATGTGACTCAATATGGTAAACAGTGGCCTCCATCTTGCCGTAGGCGCAGATAGAGGTCAAAGTCAGACAGATAGCGTCTGACTTCAGGCTAGATGGAGAGGGACTGATTAAATGAATGCATAACTACAATGAATAAAAAATAGTAAACGATAATATGTAATGATAATAGGGAAATTCGAAGGGGACCAGGGGAGGGGAGTGGTGAGAAGGTCTGGTCTGGAACAGTAGCTAGAGGTGGCAATGCTCAGAACATGTGTATTCAGAAGCCAGCAGGAGACACACTAACATTTGTATTAAAAAGTAGTAAAATACATACAGTATACCTTCTATAGAAAATATATATATATATACACATATATAGAAAGTAAAAACCTTATACACATCCATCGCATATCCATATATGTGCATACGGTGATTATTTAAAAAACAATATTGTTGAAATTAAGTCCGTATATAAGTACAACGATCTGTGTACTTTGCCTATATAATATAAAAAGAGAGGGGGGAAAAAGGGGGGGGAGGGGGGGAGGGGAAAAGGAGGGTTTTTTGTTGTTATCGCCTCATATAAACATTCATATAGTGATTTTGTACATTATAGCAAATAGCCCAGAGGTTATTTAGTATACATCAGTGAACGAGATATTACAAGAATTATAAAAATGTATAAAAATAGAAATAAAAATACAGAAAATTATATTGAATATATTTGGATTGGATATGATATTGGATATTATTGAAAAATGGAGATAACCCACACTCGGGAAGATAAAGGGTCGGTCGATAAGAATGGATATTAATATAGTATATATTATATACTATATTATATTATATTGGATTAGATAGAGTCACTGCCTATAGACCACATACACATACAGCCCATAGATATACGCGTATGTACACGGGTGTACACATATATAACACCCCATGAAGGGCCTATATATGCTGTGACCTAGTCATAGGTTACATGTATATTTTTATTGTCATTCTTATTCTCATTTATTTTCATTGCCGTCTCCGTTGTCACCTATATTTAGAATACAGGATCTAAAAGAATATCTTGGACAATGAACGTGTAGTAATGGTACCTTAAAATTAAATAATCAATTAGTAAATTGGTGAATATCAAAAAATTAAAAATTGATTATGTGATTAAAAAAAAATATATATATATATATATAAAAAGCCATCCACAGTACTTGATGCCAGTATTATTATACTATTTTATGTACTTCTGGGTCCTCATTTAGGCCTCCTGGAGCGAGACTACCAAGGGTAAAGATCCAGAAGGCTTCTCTTTTGCAAAGCCTCTGGTATCTTCTTCCTGTATCCAGCTCCCTTCCAATCGACTCAATCCCAAATACTTTCATGCCTGCGGGGTCCCCTTGGTGGACTTCTACAAAGTGTCTAGGGACTGGGTATTTGTCTCTTAAGTTTATAATACCGCATTTATGTTCACCAATTCTAACTCGCATTGGGCGTTGTGTGCGGCCTACGTATAGACGTCCACAAGGACATACTATACCGTATACCACATACTCTGTTCCGCAGTTGATAAATTGCTTAATTGGGTGGATTCTTCCGTCTCTCCCTACTACCGTTTTTTTCCTATGCCACATGTACATGCATGTGCCACAGTTCTTAATACCGCATCTATAGCAACCTTTTTGGTCAAAAATTGTTGCCCAGCTATTGGTTGGTTTGCTGGTACATGTTTTTACCCTGCTTGGGGCTATCAGGCTCCTAAGATCTTGGGGTTTCCGGAAAACTATATTAGGGTGATCGGGGAGTGTCTTACCCAAAACAGGGTCATGCTTCAGAATATTCCAATTCTTTTTGATAACACTCTGGATTTCAAACGCTTTGCTTGTATATTGGGTAGAGAAGCAGGCCTGTTGAATATCAGGGGTAGTCTGGTGTCGGGATTTTGTGTTGTTCGAATCACTACTAGGTGGATCGTCGTAGAGAGCCAGATACTTAGAAAAGGCTGATTCTATATGGTTGGCTTCATAGCCTTTCTCACTGAACTTCTGCATAAGAAGTTTGCTCTGTTCTAAATAATCCTCTTTCTTGGTACACATCCTTCTGAGGCGGCAAAATTGGCCAAAGGGGACATTCTGTATCCACCTGGGGTGGTGGTTACTTTTAGCGTGTAAGTATGAATTGCCCCCGCTGGGTTTAAAATGAGTTTTGGAAAAGATGTTACCATCTTGGTCACTCTGTAGTTCCAAATCCAGGAAGACTAAGCATTTCTCATCTAGAACATGGGTGAATTCTATTCCAAATGGGTTGTTTTTGCAATGTTCTAGAAAGCTCTGGAGACTTTGATCTGACCCATCCCAGATGATCAAGATGTCATCAATGTATCTTGCAAATAGGACCAGGTTTGCCCCAAAGGGTTACAATTTATTATCACCCAAAGAGAACGCAATCTCTCTGCGATTCGGGCAGACTTACACACTCTTCAAGAGGAACTATCCACTTTCTCTGACGTCAGTTCCTTCGAAAGTTGGGACCAGAAAGTGAACAAACAGATAACAGACTATGAGACCAACCTCATAAGTAAAAAATCGGGCAAGTTCGAACGAGATAGATTGGATTATTTAAATGATCGGGAATTTAATTGGAAAAGGTCCAACAATAGGGAAAGTGATAATAGAAATGGAAATAGAAGTAAAAATAGAAATGGTATGACAAACGAACAATTGTCAGGACATAACACATATGGTACACAGTTTCAGGGAAAACATCAAAAAGAAACACCAAGAAACCACAATATCAAAGCAAAATCAAATAGGAACAGAACAAGCAATAAAACTAAAACTAACCACAAAAAAGATCCCCCTGTGAATCAGACAACTTCAGGGGAAGGCCATCCACACAATAGACCCCATTATCAACAATACTCTAATACTAAAAACCAACAAAATTCCAACTTTACTAAACCTAATCGAGTAGCTACAACTACTATGAATAGACCATTTATATGTAACAGTAAAAAGAATAATACTATGGATACTAAGGCCAATCTACCTGGAGAACCACTAGCAGAGAATCCTCCAATGACAAGAGACCCCATAAATATAACCACCACTAATGTTAGCGAAAACCCACAGTTAGAAAGAGGAACATCCACCATACCATCAGCCAACGGGAGGAGTACTTTACCTCTACTCGTTACTTGCACCCCAGGCAGTCTACCTGAGAATGCAAATGTTGTCTCCGATATTGACAGTCAATTGCTAAAGGACATTCCCACGTATAATCCATTTTCCACTCTTGGCGATCTAGAAGCCAATAGTACAAGCATATCAGACATTACACCCCCTTTGGTTTTTTTAGAGCAAGCAGTTGCAACCCTGGGGGGGTCTGCAACAAACCTTCTACCGGATCCTCTATCACATATACTGTCCACGGGGAAGAAAATAAGGAAAAGAGAAGAAGAACACGAAGAGGGAAAAGAGGAGGAGAGAGATACAAAAAGAGGCAGACTGTAGAAACCGCCCATTCTACTATTAAGATCTATAATCTTTCTAGCTCTGTTTTTTCTGAAACTGAGCTAGACCTCCTTAGGAAGGGCCTTAATTTTGCCCCACCTAGTGTACCAAACTTGTTTGAACTATTTATAGATCTAAATAAATATATACGTAAGCTTACTATACAAAGATACTACACATTAAAAGAAGCTAAGAATGAGAATAGCACGGAGAATGTAAGAGTGGAGTCGGAAGAGCCATTACCATCCGATACCAGTATGGAAGAAGACTCCATACTTAACATTCTCGAAGAGCTTTACCAAGAAGCACACTTTGAGGGACAAACAATTTTTGAACCTAAATTTGCCCCCCCATGTGAAAGTGCTATTGTCCATACCTCTTTCAGACCAAAATCCTCCTTCTTTCCCCATTGGGCCAAAGGGAGATTCATCTCTACCTTTTATGATACGGTTTTTAATACGTTTAAAACAAAGTTTGATAAACCTATGAATACCAATATAAATATAGACAAAAATGCTGTACCTATAGATGCCCTCAAACAAAATAAGGATATAATCATCCGAAAGGCCGATAAAGGTGGGAGTCTAGTCATTCAAAATAGAGACGAATATCTATCTGAGGCAAGAAGACTCCCGGGTGATACCCAAACATATGCTGTATTAAAAAGAGATCCCACTCTGGAATACACTAAGGAGCTCAAAATACTTCTAGATGATGCTTTATCCAAAGAGGTCCTCACCAAAAATGAGTACCTTTTTTTATACAATAGACATGCCGCCACCCCGCATTTCTATCACATACCGAAGGTACATAAAAGTCTTCTAAATCCTCCAGGTAGACCTATAATATCTGGGATTGACAGCTTCTCTAGTAACTTGGGGTGCTATATTGACCACTTCCTGCAGGATATAGTGGTCGAGTTGCCATCCTTTGTCAAAGATTCTGGCCATGTGCTGGAGATACTGTCAAACTACAAATGGCTACCTGGCTATAGATGGCTTTCTTTGGATGTAGCTTCATTATATACATCAATAAACCATACATTTGGCTTAAGAGCCATTAACCATTTTATGCTAAAGGATGACAGGATGAATCCTCGGCAGGCCAAATTCCTATTGGATTGTGTGGAATTCTCCCTCACACACAATTACTTTTCCTTCTTAGGTGATCACTATTTGCAAATAAAAGGCACAGCTATGGGAGCCAGGTTTGCCCCTAGCTATGCGAATATTTTTATGGGATTCTGGGAAGAACACTTTATATGGAAGAATAATCCCTTTGGGGCAAACCTGGTCCTATTTGCAAGATACATTGATGACATCTTGATCATCTGGGATGGGTCAGATCAAAGTCTCCAGAGCTTTCTAGAACATTGCAAAAACAACCCATTTGGAATAGAATTCACCCATGTTCTAGATGAGAAATGCTTAGTCTTCCTGGATTTGGAACTACAGAGTGACCAAGATGGTAACATCTTTTCAAAAACTCATTTTAAACCCAGCGGGGGCAATTCATACTTACACGCTAAAAGTAACCACCACCCCAGGTGGATACAGAATGTCCCCTTTGGCCAATTTTGCCGCCTCAGAAGGACGTGTACCAAGAAAGAGGATTATTTAGAACAGAGCAAACTTCTTATGCAGAAGTTCAGTGAGAAAGGCTATGAAGCCAACCATATAGAATCAGCCTTTTCTAAGTATCTGGCTCTCTACGACGATCCACCTAGTAGTGATTCGAACAACACAAAATCCCGACACCAGACTACCCCTGATATTCAACAGGCCTGCTTCTCTACCCAATATACAAGCAAAGCGTTTGAAATCCAGAGTGTTATCAAAAAGAATTGGAATATTCTGAAGCATGACCCTGTTTTGGGTAAGACACTCCCCGATCACCCTAATATAGTTTTCCGGAAACCCCAAGATCTTAGGAGCCTGATAGCCCCAAGCAGGGTAAAAACATGTACCAGCAAACCAACCAATAGCTGGGCAACAATTTTTGACCAAAAAGGTTGCTATAGATGCGGTATTAAGAACTGTGGCACATGCATGTACATGTGGCATAGGAAAAAAACGGTAGTAGGGAGAGACGGAAGAATCCACCCAATTAAGCAATTTATCAACTGCGGAACAGAGTATGTGGTATACGGTATAGTATGTCCTTGTGGACGTCTATACGTAGGCCGCACACAACGCCCAATGCGAGTTAGAATTGGTGAACATAAATGCGGTATTATAAACTTAAGAGACAAATACCCAGTCCCTAGACACTTTGTAGAAGTCCACCAAGGGGACCCCGCAGGCATGAAAGTATTTGGGATTGAGTCGATTGGAAGGGAGCTGGATACAGGAAGAAGATACCAGAGGCTTTGCAAAAGAGAAGCCTTCTGGATCTTTACCCTTGGTAGTCTCGCTCCAGGAGGCCTAAATGAGGACCCAGAAGTACATAAAATAGTATAATAATACTGGCATCAAGTACTGTGGATGGCTTTTTTATATATATTTTTTTTTTTAATCACATAATCAATTTTTAATTTTTTGATATTCACCAATTTACTAATTGATTATTTAATTTTTGTTCTACTGTATGTGTATCCAATAGATCATCCTGACCCTATATATCACTTTTTTCGTAGAGATTTTAAGGTACCATTACTACACGTTCATTGTCCAAGATATTCTTTTAGATCCTGTATTCTAAATATAGGTGACAACGGAGACGGCAATGAAAATAAATGAGAATAAGAATGACAATAAAAATATACATGTAACCTATGACTAGGTCACAGCATATATAGGCCCTTCATGGGGTGTTATATATGTGTACACCCGTGTACATACGCGTATATCTATGGGCTGTATGTGTATGTGGTCTATAGGCAGTGACTCTATCTAATCCAATATAATATAATATAGTATATAATATATACTATATTAATATCCATTCTTATCGACCGACCCTTTATCTTCCCGAGTGTGGGTTATCTCCATTTTTCAATAATATCCAATATCATATCCAATCCAAATATATTCAATATAATTTTCTGTATTTTTATTTCTATTTTTATACATTTTTATAATTCTTGTAATATCTCGTTCACTGATGTATACTAAATAACCTCTGGGCTATTTGCTATAATGTACAAAATCACTATATGAATGTTTATATGAGGCGATAACAACAAAAAACCCTCCTTTTCCCCTCCCCCCCTCCCCCCCCCTTTTTCCCCCCTCTCTTTTTATATTATATAGGCAAAGTACACAGATCGTTGTACTTATATACGGACTTAATTTCAACAATATTGTTTTTTAAATAATCACCGTATGCACATATATGGATATGCGATGGATGTGTATAAGGTTTTTACTTTCTATATATGTGTATATATATATATATTTTCTATAGAAGGTATACTGTATGTATTTTACTACTTTTTAATACAAATGTTAGTGTGTCTCCTGCTGGCTTCTGAATACACATGTTCTGAGCATTGCCACCTCTAGCTACTGTTCCAGACCAGACCTTCTCACCACTCCCCTCCCCTGGTCCCCTTCGAATTTCCCTATTATCATTACATATTATCGTTTACTATTTTTTATTCATTGTAGTTATGCATTCATTTAATCAGTCCCTCTCCATCTAGCCTGAAGTCAGACGCTATCTGTCTGACTTTGACCTCTATCTGCGCCTACGGCAAGATGGAGGCCACTGTTTACCATATTGAGTCACATCCCAGGCGCCGAAAGGCGCACGGGATGTGACATCACGACCGCACTTCCGCCCTGTGGACCGCAACCCGGAAGTAAATCGGCGGCGTGCGTTCCACCCGGTCCCACGGGGCATAGGAGCGAACGTGTCAGCAATGGAAGCCTACACAGACACAGCCCCTGCACCAACCTGATCAGTCTGTTTCAGTTTGACATGTGTATAAAAAGCCAGCATGAGATCAACACTACTAAGGCTCTGATGAAGAAGGGTAACCTTCGAAACGCGTTAGCCGGTAGTAGTCCGTATGCCTCCTTCCTGGGACCTGGAAAACTGCTACCACTGGAATAATTGCCTCTGTGCGATTGCTATGTGATTTTATCTTCGACTTTTGTGAGTAGTTTTTATCTTGTTTTTAATTAAATAAACCTGTCAAGGATAATGCACTAGGCTGGTGCGCTCTCTTTTTTCTTCTTTTCTGTAAAATGTCCCTCGTACATTAAGCCTAAGAGGAATGCCAGAGTGCACATATGGTGTTAGTATGAAGATAATGTAATTTCCTCCCTGTCTTCTTAAATTTTTGATGCTATCAGTTTGATAATTAACTTGTCAAAGAGCATAGTATGCTCGAAATTGTTGCTGTTACTTTTATATGAAATAAAAACAGAAGTGTCCTGCAACCACCTAGCTTTGGATTCCTGCATATAGGAGGTGTAATGTGGTTTATCTTTATGTTGACCTAGGAGCCTGACAGGTAAAACATTGCATGTATGTAAACATATATGTATACACCCATAAAAGTTTTGATGCCTATGTATGCTTACTGCTTATACAGTACTCAGGCTATCTGCATGGAGTGACAGGACATTAGTTGTTACTTACTGGATTAATTTAGTATAAGTTTAGTATATATACCGTGTATGTATACACAGAAAAGTGAGTACACCCCTCACATTTTTGTAAATATTTTATTATATCTTTTCATGTGACAACACTGAAGAAATTACACTTTGCTACAATGTAAAGTAGTGAGTGTACAGCTTGTATAATAGTGTAAATTTGCTGTCCCCTCAAAATAACTCAACACCATTAATGTCTAAACCGCTGGCAACAAATTGAGTACACCAATAAGTAAAAATGTCCAAATTGGGCCCAAAGTGTCAATATTTTGTGTGGCCACCATTATTTTCCAGCAACCCTCTTGGGCATGGAGTTCACCAGCGCTTCACAGGTTGTCACTGGAGTCCTCCTCCATGACGACATCACCACCATGCTTGACTGTAGGCAAGACACACTTGTGCATCATCTTTAGAAGAGGCTTCCTTCTGAGACGACAGCCATGCAGGCCAATTAGATGTGGTGTGCGGTGTATGGTCTGAGCACTGACAGGCTGACCCCCCACCCCTTCAACCTCTGCAGCAATGCTGGCAGCACTCATACATCTATTTCCCGAAACACAACCTCTGCATATGATGGTGAGCATGTGCACTTAGCTTCTTTGGTCGACCATGGCGAGGCCTGTTCTGAGTGGAACCTGTCCTGTTAAACCACTGTATGGTCTTGGCCACCATGCTGCAGCTCAGTTTCAAGGTCTTGGCAATCTTTTTATAGCCTAGGCCATATTTATGCAGAGCAACAATTATTTTTTTCCTCCCTGAAGAAACCCACGGCACAAGTGGGTGAAACATGTCGGTGTGTGCACCTACACCTGCCCTCTGCCGATAGCCTACCTGGGCTTTTCATCACTCTTTAGCCCTCATCCTATTTCCACGAACTGGAAATCCACGAACAACTAAATATCGTCTAAACAGTCTTAATTACCATATGTGAGCCGCGGAGCCTTCGGATGAGGCTGCGGGGATGAATCATCCACAACCTCCACCTATCTAGCTGGATTTCCATCTGGTGGTTTAATCAATTGCCTTTTTGAGTCTAGCATCTGGTAAGCAGGCCTTTTGTGTGGCGTTGGTGCACTTACTAATCCCTTCACTGGTGGAGGTTAAGCTGATGTCCCATACATGAGACTCATGGGGAAGAGGGAAGGGACACAGGGCAGGTTAGTATAGGTGGTTTGATCAGTCAACTTACTGATCAATTCCTGACCGGAAGGGGAAGGGTTTTTCGGTACACAAACATATAGGGAGCAGGGAGGGGGGCGGGGACCAGGGAGGGAATAAGTGTTTTGGCCAAGGGGATAGCTGAGCTAGTCCTGCAATGGGAAATGACCTGGACAAGTTGGATGCGATCTGGGTGGTCCACGGCAATGGGACTATGAGTATAATCACAGTGAAGTCCAATCGTGCAGTATGAGCAACAGTGATTAGTCCGAATTGCTTGGTATGGGACTTAGTTTTCAGCGTTCATTAACAGTCTTCAAGGATATACATAGAGTACTATGGAATGCGGTGTGGGGTACTCCGGTATACGTATGGCAAAGATGGAAACAGTTAGTATGCATGCAGTTGTATGATGTCCCCTGTGTGGGTGAACTAGAGTTTGCTCATACTTTACCCCCCGCGGAGATCCTTGAAGGCTGGTTCACAGTCCGTTCTGTGAAGGACTGACGAGATCCCGAGGACAGCAGGAACAGCACAGTGGCAGCAGCCGTAAATCACCTTGGCGGTATCCTAGCGTTCCTCTCGTGTTGTGGGAATTCCTTGCAAGGCACAGGTCGCATGGGCAGCTCGAGGCTATGTCAGCGTGTGCTGTATGCTGGATGTGGCCTCGCAGCTATACGGCTCCTCTCACCCGGCCCGCTCGGTAAGCAGTGTTGGTTCCGGTGATGACGTCAACGCGTTTCGCTGTTGCGTGGTAGCGTAGCTTCTTCCTGGACGTTTGATTGGTGAGGCCAGCACACCTTTTTATTGTGACGTGCTGGCTTCTGTATAGCCAATCGGCAGTGTGGTTGGATCAAATACAATGTTTCCTGGTATGGGACGATGTAAAGTGTGTGAATCATTCACTAATAACAAACCAGCATGAGGTGTGTTGTGACTGGAACACAAAGTTTACGGCCGAAAGCGTTACTTTTGTAAATTCTTTTGCAAATCATATAGCACAAGTGTGCATGAATTGAGAGGAAATACATTAGTGTAACGTGCATATCATTGGGTTCCCAAGGGGAAAAGGGGAAGATACATGAGGTTAGGGACAGAGAACACAATTCACATGACGTTGAGGGCAGCTCTAAAAAATCATTTTACAGGTGTTTGATATCATTTATGTAATTCAAACATTAATCGTGACACATGATTTTACTGAAATTAGTCAGGTAGAAATTCTTGGTAATTTCTGTTTATATTTATTTATGGTTTAAAGAATTACATTTTAAGGAATTTTTTGTTGGTCATTACCATATTTCAGATAGTGTAGATAGCTAGGTCCAGAAGGTGCCCAGAACATCCCTTTACTGCGTGGGTAGTTAGCTAGCCAGGTGGGGTCAGGATTTTTAGTGAATTCGGATTTAACCAGCATGTCACCCAGGTTTCTGGCCCGCCGGGCCACCAACATGGGTGAGGTGCCGACTATATTAAGCAACCCTGGGGAATTAGTGAGAACCCCCCAGTGTTTCTCCAAAATGGAGCAGACTTCCTTCCACTGTGGTCCAAAGGTAGTGATTATCCTAGTTTGGTCACCTCCCGCCGGTTTAGGGGCAGTGGAGTTTGTTGGGTGCATCTTTAATAAACTAACCCTGTCCCTTGCTGCGGCTTTTTTTCTTGCATTTCTAATTTGTCTATGGGAGTAACCGCGTTCGCGGAACCTCGCATTGAGTTCTAAGGACTCCCTTCTGTAGTCACTAAGCTTGGTACAGTTCCTTTTTATTCGCAGGAATTGTCCCACCGGAATGCCATTCGTTAGCCTGTGTGGATGGTGGCTACTGGCACACAGAAGAGTGTTTGCGGACGTTTCTTTGCGAAATGTACAGGTATGTAATTGACCATTTTGAAGCGTGATCAGTAGGCCCAAAAAAGGATAGGCTGGTCCGATCAAAATTGTACGTCAGCGTATATTTCGTTGATTAATGTTCAATTGCGTCATAAAGTCATGAAGGTCCTGTGCGGTGCCAGTCCAGATCATAAGGACATCGTCGATGTACCGCAGCCAAGTATGTACATGGCCGCAATACATGGACGAAGTGTAAACATCTTCTTCCTCCTAAAGGCCCAAGTGGAGACAGGCCAGGGCCCATGCTGCTCCCATGGAGGTGCCCCTAATTTGTTGGTAGAAGGTGGCCAGGAACTGGAAATAATTGTTAAGTAATGCAAAATGCAGTATTTCCATGAGAAACTTATTTTGTGGTTCAGATTCTGGATACCACTGTTCCAAGAACACCCTCACAGCATTAATCCTGCATTCATGTGGAATCGAGGTATACAGGGACTCGACATCAATCCCCACTAACAGGACATCATCCAAATGTGTCAAGTCGTCCAGTTTGGAGATCTTAGCCAGTACGTGTCTAGTATCCTGCACATAGGACTTTAAATTGGTGACCATGTCTTTTAGCAGGGAGTCCAGTTACCTACCAACTTTCTCCAGGGGGCCTTGGCAGGCCCAAACAATCGGTCTGCCAGGCGGGTTACTCAAATTTTTGTGAATTTTGGGAATAATATAAAAAGTAGGTACATTGAACTCCCGAACATAAAGATGATCAAATTCACGTTGTGTCAATAGACCGTCATCCTTAGCTCCTGTCAGTCTGTTATTTAGTTCCTTAACTAGGTAAGGGAAGGGGTTATTGTCCAGTTTCTTATAGGTGGATTTGTCACTCAGCAGTCGCTTTACCTCCGTCTCATAATGTCGCTGGTTCAGTAGGACTACATTACCTCCTTTGTCACTCTTTTTTATGACAATATTCTGTTTTTTCTGAAGGTCATTGAGGGCTCGTCTCTCATCAGTCGTTAGGTTGTCAATAGTCTTTTGGGTCCAGTTGACCTTCTCGAGGTCAGTCTGTATTAGTTTTAAAAAAATTTGTAACCACTTATTTTTTGAAAGAGGGGGCATTTTTTGGGACCGGATTCGTAGGTTTGCCTGTCGTCTAATTGGAGCTTCTATTGAAGTTAAACCCTCATTCTCTTGAAGAAGAGAGTGTAGGATAGCTAGTGCTTGCTGGTCTTCAGTATTGAGAGGTGGAGGAATGTCTTTAGGAGTCTCTCGGTCAATGTATAGTGATTTTAGGAAGACTTTTCTCAGGAACAGTGCTATGTCTTTAAATACAGTGAATTCATCCATATTGGATACTGGGGAAAATGTTAAGCCCTTCTGCAACAGACTTATAAGGTCAGGGGTTAATTCTAGGTCGGAGAGGTTAACTACCTTCATGTCACTTTTTGGCTGGGTAGTCATTAGCTGTGTTAGTGGTGTCACTTTCTTTTCTGGCTTCTGGTGTTTGACCTTTCTTTGACTATTTTTGACGGTTTGTTGGTTCTGTCGGCAGATTTAGTTGTAGGGGACGTCGCCTGGTTGTTGATTGGCGCCGGCCCCTCCTGTTCTAAAAAAGTCACTCTTTTAGTTATCTCGTCTCCTGAATCACTTTGTGATTTCGTTCTATTTTGTCTAGACCGTTGGCCCCGTCCTCGACTTTTGGATCTACTTCATCCACGTTGTATTGTCAAGTCAAAGGCTTCGTCTTTTTCACCAGTTCATTCCCCATTGCAAGACTAGCTCAGCTATCCCCTTGGCCAAAACACTTTCTCCCTCCCTGGTCCTCCTCCCCCCTCCCCGCTCCCTATATGTTTCTCGGCAACATATCCCACTAAATTTAACACTGGCCGATACCCAGCATTGGTATGCATCTGACTGCCATGACTTAATCTGACTGCTCTGTTGCCGAGCAACATATACAAGTCCGGACAGTGTACGTGCTGTATTGTTTGTGTGTGTTTTTTGTCGTGTTTGTCAGTTCATTTTTTAGTGATTCAGAAGTGAAGTGACACGTACTGGCTAAGATCTCCGAGCTGGGTGACTTGACACATTTGGATGATGTCCTGTTGGTGGGGATTGATGTCGAGTCCCTGTATACCTCGATTCCGCATGAATGCGGGATTAATGCTGTGAGGGTGTTCTTGGAACAGTGGTATCGAGAATCTGAACCACAAAATAAGTTTCTCGTGGAAATACTGCATTTTGAATTACTTAACAATTATTTCCAGTTCCTGACCACCTTCTACCAACAAATTAGGGGCACCTCCATGGGAGCAGTATGGGCCCCGGCCTATGCCTGTCTCCACTTGGGCCTGGAACAAAAGAAAATGTGCACTGAATGTACACCGAGGTCGCCCTTAAAGGATTTTAGCTGGCAAAAAGTAAAAGTGTATAGTAACAAGATTATTTTATAGAAAAATGCACAAAAGTGCCAATTTTATTAAACATGTAGAAAAAAGTATATAAAAAGTAACAATACAAATACAGTTATACAAGGTGCAAATACAAACATAGTATGCACATCCAATTGTATACAGTAGATATGATGACCCTGTGCCTATAACCCGCAGCCTGTGGGGTGAGAGGTCAAGCGGATGAAGTATTCAGCACATAGCCCGACATGTTTCGGAAATAGGTATGTATTACTCCTTCATCAAGGGATTTACAATTGGGTGATCAAATCTCTATCTGTAATATGAATTCCAAAATGATAACATAGTATCGTCATAAATATGTGCAACTGCTGACAAAAAATTGTGATTTAGGTAGCACAAAAAAACTAGTTATACTTATATCAATCTGATTTTAAAGAGCGGACAAATTGTGACAAAGCAGAATATAAAAGCAAGAGGTAAAGCAGGCTGGTCTGGGGGGGTCCACAAGGTGTGAGATGGACATCCACAAGTGTAGGACTTAGCGCCGCATCACTTTCACAAGAGACGCCTGAATGTAATCTGTATGATTAGAATAATGGATAGTAAATAAAGAGAGTATATAAATTGAGCCCACCTGCCGCTAAAGACAGCAATTATTATTACTGAGCTGCAGTGAGAAGATATTTGGGATAAAGTTCTCCCAGTGCCATAGTATATAAAGTAGTTAACATTACCTTGTGGTTTTGATATGGTTTCATGAGACACAGACCTCCGGGCAGCAGTTTGAAACTGACAGATACCCTGGGAGTGTCTGTGCCTCATAAAGTACAGCTGATTTGGCAACAGCCAATCAGCATCCGCTCCACCAAATCAGCTGCAAGGATAGCAGCTGTGTGTGGAGCTCAGAGCGTCCCCCTGACGCGTCGGCGCGTGGCGTAGCCAGACGTCACGCGCCGACGCGTCACCGGCGGGCATACGATCCCCATGCTCACAACAAGGCAGGCACGGGGTCACACGAAACAGCTCCTCCACGTACAAAGGCACAGGGGACAGGCGGAATCGGACCGCCCCTCAGCCATGCAGGTGTGGAGCTTACCCGCCGGGTGTCAGTGAGCACGCGAACGGTCCACACTCACTGAACTGCACCATCTTGTGGGCAAAAAGAGAAATGACTGAAACCAGCCTGCTATACAAAATTGTGTAAAAAATAGAGGAGAAGGGAAAAAAGAGAAAAAATTTATGAGAAAATGGAAATGAGTAATACTGACATTGGAAATTGTGGCAAACAGTTTAGGTCCATTGCTGACAAAAAGAGGTAAAAAGGGAAAAATAATACCATGGATATAAGGAAGCATGATTGCATCTTTACAATATTGCATCTATCCTAGTATTAAATATATACATTACACCTATTGGTAAATGACATATGGGGAAGAAAAAAGAGCAAACAAACAAGTATGAAAAATATATGAAAAAAGAGGGGATGGCCTCTATAGGTCCAACTCACAGACCCCTGATGTGAAGCCAGGGAGAAATGGTGTGAAATTAAAGGCCCCGTTGAGGCCAGGTGGATAGTTGGCCCGAAAATTATGTATCCACCTCAGTTCGCACTGGAGGAGGCGCTTATTGAAGTCGCCGCCTCTAGGACTGAAGTGGATACGGTCAAGGGCCAAAAAGTATATTTTCGGGATTGATAGGGGATGGACCATGGCCATATGACGGCCAATAGGTAAATCAGGGTCGCGTTTGCGTATGATGCCAAGATGTTGATAAATGCGTTTCCAAAACTCATTTATGGTTTTTCCAACATAATAGCACCCGCATTCGCAGGTTAAAAGGTACACTATTGCAGGGGTTTTACAGTTTACATAGTGCTTGGGAGAGAAGTGTTGACCATTGGGTAAAATTATGTTTTTCCGTCTGTCCATATACTGACAACACTGGCATCCCCCACACATATAGGTCCCCAGTGTTTTACACGGGTCACCTCTACAGGACTTGTATTCACTGTTGACTACTTTGTCTCCTATAGACAGCGGTCTCCTATAGGTAACAGCTGGAACACTCGGAACAAAAGGAGCCAGAGTTTGATCCATTGTTAATAAGTGCCAGTATTTATTTAAGATCCGTTTGACCTGCTTGTGTTGTGACGAATATGTTGTAATAATTCTTGTTATTTCATCTTTACAGGATGGTTTTTGTATATTTAACAGGTCACAACGGGATTGGTTGAGGGCTCGTTTATAGGCTTTTTTCAAGCAAGTATTTGAGTATCCTCTTTCGAGGAGTCTATTTTTTAGAATATTGGCTTCAATTTTGAAACCAATATCATCGGAGCAATTGCGACAAGCTCTTAAACACTGGCTGTATGGTATAGAGGCCAGGAGAGGCTTGGGATGGAAACTACTTGCATGAAGCAAGGAATTGCCTGCTGTGGGCTTACGGTACAGTTCGCTAGAGAGGTTCCCACTCGGTGATTTCTTAATCAGCACGTCTAGAAATGTGATTTCATTGGGGCTGTGAGTCATCGTAAATTTCATATTGAAATCGTTCTTGTTGATACATTCCAGAAATTGATGTAGTAGTTCAATTGGCCCATCCCAAATAAGAAATATATCATCTATGTATCGTCGCCATGTTAAGACATGGCGCATATACATAGATAGTGACTCTTGAACCAGCAGTGAATGTTCCCACTCCCCCAGGTACAGATTGGCGTACGATGGGGCACAGCATGTCCCCATCGCAACGCCCTGTACCTGGAGGTAGTGGGAACCATCAAAGCAAAAGAAGTTGTGATGAAGTATAAATTCAAGAGAATTCATAATAAATTCAGTATATTTAGGTTCAGAGTCACTATATTGTAACAAGATGTGCCGTATTGCTGCTAGGCCTTTGGCATGGGTGATAGTGCAATAAAGAGATTCCACATCAATAGCCACCAATTGAGTACCATCCTCTATATGTAAATCCTGAATAATTTGTAGAAAGTGGATAGTGTCACGTACATAAGATGATAAGCATGTGACTAAAGGTTTTAGATGGTTATCCACTACACGGCTGAGATTTTCCGTTAGGCTACCGCAGCCTGAGACGATGGGTCTACCTGGTGGTTTTTTATTTTGTTTATGCAGCTTTGGTAGCGCATAAAAGGTTGCCTCCCTAGGGTGACTGGTCCTGACAAAGTCCCATAGTTGTTTTGATATTGCATTTTGGTGCAACGCGGTGTCAACTAGTGAGTAAAAATCTTGGGTAAATTTGTCCAATAGTGATTTGGAAATAGGGCGATACCGCTGAAAATTGTGCAGTATGTCCATACACATCTCAGTGTATTGAGTGCTGTCCATAACCACGACGTTGCCACCCTTGTCAGAGGGTTTAATGACAACGTCTTTGTTACAAGAAAGTGCCTCCAGTGCGATTCGTTCATCACGGTTGAGATTGGGGTGTCTCCACTTGGGCCTTTGGGAGGAAGAAGATGTTTACCCTTCGTTCATGTACCGCAGCCACGTACATACTTGGCTGCGGTACATCGACAATGTCCTTATGATCTGGACTGGCACCACACAGGACCTTCATGACTTTATGACGCAATTGAACGTTAATCAACTAAATATACAGTTGACGTACAGTTTTGATCGGACCAGCCTATCCTTTTTGGACCTACTGATCACGCTTCAAAATGGTCAATTACATACCTGTACATTTCGCAAAGAAACGTCCACAAACACTCTTCTGTGTGCCAGTAGCCACCATCCACACTGGCTAACGAATGGCATTCCAGTGGGACAATTCCTGCGAATAAAAAGGAACTGTACCACTTGTACATAGGACACCTACCTTTTTTGACGCCCTGGGAAAAGAACAGAGTTTGAAATACGAGATCTAATTAACTGTTCCACACCTAGGGTAGTCTACATGATAACCTGCCCCTGCCCCAAGATTTATGTAGGGAAAACCAAGAGGCCCCTCAAAGTGCGTATTGGTGAGCACCTAAGGGAGATTAAGGATAAAGAAAAAATTCCAGAGAAACCATTAGCTAAACACTTTGCTTTAGAGCACGATAGAAGCATCAAGGGCATGCAGGTAAAGGGCATTTATGCCTTGAAGCTATCCAGTAGACGAGGTGACTTCGATCGTGTGCTCCTACAAAAGGAGAAACGGTGGGTGTACCGTTTGAAGTCCCTTGTCCCTCTGGGCTTAAACACAGGACTAAACCTGCAGGCCTTTTTAAGCCCATAAGTAATATCTGGGCACCTTCTGGACCTAGCTATCTACACTATCTGAAATATGGTAATGACCAACAAAAAATTCCTTAAAATGTAATTCTTTAAACCATAAATAAATATAAACAGAAATTACCAAGAATTTCTACCTGACTAATTTCAGTAAAATCATATGTCACGATTAATGTTAGAATTACATAAATGATATCAAACCCCTGTAAAATGATTTTTTAGACCTGCCCTCAACGTCATGTGAATTGTGTTCTCTGTCCCTAACCTCATGTATCTTCCCCTTTTCCCCTTGGGAACCCAATGATATGCACTTTACACTAATGTATTTCCTCTCAATTCATGCACACTTGTGCTATATGATTTGCAAAAGAATTTACAAAAGTAACGGTTTCAGCCGTAAACTTTGTGTTCCAGTCACAACACACCTCATGCTGGTTTGTTATTAGTGAATGATTAACACGCTTTACATCGTCCCATACCAGGAAACATTGTATTTGATCCAACCACACTGCCGATTGGCAATACAGAAGCCAGCACGTCACAATAAAAAGGTGTGTGCTGGCCTCACAATCAAACGTCCAGGAAGAAGCTACGCTACCACGCAACAGCGAAACGCGTTGATGTCATCACCGGCACCAACACTGCTTACCGAGCGGGCCGGGTGAGAGGAGCCGTATAGCTGCGAGGCCACATCCAGCATACAGCACACGCTGACATAGCCTCGAGCTGCCCATGCGACCTGTGCCTAGCAAGGAATTCCCACCACACGAGAGGAACGCTAGGATACCGCCAAGGTGATTTACGGCTGCTGCCACTGTGCTGTTCCTGCTGTCCTCGAGATCTCGTCAGTCCTTCACAGAACGGACTGTGAACCAGCCTTCAAGAATCTCCGCGGGGGGTAAAGTATGAGCAAACTTTAGTTCACCCACACAGGGGACATCATACAACTGCATGCATACTAACTGTTTCCATCTTTGCCATACGTATACCGGAGTACCCCGCACCGCATTCTATAGTACTCTATGTATATCGTTGAAGACTGTTAATGAACGCTGAAAACGCAGTCCCATACCAAGCAATTCAGACTAATCACTGTTGCTCATACTGCACGATTGGACTTCACTGTGATTATACTCATAGTCCCATTGCCGTGGACCACCCAGATCGCATCCAACTTCACAAGTTCATTTCCCATTGCAGGACTAGCTCAGCTATCCCCTTGGCCAAAACACTTTCTCCCTCCCTGGTCCTCCTGCCCCCTCCCCGCTCCCTATATGTTTTTCGGCAACATATCCCACTAAATTTAACACTGGCCGATACCCAGCATTGGTATGCATCTGACTGCCATGACTTAATCGGACTGCTCTGTTGCCGAGCAACATATACAAGTCCGGACAGTGTACGTGCCGTATTGTTTGTGTGTGTTTTTTGTTGTGTTTGTCAGTTCATTTTTTAGCAAACCTTGATTTTGAATCTTCTGTTTTCTATAGTGCATTATCTTCATATTTGTATGTTTCACCTCACCCAGGTGATTTTATTATGGCTTAATAAATTGTTACCTTTTATATTATTACTTCATGTCCTGACCATTAATTGCCAAATGTAACCTCTTTCCCCCCCGTAATTCTATACCGAAAAACCCTTCCCCTTACCCTGGTCCTTAGTCCAGTTTCATATGATGTCCCATAGAGCTGCAGAATCGCACTTGCTAATTTACCATCTGGTAAGCAGGTTCTTCGTGTGGTGTGCTGCATTTATTGATTTCTTCACTGGTTGATGGTTCACATACCTATATGATTTGCACTCAATATTTGCTATTTGGTAAGGAGCCCCTCTGTGTGGTGTTTGCGGTTATCAATTTAAACACTGGGTGTATAATTTATGAAGGAAAATATTTTTTTTTACAATGTGAGTGGCACTTTTATTTACACATGTCACAATAATTTATGTGTCAGTATTACGCTATGTTGCCATTTATTTTTTTGGGATAATTTTTTGTGGATTTAATGCACATCCATCGTGCGTGTTAAGTCGTTAAACCCTACTGTGACCAGTTTACATCAAGGCCCAGGCGGGGTTATAGCCACCTGCTTCATTGGCTTACAATCTGGTAAGCATACCATCTATCAGTTGGGGATACATTTCGCTTTACAATATCACAGAAGGTTCAATTCCGAAAGATGGGACTATTAATCTGGACTTTTTAGAATCACTATTCTTATTCACTTTATAGAGATTCATTAGAATTTTTGAATTTATTTCATTTTTAAGCGCGGCTTTTTTATTTCCAATTATTTTTTTCAGATCCTCAGAGAGTTCTTTACCATGAGGTGCCATGTTGAACTTCCAGTGACCAGTATGAGAGAGTGAGAGCGATAACACCAAATTGAACACACCTGCTCCCCATTCACACCTGAGACCTTGTAACACTAATGAGTCACATGACACTGGGGAGGGAAAATGGCTAATTGGGCCCAATTAGGACATTTTCACTCAGGGGTGTACTCGCTTTTGTTGCCAGCTCTTTAGACATTAATGGCTGAGTGTTGAGTTATTTTGAAGGGACAGCAAATTTAAACTGTTGTACAACCTGTACACTCACTTTTTACATTGTAGCAAAGTTTAATTTCTTCAGTGTTGTCACATGAAAAGATATACTGTATATACTCGAGTATAGGCCGACCCGAATGTAAGCCGAGGCACCTAATTTTACCACAAAAAACTGGGAAAACGTATTGACTCGAGTATAAGCCTAGGGTGGGAAAATGCAGCAGCTACTGGGTAAACAATGCCCATCTGCAGCCTCACTGTGCCCATTTGCAGCTTCACTGTGCCCATTTGCAGCCGTACCTTTGATTGCTAAAACAACGGGTGTCTCCCGCTGTGTTATGCAGTCTGTTTGGCGGCTGTTTATTGTAACAAAGCCCCACCTCCTCCTCGTCCGTGATAGACGGAACACTGATACAGTTTCCCAGCATTTTATCAGTGTTCCATGTGTGTATGTGTGTGTGTGTGTGTGTATATATATATATATATATATATATATATATATATATATATATATATATATATATATATATATATATATATATATATATATATATATATATATATATATATATATACCTGTATATAATGTTTTGTGTCAGGAACAATATATGTACAAATTGGTCAAGATGTAGCTGAATCCTAAACTTGATTGCTAGTGTATAAACCAAACTATCTAGATTCTTTTAGAAGACTCCTGCTGGGTTCAACTGTTTCAAGCCAAGTTCAAATAAAAGTATATTTTACAATGGTATGCATCTCCCTTCTTTCCTCTTCAGAACCAAACACACTGGTGTTACATTTGGTGGAATAGCTATTGGCCAAATAAATAAATCCTACCAATATATTGTACACACACACACACACCTTAGATATGTTGGTTTACAATTACTGACCAACAGATGTTCCTAGATATCAAGGTCATATAATGATCCCAATATGCCTATCATTTAGTGCTATAAAGCTGCATATTTTGCCTGATTTTTGTGCAGAACATGCTAAGTTTGATTGGTTGATAAACTTTATTGTAATTTTTTATGTGAAAGGTCATCTTAAATGATATAATTATATTCCACTGAGGGACAGAAAATTGAAACATTTTCATACCAGTGATAAAAGGGACTATTTAATATACCTTTCTAGTGTTGTAGCTATGAGTCATTGTATATGTCCATGTGAAATAATTGATACAATAAATATTATACAAACAGTGGTTACAGATTCCCTCTATTGCATATATGTATTAACCTGTCTATTCCCATAATTAGCTAGTCTATTAAAAATCTGATAAGCACAATGATATAAGGTTAACAAATACACTGCTTAGTAAAACAACTTCTTATTTATTTCCCAAGAAAATAGGAAAACTCTAATGAAAATACTAAAGAAAGATATTACAAAGCATATAACACCGGAACATATAATACAAGAACATCAAAGATACTTATCGCATGGTCTTCTCGGCTGGGTTTCAAATGGTAGAGAGAAAGCCATGCGGCTCAGAGAGCCACCAGGCTTGAGCCAAGAGAAAAAAAGGTAGAGAGAGAAAGCTCTCTCATTCGTTCAGTCCTTCAATACTTCAATCATACATCATTTAGACCCAACCCCATTGCCATCCCATCTAAACCTTTGACGAATCACAGTACTTATGGGGCAGTCCTCCTCAATATATTATATTACTGTCCGTCCTGCTGTATTGGTCTCTAGGGGCAGCATTGTCCATGTGTCAAGTCTATATATCTTCAATGTCTGTCACGTACTTGGTCGGAGTCTGAAATGATGAGGTCAGCCTCTCTTGTTTCTCCGGCCCTGGACCCGCTGAGAGTAGAGACAGAAGGAACCAAGGGACTGGAGGAATACGAGTGCCTGCAGATGTAGCCCTGGAGGCCTAAAGCAGATGATGCGACTTTTGGAAGACAAAGTCGCAGCAGGTCGCTGGAACAAAGATGCAGATACTCAGGTTGCAGAAGCAGGCAGGCAGCAAGGTACCAAGTCATCAGGCAGGAGCAGGGTCAAATAGGAACCCGGGATCAGGAACCGATAACCAGAAGTATAGGAGAGTCCAGCAGCAAGGTCAGGGATAGCCAAGGTTCAGCAACAGGTAACAGGCAGGTAACAACAACAGGATACGGGTACAGGAACAGCTGAAGATCTGTCAGCAACTGTCAGAAGTCAGTGCACCCCTTAAATAGGCCGTCTGGCACCAAAGGGTAGCGTGGATGCACTCCTACAAGTGTGCACACCGCTCTGCGCACGCGCATTGACGCATCTGCTATCGACGGAATTCTATATGCCCGCGTGCATGCGCGAGTGCGCCCGGAGCGCAATGGCAGTTCTCTTACAATGCCTTTTGGTCCTTTGATATTCTGTAGCAGGACATTCATCTTGTCAGCTATGGTCCCTTTCAAGATTGCTTGCAGTGTTATAACAGACGTTCAGGAGCCAAGCGTTGTTGAGCCTTGATGGAGGCCTGATCTCTTCTTTCAGATATGCTACAAAGACATTCCAGACAACCAGAAAGAAACATGATATTAAATCATCATGCCTTCCAACATTAGCTTTGTGCCTAAAGGGCGCATATCACCCTTCTTCAGACACGGCTTCTATGGAACAGTCCATAACTGTCTTATCACCAGTCCATAATGGTCCTAACGTGTTGTGCTTCCCAACATGTGCTGCTTTGCCACTGAGTGACACACCACCATCATTCTTCAGTGACAGCTTCCATGTCACCATCATGTGTCTTCTACTTTCCGGTATCAAAACAGGCAAGGTGTGTCCATTCACTCACCATTCACCAGCACACACTCAGAGCAACGTATTCACCAGCTTTCAGATGCAGAGTCTCAAGGAGGGCCTTACCCTCCCATAATATATGTGACCCATCAAATTACGCACCCGCTCCCAACCTCCTATAACCCTTTACTGTAAATAAGGGTCAGGATTAGGCAGGCTTGCTCACAATGGCTTTTCCTGCCGCAATTTTGGCAAGTTAGCGGTATTTCACGGCTCCGAATTGGCAGCAAAGCTTATAACTTGTACAAAGAGACCTTACCGTCAATTTGTCCCTCAACTTGCATAGATAAATGGGAGACCCTTCTATATAAATATCGAGTCTAACACATATAAACCTTAAACAATGACAAACCACAAAATTCCATCCCTGTGCCTGGATTTCAGAGACCATGCCCAGGGTATACCATGCACCTCTACCTATTGTTAGGTTCAAGGAACACCCTAGTTCCATGACTAATGTTACATTGGTATCCTTTAGGACAAAGAAACAAACTCCCAAATAGTATCCAGGTGCTTCCTTCCCAGCAATGATCTCTCCATCCAGAACGCAGAGTGAAATATCTTCCCAAACCTTCTCGTTCACCACTATGTATTGACCTGGCATACAAAGGACGTCATGGTCATGCCTTCGACAGAGGGAAATATCAACCTTCTTTCAGCTTCCATCCTCTCTGATCACATGTGGGTAATTTAGCCTCAGATGCAACAAGGTAGAATCCCCAGTCAGTAAGCCCATTGATGCCACCAAATACACAGACTGAGCCTGCACTTCTGTATATGGGATGAATCAGGCAGCATAACACCTTTCACAATCCAAACTAGCACAGCCCATCCAGGCATTTGACCACCACTTTGGATTAGTGTAAGCAACATGTTTTGGCAAAATCTTACTGAGCTGTGATGCTAACTCATAAGGCCACTGCTCCTCATACAGAGACTGTACAATCAGTTTGATGTTGGTTGATAATTCCGCCTGCCCCTGCGTGCACGCCAGACCCCATGATGGATTTCTGTCCTGTACCATCACACTCTTTACCAACCTCTCAACATGGTTGACAAAATCTGGAGCCACTTTAACCTGGGTATTTATGTGACTTTTTTGAATGTTATTAAGGATGCCACCAATCACTCTGAGTAACAAAGCCTCGCTTAAGCTATGGCTGAGAGTTTGTTCCTAAGGATACCGATGTCCCCTCCATTAACAACACCCATCCCAGCTCCTATTCTCCCCAATACAGTGCTGAATAAATCCCTCCTCTTTCGGTTATAGTGCATGAACTTCATCCTGTGTCCGCACATCTGTGTGAGTAAGCCACTGGTACAATAACCGCACTTGATTCAGTGTATACACAGCACATATAGGGTAATCAGTTTTTATCAACCACTATGAGATGTTGAAGTGCTATGTGGCGAAGGCATACTGTAACCGGTAGCCAGCGAATGTTCCTTTTATATAATGGAACATGCTCCGGTGTATAGTCACTGGCCTTACCTGTGCAAGGTTCCAACCTCTCAGGCTAGACATCAACCATGCATATCTCCCCCATATCCAGCTCTGGCATCCCACATGTCCAGTAAATAGGTAATTAAACCACCTCTTTCTACCTCTCTTAATCGGAATTCCAAAATAGCAATCAACACCTCACTGGTGGAGGCTAACCATAAAACTTCAGTAAAACACTACATGGTAAACGATCTGCAATTAGAGTATACTAGAAGTTGACACCCAGGTATCACACTTTACTCATGGACTTGTTCTGAGGTTTGCTTGATATGTGTAGACTCATTACAACTTACCACAAGCTTTAGGCTGGGTTCACACTGCTGTGTGGAACGGCTCACAGCAGGGGTCCGGTGCGTCCCTGTTCACTCTTTCAGGTCCGATTTCGGGCCAAATTTTGGGCTGAATTCAGAACTGAAATGGACCAGAAGATGCACAGGACTACTGTGCAGTTTGCTCCGCAGCCGTCCTGGAGCTGTGTGAACTGGCTCTACTGAGAGCTGGTCACAATCTCCTGACATGCAGATTGGATGAGCATCTAATTTGCAATAGTATGACCCCAGCCTTAAGGCTGAACTCTAGCCCAGAACACCTTATACCCTTGCAGTGGTCCCGCACCTTAGCAGCTTTGAGAGGAGGCTGCAGATAGAGGCAGCCTGCTGCAGCATGAATTAAAGTAAGTATTTCTCCTTATTGCAGCACCAATAGACATTTAACCTTTTCAGTGTGTGTGTGTGTGTGTGTGTGTGTGTGTGGGGGGGGGGTGCCCCATTGTAATGCTATTTTTTGCTCCATTTTGAAGTTTTACATAAATGGAGTTGATTTACCAAATGTGCACAGTGCAAAATCTGGTAAGGCTGTGCATTGTAGCCAATCATCTTCTTACTTAACTTGTTCAGTTAAGCGTTGGAGAAATAAACCTGCAAGCTGATTGGTCTCTATGCAGAGCTACACCAGATTTTGCACTCTCCAGTTTTAGCAAATCAACCTCGTCTAATATAATAAACTAAATACGACATATATCAGTAGTAAAAACATAATTTTTACAACATTACCCATGTAACCAAGGCTATAAACCCTCAAATTAGAATTAGTTCCATCAAAATATTATGCTCTCCCACAGATTATATATACCATATGTCAGCATGTGATCTATTTGATCTTATGTTGTTATATTCAATGTTCTATTGGATTAAAAATGTCTATAAAGAAAAAAAAAAACAATTGCAAGTTGAAAACCAGTACATTTCTTAATAAAACCCAAATGCAAAACCAATGCTTTGAAACTATATTTAGAGCTTTGGGCTTTTTTATGATCCCTCAGCTATGTCTTGTAGGCAATTACGGCTTCTAAGACCACCCAGATAGGTTCAGGTAATGCAGGAAGACCTCCGTTGACCCCCAGGCCTGGAGATATCAATAAAGTGACACAGGAGACAGGTTTGCTTAGCCACTTAATAACATCTAATTTGTATTGGTCAAAAGGGACAGTATTTATGCAGTTTGAGGGATGGGAGGAGTTTTACTAACCTTATACATGTCATTGAAATGAAAATAGGTTCAGTTAATATTTAACTATTAGCTGGTGTTATAAGACAAAATCTTGCATCATTTCTACTATATATGTATTTCTTAACAAGTGAAGGACACACTAATCTTATCAAGAACAAACATGAGCTAGGCCAAACTCCATATTCTAGCTAAAATGTATAGGCAACCTTGAGAAGGTTTTCTATAGATAACAGCTTAAAGATAATATTGGTTTCAGTTAAAACTCACATTTGAGTTTTCTCAATTTTCCTGTAAAACTAAAATGGTGTCTTAAAACTAAAATGGAGTCCCTCATGATATGTGCTATGTTCTTTACAATCCCCTCTTTGAGACATTATTTATATGGCTCACTATCTTTCACAGTTATGTAAATTTTCTTCTATCATAATACATACTCAGATAAATTCTATTCGCAGCAGCAGGATCAGGGGTTCGGGATGCCTTAACAATTATACACATTATAAGCTTATAACAGGCATATAGGAACAAAACAAAAAGAGCAATCATAATTATAGTTATGGCAGCACTCTTTATCCATGCCAAAATTCCTATCCCAGAACTTAGGTTTGCAAAAGGATCCCATGTCTTAGCAATGTTTCTAGCTTCATCTTGTAATTTGTTTACTTCTTTCCGGTGTTGTGCAATTATATCATAATAATCTGGTACCTCCATACTTGTGTTATGAAACCAGGTACAACACTCATAATCTTCTGTGTTTTCACATAACCCAGTTAAGGCAGCACTCATGCTTTCTATGGCTAACTCGTGTAGTTCTAATTGTTTTCTAATTGCCCTAGTTTCTATATTTAATTTAGTAATATCATCAGAATTCTTTTCCATTATTTCATCAATGATTCCAGTGTAATTATTCAACCTTTTCATTAAGTCTATTCCCCACCCAGTCCATGAGGGGAACCAAGCCCATGCCTTATCCTTTGTAAGAAATAACTCCCTTTTATTGCGGTGTTTGAGGGGGTACCTAGGATGCATGCTAGCTTCAAGGAGGTGTCCTCCCTTGCTATCTCCTACTACGCCCATGATGGGGACTAGGGATGCAAGATAACACCATCCTTGGGGTTCGGTGGGGATCCAAGGGTGACAGATTTTTCCACAACAAATATAAATACTGTTTCCTAGAGCTAAGGATCGTTTGTTGAATATTGTCATCATTTCATCAGAAAAACTGGAAAAAGTTAAACTCGACAATAATTGTCCTACTGTGGAAGTGGAACTGGAGTTAAGAAAGTTTATTAGAGTGGTGTTTAGGGCAGGTTCTGAAGTATGAAAGAAAGGGCTTTCAATTGAAGTCATTGAAAAGTTAATATTAGCTTGTTGGCAAACTTCAGCTCCATTTGTGGAGTTTCCCAGCCTAAAACACCAGTCTGGGGAATGACTTCTACCAGTAATTTGGAAAGTAAGGGTATTATTTGAAAGTGTTCTTATGACTTCTGTAAGGACGACAGGAGGTGTGCCATTAAGGAGTGGGGTGAAGTTTAGAGGTACTGCCATTAAGGGGATTCTAGCAGTGCTAGGATGGAGTTTACTACATATCCAACATTTTTCAAATCCAGATTTCTGGGCGTAGCTATATTTAAACTTCAACAATAACATTTTATCTGTAAAACTTTCTGAGTTTTCATTTCTCTTGTGTCTGTCATGTGTATTATTCTGTTGTAGAGTGTTAGAGGCCCCACAAATACCCTTTATGAGTCCCAAATCTTCAGAATAATAAATACAGTTAGTTATCAGCCAAGTTGGCAGGAACACAATCAGGGCAGCCCAGCATAGGAGGCACAAGGCTTTCCCAGAAGTCCGTGGTGAAATAAGCGACGTCATCTTGTTCAGAGTCTTGACCACCTGCTTCACTCTGTTTTCGAGGATTTATATCACCTGCTTCACCTCTCTGTGCTTTATCTTTGCCTTGCTTCTTAGGGTCCTGGTTGACCTTCTTTACGCGACTTGCATGAATCCAGGCCTGTTGTCCTTCTACCAAAATAGCTGTGCGGGTGACTGCGATCACTGTGGTTGGGGGTCCGAAGGGAAACTCTTGTTTCTTGGTGCGGTTCAATCTCTGGACCACCACGGTGTCACCCACCTGGAAAGGGTGTGTAGGTTCCTGTGAAGAAGAAGGAGAGGTGCGAGCAACATTCCTTTCAACTTTATCCAAAGTTTCAATAAGTTTTTTTACATATTCTTCCTGAATAAGATCTAGGTCCCCTCTTTCTAACATAAGTGGCTGTCTGGCCCATGGGGTGGGGAATGGCCTACCCATTAAGACTTCAAAAGGAGAGTATCCTGTCTTTTTAGAGGGTGTCATTCTTACCTCGGCTAGTACAGCTGGTAGGACCTTCTTCCAATTTGCATACGTACCTCCAGTGGCCTTCCTGATCTTATCTTTGATGGTTCTGTTCATCCTTTCCACTATACCTGAACTCTGGGGGTGGTAAGGAATATGAAACTTCCATTCTATTTTCAGTGTTTTTACCAGGTCTTGACAAACTTTGGCCACAAATGCAGGACCATTGTCAGAGTTGATCTGTAGTGGGCAACCCCACCTTGGGATAATTTCTTGTATCAGAATCCTCACTACTGTTTGTGCATCTTCCTTTGTAGTTACAAACAATTCTATCCATCTTGAGAACATGTCCACTATTATTAGCAAATATTCCTGTCTTTTACCTAGTTTGGGCATGTGTGTAAAATCTATCTGCAGATGAGTGAATGGTGTAGATGGATATATCAGATGTTCGTGTTTTGCTTTGTGAGGGTTGCTAGGGTTATTCCGAATGCATGTGATGCATCTGGAAACATATGCCTTAACGAGAGAGGGAAGACCTGGAATGTAAAAATCCTTATCCAAAAGTTCACATGTGACTTTCCACCCTCTGTGACCTATCCCATGGTATTGTGAAATAAAAATGGGTGCACTGGCTACAGGGATACATGGTCTCCCCTCTTGGCAGACAAGGTCAGTTTCTGGGTTTGTCTGCACACCTATTGAGTTCCATTGCTGGATGTCTTGGTCTGTGGCATATGCTTGGAGATCACGCAATGTTTGATCCAAAAGAGGAATTTCTGGTGAGAGTAATGGCATTTGTATGTTTGCAGGCTGTGTGGATGCTGCTTCTTTTGCTGCTTTGTCAGCTAAGGCGTTGCCTTTGGCTATGTCATCCTGTTGCCCTGTATGTGCCCTACAGTGTAGTATAGCTATGGACCTTGGTAATTGTATAGCTTCTAACAGACTTGTGACAAGCGTGGAATGTGAGATGGATTTACCGTCTGCTGCTTCTTTCTGTATTAAGGTTTCCTGAAATTGGTCAATCGTCTGTGTGGTCCATTCAGATATCATCTGTTTCACCACCAAGGCGAACTGGGGTTTTAGATTATTCATAAAAGTTTGAATAAACAAAGCTCCCACATCAGTAGTTGTAGCTAATCCAGCTTCTGTTGTCCAATTTTCATGAAACCTTTTCCAGAATTCAACTACAGTTTCTCCTGACTTTTGTTTGCATGCTATGGCAGTAGGGAGGGAACTTTTATTTTTAAATACTCTCATCATTTCAGTCTCTAATTCTGTCCACATGGTGTTCCTACCTGGTACTGTGTTTAACCCATATACTCCCGCGTTTCCAGTGTCAATAGTGTTTATACTTGGAACATTTGTCCAGTTCCAGGAACTGGTGTGTCCTATGATACCATCAATGATAAGACGCATGTCTTCCTGTGTGTAATTTCTACCCTTACAGGCCTTTTTTAAGTAAGTTAAAGTGCCACCTGCAGAGGCGGTGGGTTTGGGGCAATGTTTTACTATCCTGTCAATGTCCTCAATGTCTATTACCTTTTTTAATAATTCATTTCCAATGGTCATGAAAGGTGCTTGAAGGTTAGTGTTACTATATACAGTTCCACTCTTTGTTTTAGGGGGACTAAGTATTCTATCCCCTTTAACGTCTTCTTCCTCCTGCTCTTGGCCAGGTGGTGAAACTACCCCTCCTATAGCTCCCTGATCATCTTCTGGTTCCCCTACCTCGACTCGGGCCCTCTGTGAGTGCTGTCTATCTTGTTGTGGAGCGGAAGGCATCTGCTGTTGTGGTTGTGGAGCGGGGGGGACCTGCCGTTGTCTGGTTGCATAATGTCCAGCCAGAAGATCAATATCTTCCTTTCTTAAACTTGGATAGACATGTACATATGCGGGTGGAGGATGACTGACTATTGGCAGGGGTGAGGCTATTGGGTCAGGGACAAATCTCTTTTTATCGGCTTCTTCTCTATGTTTCTGGTCATAATCTTCCTTACTTAAACATTTGGTGGGCTTTTTCTGTTTCTTATTATCCCTCTGAAACCAATATGGGGCGTATTTTAACCAGTTCTCTCCTCCCTTTTCCATATAATCCATATCCCATTGAGGATCCCCGGGGTACCAAGGGAAAGCTCTCTTATCTCCTAAACACAATCCTTTTATCATATCTATGTGAAATTCATCATTAGCGCCATCCCGGGGAAAGGGGTCTACACTGTGTATGGCTTCGGTCCATCCCGCTAAATTTGAAACCCATGGGACTATGAATTCATAATTAGTACCACAAATTCTGGCTACAAAATCCTTACACGTTTCTCCTGGATTGGGAAGAGGGGGAGGATCTTCTTTACCTTGTTTCTGACCCATATTGACAGTGGGAGTCGACTGTTCTTACCACCCAGTCTTCTGACCCACACACACACAACAGATTATCTTATAACTTCTAATGCGATAGATAAGAAAAAGCAAAGGATTTTGGGGTCACCGGAGTCTATTTCCTCATTAACCACTTCATATCCCTTCCCAAAAGGAATGTCTCTATATATGTGTATGCAGTACTGCTTATCTTTGTGGGTTTCCCAAAAACCCTCCAATATTAACCTCTGGCGTGGTTCTTATCCCCTACTAATTTACGGGTCTAAAAAGCTTTAATCAGAGCTGAGGCAAGAAATATTTCGTCAATAAAGACAAAATGAAGACTTACCTTCAGATATGATTTTATTTGGCTTTTTTTCCCGGCGAGCCCCCAGATTGTAGGCAATTTCGGCTTCTAAGACCACCCAGATAGGTTCAGGTAATGCAGGAAGACCTCCGTTGACCCCCAGGCCTGGAGATATCAATAAAGTGACACAGGAGACAGGTTTGCTTAGCCACTTAATGACATCTAATTTGTATTGGTCAAAAGGGACAGTATTTATGCAGTTTGAGGGATGGGAGGAGTTTTACTAACCTTATACATGTCATTGAAATGAAAATAGGTTCAGTTAATATTTAACTATTAGCTGGTGTTATAAGACAAAATCTTGCATCATTTCTACTATATATGTATTTCTTAACAAGTGAAGGACACACTAATCTTATCAAGAACAAACATGAGCTAGGCCAAACTCCATATTCTAGCTAAAATGTATAGGCAACCTTGAGAAGGTTTTCTATAGATAACAGCTTAAAGATAATATTGGTTTCAGTTAAAACTCACATTTGAGTTTTCTCAATTTTCCTGTAAAACTAAAATGGTGTCTTAAAACTAAAATGGAGTCCCTCATGATATGTGCTATGTTCTTTACATGTCTCTCCAGTCTTATTTATTATGAAGCAGTATGCCTTTTTTAACTCTTACTTAGTGCTCATCTGTTCTGAAGCTTGAAGTCTCTGACTGTTGGCTTTATTAAATATAAAATGCTTCTTTTTTCTTATTTTATTTTGTTGTCTGGCATTCATTATGAAAACCTAGGAAGCCATTGCTATTTTTAGAGCTGATTGGAAGGAAACAACAAAATAAAAAAATCATCAGTAGCATGCAACAACTGTACCACAGTATTATTTGTCAAGTTTTCACTTCTTACTTTTCACTCGAGGCTAAAGTACATCAAATTATGAAGATCCTCCAAGGAAATGTTGTTTATTGTACTGTTGTGAGTTCCTACAGCCTGCTGGGTAAGATTTTATTTTCAACTGTCTCATGACAGTTTTAAACATACGATACACCGTGTTGAACAATATTAACATTTCTGATAGCAGTTTTGACAAAGGGGCTGGTGGATATCTGGCATGCATTAGCAGATTCTACAGTTCTTTTGAGAACGCAATATAGTGAGGGAAAAAAGTATTTGATCCCCTGCTGATTTTGTACGTTTGCCCACAGACAAATAAATGATCAGTCTATAATTTTAATGGTAGATTTATTTTAACTGTGAGAGACAGAATAGCAACAAAAAAATCCAGAAAAACACATTTCAAAAAAGTTATAAATTGATTTGTATTTTAATGAGTGAAAATGGAAAATTTATTATCAAATACTTACCGTAATTTTCCTTTCCTGATGGACTCCATGGCAGTCTACGTGTCTACGTGTGGGTTAACCCCGCCTCCTCTCCAATGCTATAGGATCCCATTCCCATAAATTTGAGCTCACCGCTAGGGACTCCTTGATGTAACTAGCCGACTCTTGACCTATGGGAGAGAACTCCGACTGCCATGGAGTCCAGGAAAGGAAAATTATGGTAAGTATTTGATAATAAATTTTCCATTTTCCTGACAGACTCCATGGCAGTCTACATGTGGGAAATAACTAGCCAGACCACACAGGTGGGTATGCTGACAAAAGAAAATTTTAATTTGGCCCATCAACTGACAGGATTTTTAAACCAAAGTTCACAGAAGATAGTGAAGCAGGCTCTATGCAATAATGAGACTTATAGGTATTGATGGAGGCCCAAGAGGTTGCTTTGCAGATGACATCTGGAGCCACATGCCGAGCTGCTGCCCTTAAAGCTGCCATCCCCCTCTTGGAATGAGCTGTCACCGCCTGTGGAGGAGCCAATCCCTTTGCCCTATAAGCCTGCTGAATAGCCTGGACTATCCAGGTCCCAATTGTTCTGGTTGAAGCTTACTTCCCTCTCTTGCTACCAGAGTGTAGAATAAACAGGTAGTCAGAGCGTCTAAAGGAGGAAGTAACTTGTAGGTATTCCTTCAGTATTTCGCCTACATCCAGAAGATGAACTTCGGAGGACCCCAGTGTCCTGAATGTAGGCAGGACGATTTCTTGGTTCTCATGGAACACTGAAGTGACTTTTGGATTTGAGCCAAGCACAGAGATGAGGGCCACCCGGTCCGGGAAGAAAGTCAAAAAGGGTTCTTTATGACCAAGGGACCCAATCTCAGAAACCCTCTTAGCCGAGGTGATGGCTACTAAGAAAGCAACTTTTTTCAGAAAGGTCTTTGATAGATAGCGGGGAGGACCCCATGGTATTGAGTCCAGACAGTGAGTTGAGAACAAGGGGATGATCCCATTTGGGGAATATTGGCCTCCTTTGGTGTCTGAGCCTTGATGCCCCCGGAAGAACTGTCAGATTAGTGGGTGAATGGTCCATGATGTTCCGGAGAAGGCCAACAAGGCTGAGACTTGTACGCTAAGAGAGCTGATGGATAGAGATAGATATAGGATGGATTGAAGGTAGCTGAGGATATGCTGGATTCCTGGGTCTCTGATTGCTCTGCCTGCAGCGGATGAGAAATCAACAAACTTAGCCCATATTCTGCCATAGACTTTTTTTGTACTTGCCTTCCTTGAGCTCATGAGGGTGGAAATAACCCTAAAGCACACCCGAGGGATTCCAGCCTTTCCCTCTCAAGAACCAGACCATCAGTCTCAGTAATGCCGGACGAGGGTGCAGTGCTGCCCCCTGAGAAAGAAGGTCCGGCCTGAGAGGAAGCAGCAACAGGTCCCGGAAGCTGAACTGAGTCAGAAGGGGAAACCATGGCCTGTTTGACCAGAATGGTGCTACCGCCACTATCTTGACTGCTTCTGCTTGAAGTCCCTGCAAGAACCTGAGGATGATCGGGAACGGGGGAAAGGCGTATGCCCTTTTGAAGTTCCACTGATCTGTCAGGGCATCTATTCCGAAGGCCTGGCTGCAATGGCTCTGAGTGTAATATTTCTTGACCTTGAAGTTGCAGGGGGACGCAAAAAGGTTCACCTTAGAAATCATTCCCAGGGACAGAATCCAGTTGAACGTATGCCTGTGAAGAGACCACTCGTTGTTGTCCAACTGTGCGCGGGACAGAAAGTCTGCTTGGACGTTCTGGACGCCGGGGATGAAGACAGCTGAGATATTGGATAGAATTCTTTGGGCCCAAGACATGATGGGCTCGACTTCCTGGAGTAGGGTAGAGCTCCGTGTGCCCCCTTGCCTCTTCACATAGGAGACTGCTGTGATATTGTCCATCCCTAATAACACTGACTCCCCTTTTAGGAAGTGAGAGAAAGATTGAAGGGCACACCAGGCTGCTCCAGGACATTTGAGCCCGGGTTGTGAAGATGTGCCTTGTGCAAGTTCTGATCTGCAGAGGGCTTCCCAGCCCTCCCCGCTGGCATCCGTTGTGACCGTGATCCATGAGACGGGGGCAATGGAGTGGCAGGTAAGCAGGTTTTTGCTCTGAAGCCACCAGGCTGTTCCTCAACACTGCTGTTATGTGAATTGTCTGATCATTGTCGCCTGATTTCCATTGCTGAAGGAAGCCTGTCTGAAAAGGGCACAATCTCCACAGGGACCACTTGACCATAGGGGTCATAGAGACCATTGTGCCGATGATTTTTAGGCACTGTGAGGCCCTCAGGCAAGAAGAGCTCAGAGCCTGTAAAACTCTCTCTCGGATGACAGGAATTTTCTCCACTGGGAGAGAGATGGTGCTTTTCACCGTGTCAAACTGGGCCCCCAAGTAAATCAGGTGCTGGACTGGCTCTAGATGGCTTTTTTCCAAGTTTAGAAGCCACCCAAAATCGATCAGTGTGGAGATCACCTGCCGCCTGTGGACCAACAGTTGCTCTTTGTCTTGGGACAGCAACAGGAGATCATCGAGGTAGTGATACAGACGTATCCCCTTTGTTCTGATGAGGGCCAAAAGAACCTTTGAAAAAACTCGGGGTGAGGTTGTCAGCCTGAAAGGGAGGCAGATGAACTGAAGATGTTCTTGCCCGACTTGGAACCAGAGGTACTTGTGGAATTCCTCTGCCACTGGCACATGGAAAAGGGTCTTTTAAGTCGATTGAAATTAGCCTATTGCCCGACTGCACAGTGTGCTGGATGGTAGACAAAGTCTCCATTTTGAATCTCTCGTGTTTTATAAACTTGTTTAGGAAAGTTAAATCTCACTGGGCACCATGAGACATTTTTATTTTGAACTAAGAAGAGAGGGGAGTATACCCCCTGGAAGTAGTCTGAGATTGAGGCCACCCAGACATGCCGGAAGAGAAGCAAACAAGCCCCTACCTGACTTGCCTGGGCAGGCGCACTCTCAAAACAATTTCGCCGGCTCACGTCCACTGGACGCCACTTTCGGAAGGGTGCCTGCCTCTGCTCCAATTTTTTCTGAAGTCCCGGCCGGGTCTCTAAGAGTGTGCTTCCTTTGAACGCACGGAACTGCGTGTTCTGTGCTGGGGTCTCTTCTGACCAAACAGACACCTATCCTGAGGCAAGAAGCCCAACCTTCAACCTGTGGCCCAGGCTATAGCATTATTCAGCTTGTTGCTAAACAACGAGGACTCCTCAAAGGGGATCTTACACGAGGCTTGCTTGGACGGCGGGTCAGCGAGCCAGGGGCATAACCATAAGTCCTGCTTAGCCGTGACCGAAGAAAGCATAGTCCAGGCAAGCAGGCAGATAAGATCAATAGACACCTCTCCCAGGAAGGCCGCTGCTAGCTTCAGCACCTGAACCCCTGAGCCTGTGGCCAGCTCTTCTGATACACCCCTAAAAATGGAATCCATGTTCTCCATCTAGGCTTCCATAGCCTTGGACATAGCTGCCAAGGCCAGAGCAGGTTTGCAAACCATACCAGCTAGCCCGTAAATTCTCCTGAGGTCTTGATCTATTCTGCTCTCAAGACCATCCTTGAAGGATACAGAATCTTCTAAGGGAAGAGTAATGTGTTTAGCTAGACACATCAATGCTGCGTCTATGAGAGGAGCGTTTTCCAGGTACCTCACTTGAAGGGGTATAATCTGGAGGTTTTGTTTGACAAAGACGTTTTCTTGTCTACCCTGCTCTACCCTTCATTAATGATATCCTTTAATTCAGCAAGGAGCAGAAAGTTAGAACGTTCCTTCCCCAAGTGTTTAAAAATCTTCTTTTGCTTAGCCGGAGGAGTGGAAGGGTCTTCCCACTTAAGGGCCTCTTTAACTGCTCTGATTAGTGGCGAAACCAGGGAGAAGTTGAAGCCTCCAACAAATTTGTCACCTTCCAATTCGCTGTCCGAGGAATCAGGAGAAGCACTGTAGGTCTGGGATGGGCCGGATCCTCCTGGGCTTTGTCAGCCATGGAGCCAGATAGGGTGGTGGACTGGCTCTGTGTGTGGGTTGTACCCCATTCCTTCAGGGATTGTTGCACCACACGCTTAACAAGAGACTCCATCTGTTGATTTTCAGTCTCTTTTTCCCCAACTGCTTGGGCTTAACATGTGTCACATAATGACTTGCCCTCTGGGACTCGTGTCCCACATCCCCAAAAGAGTTTGCGATCAGAGTGGCTGTCATGGCGGTGGGTGTGGTGACTGGAGGAGGAATGGGAACATCGCCTCTGCCGTTGGGTCCTGGATGGAGAATCGCGTCTGGACCTGGATGATGAATGATGCTGTTGCGGCCTGGCAAGGTCTCTGTCATCCCGAATAACAGTGTGGTGATTTGATCTGGAAGGGCTAAGAGAAGACACAAAGAAAGAAGGGGAGAAGCGAGATCCCATGTAAACTCACTTAGACAACCAAGACAGACTCTTGGCCCCTCCCTTTCACCCGCATATACCTTGAGTGTGAGGGCTGGCTGCATGAAGGCGGTGATCTGTCCATGACCCCTGGACAGCACGTCAAGTCAAGGAGGAGTGCACCAATTTGGGTGGTATGCCAAGTTTCTAGGATAGCCTGGAGACAAGAGGAGCCCCACGTGTTTGGTTAGTTAGCGTGTGTGTATATATATATATATGTATGTATGTATGTATTTATATATATATATATATATATGTAGGAAGGCCAGTATGGTGGCCTGAATTTATGGGAGGAGCCCGGTGGGTATTTAAGCAGCCCGCTCACCTGTGGTGCTTGTCGGTTTCCTGTGCGCGATACGTCACTAAGCCGACTATTCGATATACCAGCGTCCGCAAGTTCTTGCCTCGCAAGTTCCCGTATTCGATACTCCGTACTCAAAACTTTCGAAATCCGCGTTTCGTTTATAGTTTGTACCACGCGTCTGGCTTGGCTGTCGCAGGTAAGGTCCCGTCGGACTTTTCGTTTTTCATATCATGTCACTAAACCGTGAGTTCAAATTTCGTTTCACCCGCATCTCACAAACTGCAATGTATATCGCTCGTACTTTCGATATGTTACAAATTCGATAGCACAGCGACGCTGACGTCGCTTCATTTCTAGCATGTCGGTATCAGTAGACAGCCATAGCCAGTCGCAATTTTGTAAATTATCAAATCAAGTTAGTTCGATACCAATCATTTCTCATTTCTGAGACATTTCTAAACTCATTTCGGACATTTCAAATCATTTCTCATTTCTGAAAACATTTCTGAACTCATTTCGGACATTTCAAATCATTTTCTCATTTCTGAAAACATTTCTAAACTCATTTCTGACATTTTCAAATCATTTCTCATTTCAGTCACCTACCGCGCTCCGATTCGAATCCAGTCGCACCAAAGATGCGCCGATTCGTTCCGGTGTGCCCCAGTTATTACGGCCTCATTTCTATACATGCTCCAGAGTTACGTTATTGTCAGTCAATTGTACCTCTGTCATGGTCATCATTTCATTTCCATGTATCACGTCCCGACATGAATTCAGTCGCATGAAAAATGCACCGATTCGTCTCGGAGTGCCCCAGGATTGGCCTCATTTCTATACATGCTCCAGAGTTACGTTTTATCAGTCATTTGTACCTCTGTCATGGTTATCATTTCATTTCCATGTATCACGTCCCGACATGAATTCAGTCGCATGAAAAATGCACCGATTCGTCTCGGAGTGCCCCAGGATTGGCCTCATTTCTATACATGCTCCAGAGTTACGTTTTATCAGTCATTCGTACCTCTGTCATGGTTATCATTTCATTTCCATGTATCACGTCCCGACATGAATTCAGTCGCGTGAAAAATGCACCGATTCGTCTCGGCATGCCCCAGGATTGGCCTCATTTCTATACATGCTCCAGAGTTACGTTTTATCAGTCATTCGTACCTCTGTCATGGTTATCATTTCATTTCCATGTATCACGTTCCGACATGAATTCAGTCGCATGAAATGCACCGATTCATCTCGGCGTGCCCCAGGATTGGCCTCATTTCTATACATGCTCCAGAGTTACGTTATCAGTCATTTGTACCTCTGTCATGGTTATCATTTCATTTTCACGTATCACATTCCGACATGAAATCAGTCGCATGAAAATGCACCGATTCGTCTCGGCGTGCCCAGGATTGGCCACATTTCTGACACATGCTCCAGAGTCCAGATCATAGCTAATCGCAGACATCGGGGGATTGATCCACATCTCTGTCATGCAATTTCTACCATTTCACTCCCACAACGCATCACCGTTTCGAAACCAGTCGCATCTGAGGTGCACCGATTCGTCACGGCATGCATCACTGGTTCCGATCGCATTTCATACCTATACCAGAGCTCGGTTAGTTGCCAGTCGCTAACACGGCACAACCAATTCGAGCCGCGGTCAAAACAATCATTTCTCTCATTTCATTTAATACTGCACTCCTATTCGAATCCAGATGCATCAAACAAGCACCGATTCGTCCCAGGAGCACCAATATTTTCAGTTGCCCCATTTCAATACATGCTCCAGAGCCCGGTTCACGGTCGAACAAATCGTGACACGACCAGGCCGCACCTCTGTCATGCAGTTCATTCATTTCACAATCAAAGCAAACATTTCGAATCATTTCATTGTTACAAGATTGCAAGCATCATACAAATCATTGCTTCAAGTTACTTAGCAATCCCTTCACGAATTGTCACCTTTTCATTTCCTCAAAAAAAAAAAAAAAAAAAAAAAAAAATCCATACCTATACCAGAGCTCGGTCGGTTGCCAGTCGCAAAACACGGCACAACCAATTCAAGCCTCGGTCAAGGTAAACATTTCTCTCATTTCATTTCATGCTGCGCTCCGATTCGAATCCAGATGCATCAAACAAGCACCGATTCGTCCCGGTGTGCACCAATGTTTCTTCTGTTGCCTCATTTCAGTACATGCTCCAGAGCCCGGTTCACGGTCGCATCAGTCACGACACGACCAGGCCGGACCTTTGTCATGCAGTTCAGTCATTTCAAACATCAAGGCAAACATTTCGAATCATTTCGTTCTCACAAAAAAAAAAAAAAAAAATATACGAGCTCAAAAACAGGATATTCTCATCAGATCAAATCATGTCACAGGCCGGCAGCGAAGACTTCACGGCCCCTCTGTCGGCTTTCACACAGGCCTCATTTCACTACCTCACAGTACGTACGAATGTGGGAATATTCGTTCAGCAGCCATCGACGAACAAACCTTAGATCGGCTCTTACAAACAGAACTAGACCGAGAGTACGTTATAGGCCTTTCACTCAGCCCCCTTTCAGCACTTGGAGAGTCAGCCCTATTTGGGGCTTGTCAAGGGCAAATTCACAAATAAATTACGTTTGGGGTACCACCTGTCTGCGCCTCATTCTTCCCACATCCCCAGTCTCAATTCCCTGATTCCCTCCAAAGAATTCTCCCTAAAATATTCCTCCGTAGACATGCCGATACAAGCAGTCATCAAAGCAGGTACAGGTGCCTGGCTTTCCAAAACCGACATCTCGGATGCCTTTAAGCTCCTGCCTATCCATCCATCCCTTTGGTGCTGGCATGGCATCAAGTGGAAGGAGGCATATTATTTGGCCACAAAACTGACGTTCGGTTCGAAGAGCAGCCCTTGGCTCTTCGACACATTCGCTCAGTCTCTTGCTTGGATACTGTTACACAAGGCTCAGTGACAAAAGTCATCCATTACCTGGACGACTTCCTACTAATAGAACCTCCCAGCAAGCCCCCAGGAGACCTCGACAAACTCAGAGCGATATTCGGAAAACCCAATCTTCCCATCACCGAGCACAAAGTAGAAGGCCCAGCACATAACATCACCTTTCTCGGGGCCAACTTAGACACCTGCGCTATGCAAGCCAGTCTCCCCCTCGACAAACTAACCCGCATTAAGGCGGTCCTTCACAAATTCACCCACACCAAGGGGTGTACCAAGAAGCAGTTGCAATCTCTCCTGGCAATGCTGAATTTCGCCATACGAATTATTCCACAAGGCCGCAAGTTCGTGTCACGCCTGCTGAGATTCCTGCCAGAAACACAAGACCCCTATCAGATCTTAAATCCAGACTCCACAGCAATAGCGGACCTATCTATGTGGGACGAATTCCGTCCTCCCGGAATGGCATATCCCTAATTATACCCATGGTTTCAGCCCTGTCACCCCAGGTGGTGACAGACGCTGCAGCCACCACAGGTTTCGCTGCAATTTTTGGCCATCATTGGTTTTCAGGACCCTGGCCTCAACAGATACTGTTGATACCCGGCTCTATTCAAAACATCTTCCCTCCTCGAACTCTATCCCATGGTGGCAGCTGCACAACTCTGGGGTCACCATTGGACAGGGCAAACCGTAATCTTCACCACCGACAATCAGGCCACGGCAGACATCAACAAAGGCAGGTCCAATTCCCCAGCAGTCATGTCCTTCCTGCGCAGATTGGTACAACTGTTCTTACAGAATCAGTTTAACATACACTGTGCATTTATTCCAGGCAGACACAATTTAGCTGCTGACGCACTGCCACGTTCTAACTACACCTCCTTTTCAAACAGGTTCCCGGAGCCGATCCAGTGTCGGCCCCTATCCCTGCCTGGTCACAACTGACCCTGGACTAGTTTAACATTTACAAGGAGCAACGCAGCTCATCAATCACTCACTCTCTCATAACACACTGAAAGCCTACCAGACAGCTTGAAAGGCGTTCAATAAATTTCTCACATCCTGCCGTAAAGGACCAATAGATGTCAAACAGGTACTGGCCTTCATTTCATACTGCCACACTCAGCTGGCTTTATCTTACAATACCATTCGGCTACACCTAGCCGGCATACAACATTTCGTGACCCTGGAAGACCCCACAAAATCTTCACTGTTCTCATCACACGCTATACGAGCCATCCTAAGGGGCATCCAGAAACAACAACCAGTGATCAGTACTAAGCGCTTACCCATTACGGGGCCCATCTTCAGGGATATGTTGACTATTCTGGCTACTTCGCCATTCGGTCTGCTGCCCAGCACGGTCCTACAAGCAGCCATATAGTTGGCTTACTACGGGTTCACCTATAACCACCCCACAGACCAAATATTACGCAGACGGCACTTGCTTCGCCACCAAGACCATTTCATCCTTCACCTCGAGGTTTCTTAAACCCAGGAAACAGGCTCTGGAGTGGACATTCACCTCTACAGAACCAATAACAGCTGGTGTCCAGTCACCGTACTTAACCGTCTCCTCTCACTCCTGCCTGAACAATCGGACACCAGTCCTCTTCTACCATTCCCAGTTAAACCCTTAAACGCATGTCACTTTGTAAAACACATAAGGATACTTCTCCGCAATCTTCACCTTAAACCCAGTCAGTACTCCGGACACTCCTTCCGCATCGGAGCAGCCTCCGCAGCAACCCGCCAGGGGGTTCCAGACCACATCATCAAAAGACTAGGCAGATGGAAATCAGCCTGCGTCGCCCGGTATATACCCAATCCTCAAGTAGAGATGGCACAGGCATTCTCCAAATTGGCTCAATGAATACCTGAAAACCAATTATATATTATACCCCTACCTGAATGTTTTTGCCCCCTTATTTTGGCATACTGGCCATTAGACCAAGGCACACTTTCAGGTCCATTTCATATGGTAAGTCCACACTTCCAGGTCTATTTCCGATGGTAAGTCTTATCTTTATTATAAGTGTTATCTATGTCCATATCGGACATAGGGCTCCGACCATAAGTAGGAAGGCCAGTATGGTGGCCTGAATTTATGGGAGGAGCCCGGTGGGTATTTAAGCAGCCCGCTCACCTGTGGTGCTTGTCGGTTTCCTGTGCGCGATACCCACCCTCCCATCCCCATTTCAAGGCATTCATTTCATTTCATTCATTTCATCTCATTTCTCTCTACAGAATAATCATTTCTTAAAACCAGGGTATGCCCCCTTATTTTGGCATACCGGCCATTAGACCAAGGCACACTTTCAGGTCCATTTCATATGGTAAGTCCACACTTCCAGGTCTATTTCCGATGGTAAGTCTTATCTTTATTATAAGTGTTATCTATGTCCATATCGGACATAGGGCTCCGACCATAAATATATATATATATATTGTTTCCCCTTTAAGACAGCCAGGCTCCACAACAAGGCTTACCTGTCCCAGTGCGATCCTGGGCTCAAGGAAGCTGCCGCACACTGCCTGCATAATTCCCAGTATGTCAAAGCACTGACAGCCTTTAAAAAGGCCGCCTGGATGATGTCACTCGCCTCTGCCACTCACGCCTGCGCTGTGCAAGATGACCGAACGGCACCTGCGCGGCCGCCGGGTGCTCTGCCGATCTGTGCATGCCCGAACCAGGCCTCGACATCACAGAGGCTTCGCGTTTGCGCAGATGACAATGGCGGCTGCAACCCAGAAAAATATAGCGTCCTGGAACGCAGGAGCATTCCAGGTGCCATGAGGGGCACGAGAAGTAAAAGAAAAACAAAGGGACAAAAGCTAAAACTGCACTGACAACATGCACAACAAAAATGGCTGCCATGGAGGAAAAGGAAAGCAGACCTTGCCAGCCATGATGACTTTGCCAGACGTCCATCTTCTTTTGGCATACGAAGGCAGCACCCCTCTACCACTGGGGTATCCTGTGCCTACAAAAGCCACTCACCCACCCATGGCTGGGCTTGCACTGCAAAGTTGGTATGCCGATTCAGGAACCGTCCCGACTGGATGCCAAAAACGTGAGTAGACGCGATGTAGGCCCATTAGAGGAGGACAAAAAAGGAACGGAGTCCCTATCGGTGAGCTCAAATTTATGGGATTGTGGTCCTATAGCATTGGAGAGGAGGCGGGGTTAACCCACACGTAGACTCTCATGGATTCTGTCAGGAAATAAGTATTTGACCCCTTCGCAAAACATGACTTAGTGCTTTGTGGCAAAACCCTTGTTAGCAATCACAGAGGTCAAACATTTCTTGTAGTTGGCCACCAGGTTTGCACACATCTCAAGAGGGATTTTGTCCCACGCCTCTTTGCAGATCCTCTACAAGTCCTTAAAGTTTTGAGGCTAACGTTTGGTAACTTGAACCTTCAGCTCCCTCCACATATTTTCTATGGGATTAAGGTCTGGAGACTAGCTAGGCCACTCCTTTGTTGCCTTGGCCATGTGTTTTGGGTCATTGTCATGCTGGAATACCCATCCATGACCCATTTTGAATGCCCTGGCTGAGGGAAGGAGGTTCTCACCAAAGATTTGCCGATACATGACCCCGTCCACCGTCCCTTTGATTTGGTGAAGTTGTCCTGTCCCCTTAGCAGTAAAACACCCCAAAGCATAATGTTTCCACCTCCATGTTTGACGGAGGGGATGGTATTCTTGGGATCATTCCTCCTCCTTCAAAAACGGCGGGTTAAGTTGATGCCAAAGAGCTTGAGTTTGGCCTCATCTGACCACAACACTTTCACCCAGTTCTCCTCTAAATCATTGAGATGTTCATTAGCAAACTTCAGATGGGCCTTCTTGAGCAGGGGGGCCTTGCGGGCGCTGCATGATTTCGGTCCTTCACAGCTTAGTGTGCTACCAATTGTTTTCTTGGTGAATATGGTCCCAGATGCCTTGAGATCATTGACAAGATTTTCCCATGTAGTTCTGGGCTGATTCCTCACTGTTTGCATGATAATTGAAACTCCACGAAGTGAGATCTTGCATGGAGCCCCAGACTGAGGGAGATTGACAGTTATTTTGCGTCTCTTCCATTTGCGAATAATCGCACCAACTGTTGTCACCCTCTCACCAAGCTGCTTCACGATGGTCTTGTAGCCCATTCCAGCCCTGTGTATGTCTACAATCTTGTCCCTGACATCCTTAAACAGCTCTTTGGTCTTGGCCATGGTGGAGAGATTGGAATCTGATTGATTGATTGCTTCTGTGGACAGGTGTTTTTTATACAGGTAACAAGCTGAGATTAGGAGGACTGCCTTTAACCACTTGCCGACCAGCTGTTGTCATTATACTGCGGCAGGTCGGCTCATTCCTGTGAATTACCATACCAGTACGTTGGTTCCTTTAAGAGCTATAGCAGGTGTGCATCCGCTACACGATGAGTGAGCCGATGTCCGCTTTCCACCCACACTCGCTTCACAGAGATCCAGAACGGCTTGTAAACAAACAGATCCCCATTTTGACAGGGAAGCAGAGAGAGATCTCCTGTTTCTAGTGACCAGGAACAGTGATCTCTCTCGTTCTCCAGTCAGTGCCCTCCCACCACAGTTATAAACACCTACCAGGGAACACATTTAACCTCTTGATCACCACTAGTGTTAACCCCTTCCCTGCCAGTGTCATTTATACAGTAATTAGTACATTTTTATAGCACTGATCGCTGTATAAATATCACTGGTCCCAAAAAAGTGTCAAAAAGATCCGATCTGTCCGCCGCAATGTCGCAGTACCGCTAAAAATTGCTGATCACTGCCATTATTAGTAAAAAAAAAAAAAATTATAATAAAAATGACATAAATCTATCCCCTATTTTGTAGATGCTATAACTTTTCTGTAAACCAATCAATATACACTTATTGCGTCTTTTTTTTTAACCAAAAATATGTAGAAGAATACATAATGGCTTAAACTGATGAAGACATTTTATTTTTTTATGGATATTTTTTATAGCAAAAAGTAAAAAATGTTGTTTTTTTTCAAAATTGTCTGTAATTTTTTTGTTTATAGAGCAAAAAATAAAAAGAGGTGATCAAATACCACCAGGAGAAAGCTCTATTTGTGGGAAAAAAAGGACATCAATTTTGTTTGGGTACAGCGTCGCACGACCATGCAATTGTCAGTTAAAGCGACGCAGTGCCGTATCTCAAAAAATGGCCTCGTCATTAAGGGGGAAAATCTTCCGGTCCTTAAGTGGTTAATAGAGTGCTCCTAATCTCAGCTCGTTACCTGTATAGAAGACACCTGGGAGCCAGAAATCTTGCTGATTACTTATTTCATTTATTAAAATGCAAATCAATGTATAACTTTTTCGAAATGTGTTTTTCTGGATATTTTTGTCTCTCCCTCTTAAAATAAACCTACCATTAAAATTAAAATTATAGACTGATCATTTATTGTCAGTGGGCAAATGTACAAAATCAGCAGGGGATCAAATACTTTTTCCCTCACTAAAGGACTGGTGGATATCTGACATGCATCAGCAGATTCTACAGTTCTTCTGAGAACACAATAAGATCACCTTTAGTATGCTATATTTTTTAAGATTTGTATACACTTCTAATGTGCTAACTATTATATCTCTGATACAACTGTTCCTAACGCAGGCTTAGCAGCTAAGGGTGGGAAAAAAGTTGCTGGGCATTTCAAAGGGTTCTTGAAATATGTTTTACTATTAGCAGGTTGCTAGTGTTATCTAGGTGGCTCATAGGATAGGGAGGGCATCTGTTTATAATATATTGAAAATGCATTAGATCCTGAATCTAGAGTAAATTACAGGGATCAGAAAAACTAACTTCTGCTTTATTGGCATAAACAAAATAATACTTGAACACTTTTATATATTTTTTTATTTCCCTGACAGAGCAGGTAAAACATGTGTACACTACTGTGCAGTAAGACTACCTTTTATATAAATAATGGCTATAGTTCTCTAAAGCTGGCTATCCACAAGTACAGTGTCTTGCGAAAGTATTCGGCCCCCTTGAACTTTTCAACCTTTTGCCACATTTCAGGCTTCAAACATAAAGATATAAAATTTTAATTTTTTGTGAAGAATCACCAACAAGTGGGACACAATTGTGAAGTGGAACAAAATCTATTGGATATTTTAAACTTTTTTAGAAATTAAAAAACTGAAAAGTGGTGTGTGCAAAATTATTCGGCCCCTTTACTTTCAGTGCAGAAAACTCACTCCAGAAGTTCAGCGAGGATCTCTGAATGATCCAATGTTGTCCTAAATGACTGATGGTGATAAATAGAATCCACCTGTGTGTAATCAAGTCTCTGTATAAATGCATCTGCTCTGTGATAGTCTCAGGGTTCTGTTGAAAGCGCAGAGAGCATCATGAAGACCAAGGAACACACCAGGCAGGTCCGTAATACTGTTGTGGAGAAGTTTAAAGCCGGATTTGGATACAAAAAGATTTCCCAAGCTTTAAACATCCCAAGGAGCACTGTGCAAGTGATCATTTTGAAATGGAAGGAGTATCAGACCACTGTAAATCTACCAAGACCTGGCTGTCCCTCTAAACTTTCAGCTCAGACAAGGAGAAGACTGATCAGAGATGCAGGCAAGAGGCCCATGATCACTCTGGATGAACTGCAGAGAACTACAGCTGAGGTGGGAGAGTCTGTCCATAGGACAACAATCAGTCGTACACTGCACAAATCTGGCCTTTATGGAAGAGTGGCAAGAAGAAAGCCATTTCTCAAAGATATCCATAAAAAGTCTCATCTAAAGTTTGCCACAAGCCACCTGGGAGACACACCAAACATGTGGAAGAAGGTGCTCTGGTCCGATTAAACCAAAATCGAACTTTTTGGCCACAATGCAAAACGATATGTTTGGCGTAAAAGCAACACAGCTCATCACACTCAACACACCATCTCCACTGTCAAACATGGTGGTGACAGCATCATGGTTTGGGCCTGCTTTTCTTCAGCAGGGACAGGGAAGATGGTTAAAATTGAGGGGAAGATGGATGCAGCCAAATACAGGACCATTCTGGATGAAAACCTGTTGGAGTCTGCAAAAGACCTGAAACTGGGACAGAGATTTATCTTCCAACAAGACAATGATCCCAAACATACAGCAAAATCTACAAAGGAATGGTTCACAAATAAACGTATCCAGGTGTTAGAATGGCCAAGTCAAAGTCCAGACCTGAATCCAATCGAGAATCTGTGGAAAGAGCTGAAAACTGCTGTTCACAAATGCTCTCCATCCAACCTCACTGAGCTCGAGCTGTTTTGCAAGGAAGAATGGGCAAGAGTTTCAGTCTCTCGATGTGCAAAACTGATAGAGACATACCCCAAGCGACTTGCAGCTGTAATCGCAGCAAAAGGTGGCTCTACAAAGTATTAACGCAAGGGGGCCGAATAATTTTGCACGCCCCACTTTTCATTTTTTTATTAGTTAAAAAAGTTTCAAAAATCCAAAAGATTTCGTTCCACTTCACAATTGTGTCCCTCTTGTTGGTGATTCTTCACAAAAAATAAAAATTTTATATCTTTATGTTTGAAGCCTGAAATGTGGCAAAAGGTTGAAAAGTTCAAGGGGGCCGAATACTTTCACAAGCCACTGTAGATGTACTGTGAATATAATAGATTAAACTTCCGCGCTACCACTGCTAATACTGTGTCACTGTATAGATATCCAACATACAGTAGCTGCAGCAGACACCTGATAGTGTTCCCACAACTATGTAATAGTGACTAATAATAAAACAGTTGGTGCTGCACTGCTGCTGTGTGTGCAAATTGGTGCGTATGTAAACTAAATGTGCAACCTGTGCAATATATTCAAGTGAACATTATGTAAACACACTAATATTCATGCAATCAAGAAACTCTAAACTTGTGCAAAACTGTGCAAATAAGCAATGACTAAGGTGCAAGCTATACAAAATAATATAAATGCAAATATGTTCATAGGCAAACCAATGTATTATACACACAAATCTCACAACTCTAATAATACCACGCTGTTGAATTTATAAAATGTATAAAGAAACAATGATCAGTGTAATAGCAATACAAGTTCATATAAACCAGAATAAAAGAGTCTCTGGTGTAGTTTATTTCCCGTCACCTCAAGTGCAAATGTGCTTCTGTATCACTTGTATGCAGGGTCGGGACAAGGGGTGCACAGTGGTTTACAGTATGGATGCGGGCACCAGGGAGCTCATTCTGATGCAAGGCATTTTGACAAGCTGGTGACTGCTGGGGGTAACATCCCCTAAGTTTGCACTCAATGAAGGGGGAGGGGGCACAGTTTGGCTCTATGCCCTGGGAGCTGGGTGATCTTGTCCCGGCACTGCTTGTATGTATTGATATCACCACTGTGCTCTCAGAACTCTCACCTCCTGTACACTTGTTTCAAAGAATATATTGGTTTTGTTGGTCTTCCTGTATCCTCTGTCCACTAGGTACCCTCCAAGGATTTCTCCCAATGTTTAAGTCTGAATGGTAGGTGGATTCTCCTTTAAGACAGCCTTATCTGCACAGTTCTTTGGAATTTAACTCAATTGTCACTCTACACTTCTAGATAAGCAATGTGCTATCAATACACCAAGCAGAAAAACCTGGTCTGGTATTTTTCAAAAGATTTAATTACCTAATATTCATCTCCTTTCATTGACCCAGGAAATACATATTTATATCAACACATCTCTGTTGATAACAGTCTAGCTCAACACTGATAAACTTTTGTTACATGCATTGATTTCCTGTTATAGCAGAAATGAGAAAAACCAAAAACCTTCATGAGAGCCCTTAGGTCAAACCATTACTAGTAGACAATGAGCACAAGGAGAAGCTATAACAAAGGCATGTAAGATAAGGTTCTAATATAGTTCACAGATTTTCAGATTGGTATTTAAAAAGAAGGAGGCATATTAAAATGATATAATATTTCTTATGACAAAGGTGTGCAAACAACACAAAAAATCAAGAGTGAAGCAGGAAATTAGACTAATTTAAGATTAAATGACCATTCTCTAAACTGAAAACGCCCTTTTAATAGCTTTTTAGAGTGAATAAGCCACAAAAGGCTCAACTCACAAAGCCAACCCGAATACTATTATTTATTTATTTTTAAAGTGAAACTTAATTTCTGCTGAATCCAAACAGATTTTAAAGTTACAGTCATGTGGGTTCATTAAAGAGTATCATCTTTAAGTTAAAGCTTTGTAAACTGAGACTTTTGTCTAGTACTATCTGTGGAAGTCAGGAAAATCATCTATGTAAAACATCCATTAATTGCATCACGCAGTTTTAATTTAATGACAAAAATATGACAAGGCAAAATACAAAATATATAAACGATCAATATAGATATTGTAGCGGTGAACAATTTACTTTGAAGAGAAGCTTTATTGTTTTGAGTAGGAAGAATGCCAAGTGCAGCTCTGCATAAAAACCAATCAGCTTCCCCTTTTTTTTTTTTGAACAAGCTAAAGTTAGAAGCTGATTGGCTACCATGCACAGCTGCACTGTCAATTTTTAGTAAATCAACTCCAGTGTTTGTTCCTTTGAGGGGTGTTTACCACTGGCTCTGTCCCATGTAGAAATACAACCTCCCAGCCCTAACATGACAATCAGAGATCTGCTTTTAGACAATCCCTGAAAAACCTCCTCTTCAGAGAAGCCTATCCTACCCACACATAACTGTATTTTAATTTTCTCCATAAGCTCATCCCCCACAGTTATTACCTTTTGTTTCACTTGACCCTCCCTTCTAGATTGTAAGCTCTAACGAGCAGGGTCCTCTGATTCCTCCTGTATTGAATTGTATTGTAACGGTACTGTTTGCCCTCATGTTGTAAAGCGCTGCGCAACCTGTTGGAGCTATATAAATCCTGTTTAATAATAATCTGCAGTGAGCTCAGATTTCTTGTTATCTTCTCTGGAACATTAGCATTATGAGTTTATTTTGAGAATGCAGTCCAGAGAAAGGGTGGAGTGAACTGAAAAATGTCCAGTTCACAGAAGAGTCCTTTGCTGTAAAACAAGTCATGAGGGAAGACCTCTACAACAAAGTTATGGACAACGGGAAAGGCCACATGGAGTACCACACCCCTACCTCACTACACACAAAACTTAAACAAAAGGAGTTTTACTTTAATTTCACCTTAATTCATGTAAGGCAAACTTTTCAGTAGAAAGAAGAGAGGTTTCTTTTCTAGGTTTAAAGTTAATTTTTATGTGATTACTTGCAAAATAGGAGTCATATTTCCACAGAAAATGTTTCTCTGAGACTTAGTTTAATTGCACCTGTCATATGGACATAGACAGGACATCTATTCCAAATACATTCGATATAGCATTTTTGGAAGCAAATTGCTCAATCCTGTATTATTGTGATGGGGAAGATTGTTCTCTATTACTTAAATTGCTTTGTTGTTGCTTTGTTTCTGCTTAAGTTCAAAATACAACTTGACCTGCCACTATTTTTCATAAACTCAAGCAGATCAGGGGATTATGTCTAGAGCATGTCAGGAAGTCTGTAGCACCTCCTCTGTTACAATGGGGTGGATTTACTAAAAGCAAACAGGCTGTTTACTTAGCAAGGGAATTTGCTCATTGCAAAGGACTTTTTCCCAGAGCTTAATGAGTGCAAGGAAAAAAAATGCTTGCACGTCATTGAATGATGAAAGCCAGCAGAGCTTCATTACATTCACTAAGCAAAATTCCCTTGCAAATGCAGCTTCTCCTACAAAGTAAACAGTTTATTTGCCTTTAGTAAATCAACCCTTATTTTGTCACGCTCTAATAAACTTGATCTAACAGTACACTGTCAGATAAGTATATTGGTGTAAAGCCGGTCATAGATGATTGATCCATCCACGACTTGGGTATAACCAGCATGTCGAATTTTCAGCAAGCATTTATTGCCAGTGTCTATAGCTGCTAGAAATAATCATTGTGTTCTCCAGCAGGGACAGCTCCCTGTGCTCCCCCTGCTGGTAGAACACAATAGCTTCATAGGAGGGATTTCCCTGTCGATACTGACAGTGTTGATGGGGGAATGGGGGAATCGACCCATAGTTGCAGAAAAGAAAATTACATCATCTATGGCCTGCCTTAGGTTTATTCTTTTAAAAGATAGGACAAACCAAATACCATACAGTATTCATCATCAAGTGTGAGATGCTGTACAATGCAGCTGAGCAAAAATTACCAAGATTTTGTCATACATTGACAAAATATCAAAGACTACTGATGCTAAACATTTCTATCTCCTCTTGCCATCTGTCTGGTGTGTTTGCATACATGTACAGAATTGACTGCCTAATGCAATTTGCCCATAATTAGCCTATTCGAAAACAAACTTAAAGGAGTTGGAAAGGCAGAAGGTTTTTTATCTTAATGCATGTGCAATAAGATAAAAAGCCTTTTGTGTGCAGCAGCCTCCCCAGCCCCCCTAATACTTACCTGAGCCTCATCTCTGTCCAGCAATGTCCACGAGTCCCTCGGCTGTCCGGGAATCTCCCCCCTGATTGGCTGAGACACAGCAGCAGCACCATTGGCTCCTGTGGCTGTCAAAGTCAGTTAGCTAATCAGGAGAGAGGTGAGGCAGGTCTGAATGGCAGCTCAGTGACTGTATGGACACACAGAGCTGCAGCTCGGCTCGGGTGCCCCCACAACTAGCTGCTTGCTGTGGGGGCACTCGACAGGAGGGAGGGGCCAGGAGCAGTGAAGAGGGACCCGAGAAGAGGAAGATCCAGGTTGCCCTGTGCAAAACCACAGGTAAGTATAACATATTTGTTATTTTAAAAAAAACAGGACTTTAAGCTGCTTATACATGCAGCAGGTTGGAAAAAAAAAGCTGACAGATCCCTACATCCACACAAGCAATGTGCTATTGTATTCCGACAGCAGGGGACTCCCCCTGCCAGAATACACTGATCAGTGCTGGGGCCATTGGCTGCAGCGGCAGATCGAATGCTGGTTCTCCAGCAGGACTGTTAAATGTTGGTTGTTAACCACTTGCCGACCGCCGCACGACGATGTACGTCGGCAGAGTGGCACGGGCAGGCACAGGGCGTACATTTACGTCCTTGCCTTCCCATGGGTGGGGGGTCCGATCGGAGCCAGCGGCGGTCGGATTCAGGTCAGGGGCGATCAAAGGTGAGGGGGAGGCCACTCATTCGTGGCTCCCCCCTCGCGATCGCTCCTGGCCAATGACAGACTGCCCCTTGGCCCAGCCCACCCAAGTGCAGTATCGATCGATCACTGACACTTACAAAACACTAAACACATAACTGCAGCGTTCGCAGAGTCAGGCCTGATCCCTGCGATCGCTAATTCCCCGTACACACGGTCGGACTTTGTTCGGACATTCCGACAACAAAATCCTAGGATTTTTTCTGACGGATGTTGGCTCAAACTTGTTTTGCCTACACACGGTCGCACAAAGTTGTCGGAATTTCCGATCGACAACCACGCGGTCACGTACACCACGTACGACGAGACTAGAAAAGGCCGGTTCAGAACCAAGCGCGGCACCCTTTGGGCTCCTTTTGCTAATCTCGTGTTAGTAAAAGTTTGGTGAGAAACGATTCGCGCTTTTTCAGACTCGTGGCTTTCAGATGGTTTTCTGCCGTTCAGTTTGTGCTTGTGGGTTTGTATCTGCTCTTCAGTGCGTGCAAGTAAGTTCCGCGTGACTTTAAGGAGTCATTGTATTCTTGTTCGTTCGTTACTGGTTTTCAGGTCGCTCTTCACAGGCCTTGCTGTTCTTCAGTGCGTTCTGTTACTTCGTTCTGAGCAGCCGACCGTTTTCTAGCCATGTTTCGTATGCGTACTCCTCGTAGAGTTCGTGCTGTGCGGGGGCTTGGTGTTGGGGTCCTGACCTTGACACAAGTCCAGTCCATGAACAGTGTGGGGAGGAGTTCATGGACCAAGAATTGGTTGCTTCAGCGTGACCAGTTCTGTCATATGCCTTTGCTCCGTGAGATCCGTGAGAATAATCCTGATGATTTCAGGAACTTTCTCAGGATGACGGACCCCGTGTTTCACCGTTTGTTGGCTTCGCTGACACCCTATATCAGCAGGCAGGATACCTGCATGAGGCAAGCCATCACTCCGGAGCAGAGGTTGGTCGCTACCTTGCGGTATTTGGCCACAGGGAGAAGTCTGCAGGACTTAAAGTTCTCGACAGGCATCTCCCCCCAGGTTCTGGGGATCATTATCCCAGAGACCTGTTCTGCCATCATCCAGGTCCTGCAGAAGGAGTATATGAAGGTAAGATTTTTATCCTTTAATATCACATTTTATTGTATTGAATGTTTGCTAATATATTGTATTTCTTCCCTCATTCCCTAATTACCATGATTGTATTATGCTGTGAATGTCCCTTTTGTCCTCATGCATGCTGGATTTTTATGTAATTATTATTTTAGGTCCTTCATACATATTTGCCCTTCAATAACCTCCCCAGCATGGTCTCTCCTGCCCTATATTCACCTCATGTAGTCACTTAACAATGTATGTTATCAGCTCCATAGTAGTGCTTTACCCCAAACACCCCCTAAAATGTTTGGAACTGTTATTTTAGCTTTAAATTCAGGCAGAGTGGCAGAGGCTTTTTTTGTGGTGTCCCCAAATTTTTTGGAACCCTCCCTCCCCCAACTGCTAAGTCAGCTGATCCCAATTCTCTATCTATCCTCAATCATCTATCTGCTGACTTTGCCAAACCCATACACACTATACCCATCTCTTTACTGGTCAGATTTATGGATGAATTCCCTAAAGCATGTAGTGCAAGGGCCTGCCTGTATACTTTCCAATGGTACTGTTAAAATTTTTGGTATCCTATTATTATCTGGATAGGTAATAGCAGAATGTCCAAATGTCCTCAAATGTGTACAGTGTGTATTTATATCTTTGTATTATGACACTTCTTACCTGTCCAGTGGTCTGCCAATAGTGTAACTAAGGAGGGTCTGTTCCAAGTAATACCCTGTATTTAGGCATTCATCTCTCAATGAAGTGAGGAGGGTTACCTGTCCAAGAGTTCCCCCCCATAATGTTAGAAATGGCCCATGAGAGGGGGGGAGGGGGAATATGATAGGTGTACCTTATACTTTGTTGTTGTTAAATTCCCCCTAGTAAATGCTATCTGGAGGTTGACCCAGAATGTTTGTGTGTAATCTGCTTGCCATGTTTCTGTGAAAAAATAGTAATGTTTATTGTTTTTTCCTCAACAGTTTCCTTCAACGCCACAGGAATGGCAGACTGTGGCCTCCCACTTTTCCCGGTGGTGGGACTTTCCTAACTGCGGAGGGGCAATTGATGGGAAACACGTCCACATCGTCCCACCACCCAACTCAGGGTCGTACTATTATAATTACAAGGGGTTTAATAGTATAGTGATGTTGGCGGTGGTGTCGGCTAATTACGAGTTTCTGTATGTGGACGTGGGGAAGAATGGCCGGATGTCCGATGGTGGAGTGATCGCCCAGACGGAGTTCTACAGGCGTCTCCAGAAGGGCAGCTTGGACTTGCCACCTCCAGAGGACAATGTTGAAGGTCTCCCATTTGTGTTCGTGGCTGATGAAGCATTTGCGCTGGGGGACCACCTGATGCGGCCATTCCCGATGAGGACCCTCACCCCGGAACAGAGGGTTTTTAATTACCGGCTGGCCAGAGCCCGAAGAGTGGTGGAGAACACATTTGGAATCCTGGCCAGCTGGTTTCGATTATTTCTGACACATATCCATATGGCGGAGTATAAACTGAACCATATAATACTTTCCTGCTGTGTTCTCCATAATTTTTTAAGAAAACATTCAGCAAACTATGCTGGCTCAGTTGGGCCTGAGGCCGGAAATCCAAATCCATCAACACTGACGGCGCTTGAAAGTGGCCGTCCTGGCTTGCCCTCCCTGAGTGCCCGTGATGTCCGGTTACGCTACCTGGAGTTCTTTGCGGGTTGGGGGGCTATCAATATGCCAGACAATCTGTGAAAACTTTTTAAAATAAAAGCCAACTAAAAAAAATTCTTTGTGGACATTTACTGCTTGTGTTTGTTTTAGCTGACCCTGACAGAAATGTGTTGAGTGCAGAAAATGTCGCGATTGGGTAACCTTATAAAAAACTGTGTTGGCTGGTACTTCCTAAATGCAAAAACACATTTCACTACAAGTGCACTTGCAACTGCACTGAACCTGCACTTGTAGTGCAAAGTGTATTTTCCCTTAGGAAATAACCCCCATTTTTGCATAAAACAGCAATTACATCACCCCAAAAGTGTTGTAGTGTTGAGACAATAATCCACACATTCTTGATTAAGCCACTTTTTTATAGCTGCACAATCACATGTGCATTTACGAAAGGTTTTTAAAACAAACCAACATGTTTGTTGTATAACAATTTTTGCAGTAGCATTATCAAAATTTGAAATATCCATTTCGGATACAACAGGCCTGTGTAAAACCAACAAGAAAGCCAAAAAACTTGAACTTACAAAGTTCACATATGGTAAAACCTGAAGGCTATATCAGACATCAGTATTTAGGAACTGTGTTTGATATAGCGTTCAGATGGGGGGAACTCACCCCTGGAAAAGACAAATTTGGAAGATGCACACAAATTTACGAATGTCAACATGTGCTATCTGCCATCAGGGGGGATCAAGGGACGTGTTTTGGGGGAGCAAGCCCTTCCTCAACGCGACTTTAGAATTGAGGAAGGGTTTGCACCCCCAAAACGCGTCCATTGATCTCCCGTGATGGCAGATAGCACATGTTGGCACACTGTGTGCATCCTCCAAATTTGGCTTTTCTAAACATTGTCAAAATTTTTGTAAGATTGGACTACAATAAAACAGGTGATTTTGTGGGTTTTAAATTCGCCCCAAAACATCAATGATGTTATTATTTTTTTTAATAACATCACTGATTTGTTGCTGGATGTTTTGCAATTGAAGATTACACCCCATGATCTCCCCGATCAGGATCTGGGCACTTTCAGATGTGAAACGTTCTCTCTCCCTCACATCACGATCACCTAAAAAGAGATAAAGAACAAAAAAAAAGGTCTCAAAAATCTGCCACCATCCATCTCTTTTACCTGAGCCTGTGGTCACAGACACTCACCTGTTGTGGTGCCAATCTCCACCACATCTTCTTCTTCCTCCTGCTCTTCTTCTTGGGTTGGTGTTAGTTCCCCTTCTTCCAGAGGTGGGGGGTCTGTGGTCTCCACGGATGAGGGGTGTCCTCCAAGTCTTTTCTCCGCTATGTAAAACAAAAATGGTATACTTAGCACACAGATATTTGATGGCAGAACTAGAAATAGGAAACATTGCTTGGAAGTGGGGTACAATTGTCTATTTTAGCCGAGTTCAAAGATGTATATTTTTTCTTGCCCTTTGTCAAACTGCAATACTTGACCTGTTTGGTACAAACTTCACAGATGTAGCCCCCCCTATAGTATACACTGGAGCACCTGTGTGCCCCCCCTAATAAAAAGGGTGTTCTTGTGTCCCACACTAGTGCTCCAGTGTCCAGATGTGAAAACAGCTGCTCAGTGTCCTCTCCTTACACACAATCTAGTTGGCATTTCATTCTAGTAACAAACCCATCTACACAAACAAATATTTGGCATCCAAGTAGGCCCCAAAAAAATGTGGGAAAATGCATATGGCCTAAACAATGGTGTTCTAGAGGCCGAAAGAAAAATGTTTGATACGAACGAATAATGGTCCCATGAACATTAAAGTTGCCCTTTTAAACGTTACAATTAATAAAAGCATATGGAGCAGCACGAACGGAATAAAGACAGAAAGAATAGGAACACAGCACAACTACTTGCTTTTTTGCAGCACTCTCCGGATCTTTTGGTACTGCTCTGGCTCTCTCAACTTCAGGTCCGACCACCGTTTCCTGAGCTGATCTTTTGATCTTCGGACCCCGAAATTCCTCTCAAGACTCCTGACCACTTTCGCCATGATCTTGGCCTTTCGGATGTTCGGGTTGGGGTAAGGCCCATATTTTCCGTCATAGTCGGACTTCCTCATGATGTACACCATCTCCAACATCTCCCCAAACGACATATTTGTGGCCTTAAAACGTCTCCTTATGGATCGGGACGTGCCTGGATCCGGGCTTTCCTCCTCCTCCTCCTCGTTGCTAGAATTATCACGCACCTGCTGTAACTCCGCCATCATGCTCTTCCCCCACTGTGCCGAACGAAAAGGGGCGGGGAATAGACTAGAAAGAACGTCAGGGGCGGGCGGAGTTACACGCATGCGCAGTGTGTATAAAGCGATCTGTGAGCGGAGGAAGGAGCATTGGACGCGCCGATCGTAAGAACGAAGGTAAGAGACAAACTTGTGCCTATACTGCTTCTAGATTGAGGCCTATATTGTAACAAGATTAGGAGAGTTTTGTCTGACATTAGGCTTTGTCTTGTGTTGTGTCTTGCAGTGAACATGGATATCTTAATGAAAAACAATGACTTCATGTCAGTATTCATTGATATGCTAAGTGAGCTGCCCTGTCTGTGGGAGATTACCCACCCCCATTTCAAGAACCAAGCAAAGAGGAAGGCAGCACTGGTGCAATTGTGTGAAATTGTGAAGCAGGTGATCCCCACGGCAGACATCACTTATTTAAAGATTTTCATTGGTGGCCTGAGGAGCACATATCTGAGGGAGCGCAAGAAAGTCCTGGATTCACAGAGATCCGGAGCAGCAGATGACATCTATGTCCCCAGGATGTTGTCCTACGACAGGCTGCATTTTCTGGCAGGCCAGACTGAACCCAGGCCATCCCTCTCAAGTCTTCCTTCCACGCTTCCTTCCCCCCTGGCTGAGGCTTCTGACGCCCAACCTGGGCCTTCCAGGCGATATGTGGAGGAGCCCAGATTGAGCCAGGTATAGCATTCCTCTAAATATTTCTGCTTGTCCAATCAATGATGTTAACTAGATGTTAGTTGGGAGTACTAATTTATGATTGTGATTGATGATGCAAAAACTAAAACCATGTCCCTTTTTCATACACAGGGAAGTCTCAGCCAGGAGGTGGCCGGGCCGAGCCGGCTGCCTGATATCAAGGTCCCTCCACCCCCCCTGAAAACAGAAAGTGGCAGTAGGAGGAGTACCCTAGAGGAGGCAGCTATAGCATTCTTTTGGAGGGCTACAGAGGTCCTGGGAGCACCCCACACCATGGAGGAGAACATTGCTGCCTTCATAGCATCTAAAATGCAGAGGATGGAGGAGGGCCAAAAAGCCATGTGTGAGGCCCTCATATTGGAGGCTCTGGAGAAAGGTATGAGGGGCCAAATTACACCTGACACACATCTTTGGGATGGTCCTCCTCCTCCTCCTGCAGGTCCTTCTCCTCCTCCTCCTCCCTCTCCTCCAGGTCCCCCCAGTCCTCCTCCAGGTCCCCCCAGTCCTCCTCCTCCTCCAGGTCCTACTCCTCCTCCTGCCACATCTCCAACTGCACAGCCACAGCCCGGAAGGAAGCGTGAAAGGAAGACCAGACAGTGATTGCCCTGGGTTCAGTCTGGTCGGCCAAAAAATGCAGCCTCTTGTGGTACCACAGCCTGGGGACACAGATGTCATCTGCTGCTATCCGAGTCTCTGTGAATCCCGGACCAGACTGCCCTCCCTTATATATGGACTCCTCAGGCCACCAATTTTGAGGTTGAAGAATTGTTGTCTGCCGTGGGGGTCCCAGGCTTCACTAATTTCTCATGTTGATCCAGTGTTGCCTTCCTCTTTGTTTGGTTCTGATACCTTAATAAAGGATTTTTGTTTTGAATTATACTCTCCTATGTGTTTTACTTCAAAAAGGACAGTTTGTTTGTGAGGATTCAGGTACATTTCAAATATACAATGTGAAATGAACAAGGGACACCAACAACAAACAATCTCCTGGAGATTAAATAATAAAAGATATCAATGGTGTTGGGGTAACTTGACACACAAAACACACACAAAAATATTCTGGAGTAAAAATAAAAATAACATTGAACAAAGATCAGCCTTGGAAAAAATCCAAACATTAAAGAAAAAAAAAGGCTTAAAATCCAAAAAAAAACAAAAAACTGTCAGATGTGACAACTAATAACAATATATTGAGGGAATCCCGCTAAAAAAACACAAATAAAAGTTTGTGAGAAGTGTGTGTGAATATGAGCAGCAAAACTACTTAATTCTTGTCACATTATAAAGAAGAAGAGAGTGCGCTGTATTAAACCATTTTTAAGATTGCAGCGTGACGAAAGTGCTGTATCCATTGCGAACGCTAAGTTTACCAGAATGAGCTGTCCCGTGTCGGAATTTCTTCTGAGCATGCGTGGCACTTTGTGCATCGGAACAGGCCACACACGGTCGGAATTGACGCGATCGGATTTTGTTGTCGGAAAATTTTATCTCCTGCTGTCCAACTTTGTGTGTCGGAAAATCCGATGGAAAATGTCCGATGGCGCCCACACACGGTCGGAATTTCCGACAACACGCTCCGATCGGACATTGTCCATCGGAAAATCCGACCGTGTGTACGGGGCATAACAGTTTTTTGGTAGCGTTTTGAATCAGTCGCTGACAGTCAGGAGCTTTTTTGCCTGTGAGTCTCACTAGTGTACCCCTAAATTTAGAGCCCAAAATGGAAAATCGAAGGTACACTAGTGAAGAGGCCTACACGTTTCTGAGCATGACAGATAGTGAAGAGGAAGTCACTCATCTGTCAGATTCATGCTCAGAATACGATCCTGTAGAGGACAGCGGCTCCATGACAGATAGCTCTGGTGATGGAGTTGTGGTCCCTGCCAAGGTCAGGCGTACCAGACCCCAATCTTCTTCTTCTGTCCATGAAGTGCAAGAACCGCAGGGTTACTAGTGCCGCTATTCCTTCTGGTGAACTGGCAAGCACCAGCGGCCTAGTACACCCTGGTCGTACATCCAGCACTGCAGTAACACTTGGTGACGTGGTGAGTCCCATAAGTGCAGTTCAAGCTGGCGAGGTGGCAAGCACAAGTAGTGTCCCGCTGCCACCAAGAAGACAAAGACAGGCCCGTCGTGCCCATAGTGCCCTTCCTGCTGCATTCGCTAATCCGAATTGGGAACCCACCACTTCTGCAGCACCCGTACTTCCCCCATTCACTGGTCAACCCGGAATTCAGGTGGAAACAGTTGATTTTACGACACTGGATTTTTATTCGCTGTTTTTCACCGAAGATCTCAATAGATCTATTGTGGACCAAAGCAATTTATACGCTGGTCAACACATCGCCGCTAATCCCCAGTCCTCCCTTGCCAGAGATTGGAGACCAATTACGGTCCCCGAATTTAAGCTCTTTCTGGGCCTTTCCCTCAACATGGGCATAAATAAAAAGGGTACGTTGCAGTCATATTGGTCCACTGACCCAATTTACCATACGCCTGTGTTCTCTGCCTCCATGGCCAGGGCACGATACGAGCAGATTTTGCGGTTCATGCACTTCAACGACAATGAACTCTGTCGTCCTCGTGGAGACCCTGGATACGATCGGCTCTACAAAATTCGGCCCCTCATAAACCACTTCAACCAGCGTTTTGCAGACTTGTTTACTCCCCAACAAGTTGTCTGCGTTGATGAGTCCCTGATTAAATTTTCTGGCCGCTCGTCATTCAAACAGTACCTTCCCAGCATGCATGCCAGATACGGGGTCAAGATGTATAAGCTCTGTAACAGGGCCACAGGCTATACATGTAGTTTTATGGTTTACGAGGGCAAAGATAGTCACGTAGAGCCGACAAACTGCCCTGACTACATAGGAAGTGCTGGCAAGATAGTGTGTGACTTGGTGTCACCCTTATTCGGAAAGGGGTACCACTTGTACGTGGACAATTATTACACGAGCGTGCCACTTTTTAGTCACTTGTTTGATCAGCAGATTGGAGCATGTGGCACCGTGCGACCTAATCGCCGGGGCTTTCCCCAGCGGCTTGTAGATTCCCGTCTTAGGCTGGGGGAGAGAGCCTGCTTGAAGTGTAATAACTTGCTCGCTATGAAGTGGAGGGATAAGAAGAATGTTTTCGTTCTCACCTCCCTTCATGCAGACACGACGACCCAAATTACTACGGCGACTGGTGTTGTGGAGAAACCCCTCTGTGTCCACGAATATAACCAAAATATGGGAGGGGTGGACCTCAACGACCAGTTGTTGGCGCCGTACCTAGTTGCCCGTAAGCCCAGACGCTGGTACAAAAAAGTGTCTGTTTATTTCTGGCTTTTCTGAATGCTCATGTGCTATACAGAGCTTCAGGACAGACTGGATCCTTCCTTACATTCCAGGAAGAGATCGTCAGAGCCCTTCTGTTTCCAGACGGTGCTTCACTTCACCTTCCCCAACCAAATGCAGTAAGCCGGCTGCATGAGAGGCATTTTCAATATGTCCTCCCGAGTACCCCTACCCAACGAGCCCCCCAAAGAAAATGCCGTGTCTGCAGAAAGCGCGGATATAGGCGTGACACCCGGTATTATTGTCCCTCCTGTCCTGGCAATCCTGGTCTTTGCATTGGTGAATATTTTGAGCGCTACCATACACTAGTTGAGTTTTAGCGTAGGGTACAGCATTGCACAGACTAGGACACACTTTCACAGGGTCTCCCAAGATGCCATCGCATTTTGAGAGACCCAAACCTGGAACCGTTACAGTTTAAAAGTTACAGTTATAAAAAAAAAGTAAAAAAAAAAAAATACACAAAAATAAAATAAAATAAAAAAACCAAAAATAGTTGTCGTTTTATTGTTCTCTCTCTCTCTATTTTCTCTCTATTGTTCTGCTCTTTTTTACTGCAATGTTTTATTGTTGTTATGTTTTATCATGTTTGCTTTTCAGGTATGTAATTTTTTTATAGTTTACTGTGTTTTAACCATTTTTTTGTTTTCAGGTACGCCATTCAGCTGCAGCGCGGATTTATTTATCTTGACAGCATGCTCCCACGATACACGATACATAAAGCCGTGACTCCAGCGCTGTCGGAGGTGATTTCCCCACCACAGTTACATACTTCAGCATATATGCCGAAGCGTGGGGGCAGCAGTGGGTGGAGGAGCGATTTGCTCCTGTCTTTTACGGGAGGATGCACCCATGCTTCGGGATATATATATTTTGGGCACAGGTTGCGTTAAATGTTATATTTTTTACTATGTTTTTTTTGTATTTGCTTTGCAGGTATGTCTTACTGTTATACTGTAATGTTACTTTGTTTTATTGTTAACCATCATTTGCTTAGCAGGTACGCCATTCAGTTGCAGCGCGGATTTATTTAAAAAAAATATATAATGTTTGGGGGTTCAAAGTAATTTTCTTGCAAAAAAAAATAATTTTTTCATTTAAACAAAAAGTGTCAGAAAGGGCTTTGTCAAGTGGTTAGAAGAGTGGGTGATGTGTGACATAAGCTTCTAAATGTTGTGCATAAAATGCCAGGACAGTTTAAAACCCCCCTAAATGACCCCATTTTGGAAAGTAGACACCCCAAGCAATTTGCTGAGAGGCATGTCGAGTCCATGGAATATTTTATATTGTGACACAAGTTGCGGGAAAAAGACACATTATTTTTTATGCACAAAGTTGTCACTAAATGATATATTGCTCAAACATGCCATGGGGATCTGTGAAATTACACCCCAAAATAAATTCTGTTGCTTCTCCTGATTACGGGGATACCCCATGTGTGAGACTTTTTGGGAGCCTAGCCGCGTACGGGACCCCGAAAACCAAGCACCGCCTTCAGGCTTTCTAAGGGCGTAAATTTTTGATTTCACTCTTCATTGCTTATCACAGTTTCAGCGGCCATGGAATGTCCAGATGGCACAACCCCCCCCCCCCCCAAATGACCCCATTTTAGAAAATAGTGTTTTGCAGACCTCACTTTTTGTCACAAACTTTTGAAAATTGAAAAAAGAAAAAAAATACATTATTCTTGTCTTTCTTCATTTTCAAAAACAAATGAGAGCTGCAAAATACTCACCATGCCTCTCAGCAAATAGCTTGGGGTGTCTACTTTGCAAAATGGGGTCATTTTGGGGGGTTTTGTGCTATCTTGGCATTTTATGGCCTTCGAAACTGTGATAGGTAGTGAGGAGTGAAATCAAAAATTTACGCCCTTAGAAATTCTGAAGGCGGTGATTGGATTTCGGGGCCCCGTATGAAGCTAGGCTCCCAAAAAGTCCCACACATGTGGTATCCCCGTACTCAGGAGAAGCAGCAGAATATATTTTGGGGTGTAATTCCACATATGCCCATTGCATGTTTGAGCAATATATCATTTAGTGACAACTTTGTGCAAAAAAAAAAATTTGTCACTTTCCCGCAACTTGTGTCAAAAAATAAAATATTCCACGGGTTCAACATGCCTCTCAGCAAATAGCTTGGGGTGTCTACTTTCCAAAATGGGGTCATTTGGGGGGGTTGTGCCATCTTGGCATTTTATGGCCTTCAAAACTGTGATAGGTAGTGAGGAGTGAAATCAAAAATTTATGCCCTTAGAAATCCTGAAGGCAGTGCTTGGTTTTCGGGGCCCCATACGCGGCTAGGCTCCCAAAAAGTCCTAAACATGTGGTATCCCAGTACTCAGGAGAAGCAGCAGAATGTATTCTGGGGTGTAATTCCACATATGCCCATGGCATGTTCGAGCAATATATCATTTAGTGACAACTTTGTGCAAAAAAAAAAAAAAAAATGTGTTACTTTCCAGCAACTTGTGTCAAAATATAAAATATTCCATGGACTCAACATGCCTCTCAGCAAATAGCTTGGGGTGTCTACTTTCCAAAATGGGGTCATTTGGGGGGGGGTTTGTGCCATCTTGGCATTTTATGGCCTTCAAAACTGTGATAGGTAGTGAGGAGTGAAATCAAAAATGTATGCCCTTAGAAATCCTGAAGGCAGTGATTGGATTTCGGGGCCCTGTACGCGGCTAGGCTCCCAAAAAGTCCCACACATGTGGTATCCCCGTACTCAGGAGAAGCAGCAGAATGTATTCTGGGGTGTAATTCCACATATGCCCATGGCATGTTTGAGCAATATATCATTTAGTGACAACTTTGTGCAAAAAAAAAATGTGTTACTTTCCAGCAACTTGTGTCAAAATATAAAATATTCCATGGACTCAACATGCCTTTCAGCAAATAGCTTGGGGTGTCTACTTTCCAAAATGGGGTCATTTGGGGGGGTTTTGTGCCATCTTGGCATTTTATGGCCTTCAAAACTGTGATAGGTAGTGAGGAGTGAAATCAAAAATGTATGCCCTTAGAAATCCTGAAGGCAGTGATTGGTTTTCGGGGCCCTGTACGCGGCTAGGCTCCCAAAAAGTCCCACACATGTGGTATCCCCGTACTCAGGAGAAGCAGCTGAATGTATTTTGGGGTGCAATTCCACATAGGCCCATGGCCTGTGTGAGCAATATATCATTTAGTGACAACTTTTTGTAAATATTTTTTTTTTTTGTCATTATTCAATAACTTGGGACAAAAAAAATAAATATTCAATGGGTTCAACATGCCTCTCAGCAATTTCCTTGGGGTGTCTACTTTCCAAAATGGGGTCATTTGGGGGGGTTTGTACTGCCCTGCCATTTTAGCACCTCAAGAAATGACATAGGCAGTCATAAACTAAAAGCTGTGTAAATTCCAGAAAATGTACTCTAGTTTGTAGACGCTATAACTTTTGCGCAAACCAATAAATATACGCTTATTGACATTTTTTTTTACCAAAGACATGTGGCCGAATACATTTTGGCCTAAATGTATGACTGAAATTGAGTTTATTGGATTTTTTTTATAACAAAAAGTAGAAAATATAATTTTTTTTCAAAATTTTCGGTCTTTTTCCGTTTATAGCGCAAAAAATAAAAACGGCAGAGGTGATCAAATACCATCAAAAGAAAGCTCTATTTGTGGGAAGAAAAGGACGCAAATTTAGTTTGGGTACAGCATTGCATGACCGCGCAATTAGCAGTTAAAGCGACACAGTGCCAAATTGGAAAAAGTCCTCTGGTCCTTAGGCAGCATAATGGTCCGGGGCTAAAGTGGTAAATTGGCTTCTGTTGAACAGAGAGGGGAACACACACATTGGAATTTGGCCAGTTCCTGCTGAACCAGATGAATTTTGATATATGTATACCCTGCTTAGTCTTTAAATTCAACACATAGAACAAAGTATCTAGAATTGCCTTTGAAACACAAACTGACCAAAAGTGTCTGACAATAGAATCATGTTTTACAGGCTTTCTGGATGGACCAATTAAATAATATATTCATAGGAATAAAATGATTGAAGTTTAAAGCATAGATTTGATTTGAATAGTTTTCTTTCCAAGTTGGTTGGATACAATAGACTTTTAGATAACAAAATGTTCTCATCTTATACCAATAGAAAAAAGGAGTGAAACCACTTTTCACGTAGTACAATTGAAAAAGTGAATTGCATCAAGCCTTTATAATGACTGACTTGTTTTTAATCTCACAATTGCCCTCATGTAATACTGGATCTCAATGACTGTATTCATTTAAGCTTGTCCACGTTGTAATAAAAGAAAGCATGGTTTTATCTGTCTGTGACAGTGCTGTTGTTGCAAGGCTAAAAAATAATTACGTATCTTGTTCAGGAGTTGGATTGTATGTCAATTACCATGTCTTTTAAAGGTGAAAACATTGTTAAGGTAAACATTTAGGCAAGAAGAATTAAATGAAAACTACCTGGTCTGCTTATTGTAAAAATAGCCAGTGGCAGTGTGGAAAACAAACTTTTTTGTCCTCAGTGGATACATAAGATAGAAATCTTCATGAACATAACAGAGAGGAAATGGCTGGCTCAAAGTGTATTCAAAGAGTGGCAAATGTGCTCCTGCAATGCATTTATGAAAGGGCTATATCTCATACAATATCACACAAATATTTCTGGTTGGTTACAGGAAAGATAAGATTGGAGGGCACAAAAACAGCACAAGGAAATGTCAAACGTTAGCAGAATGTTAAAATGGAATGACAAGTCATGCATTTGTTGGCACAAACCCTGGAACATTCTATAATATCCCCCTTAGTTAATCAATGTACTAATTTGTACTCCTAGCTCATTCGTGTATTCCAAATATCTCATGCTTTTGCGAGCCTTAATGCCAGGATATCCTCATTTGGAACGAAAAGTTCAGACCATGCAAAGATCTCCCATTTAATCTATATTCCATATGTGCATATTTTGTGACCTACTTATGAGCATCACCCAAAGTTCTCCAAACTAGCTTATCATAATTACCATATTGATGATGTACCAGTGCCAGTGTCCTATGTGAGTTGTCTTTCTAGACAACTCAATGATGGGTAGACATTCTTTTTAATGTATTTATTTTTTGTGTTCTGGCAAAATATTAACATTTTAAAAGAACTTGAATGTGCTCATATAAACAAGCAACAAGTATGAGGACACACAAATCTTGGCATATTTGACCAGTTCACCTGCCCAAACCCCTGCTGCAAATGTAAATAAAGCAGCTGGCAGGGAAGCATTGTAATTTGATAGTCCATCATGAGAACAGGGAAACCGTGTTGGGTGAAGGGTTGTTGTGACGGACAAATGATCTACAGTATATCTCTAAACAACGTGGCTGGTGTATTTACATTTTATATTTTTGGCAATAAAGAACTTTTTTACAGTATGGGTGTCTTTATCTTTATTTGCTTCTAACTCTTTGTACTAATGTACCCTGCTTCCAGACACTTATAAAAGGAAGAAATTGGTGTAGTGGCTCCTCCTAAAAATGGAACCAAATCTCCTCATTTCAAGGTACCCTTCAATGCTGAAAGGCAATGCTTGAAATGTACATGAAAAGGTAACCCAAATGTATCCTGATTCTTTAAATCCAACTTACTTTACCACCCCATCTAAATACTATAATTACCCAAAAATATACTGACACAAAGGTTGGGAGTAAACTGGCTGTTTTCGGCCCCTTTATTTAAAATCTAATTAATCTAACAATTATGTAAATAATAATAACACCAACAACAAAAATGTAACCTTTTCGGTTGCCGATCCTTGGAGGCACTACGTATCAGAAATATTTCCTTGTATCTGAGTAAACCATTTACACAGTCCCTGCCACACTGCACTGACTCAGGCATGAAAACCTTCTGCAGATACACCATTGTACTCCAGTTAATCCACCGTAACAGGTATACCACCAGGGACCCATACCTTAGATGTGTCCCAATCCTCTAATTACAGCAGATTATTTAAAATGCTTCCAAAGACCCAACCACCACAGCGCAAAGTGTAAAACCTCACACCTTTGTGCTCCACCACAAATGTAATGCCCGCTGTATCCCATCCTGCAGGCCCAGTGACCACAGATCCCTGCCCACTGCATTCATATGGACCCCTCCACTGCGGACATACCTCCATGTGTCCACTTCAAGCTCCCGGTGCCTAACTGCAAAACCCTGGTACGTGTCATGAATCTCTTAACTTCCTTGTTAGCCTTCACTCGTGCAATGTTGAGCTTTGCCACTGACCTGGCAAGACGCCAGGTGGTGCGGCTCACCATGTCCGACCATACCAACACTGCATCCGGAAATGCCATCTGAAAACGTAGCATGTCAAACTTGACAGCACGTATGAGGCTTCTGCTGGACCGAACCCCCAGGTCGTTACCTCCCGCGTGTAGGACTAAAATGTCAGGGGCCTGTCCCATCTAGTGACTCTGTTGACCTCTGGAACCACCCTGCTCCATAACAACCCAGGAACGCCTATCCACTTAATACTGGCCTCAGATCTAGGGAAGCCCAACTGACAACCATTAGGCCTAATGTCAGCCCTCCTAGCCCCCCCAATGCACAAATGAATGTCCCAAGATCCACACGAGGCAGGCAATATCTGAAAAGAAAATACAACACATAACATATAACACCAGAACAAGCTATAATAACTGCTATGTATTTAAAGGGGACAAACAACACAACACCCCCTACTGGTATTCACCCACCGTGGCCACCGGGCATATGGGCGACCCAGGAATTTGCATTCATTTTACGAGCTCCCCTTTTCCGGCTTGATCCGTCTTGGATTCACGGATAAACAACATAACAGAAACCCCATCGCAGTGGACGTCCACCACTGACAAACCCCAATGCGCCGCCTTGGACGGACTGACTAATTCACCCACCCTAAGGGCCCCATAAAAAGCCAAGGCAAAATCCGCCCTGAACAGCAATGTTTCAAAGCCGGACAAACAAACTGTGAACATCTGTAGGAATAACGATTGCAAAATATCAAAAGTGATAGGCCAGCGGCCATCCGGCCACCGCGCACCCTTCCAATTGCCTCTAAGGACCTGTTTTACCAAAAAATCTTTGGTAAAATCGGGTATGCCCCGCATTTTAAACCAAAAGTACAGGCCGGCCAATTTTTGGTTCATGGTGGAAATAGATACACCGGCTGTGAAACACTGGCAAACAAAATAAACCAACAAATGTCTGAATTCAGAACCTTTTCTATCGACCCAGCCTGCTGCATTAGCTTATCCCATTCCCTCCAGACCTTAGTATAGAAGGACCAGGTCGAAGCGCTCAAGGAGCTTGGAAACAAATTTGAGGCGATTCCAATGCAATCTGCCACAGCCGACTCGGACAAGGGGTTCCGTGTTGCTCTGCGCCAGGTGCCAACTTTCAGAACCTGTCCACCTGAAAACAGGAAAGAGCGTCAGCCACCATGTTGGCATAATACGGCATGCAAAATAAAGCTCTTACCGATGAGCGACGGTAGCTCGTGAAGCTGAATTTTGTGTTTCCCAGCAGCCAGACGGACCTCTTCCTGTAGAGCATGCAATTTGTCGTCAGGCAGACAACACTGCATTGCCCGAGAATCTATCTCTATACCCAGAAACCTGATAACCTCTACCGGGCCTTCGGTCTTGTCCGCTGCAAGAGGAATACCAAAACGCTCTGCTATGTGCTATATCATAGGCAGCAACACGTCGCATAAATTACACGATGGAGGGCCAACTAATAAGAAGTCATCCAGGTAATCAATCACTGAATTGACACCTGCCACATCCCGCACTACCCATTTGCGAAAAGAACTGAAGGTTTCAAAAAAGGCGCAAGAGGCGGAGCAGCCCATAGGCAGGCAGCTATCCACGTAAAAGGCCCCCAACCATTTGCAGTGTAACAGATGAAAGCTGCACGGGTGAACCTGTAGTAACCAAAAAGCCAACTCAATATCGATCTTCGCCATAAGGGCCCCCTTATAGTGCCTTACCCAATACACCGCGGCATCAAACTATGTATATGACACAGCACACCTATTTAGAAAGGGGGCCATCCTGTCCACCTTCACTGGAGTCCAGCTTTTTTCCTGCAGCATCTCGAGCCTTGCCGGCCTTAAAGCAACATGACAAGGGGTGAGGCCCCCCCGCAGTGAGAGCATTCTTGCAACTAGTGCCGAACTTGATTGAACCTTCATTAAACTGCCAACATTGACCTCGCCTTTTTGCGGCCGGTTGTCCAGGGGCGGTAGGGCTCCCGGTCCCCACTGGAAAAAATGAAGTCGAGGCTCGTGGAGAAGACATAAGTTTCATCCACAAACTAATATCTTTATGATCCCAGCGCATAAACACTCTGGGCCTCGCTAATGGAATCCAGATAACAAAAAAGTGGATAAAAAATATTTTCAGGGGATTTCTCACTGATAGCCAAAATGGCGAATGCCTGGAGCCAATTGTTAAACGTACGTGGAACCAACCTATAATGCCACTTCTCTTCATCTTTCTCTAGACTCTTCTGGTTTTACCGTATCTAAATTAAACTTTTCCAGGGAGAGCAACGTGAAGATCTCCACATATTCCCCCTGCCAAATTTTTTCCGGTATCTCAGATTTGAGGTGAGCTCCCAGAGGACCTTTAAAGCAGACATACACTTCCCTGCAGGACTCTTAGTAACCTGTGTCGCTGCCCAGAGGACTCCCAGAGGACCTTTAAAGCAGACATACACTTCCCTGCAGGACTCTTAGTAACCTGTGTCGCTGCCCAACCCGCCCCCAGGGAGTCTGAAACCCAAGCCGACATTGGCGTAGAGCTCACCGACGTGCCCGTGTCAAAGCGTTGGACCAAAGAACGCAGCCAGACCAAAAGGTCCAGTACGGCCGCAGCATTACCTGTTCGTCCCTAGGCCTGCCGTCCCATGTAAGGGAGGGGGGAGGCCCCGCCTCCTACCTGTGGAGTGACACCAGGACCCACCTCTGGTGTCTGCCCAACCCGAGAAACCACAACAGGGAAAACAGAAAGCAGCAAAGAAGGGACAACATTAGACAATGCCTTACCGGGCCGACCAGGACGAGGTCACACAGCCACCATTCTGGAATTCCCCATCCACAAATTCTGTGGGGCGACATCCTCTTCTGCACTGGACAGCTCGCCCTCAGAGCAGGAGGAATCTTCAGGAGGCTGGACTGGTGATGATAAGCCACCCGTGGAAGGACCCGGCTGTTCGCTGTCCCGTCTGAGTCTCTGACCTCCAGAACTGCTGTGCCCTGCTGTAGCTATGTAGCTCCTCTTCACCCCCCCACTGGTGGGCGGGGCCCTGCTGTGCCGACCTGAACTGGAGGCCCTCAGATCCAGACTGGATCTGGGTGTGATGGGGTCACTGAACGCTCTACCCGACTGGCCGTGACCTGTGGCACAAATCCTCCCTCGCTGAGCCAACATTCCCGGCGCTGTTACTGTCAGGGATGGGGCCGCACTCTCTCTGTTCTTCCTCTTCTATGGGACTGGGGGTGGGGTAGGGCTGCGTACCCGTCCCACCGAGCTCCGCCCCTGATGGGGATTCCTTCCAGCACCCACGCCCGTTCCAACTCAGGGTGGCTGGGTCAGCTGGGCTGGAGGGTCCGAGTCTGGGCTCCCAATATGGCACTGAGCTTGCGGGGATTGTGAGGGGCTGAAGCATTCCAGGGGGAGCACCCGACGAGCACGTCTCACCTGGGTGCCTGCCAGAGCTGTGGCGGTCATCCCTGCAGGGCTGCAATCTGGCTCTGCAGCCAATCGGTCCCCATGGATTCTGCCATCAAGTGGAACTGTTCGGCCAGGTGCCATGAATCCTCCATCAGGAACGCAGGGGGAAGGGCTCAGCACAGAACAATTTCCTCCTCGTGTCTGCTGGGCAGATATCCTGTCACCCCTGACCTCCCTCACTCCAGCTCCTGCAGTACCTCCCCCACCACTTAACTGGCCAATCTACGGCCTGCTCTAGTGGCCTAGCAACAGTATTAACCCCCACTAGCCTGGCTCCCTTGTGCCCCTGTTTATGCAGCCCTGCACTTCTATTGTCTTTATTTTGCTACGCGCTGTGCTGTAACGGGGCCAGGTGCTTACTGCTCTCCCTTTCCTGGCCACCCAGGCTGCATGCTTGGATAAGTTTCCGGTTGAAATTTTAGGGAGAAGCCTACAAGTGTACCGTCACTTCAAAAAATGGGGAAATTGTGTGGGTTTTACTTAAAATACCAACCAGGCCCTTATCTAGGTATGCAGCCAGGGTAGCCAGGAAAAGGATAGCAGAAAGCATGCAGCACCCTTTTATATACCTTACCAGGCCATGTGCCTTTCTCCCTTTCAGGGAGAGGTACCTTGGAAAGGGCAGTGACCAGCTCACCATGCTTTTTTCAACAATAGATTTCCTATTAGCTTTGAAAAATGGCAGAAAAAAATAGCTAGTTTCAACTCCAGTAGACTTCAGTGGGGTTCACCACTAAGTTTGGTGTTCACAGACTTCCAGCTGGATTCTCCCAAAAACGGAACCCTTGGCCCGGTTTTCTCATCCCTACATATAACTTACTGGTTTATAACATCCAATCAGCATGAAAAATGAATGTATACAACAATTTTAGATATTGTGCACCAAGGTAAGACATTCACTGCCTTTAGGGTCCATTCACACCAGGTGCAGTGGGAATGCGTTGAGTGACTATTCCAGCGCAGTCCCACCGCACCTCCACCACGTGACAAGGCAAAATGGTTGCAGTGGTGTGTGGGGGGTATGTGCTTAAAAAAGTAATGCATAGAGTACTTTTTTACAGCGCAGCGTGGGTCACCACCTGCCGATAGGACTTTAAACTTTAAAGTTTGTTTTAAAATAAGGAAACAGTAGATATCAGTGCATCAGCATTGCGCTGTTCCAGCCGGACTGCACCGCACACCAGCAGCGGCTGTGTTGCAATGCAGTGGCTAGGGTGAACAAGCCCTTGGACTGCAATTTTATCGGAAATCCCCAACTGTCATAGAAGTCATTACATTGTAATACTAACATAAAATCACACACATAGGTTGGACTTGATGGACTTTAGTCTTTTTTCAACCTCGCCTACTATGTAACTATGTATGTAAGTTCTCAATATTTTTACAATGCAATGCAATTTACAATAAAAAATCCAAATTCCAACATACACAATGTAGTATTATTGCAAATACCTATGCCTATCTTTTGATAGAGAGGATAAATATACGCAAAATGTACACAATAATAACAACATTGCCACATGTACCATAATAACAGTTACTGTTCATGTTGAAAGCCCCACGTCATTCTTGAATTTGGTAGAACTTTTTGTTTGAGAGAATTTTAACAAGTTAAATACATGGTTACAGTACATACATAGTTAAATAGTTACACACAAGGAATATAAATATACTATTCCTTGTGTATTTGTGGGTTCAAACTTCCCTGTGGGTGAGAATTAGGAAAGCTACACTTTTTGTAGATGCTGACTTTTAATAAACACAAAAATGACTGGAGCTCTGTTTAAATAAATTCGATTTTGTGAAAGAAATGTGTTATGTGCAGTTTGTAAATTCAAATCTATACTTCCAAATGCAGTGGACATGTTCTAAGAAACTGCACAATTCTGTATTGTCTCATATCAAGTTGTATCACATTTACATTGGTCAGGCCATGCACTTTTGTACACAGTAGGCATGCTGTCTGTGAGGTTCAATAAATAAATATGCTCTATAAATACCATTAAAAAACACCATCCTGTGAGCCAAATCAAGCATGAAAGTAATAAGAACTGGTCATATCCTGAGCACCATTACACACATGCCCTTATGCAGTGTGTTGGACAATTTACTTAATTAAAGAAGTACAGCCAAAGCTATTTTCGCTGCACTTCTCCTGTGGATCACAGTAGTGCAGTTTGTTTTACATTCCTGTGCCCCATTTTCAGCAGACAGTGGGCCTGAGCCTGCTGTCGGCTGACGTTACAGAGCTGGTCCAGGCTGGATAAAGATTGTGACCATATGATCGGGGTCCACACAGAATCCTGGACTGACACCCGCTTCAGCCTCTCAGCAAGCCGGTGAGACCCTGAGCCAGCCTCTTCCGCCCCCTCCAGAGCCCAGTGCTCCAGTGAGCACAGGGGGTGGCAGAGCAGAGAGCCGGTGACTGACAGTCACCGGCTCTCTGCTCACGGAGCACTGAGAACTGAGCGTTCAGTTTGGACTGATTGTATGATGTATGATTCCAAAAAAAAAACCTGATTTCTCTTTTAAGGTTTTTTTTTTTGTTTAATGCTTTTATGTCTATACAATCTAATTTAACAATACTTGGATAAATTCTCATTATTTTAAGCTGGATTGGAAAAAAAATGATAAATAGTTATTTCAAAAAAGTGTCATGTGTTTATTTTGACAATGAATCACTAACCACATACATTAAGGAAGACAGAGTCCATTGAGACTGACATGTAATTGCTTTAATTACTGTTGATGTTGCAGAGACAGTTCTTGTATACAATAAATGTCACAGTGACATTTTCTAATTTGCTGAAACAGGATACAGGAGGTGTTTGGAGCTGGAAAAAAGTACAGACAATTTTAGGCCATCACATTTAAGATCATGAGTTTTTGGTGTTTTATCTTAAACACATTTTATGGGTGATGTAATGAAATGTGTTGTAATATTAATTTCCAAAATGGTGAAGAGTAAATGTTTTTCAAAGCATTAACTACTTGACTTCTGGAAGGTTTTCCTCCGTTCATGACCAGAATTTTTTTTACTATTTAGCACTGTGCTACTTTAACTGGAAATTGTGTGGACATGCAACACTGCACCCAAATTAAATTTATATAGTTTTTTTTTTTTTTTACACAAATAGAGCTTTCTTTTAGTGGTATTTAATCACCACTGGGTTTTTAATTTTTTGCTACAGTATATAAATTAAAAATACCAGAAACTTGGAAACTAAACATGTTTTTCTTAGTTTCTGTTATAACATTTTGCAAACAAATAATCTTTCTTCATAAATTTACGTCAAAATGTAGTCTGCTACATTTCTTTGGTAAATAACCTAAATCAGTGTATACTATTTAGTCTGCGTGAAAGTTATATGGTCTACAAGCTATGGTATATATATTTGAAAACTGATCAATCCTGCTGTACTGATTGCTTATCCCATTTCTTGAGGCCCTAAAATGCCAGGACAGTATGAATATCCCACAAATGACCCCTTTTTGGGAAGTAGACAGTCCAAGGTATTTAGTAAGCAGTATTGCAAGTTTTTTGATGCTGTAATTTTTTGGCACAATTTTTTGAAAAATTAAGAAACTAAAAAAAATTACTTTTTCACTTTTTTTTATACTGTCACCAATGCAGTACAACATCATCATATAACTGGTGTGGTGGTAATCAGGGATACTGGCTGGTGACAGTATGTAAAAAAACAAAGTAAATAATTTTTTATTCAATTTTTAAAACTTTTTTTCTTTTTTTTTTTACATTTTTTTTTTATTTTGTTTACATTTTTTTAACATACATTATCATGTTTTTAACATTTCATATGAGTAGTTTAGTGTCACTAAAGTGACACTATACTACTCTGGGGGGGTGATCAGAGATTTTTTTTTTCTTACATTGTGATTGCTTGCTGTTTCAACTGTCAGGAATGGCTTTCATTTATGACTCATTGTTTACTATTGTGATACTGTGATTGGCCATCGCTATCACATGGTGGAGGGTGTTGTGATTGGCTCAAACACAACAGTAAACAATGATGTCATGAATGAATTCCATCCATGACTGTTGTTTACTAGGAAGTTATGTGATGCACAGTGATCACGTGGTATCCTGAGACCTGATACCAAGGACTGCAAACTGCTGTGTCCAGTGGACACTGCAGTCATTGATTGTGCTGCTGCGCACCCCAGGGGGTGTGCTAGTGCGCATAAGCAGGGCAATGTACTGGTATGTTGCGGTGTCTGCTCAAGCCGCCAGCCAGCAGTAAAATTATTGTTGGCAAGTCAACAAGTGGACAAAACCTGACTTTCATAGTTGTTCAGGCTCACAGAAAACTTGTACTCAGAGGCTTCCAAGCTGGCAGTTACACTTTAAAGCTATATTTCAGGCAACCAGCACAATACATGGATAATAACATATAAGGAAAATTGTTTAACAAGCTAAAGTATTTGCACTTCTATGCATCCAGTACTGAGATTTACTTAAAAAGCGAGGTGGCCTGATTTTTTTTTCTTTTCCTGCAGTTAAAGTTGTTGTAAACCTTTCCATATATGAAACAAATCCTCCTACATACGTTGTACCTGTTTATCTGCAGTACATGCAAAACAGAAAGCAGCCCTCCGGCCCTCCACGCCTGCACTTAGTCTCATTGACATTTCTGTAAGTAGTTGTGGTAAATTGGGGTTATCTCCCCTCTCCTCTTCCTATTTACAATAATGATTATTATATTTTATAAATTAATTATGTGTTTCAATACATATAGGCATCTACCTCATACTATACTTTATGTACTATGTACTATATATATACCATATATATACCATGTACTATACCAGCACTCACCATATTTACCAATTGGATTGTACCAATGAACTAGAGATACAGTTCTTTATCAGGGAGACACACTTCTATGAAAATGGTTCTCTATAATGTGCATGATATGAACTCATTATGCTACTATTGTTGTTGTCATTATCATTGTTATATTATATTTATCCCAATGTACTTTGTTCTATATAATGTTTTACATTATGAACTTACTATGTCATTATTTTATTATGGTATTATTGTTATTATTTTTATACTTTTATATCAATAAACCATTGACTGCCAATTGTTGTTTTGCAATGCTGTCACTAAAATGTCCATAGTTCTGTTATACCTAGTACCGCCCATTTTTCATATTATCGTGATTTCTCCAGGGGTGCATTCTTCATATAAAGTCCCACTTTCCTTCCTTTTTATCCTGTTTATCTGCAGTCTTCTCTTCTCTACACCCATTCAAAGTCCAGCAATTATAAAGCTTGTCTGAGCTTTTAGAAAACAGTGATTGGGGAGCTGACATTACACATTGCAAAACTCACTTAGGAGAGCTCTAAGAGCTGATTGGAGGAAACACAACTTCCTTCACACAGCACACAAGAACAGAGCTGCGGCTGTCAATCACAGGCTGTGTGCCGGAGTTCCCTCCTCTGTCACCTTTTTCTTTTGGTGTCAGAAAAAATTGTCAGAAGTAATTCATGTTGATAGCAGAGGAATGAAGCAGGAGGCAGAAATGACACGTAGTTCCCTTAAATCAGACAAGTACACACTATAGAGGGATATGCTTTGTTTATATTTCCTGTCTGAGGTTTACAACCACTTTAACTAACACTTAAAGCGATTGTAAATGATCACCTCGTAAAACAACCTATTCAGTTAAAAATAAAAATTAAATGCAAAAAGTGTTTGTATAGATAGAAAAATACATTATAAATACTTTTTTTCCCTTTTTTTTATAAGTGATCACATTCCCTCTGTTTTTAGCTGCATAAGAGCTGGGAGAGGAGAAGCAGCGGCACACTGAGCTTCCAAGTGAATGGCTGTTCAACAGGGGTGTGTCAGGACAAGTCTGATCATTGGAGGAGAGCGGGCTGAGTTCCCAGCATAGCTAGAGAACTGACCACGGTTTGCTCTCCTGCTTAGTGTGGTCAGTTTTTAATAGGAAAGCAGAGGGACTGGCAGGAACACCAGGGATTTCACACAAAGGAAGCAATACAAAGAGAACAGGATACTTTCTCATACAAGTACATGGTACAGCAGGCACATATCAGGAATAGAAAGTGTTGGAGTAACAAATGCCTTAAAGGCTAAGTTCACCTTTTCGGGCAGAATGTAATTTTTTTAAATAAATAGAAACATTTTCTAATGTCTTTTCTGCGAAAGTCATCCAAATGTGAGACAAACCATTTCTTTATTTTATTTTCCAATTGTAAAACAGTAAGAAAGTAGCACAAATATACACATTCCCACAATGTATACATTTCTTCATGTTATGACCTATAAGCCATAAGGATTCATTACAAATGTATAGAAAGTGAAAGGTAATAAATACCTGTATGCATTAGTGCTCATTCACATCAGTCGACACATGCTTTTTTTTGTGAAATATTTTTTATGGATTTCCTTGACAGAGAATAACACATAGAAAGAACAATGATTGTACAAAGGCATATGACGAACAGCTATCATAGTCACAGAAGAAAAACAAATTCTTGTTGAATTTGTGGAGCCAGCATATGTCCTAATGGAGACAGCATACGTTCTAATGGACACCTGAAAACTTATAACAATAATAACTGGAGGAGGATAATACAGGAACAAAGATATTATTGCTACCATCAGTCCCCCCGGATCGATAACTAAAAGAGTATGAGCAAATATATCAGAGGTTATGTTTTGCATAATGTATGTGTTTGGTGTGCATTGTGAAGAGAAGTGAGATGTGTTGTTACAACACATTGCATTGTTTTTTTCAGTGGCGTAGCTAGCACATCTGGCACCCGGGGCTGGACATTTTTTTGCACAAGAAAAATAGTATGTGGCAATAGCAATAGCGGCGTCACGCCAAAACTGTGGGTGTGGTCAGATTGCATCAACAGTGGGAAGGGCTTAAAGGGCCATATGCTTTAATGACTGTGCCACAAGCGAGTATGCATCAGACAGTACAAACCTCAGTATACTAATTTTAATAAAATAAAACAGTTCTGTTGCATATCCTTTACTACACACAGGTAACAATAAAGTGATATTAAAGTCTTGTTTTTTGTTTTCATTTTCTAAATAATAAACATGCTATACTTACCTGCTCTGTGTAATGGTTTTGCATAGAGCAGCTTGGATCCTCTTCTTCTCGGGTCCCTCGCCGGCACCCCTGGCCCTTCCCTCTTTCTGGGCCAATAGCTCCCGCTGCTGCCAACAGCCAATCAGGAGTGCGAGTCCCCAGACAACCAAGGCTCTCGTGGACATCGCTGGATAGAGAGGGGGCTCAGGTAAGAATTAGGTGGGGCTGGGGGGGTTGCTGCACACAGAAGGTTTTTTACCTTTATGCATAGAATGTTGTGCCTTTACAACCACTTTAACAAAGCATGTGCTGTACTTAGAATATAGTAGTCAAGAATAAGAAATGTAAAACACAGTGGGGGGAATTTATCAAAACTGGTACAGTCGAATTTGGACCAGCTGTGCATGGCAACCAATCAGCTTCTATATTCAGCTTGTTCAGCTTTAAAAATAAAAGCTATGAGCTGATTGGTTGCCATGCACAACTGTTCCAAATTCTGTCTGTTCTAGTTTTGATACATTCCCCTAAGGGCTAAGCAGACAGGTCCTGTATGCTGAGCCACTTTTTGTTGCATCTGCATCCACCAGAGAGCTTCACCTATAGAAGTGGGTGCACAGATCCAAATGCAGACACTGTGGATTTGGATACATGCATTGCATCCCTTCCTGTCTGCATATAAAATTTTGACATTCGACTGTCCATGAAGCTGCTGCATCCCAATTGACTTTGACTGGCCTGCCTGCACAGCGATGCACAGAACACCATGCATCCCAAAGCGGTACACGACCATCACACTGGGCATGGAGGCATATGCTCCATGTAAATGAGGCCTAATTGTCATGTGGGCCAAATAGCAGGAAAGAGAAGATATTGGGTAATTAAAAGAGAAGTATGGGAATTTTATTTATGAATCATAATTACATAGGTAGATGCTGCATCTGTCCCCCACCGACTCTAAGGCTGAGAACCGAGTAATCAAACAGCCGATCACTCAGTTCTCAGTGCTCCCTAAGCAGAGAGCTGGTGGCTGTTAGTCACTGGTTCTGCTCTGCCCCCCCCAGTGCTCACTGAAACACTGGGCTGTGGAGGGGGCGGCAGTGGCTGGCTCAGGCTCTCAGCGGCTCGCTGAGAGGCTGAGCTGGGTGCTGGTCCAGGCATGTGAGCAGATCCCAACCATATGGTTGAGATCTTTCCCCAGCCTGGACTGATTCTGTGACATCAGCCCAGAGCAGGCTGAAGCCTGCTGTCAGCTGAAAATGGGTCACAGGGATGAGCCCAATATTCGAGTCGAATGTAGGTTTGTACATTGGGTGTTCACCTGTTTGCCGAATTTAGAACATTATGGGGCGTTCGCGGTAAATTTGAGTGCCCGCGGAATGTCCTATAATGAATGGCGAGACCGTCAATGCACTGCGAGATTGCTGATTGGCCAAAGCATGCACCTGACCTGCATGCTTTGGCCAATCACAGTGTGCTCTACTGTGAGAGCCAGGATGTTAGGGGAACCCCATGCCAAAATTTAAAAAAATGGCGTGGGGGTCCCCCCAAAATCTATACCAGGCCATTCAGGTCTGTTATAGATTTTAAGGGGAACCCTGTGCCCAAATAAAAAAAATGGCGTGGGGGTCCCCCCAAAATCCATACCAGACCCTTATCTGAGCACTCAACCTAGCAGGCCACAGGAAAAGAGAGGGGAACGAGAGAGGGCCTCCCCTCCTGAACTGTACCAGGCCACATGCCCTCAACATGGGGAGGGTGTTTTGCAGTCACCCATGTTGATGGGGACAAGGGCCTCTTCCCCACGACCCTTGCCTGATGGCTGTGGGGGTATGCGGGTGGGGGGCCTAACAAGGGGACCCCCAGATCCCGCCCCCCCCATGTGAATGGGTATCAGGTACATTGTACCCTACTCATTCACCAAAAAAAGTGTCAAAAAAGTAAAAATGACAGGAGACAGTTTGGGACAAGTCCTTTAATTTAAAAAAAAATGGCCCGCAATGTAAATTCATCTTCGATCACAGCACTGATGGACCGAGAAAAAAAACTGGAAAAACTCTGATTCAATGGGATATGAAAGGGGATTTTGCCTCATCTAGATGACTAAATGATATGATGCAAAAATTATAATTTATTATAAGGAAAGTAAATAGACCTCCAATATGACAAACAGTGATTAACCAGCAACCAACCCCAGTGACACACAACAAATAACTGCCTAAGCCAAAAGTATGTACAGGAGTAAGAGGTACAGTACCTGACCGCGAGATTGTGTTTCCAGCACGATCCCATCGCGCTAGTTCTCGGTGACAGGGTACTGTGCATGTCGCGCTGACTCACTCATTGGGAAAGGAAAACGTTTTTTTCCTTTCGCAATGAGCGACAGGCAGTGCTGACAGTTGTCTGGTATGAATCCTGAGGGGGAACGCCGCGCCAAATTTTAAATGAAAAAACAGCGTGGGTTCCCCCCCCCAGGGGCATACCAGGCCCTTAGTTCTGGTATGGATTGTAAGGGGAACCCCCTACGCCAAAAAAACGGTGTGGGGGACCCCCCAAAATCCATACCAGACCCTTATCCGAGCACGCAGCCTGGCCGGTCAGGAAAGGGGGTGGGGACGAGCGAGCACTCCCCCCTCCTGAGCCGTACCTGGCCGCATGCCCTCAACAAGGGGGGGTGGGTGTCTTGGGGAGGGGGGCACCCTGCGGGCCCCCCCACCCCAAAGCACCTTGTTCCCATGTTGAGGGCATGCGGCCTGGTACGGCTCAGGAGGGGGGGGCGCTCGCTCATCCCCACCCCCTTTCCTGACTGGCCGGGCTGCGTTCTCGCGTGCAAAACAATCTGCACTGATGTGATCAACAGGAGAAGTACAACCAAACAAGATTTGGCTGTACTTCTCCTTTAATAATTCTATCACACTGTCTCTCTGCTGCTGTTTGGCATTACTTGCGACAATTGATAAATGTCCCCATTTATGTTGGGAATTCACCCTCCAGGGCCCAGGCAGGCTCTTCCTCAGCCCAGGCTTTAAATCTAGACTCTCTCTCCTGGAAGCTGTTTGGTCCTTCATGCACCCTCTTTCCTACTCCAGAGGGCCTCCATGATCCCCTTCTCATAGTCCAGGGCCTCCAGACACCTGCTGCCCTAGTCCAGGGCCTCAAGACACAACCTCTCCTAATCTGGGACCTCCAGGCACCCCCTCACCTAGTCCAGTATCTCCCTAGTCCCCCACCTATCCAGGGGCCTTTGTCACACCAACCACCATTTCCTAGTCAATATTCTCCTCTGCACCCACCCCCCAATCCAGGGCCTCCTCTGCACTCCTTTGCTAGTCCAATGCCTCCTATACAGCCCACCACAAAATAAGAGCCTCCTCTGCACCCTGCTCTCCGAATCCAGGTCCTTTATCAACCCCACTTTTCAAATCCAGGGCCTCCTCTACATCCCCCATTCAAGGGGTACTGTGTACTCCCCTCTTAGTCCAGGGCCTCTTCTGTACCCCCCCCCCCCACTCCAGCACCTCTTCTGCACCCCCCTCCACTACTCCAGCACCTCCTTTGCACCCCCCAGTCCAGGGACACCTCTGTACCCCCCAGTCCAGGGCTTCCTATGCAACACCCCAGCCCAGGGCCTCCCATGTACTCCCCTCCCAGTTCAGGGCCTCCTCTGTATCCCCCAGTCTAGGACCTCCTCTGCACCCCCAGTCAAGGGCCTCCTGTGTACTCCCCTCCTAGTCCAGGGCCTCCTCTGCACCCCCACTCCAGCACCTCTTCTGCACCCCCCACTACTCCAGCACCTCATTTGCACCCTCCCAGTCCAGGAACACCTCTGTACCCCCCTTCCAGGGCCTCCTCTGCACCACCCCAGCCCAGAACCTCTTCTGCATCCCCCAAGTCCAGGGTCTCCTCTGCGCCCACCCAGGTCAGGGCCTCCTCTGCACTCCCAGCCCCCCAGGACTTCCCCTGCATCCCCCATGTCCAGGGTCTCCTCTGCACCCCTTCCAGGTCAGGGCCTCCTCTGCACCCCCCAAGCCAGGGCCTCCTCCACACTCCCTAGCCCAGGGCCTCCTCTGCACCCCCATCAGCCCAGGGTCTCCACTGCAGCCTCCAGACCAGGGCCTCCTATAACCCCCCACGTCCGGGGCCTCCTCTGCACCCCTCCTCAGCCCAGGGCCTTCAACTCACCCCCCAGCCCAAGGCCTCCTCTGCACTCCCCAGTCCAGGGCCTCCTCTGCACCCCCCAGTCCAGGGCCTTCTTTGAAGCCTCCCCTTCTCTGGGATGCCTCACGCAGAAAAGACATAGGCTGTTTGGGCACCGGCAGGAATAGGAGGGAGACCCGCCTGTCCATTACACTTGATCGGGCTGCAGTGTCACCCTTAGAGCAGCGGTTCCCAGTGCGGGTGGAAGCCGCACCCCTGGCGGCACCCCCCTAGATGTGTCACCTGGGGCAGGCACCCCAACCCTGCCCCCCCCATAGTTTCAGGCCTGTTTTTTTTAACTCATAAAATAACATTTCATTCAATTCCATGCACTGCCATGCATTTTGGCATGCTGTGGTACAGTCACATGCAGTGAGGTGTGTTGCACAAATTGCACGCATGCTGCATTTTTATGCAACTCGCCTGTATAGTGTGAATAGGGTACATAGAAAAGAATTGTTTTCCCTTGCATTGAGCCTGCATTGTTCTACACAGATCAGTGCAGCTCAATGACTATAGTGTGAACAAGCTCCAACTCCTACACAACTTAAAGCTTACATTCACTTAACATGGCAAAAATATCTGACATTCAGTCTGCTTTAAATTTAATCAAATAAATCTATTGCAGACACTCACAAGGTCACAGTTATAGACATAATTCTAGGATATGTTCAACATTCATTCAGGTGTCTACCTTATCTCAACGGACATCCTAAAGTCCTCCCTTTGTCTTCTTTGAGTGCACCTTCCATTAGTTTATTAGCAGTCTGGTTTTTGTTTCATTTAATTAAAACTGCAACCTTTCATACTGATCATTGAATCAGCCACCATAATGTTCCAGTGCTTGATTTGAAAGAGAATATGCTATGTTTTAAACATCATTTATTTAAATATTTATGAAGGCTGAACTTTTTTTTTTGGAAGTGCTCTCATGCTCTACTTTCCCTTTGTCAAACAAAAAGTGTATTTAGCCTGTTTTATGATGATGACAGATTGTAAACATCTTTCATGATCATTACAGTATTCACTCGCTTACAACATTTCTTGTCCTATCCAGATGGTACAAGTCAAGTGGGATGCTTTGGTGAATATTCTGAGACGGGAAACTCCATCTGGCACCACAAAACAGTTGCAAAGTGTTTACAGTAAATTATTTTATTGTGTTGCTAGCATTTTAAAATAAAATTAGCGAAACAATTAAAGATATTCTTAAAACGACTGACCAATATTCTTATTCTCATTTAGTGCATATGTTTCTTTTTAAGTCAGTAAAACTCCTCACATGAGCTATTGGCTAGGATTCTTCAACAGATACTTTATATTAAAGTGGAATTAAACCAAAAACAAAAAATGTAATAAATTGCAGCTCACCAACTCTTATGCCGCGTACACACGGTCGTACTTTTCGTCTACAAAAGTCAGACAGCCTGTCCGACAGACTTCCGGCAGACTTTCGGTGGACTTGCGGCGGACTTGCGGCCTACTTTCTAACGAACGGACTTGCCTACACACGACCACACAAAAGTCGGTCGGATTCGTACGTGATGACGTACACCGGACTAAAATAAGGAAGTTCATAGCCAGTAGCCAATAGGTGCCCTAGCGTGGCTTTTTGTCCGTCGGACTAGCACACAGACGAGCGGATTTCGGGGTCCGTCGTAGTTACGAAGTAAAGTTTTAAAGCATGTTTCAAATCTAAAGTACGTCGGATTTGAGGCTAAAAAAGTCAGTTGAAAGTCCGGAGAAGCCCACACACGATCGGATTACCAGCCAGCTTTAGTCCGTCAGCGTCCGTTGGACTTTTGTAGACGAAAAGTACGACCGTGTGTACGCGGCATTAGATGTGGTGCATTCGTTTTCTTTAGTTTTTTTGGCTTTTTTACCCTTTATTTTTACCTTGCGATCCGGCCAGTAAGTCTATTATTTTTCAACTTACTTTTACAGAGTAACAGTTAAAGGATTGAGACAAACCATTTACCACTGACAGGGGTCAGCTTTTATTCATTCACATAAAAACTTTATCCCACTATTTATAAAGTGTTAGCTGAAGTTCAGATTCAATTTGTTCGTCAAACCCATCTAAATTTCCTAGTCTAATGCCGCGTACACACGGTCGGACTTTCTGGCATACTTGGTCCGGCACACTTTCTGACGGACTTTGTCCGCCAGGTGCGCTGGACTTTAAAATGGACGGACTTGCCCACACACTACCGGACTTTCCGGAGGGCTAAGTCCGCCCGTCTTTCCGACGGACTTTCGCCAGAGTTACAGCGGACTTTCAGAATGAACGGACTTGCCCACACACGGACGCAGGGCGCCCCCCCTCCCCCAAAGCACCCACCCCCCATGTCGAGGGCATGCGGCCTGGTACGGTTCAGGAGGAGGGGCGCTCGCTCTTCCCCACCCCCTTTCCTGACCGGCCGCGCTGCATGCTCGGATCTGGGTCTGCTATGGATTTTAGGGGGGACCCCACGCCGTTTTTCTGGCGTGGGGGTTTCCCTTTATAATCCATACCAGACCTAAGGGCCTGGTATGCCCCGCGCTTGCCGCAATAGGAAAATTTGTTTTTCCTATTGCAGCGAGCGCGAGATGCAATACCCTGCCCTTGCGTCGTATTTGGTCCGTTGGACCAGCATACACACGAGCAGGCTTTCCGTCAGACCAGCACACAGACGAGCGGACTTTCCGCCAGAAGCTGAGTCCGACGGAAAGATTTAAAACATGCTTCAAATCTAGGTCCGGCGGGCTTTTGGGAAAAAGTCAGCCGGAAAAGTCCGGCGGAGCCTACACACGGGCGGATTGTCCGGCAGACTCTGGTCTGCCGGGCCAAGTATGCCGGAAAGTCCGCTCGTGTGTACGCGGCATAACACTACCCTCCCCCCAGAATGACAATGCTGCTGTCCAAAGGTGTCTGCTTTACTACTTCATGCAGACACCCTAATGCCGCGTACACACGACCGGACTTTCTGACAGCAAAGGTCAGACGGCTTCATCTGACTTTTTCTTTCTCAAATTCTGACGGACCTAGAAATAGAACATGTTTTAAATCTTTCTGACGGACTCAGTTCCTATCGAGAAAACCGTTCGCCGGTATGCTTTTCCAACGGACCAAAAACGACGCAAGGGCAGCTATTGGCTACAGGCTATTGAACTTCCTTTTTCTAGTCCCGGCATAAGCCATCGCGTTCTAAACGAATGGACTTTGGTGTGATCATGTGTAGGCAAGTCCGTTTCAGTGGAACTCTGTCGGAAGCCGTAGGAAAGACCGTCAGAGTCTACTCTCACTGAAAGTCTGGTCGTGTGTACGCAGCATTAGACATTATGGGTTTAATTTACTAAAGGCAAATAGACTGTACACTTTGCAAAGTGCAGTTGCTCCAGAGCTTAGTAAATGAGGCAAAGCTTCACTTTGCAAAGAGTACCCAGTCGCGTTTAAGGAACATAAAAAAAACAGCATTTTTGCTTGCACATGATTGGATGATGGATTGGCTTCTGCTCATTTACTAAGCTCTGGAGCAGCTGCACTTTCAGAGTGCAAATGCAGCCACCGCAACTAAGGATTAGTAAACTTAAATATATTACATTTTTATTTTGGGGGTTATACCACTTTAAAGCAAATTATAATTTGTGTTTTGGAAACAGTGAAGAAAATAATAACCTATGTTTGTTTTTTATGGCTGTCTGTGTCCCCACTAGGAGATTTACATTACATTAGAAACAGCTTTGGCCACTGCTAATCTTTAGAATTATATACTTCCTGTCCCTGGATGTCTACGCTCACTCCTCCACCAGATATATCGCTGGAGCAATGGTTGTCACCCAAGTTGGATTACTAACATGTTCTCTTTATCTTCAACATATGGGCATGATGGGATTAGTAGTTTACATGAGAAAAATAACATTGTTTTGTCTTTAGTACAACTCACTGGAGATAACAAGCACTTAAAATGGCATTCTCTTGTGTGGCATAACAAGAAAATAAGTCACTTCACATCAAGTTTTCCTTGGCACTTTAGGCTGCAAGTAGTGCACACATGTTACATTAAGACAGCCCTTTTGAATGTGCTGCCAATGCACACCATCATGGAAAAAACATACCTTTCTCGGGAATGCAATGTACGGCACCCAGGTCAAAATGAGCAGCTTAATATTTGGTGTGTAGGTCAAAATGAATGTCACTCCAGTGAACCAATGAGTGTTTGTACAGTAATGGAGATATGAATCTGGACTTAGTGTACCCTCCTCAGGGCCCCACCCCAACCGCTAACATACTAAACCTTTTTGTTATAGATTATTCCTGTCAGCACAGCAGCTCCCTGGACATACAGTATCTCACAAAAGTGAGTACACGCCTCACATTTTTGTAAATATTTTATTATATCTTTTCATGTGACAACACTGAAGAAATAACACTTTGCTACAATGTAAAGTAGTGAGTGTACAGCTTGTATAACAGTGTAAAGTTGCTGTCCCCTCAAAATAACTCAACACACAGCCAATAATGTCTAAACCCCTGGCAACAAAAGTGAGTACACCCCTAAATGAAAATGTCCAAATTGGGTCCAAAGTGTCAATATTTTGTATTGCCACCATTATTATACAGCACTGCCTTAACCCTCTTGGGCATGGAGTTCACCAGAGCTTCATGGGTTGCCACTGGTGTCCTCTTCCACGCCTCCATGGCGACATCACGGAGCTGGTGGATGTTAGAGACCTTGCGCTCCTCCACCTTCCATTTGAGTATGCCCCATAGATGCTCAATAGGGTTTAGGTCTGGAGACATGCTTGACCAGTCCATCACCTTTACCCTCGGCTTCTATAGCAAGGCAGTGGTCATCTTGTGTGTTTGGGGTCGTTATCATGTTGGAACACTGCCCTGCAGCCCAGTCTCGGAAGGGAGGGGATCATGCTCTGCTTCAGTATGTCACAGTACATGTTGACATTCATGGTTTCCTCAATGAACTGTAGCTCCCCAGTTTAGGCAGCACTCATGCAGCCCCAGACCATGACACTCCCACCACCATGCTTGACTGTAGGTAAGACACACTTGTCTTTGTATTCCTCACCTGGTTGCCACCACAAACGCTTGACACCATCTGAACCAAATAAGTTTATCTTGGTCTCATCAGACCACAGGACATGGTTCCAGTAATCCATGTCCTTAGTTTGCTTGTCTTCAGAAAACTGTTTGTGGGCTTTCTTGTGCATCATCTTTAGAAGAGGCTTCCTTCTGGGATGGCAGCCATGCAGACCAATTTGATGCAGTGTGTGGTGTATGGTCTGAGCACTGACAGGCTGACCCCCCACAAATTCAATCTCTGCAGCAACGCTGGCAGCACTCATATGTCTATTTCCCAAAGACAACCTCTGGATCTGACGTTGAGCATGCGCACTCAACTTCTTTGGTCGACCATGGCAAGGCCTGTTCTGAGTGGAACCTGTCCTGTTAAACCACTGTATGGTCTTGACCACTGTGCTGCAGCTCAGTTACAGGGTCTTGCCAATCTTCTTATAGTTTAGGCCACCTTTATGTAGAGCAACAATTATTTTTTTCAGATCCTCAGAGAGTTTTTTTTCCATGAGGTGTCATGTTGGACTTCCAGTGACCAGTATGAGAGAGTGAAAGTGATAACACCAAATTTAATACACCTGCTCCCAATTCACACCTGAGACCTTGTAACACTAACGAGTCACATGACATCGGGGAGGAAAAATGGCTAATTGGGACCAATTTGGACATTTTCACTGAGGGGACAGCAAATTTACACTGTTATACAAGCTGTACACTCACTACTTTACACTGTAACAAAGTTTTCTTCAGTGTTGTCACATGAAAAGAAATAAAATATTTACAAAAATGTGAGGGGTGTATTCACTTTTGTGAGATAATGTATATAACACAGAAGAAATACTCTTGCATGAGTATGGTAGCCCGGCACCTATAGGAGTGGGGGTCCACTTCACTGGGGGTATTGTTTCAAGCCTTGTTGCACTCTAGGACTGGGGTATCCTTAGTGTCACTAAAAAATGGAAAGAAAGAGGGCATACCAGCCTAGTGCATTATCCCTCATTTATCCCACAGGATTCTCCTTCTTCCTCAGAGTCAGAGCTGAGTCAGAGTCGATACTTCGTCCCCCACAATTTGGAGACTGCTGATTCCAAGACTGTATAGTTATGGACAAGTGGCTTGTATGAGCTTGTGGGTAGTTTTTTATCATTTTATTATGCAATAAATACATGTGGGATAATGCACTAGGAGGGTGTGTCCTCTTTCTTTCCATTCCGTGGAGATATATTTCCGTGTTCTAAAAAAGTCTGTTCCGACCCGTGCTGTGGTGTCTCATGCATCTGGTGCAAAACCTAGTTGACCTAACTGGAAGGCCTGGCAATAGGTTGGTGGGTCATATGCGGACCTTCCATTTAAGTGAATAAAATGGGGGCCAAACATGCATGGGGGCATATTGCAGTAATTGGGAAATTTTTAGAGTAAAATCATCATGAAGGCTATGCAGTACCTGACTGCCATGCTGCTCTTCTTCCTTCAATACTTCGAGTCACTCACCCACAATAAGTACGGATGAGCAGAACACCCCCTGGTTTGGTTTGCACTAGAACTTGCGAACAGACAAAAAATTTGTGCGAAGTCTATGGGACACGAACGTGAATAATCAAAAATGCTCATTTTAAAGGCTTATATGCAAGTTATTGCCATAAAAAGTATTTGGGGACCTGTATACTCCCCCAGGGGACATGTATCAATGCAAAAAAAAGTTTTTAAAACGGCCATTTCTTGAGGAGCAGTGATTTTAAGAATGCTTAAAGTCAAACAAGAAAAATGAAAAATATTCCTTTAACCACTTTACTACCCGCGTATTGTAATATGACTCCACAGATGGGATCTCCCATCCTGGGTGGACGTCATATGACGGCCTGGGCTTCCCGGACATCTAAGGGGCGCGCGCGCGTGCCCGCCGCGTTGCTCGGGACCCGGTGCGTGTGCCCGGTGGCCGCGATGTCTGCCGGGCACCCGCAATTGCCCGTTAACCGGGCCGGACCGTGGATCTGTGTGTGTAAACACACAGATCCACATCCTGTCAGTTGAGAGGAGACCGATCTGTGTTCCCAGTACAGAGGAACACTGATCGGTCTCCTCCCCTTGTACGTCCCCGCCCCCTACAGTTAGAATCATTCCCTAGGAAACATATTTAACCGCTTGTGTCCCCCTAGTGGTTAACCCCTTCACTGCCTGTCACATTTATACAGTAATCAATGCAATTTTATAGCACGGATCGCTGTATAAATGTGAATGGTCCCAAAAATGTGTCAAAAGTGTCCGATGTGTCCGCCATAATGTCGCAGTCACGAAAAAAAATCGCGATCGCCGCTATTACTAGTAAAAAAAAAATTTTTTTTTTTTTAAAATGCCATAAATCTATCCCATATTTTGTAGACGCTATAACTTTTTCGCAAACCAATCAATATACGCTTATTGCGATTTTTTTTACCAAAAATATGTAGAAGAATACGTATCGGCTGAAACTGAGGAAATTTCTTCTTTTTTTTTTAAATTGGGATATTTATTATAGCAAAAAGTAAAAAATATTGTGTTTTTTTCAAAATTGTGGCTCTTCTTTTGTTTATAGCGCAAAAAATAAAAACCGCAGAGGTGATCAAATACCACCAAAAGGGGAAAAAAGGACATCAAATTTGTTTGGGTACAACATCGCACGACCACGCAATTGTCGTTTAAAGTGCAA